>JABTTQ020003235.1:0-741811 GCA_016081115.2 Rehmannia glutinosa
CCCATTCCTATTGTTGATGAATTGTTGGATGAGTTACATGGATCTATGTTCTTCTCTAAGATAGACCTGAGGTCTAGCTACTTTCAAATTCTCATGAAGCATGAAGACAAACATTTAAAAAGATTTAGAACTCATGGGCAATATGAGTTCTTGGTAATGCCTTTGGTTTGTGCAATGCCACGCTACATTTCTACTACTTATGATTAAAGTTTTTAGAGATTGTTTGAGGAAGTATGTATTTTTTTTGATGATACTTTGATCTACAAGATAAACCGGGATGACCATCTACAACATTTGAGAGAGTGTCTCGCCTATTTTGACGCCAACCAGCCTTTATGCCAAGCAAAGTAACATGACGCCCAGAACCATCTAAGCATATGTTGCGACTTAACCATTGGGAGCCATATGTTCAACGTTCTCATTATTTATTTCGCTGGCATCAATATGAGGTACTTTATGGATCAAAATCATCTATTCTCGAGAAATATGTTCATAATTGTCTCCTATTATAATTTCATTGTTTGTATCATTCCATTCACAGTCATCATTCGTAACAAAATATTCATCTTGTTCTCATCCAAAGTGATCATAAATCAATCGATGAACTAGTTCATCATCAACATCATACTCTAGATTGTCATCTCCTTTCTCGTATGTGTCACCATCGAGGAACAAATTGTTTATCTTGATGGTTATGTTCATCACCAACATCTTGGTCATCATAATGACTACCGCCTGAAATTATCACCGCCCAAATCATCATTAAATTCACCACCACCATCATAAATAAATAAACCACCACCACCACCATCACACCATCCATATGACCACTACTATTGATTTTCGGTTGATGCTCCAAGATTAGAGATTTTTACTTGACAATTATCGCCACAACATATTGCATATTTGTTGGTTGATGTTCCAAGGTCCGAGATTTACTTGGACAATTATCGGGCACAATATTTTGCATATACGTTGGCATGCATCGTTATTTATGGACCATGTATATAATTCAAGATGTAGGTTGAATTATATGGATTTAAGGGCGTGAATTGAGTGTCGATACCTTAAGAATCAGATTGAGAAGCCATGAGGTTCATAAAACTCTTGGATTCTGATTCTGGTGTACGAGGTCCCCACCATCCCATGATCTTTTGGTTGCAAGGTAACAAATATTCGAGGTTCCTTGAAAATTTCAGCTACTCGGCGGAGGTCTTGTTCACACATAATCAAAGGTTTAACCTTACAACCACCCCCAATTGGCATTAAATAGTGTAATTTGTATTCACACACTCATCGATCACCATTTTTAACATTATGAACAATATCCAAAAACCCATTAAATGATATTGTCCACAACGACAAAAAAACGAGTACTTCTTCACAATTTCTATAGAAATTACCATCCCAAAACCATTATGGAGAATTATGATATTATCATGCTCCATCCGATTATCACATAAAAAGAATAAAACAAAATAAAATAAATTCTTAAGTAACTCGACATCGAGTATGTAACTCCAAATGTTGAGTTAGACATAACTCAAATGCAAGTCTTATGACCATAACTCGATATGGTAACCTCGATATCAAGTCACATAACCTCGAGCATCGAGTCACATGTCGAGTTACATATCCCAAACCGGTTTCGACCGTTTTATTTTCAAGTCCACTATATAACCAATCCGAAAATAATTAAGATATTAAAATGTATAAAGGATGAGCTAGAGATAAAATGCTTATATTTATCCGAGATTTAATTGCACCGTCCCTTGAAAATTTTAAAAATGTTGAATCATAGAACAACAAAAATCGAGAGAAAGATAAGTAAAAAGAGAAAAAAGAGAGAAAGGGTGTTGTTTGTCAAAGTAATATGCTAAAAGTATATGAGTGCCATTTAATTTGGCAAAATGGCTAAAAATATTTGTTTTCAAAATATGGCTAGTTTTCATTTTTGTTTTATAAAGAGGCCATTTTGACCCATTTCCATAATAATGAATAATTAAATTATTAGAGAATGCATTTAGTAATTTATCCAACATCATATAACAATCTGAAATATCATAAAATATGAAAATAATGTCATTATACGATTAAATGGGTTAAATAGGTAAATCGTCTTGACACGGTGATTTCGACCTGACCTATTTATTTTTTTGTGTTAACCGTGTTTGGCCCAAATTTAACCCAAACCTACTAAGAATTGTACATGTATCTGCCAAATCGTATTAGGTTCATATCGAGTGGTCGCGCCGTGTCACAAATTGATGCATCTAGGTAGAGGGGGCCACCATAGTTATTACAAAAAATACATGAAACAATTATATCATAAATCAACCAAATATTTTTGATTTGTATGCACATACAATTTACTTGCCTATTTGTATTTTAATTTTAACACATGGTTTTTGTTAATGATCTTGATTGAATAAGAATCTTTATTCAATTTATTGTGAAAACAAATTAATTTTGACACGTGTATAAAAACTACCATATTAATTTTAAAGTATAAATTAAGCCTAAAATTTGAGTTTTTAATATAATAAGTTTTATATACGTGTGAATCGCAGAGTTGAAAAACCCTCTTTGGAACCGAAAATCTCATTTGTTGATTTCGGATGCTGCAAATCCTTATTTAATATACCTTCTTTGTTTAATTAATTCTATCTTTTTATGGTAGCTTTTCTTAAAGAAATAGAATTTGAAATGTCTCATACATGCATGGTTAGAGTCAACATAGTCAGGAGAAAAACATACAAGCTTGGAAGAAATCTTTAACTTTTTTTTTTTTTTTTGTAGAACACCCAATAAAGGTGTAGGGATTAGGCAAAGATACTCAACATGTATATTAGAGAAAAATGATCAGATACAAACTATTACAGTTTTGATAGAAACTTATAAGAATTTATTCTAATATGGCTCAAACAAACAAACAAAACTATACAAATGAATCAGAGTATTTTCCTAATCTATATCTATATCTATATCTATACTATCTTAAAAGTGTGAATGTTTCTTCAAATTTTTGATTGGACAAAAATATCATTTGGACATAGTAATATTTTAGGACAACTAAGTAATTTGATATTTATTAAGTTTCTATTTGTTCAATTATAAAACAAGTGTCCTTTTATATTCTACACTTTTAAAGTATTTATTCTTTCATTTATAGCTCTTAAAATATTTTGAATTTTCAAATAATATTAGCTTCATATTAAACTAGATTTGAGAGCTTTCTAACCGTATGTCATAAGCATATATAAGGACTTCGCATGAGAAAATTTTAACATTATAAAGTTCAACATAATGTAAAAATTATTTATTATTTAATCATAATAAATTAATTGGAAATTAATTAGAACATATATGTGAATGTTTTTCTATAGTTTTATTATTTATTTAAAATTTTTGTTTAATTATATTAGAGATGTTCATTATAGTCAATTTATTTTTTTAATCAAAATATATTTTTTTAATCATAACACTAAGAATACTTTAAATTTCTTATAAAATCAATTTCAAAATTAAACTAGGTTTCAAAATCTTCAACCATATGTTCTAAACATATACACAAGTAGTTATAGAAGAAAATTTAACTATTAAACTTTTAGTATGATGCAAAATTGTGTATCTCGTTATATTCTTTTAAATTTATAATTAAATATGTCTATTATAATTTATTAGAAAAAGATCAAATTATAATATACATGATAAGAAAAATAAAATAAACAAGATTTTATGTGGTTTTGAAGCTAAATAAAAGTTAGAGAAAATACATAATTCTTTTATGGTCGGAAAATTCTCCATCAATTAGTAATATGCAATTTGAAAATTAATTTATTGATGGGGTCAAAAATAATATTGAAAACAAGAGAGTTTCATATTTTGTTTTTATTGCAATTTCATATATATGTTATTTTAATTAGCCATATCAGTAAAATAAAATGTACAAATCAAAAGGAATAGCAATAACATGAAAAAAGCGAATAAGAACCAAAACAAGTTTGTCGCGGAAAAAATGTTACCTTTTAAATTTTAACTATAAGTGTTAATATGACTTTTAGTTAATTTTTTATATATAACATTATAAGTTTAAGTATCTAATTTATTATTTTTTAATATTATTATGATTTCAACCTTTCAATTATTTTATATCCTATAAATCTTAGGAACAAGTGCAAAAAAGTGCTAAAATTTTTATAAATAAATTTATTAAAAAAACTTAAAAGACAAACTTAATAAATAAAATTTGTATATATTAAATTGACATTTATGATAAAACTTGAATGTCGTTTGAAAATTACACCCTTAAACTTATAAGTTCAAAATATCAATATGATACATATTTATAATAAAAACATATACTAAAATAATCAAATTTTAATAAAATGGTGTGAAAGAGTGAAACATGAGCTAAAATTGGATTAGTCTAAAGGAACATATATGCTATGCAAAAAAAAAAAAATAAATAAACTCATTTAATATGTAACAATTTGACATTTATCGAGAAAGTAATATATTACAAATTATATATTAGTTCGGATACTAACATAACATTCATAAAAAATATTAAGTAAATTAAATAATTACAACAAATTAGAGCTAAAAACTAAGAATAAAAAATATTAAAAATAAATGGTTATACTTGAAATTAATGAGTTGAGATCGACCTAAATAATTTTGGGTTTTAATCTCACATATATAGATAGTTTAGGATTAAACCAAATTAAACATATTATAAAGATATGAAAGAATAAAAGTAAATAGTTAAATGTGGGTCAAAGATGAGAATTTCGGTGTTGTGAAAATTGGGAATTTTACTAAAATCGCAAAAAAAAAATTGTTCAGCCCTAAAATTGGGCTAGGCTCCGCTTAGCGGCTAGAAATCGGCCTAGGCGGAAAAAATTGCAAAAATTGGTAAAAATAAAAAAAGAGAAAAACAATACTATTTTTAGGCGTTGGGCCACCGCAAGCGATCTCCGCAACATTGGAAATTCTAAAGAATAATTAAATGGCTTATATGTGTAGACATTTTCGATAAAATCTCAGTTCATTTTAAAAGCACACCTTTAGGACTTATAAAGATTCAAGCACAAATATAAGAGGAAAAAACACTAAACCCCGAACTATGCGGTTTTGCACTTTAGCATATGAACTAGTTTTCTTTATGCTTTACCATACAAAAAGCTACAAGTTTTGCACTTTGCCCTATAAAGGTCACATGGGTGGGAATATTCTCCGAATATTCCTAAGACGTGCCCTCCACGTGAGGGCAAATCCGTTTTGCCTAAATTTCAAATAGAAATAGTTACACTTTACCATCCGAACTTTGTTAAAAATTTCACTTTGCCATCCGAACTTTGCAATTTTCACTTTGCCATATCAATTTAAGAAAATTGAAAAAAATTATGTGTATATACATTTATTTATCTTTTTTTTTTTTAATTTTATTCGTTAAAAAATTAATTAATATTTACCGTAGTAAAATATACTATCAATGGTATTATTTTAGGGTTTAGGTTTATGATTAAAGTGGGTACGAATATCATTGATATTAATTTGTTTTTGGTGGTTTAGATATCTTTGAATTGTTCTAAGGTTTAGAAATTTTTATATTGATTCCACCCAATTTTCTAATGTGATGTTGCTTTAGATATGTACTTTTAATTCTTAGTTCAATTCTTAATTGCATACTCAAAACTTAATTATAGTTTTAAAGAATTATTTTTGTTTTTCATAAATTCAAATAATTACACGATTGGCTAAGCTCTTCTTGTGAGACAACTTTGGTCGATTACCACACTACATTGCTCTTGTACTCTTACAAGTACAGGTTAAACTCAATAGGTATTTGGTGAATGAACAAAACCATAATTGAACAGAAAATTCAAAGACGATCGTGTCCGATTCTACTCAAACTACCATACTTTTTTTTTGTATTTCGGTAAATCTACATTTTGCAAATAAAAATTAAAGAAAATAAATATTGTAATCATAATTATAATGTCTATTTAGTGTATTTTTCAATTTTAGTATGCAAAAATAAATTATAATACAAAAATAAGTAATATATATGAGAGTATATATAATATAAAAGTAAATTTTGTATATGCTAAATTTTCTATTTCTATTCTCTGCAATATGGTTTAAACTTATTTTTGTAATTGTTATATATTAAATAAGATAAATAAATGTATATACATATAATTTTTTTAAATTTCTTAAATTGATATGGAAAAGTGAAAATTGCGCAAAGTTGGATGGCAAAGTAAAATTATTAACAAAGTTAGGATGGTAAAGTGTAACTACTTCTTTGAATTTTAGGCAAAGACGGTTTTGCCCTTTACGTGGAGGGCACGTGCCGGAATATTCGAAAATATTCCATTGGCGATGACCGCTATAGGGCAAAGTGCAAAACTTGTATAGTTTGTATGGTAAAGTGTAAAAAAAATTAGTTTAGATAGTAAAGTGCAAAAAACCGCATAGTTTGGGGGGTTTAGTGTTTTTTCCTCCAAATATAATTATATAAAATTGGGTACAAATTATTCTAATTTTTATAAAGTCAAATATTATTAAAAAGTTGAAACAAGAATAAGAAATGAAAAATCAATGTGTGTATATGAAATTGTAAAAAATAAATAAATAAACTAAACTTATTTAATATGAAATAGTTTGATATTTATGTCAAAAATTAATATTTCTTAAATTACATGTTAATTTAGGTACCAATATAATATTCAAAATACTATTTATGTATCAATTTTGTTGTGTTAAACTATATATAATAATAAATCGGAGTGAAGTGATCATGTTTAGTGTCAAGTAATATGAATTCTTCGGGTATAAGGAGGCGGAAGTGAATAGTTAAGGGGTTTTTTAACACTAAAAATTGGATTGATAATTATATTTTACAATAAATAATATGATTTTGTAAACTAGATTAAATGAGGTTAATTTTAAATTTATAGTCCCATCAAACAAATATAGATTAGTTTCAGTATATTAAGAATAATTACAATTTTCATAAATATACGGCTCACAAATTTTACAACTAAGTAAATTTTAATATAACCAAAATAGTCAAATTCAATTGCAAAGTACAAACTCTAATACAATAACGCATTTTTCTAAAACTCTATACAATTTAAAAAACTATATTAATTTTTAGTTTATTATATAACTTTTAAAAATTTAAGTATTTGCAAAAGAAATTCAAACATAAAAGTTAATTAGTTTTATATTTAATTATTGATGATTGACACATGAAAATTGTTCTTATTTTTCTTTCATAAGATTGTCTTTAGTTTTATTATTTATTAAGTGAAGATATTTTGTGTGCAATTGAATAGAGTTTCAAAACTCATATTTCTACTTATCACTTTTTCATATTTTATTAATAACGACTCTCAATGAAAATAATGGATTAATTATTTTATATTAGGTTAAGGTTTATTATTTTTAAGACACGGAAATAGGAGGAAGATTAAGTTTAAGTGTTAATGATAAAATTTTGACTTTGTTACTAGAATTCAAATAATATATGATTTTTCTCATATATATTATATTATATTTTTTACATTTCTTTAATCGAAGAACCGAGATCGAATAAAAGAAGTAAAGACATGAAGTATAAGAGTTTGATTAACCTTTATTTTATTTGAATAACAATAACAAATAAAATGATGATATTATGATGGATTTGGGTATAAAATTTAGTTAATTAATTTTTATTAATGCGATAACTTGCATGTGATTTATTAATCATTAGCTTACGATGTATAAGCTAAATTATTTGTCCGGTTATGTAAAATGCATCCAATGCTAAAAGAATTCAAAAATCATGTAAGAGAAAATACTTTTCTAGTCATATAAATGAAATAAAAGACCGATGAATGTGATTGTAAGCTAATATAAAACTTATTTCATTGCTACACCGATTGTAAAAGATTTGTGAGGTGAGTTCTTTAAAATGATTATTTAACAATTCACGTCGATCTATAATTAAAAGCAAAATATATATTAAATCTTTTGTATAATATTTAAATTTAATTATGTTTTTTCTTTTTAATTACTTTTTAATATTTTAATATTAATCAATAAAATTATTAAATAATATAATTATTTTGGTAAAAAGTCATGTGTATCGCGTGACGGCACGTGTTTCTTACTAGTTATTCTAAAATAGGGAAGTCCTAACTGATCTATTCTACTAGCTCCGATCACCAAATGGGGAATCTGCTGAGGGTGAGAGATAGTTAAAGTTGGAGAAATACACTCCATATATATTAGCTAGTAAACCGCCACCTTATTGTCGCCTTCACAATAAATATTAGAAATCTTTGTAGCTTGAGGCAATTTATTTCTGACTAAGAAATCTTTGACTTATATACACTGACAAGGAAACAAAATCTATATATCTACTATATTTTTATTTAAGAATATTAGCTTAATTTGCTATATATGCTACTCTGAATCATATGATGAGAATATAAAAAATCTGAAAATTGTTTAACTTATAAATGGGATCTCTTTATTCAAATACATAATTTTTTGATACAAATATAAATGCATCAAACCACATCACAATGCGCCACAATCAGTAGGCTTAAAGTACACCACCTCCCTCTCAAGATCAAATCCCACCAAGAAATTAATTTGCGCCACGCTACCAAAAAAAGCACGACTTTTTCCAGCCGGCATAGCTGCAAAACACAAAGAATCTTTAGTTGTCCTAAGAAACATGTTCTCTTGCTTCAAATAAACCTCAGCAAATTCGAAGTGAAAAACAATTTCAGGCGTTTGTACATCTCCTCGTGCAAAGAAACATAAATCCAACACCCCCGGGATCTTTAATTTGCTTCAACTTAACTTGACTTTGCAATTCCTTCTTCACCTGATAATACAAATCATTTGGAAGCCTCGTCAACGTCGTCCCCGAGTCTATAATCATGTTTCCTTGTTGAAAAGAAGAAAAAAACCGTTTATTCCCAACACTGATTTCTAACAGCGTCACGAAGTAGAACGCGTCCGGTTTTTTCCGTGCTAACGGCGTAACCGCCACATCTCTACCCTTAACCACAGCATTGTCGCCGAAATTCAACTTACTCAACTTGTTCGAGTTACCACCAAATCGTGAGACGAAACAGTAAGAAAATCTCCCTTTAGCTAAAGGGCCTAGTTGTCTAGCAAGCGAGATTTTCCCGCCTCCGAGAGCAACGATGCCCGATTCGCCAACTCGATACGTGATTTTGTTTCGATATCCACATCCGAATATAAAGTTAGGGATAGAAGCACTCGTGCCGCCACTGGAAGATAATGTGACGACGTCTGTCCCCAGCGTGCCTTGCGTGAACGACCCGTCGCCGTAGCTCAAATAATATAGACAGTTATTCTTTCTTGGGCTGCAAGAAGTCTTTGAGAAAATTTGCAGTAAGGGTTTTTGCAAGGAATTACTTTGTATGTGGAGGACAAACTTGCTCTAAAGAAGGTTACGTTTTGGTTAAAGCATTTGCGACATGGCTGGCATTGTGTCCATATAATGGTACTTGCTGTGTCAAGACTGCCTATGGAAGGGACTGGTGGTGTGCCTATTGAGTACTTTATAAAATAATCGCCGCCTGATTGGATGATATCCGATTCGGGCGATTGTGCGAAATGGCTGTCGTTGAGATGGTGGTTGCGATTGATTGATCGTCGGATTGCATTGACGTTACGTTGTGTTGGAGACAAGGAAGGGTCATAGTAAGGAGATTGAGGAGAGTGATCTCTGTGGATTAGATCAATGGTTAAACCCGTGGAGTTTGTGAATATTGAATCACATGTTGATGTTGAAACAAGGGAATTTAGTGCTACATAAGCAATGAAAATTGAGTTGAGGATAATGGTTTTGGCCATGTTTTTACAACTCCTTAACAACAATAATGTTTTTGGAGGGTGCTGCAGGTTGTTATTAATTAGAATTATTTATAGGGATAGAGAAAAAATTTGAAAGTGAGAAAATACTGTACATGTTTCATTTCATAGAATTATAATGAAATTTTGACCATGTCAAAGGTTATTCACTTCTATATTTAACATGGCAATTATAATAATCTGTAGATAAAATTGTATGTTGATTATCCAGATTATCTCCTTGAGACTATACCTTTGACTCGTCTAAAGAGACGTTAGCTTTACCATAATTACTTGCTATTCGCTGTTGAAACGAATTTTATATTTTGAAATTATTTGTTATACAGCTTCTAATGCAGTATAACACAAACTCTACATTACTAGTATCTACTTGAAATCTTATGAACATGGACTGTTTACTTAATTATACACATTACAAGAGGTTAATTTGCATATTTGGTTCACTAAATTATATAGAGTTGCATTTTCGTCCACTAATTTAGGGATGCAAAAAAATAAAATATTAACTTCTAATTTGTTGCACATTTCTAATGAGCATGAATAATGTATTATTCTTGGAATTGCAGAATATTTTATCTTATCTAATTGTTATGGAACAATCTTCACATTTATATATTTCTCAAACCTCAATATAAGTGATACTTTGATTCCTAAAATAAGAGAGAATGAAACTCTTATTATAGCCCTTTGGGCATTTTGTCCATGATGTAGCACCATGGATCGAGACATTGAAACTAATATTTATTATCTTAGAAATTCACAAGTCATAATATTAATTGTTTTGAAGTTATCCAAATTGACAACATATTACCAATGCGAAATCTTCAAAGCTTGATGAGTGGTGAGGACTCTTATAAGTTAAAGGGTTTCATCATAAACCCAACCGAGATGGTGAGCTTTTATGATTTAGTGTTTGGTAGTCTTTGCTGCGTACGAATTCCCTGAATTCTCAAAAATGCCATGTATATTCTTTTAATAGGAAAATTAATTCTAGCCTCATTCTCTAAAAATTGTATCTGATTTCATCCAGATATCATAATATTGTGTGCTAATCAAAACATTAATCGATACCATCCATATACAACAATAAATGTCTCGCTTCTCATGTCCAGGCTCTTTCCTAGCGATTAATCAAAACATAAATGTTCTGATGAAACCTTGTTAAGAAGATAGCTGACATGTTAGAAAAGTCAGGTCTAAAGGCTTTTCTGACCATGTAATACTTGCATACCTATCTAGAACTGGTGGCGCAGTTCTATGTCAACGCGAAAGTGCAGGACGAGGGGATCAAGTCTTCTGTCCACCGCAAGGAAATTATGATAACTGCTAAGGACCTTGCGGAGCACTGTCTGTTGCCTTCAGAAGGCATGAAGGAGATTTTTGAAGCTGATGTTGATTTGGCTGCTACGTGGAAAGAGGTAGCCAAACCAGAGTGTGCTGCTAAAGTGGTCTACATAGCTGATAAGAAGTTGCTAAAGGAAGACTACCATAAGCTGATGGATGTAGTCACTAAGTGTGTAGACATGAAATTTGGCAGCTTCAACCAGTTATCCAAGACTAAATCTGAGTTCGTGATAGCAGACTCTGCCAGAATGTGGCAAACAAGTCGTTCAAGGAGGATGGATCATTTGGAGGATCTCTTGGATATGGCCTAGTGATTGGCCACTTAATGGAAGTGAAGGGTATTCCTCTTCGACATGGAAAACCATTCCATGTCAACAAGAGAATGTTCAGGGCTAATCTCTCTGGAGCCCAGAAGAGAGCCCATGCAAAGAACACTTATACCAGTGATGGGGAATCAGCTTAACCCGATGACATAACTGTCACCCCTCCTCTAAAGAAGAAAGCTGCCCTTGCAGCTTAGAAGAAGAAAGCTGCCCCTGCAGCTAAGAAGAAAATTGCACCTGCCCCTGCAGCCAAAGGAGAGGAGGAACATCGTACTCCTTCTCCTGCAGTCAAAAAGAAGAAGCGCACGGCCAAACCCTGGAAGCCAGCGACAACAGCGTTCTCCTTCCAGGAACCAGAAAACATAGAGAAAGAGGTTCCTCTTTTGACCAAGAGAAGAAGACTGGTTAGGCAGTCTGAACTGGAGAAGAAAGCTGAATCTGCAACTCAGCTGGAGAAACAAGATAAGACTGCTAGTGATCAAGAAAGGCAGTCTCCCGAAGTTATAGATGAAACTGCCAAGTCTGCTGAGAATGATTAGCAGAGGCCCATTGAAGACTTAGCTGGGCATCAGACAGCCGAGGGAAGCAAGGGAGCAGAGACAACTGAACATCCAGTTGAAAGAGTTGTCTCTCCTCCTGCCACAGATGCTGGTGAAGGCGAGGAACAGCCGAATCTCTTGCCCTCAATCCCTGAACATGATGGACAAGAAGATGATGATGATGACTACATCATGTATTCTCCACTATATCGAGACATCCAGAAACGATTACAAGAGTGGAGAGCATGGAAGCTAGATCACTCAAGGGCGTAGTTTGCTCGCCCTGAGTACATTGAGGAAGAGGAGGAATTGCTGCGATTTCTTGGAGTTAACACTGTGATCCAGGCCCTGGACGAATAAAACTGTATGGATCTCCTCCGTATCATTAAAGTAGACGAGAAAGACAAAGCTGAGGAGGAAGCCCGTGCATTAGCGAAGTCCAAGATGTGCATGTTCACTGGTACTCACGAGCGCATTCATCACACCCTTATTGAGTACACAGACAGTGACGAGGATATGGATCCCACCACTACCGCAGAAAAGTCAGACATGCCGCAAGCAATGAAAGAATCCAGGCAGTTGCATGAGCAATAATTACTTGAAGGACCATGAGAATCATCTCAATCTCTCCTACAGATAAACCCATTGGGAGTGGTGCAACAGATTGCCTCAGATATTGCTGCAGCTACGTCCCCGGTACTTTCGGAGGATGGGTCGAAGGGCTTTGGCAATGAAACTGGGATTTTGGGTACCCAAGTCGAGCCAACCCCTAATGAAGGTGTTTTCCCACCTTCCCTAGCGATTGAGCACTCAATGGAAGAAGCCGCGAGTCGGGAGAAGAATGACCCCACCAATCATCACTTAGTCAAAAGTGCGCCCAGTGAGGGGAACTCACCCACGCACAAGGTCGGAGGATCTGCGGAGATGACTTTATCCTTAAGGAAAGGTGGCGAAGAGGAAATTGAAAAAGAAAAACAGCGGAGTGACATTGACAAAGCTCCAGACAGTTGAGTCTCAGACACTTTGAAATGTCGGCTACTCAAGGCCGATGAAACTGTTTCTACAAATCGAGGCAAAGGATGGAAATGCCCGGAGTTATGATCAGGCCGAAAGTGCAATCCGAGGGTTGATACCCTACGGATGCCAATGCCGAAGACCCTAAGACAAGTGAGACCGTCGAAGGGAACGTTGAAGGCCTTGCGGCGATTGATTCTGCGGTGTAGAAGGTTCGAGGAGGTTGAGACGCCCCCGACTAAAGGCCAAGACACTCGAGAACATTCCTCCCGTTTATAACGCCGACGTTGAGAAAGAAATAAGCGCACTTCATGACTCCCGGAGAACCTCGATATATCATTCTTGGGGTCCGAAGATGAAGCCGAGTCCACACTGCGCAGATCCAATGGACCCGGTGAGGATGTTATCGCGTCACGAGCCAGCCAAGTGACAAAGTTGCTCGCAAAAATTCAACTTCGATGATGAGCGAAGCCCCCAAGTCTCATCATCATCCAATGACGCCGATGATTCAGCAGAGGAACCGAAAACTCAATTGGATAAATTAACGAGACCGAAGAAGTTGTTAAGACATCCGAGGTTGATTTAGTGGGCAAAACATTTAAAAAGCCCACCAAACCGAGTCAATGTGCGGCTCCCATAGTTGCAAAGCAGTGATGACTCCATCGGCCTCCGTCACAGCTCCCACAGCCTATGACCACTCCGATGAAGCTATCGCGAACCGAGGTAAAACGAAATGAGTCAACAAAGGTACAACCCTTACAAATCCCTTATGTGAGCAATGAAGCCTTTCAAACGATATTCTCATTCACGCCGATCCTACCAGACTTGGAAGCAGAGACCGCCGTGGAACAACGATGTTTTATTGTTCGAGAAGATCCCATCTTTCCCACTCGACACCATTGTTCCAAAGAGAGTTCACCATTGATGAAGCGGCTGCAATTTGGATCAAGTGAGGCGGTGAATTTAGTGACATCTTCAAGAAAATCATGCGAGATTGAGAAGATTGAACGACATCAGCTTCACTCGACTTACACCGGATAATAGGTATGCTACCCTAACAACCGACTTAAGAGGGATAGTGGTGCAGATCCAAGAATGGTCTCAACATCAGACTACCATGCATATAGAACAAGTTCGGTACTTCAAAGCTTTATATGGCAGAATGCTCGTCTGGATGGCTGACAACGTTGATCGAAGCAAAGGATGCAAGCGTATATTGAACGGTTACATGTATCACACAAGACGAAAATGGAGTCGCTACGGGGAATTCCAAAGGAAAGAAATTTTGTGCCTTGAGGAGACCATAAATGCAAAATTCAGCCTACTCATGTCCGAAATGAAGTTAGTAGCAGTGAGTCCAAGGCAACACGTTCAGATTTTGGACTACCTTCTGTGAGACTCCAAACAATTCCCTCTCCGCAGACTTGATTTCATGCTCGCAGGCATTTTCCCAGGAGTCCCTCTCTCCTTTGATGATGCCAAAAAGGGGTAAGAGGAGTCCGAGGAGTCCCTAAGGAGCAAGGATTCCTTAAGGAGAATAAAGGAAGAAAAATTGAAAAGGTCTGCAGCCGAGAAGGGAAAAGCAGCTGAGGGGGAACATTCGAAGGATCTGACATTGATGATTGCCGAAACCCCTCAGCAGAGTCAAATCACTGCATCCATTATAAGAAAACTCCCCGTAACTTTACCCATTGAGCACTCTGCTGTGCTAATGTTGGAGAAACGTAGGATCATTAAAGAACCCATTGAGCACTTTGCTGTGCCAATGTCGGAGAAACTTAGGTTCATTTAAGAAGGGCATAAGGAGTTTGAGAAAAGCCGCGTTGAAGAAGTTCTGAAATACTATGGTGGCATACCTGCAAAGAATTTCAGAGATCAAGATGATATTCCTGACAGTGGATCCGAGCTGATATCAGTTGAAGAATTCAAGACGCTCGAATCTGAAGGCTCAAGGGATGTCACTAGCCCAAGCCCCGATTTTTCGGGAGAAGGGTCTCGAATTGTGCGAAGAAGTTGAAAAAGAAGACTACCAGCGAGCCCGCTCGGTGGTAAGCGTAAGACTCCGTCAATATACACCCGGAGGAGGAAGAAGAGGTAGAGGTGGTGTAAGATGTTTCCAACCTCGACCACAACCTAAGAATATTGAATATGTAGATCCCGACAAGAAGGGAGGATCTTTGGGCCGGGTATGATGAAGTGGCAAACTTGGAAGTGGCAAGGAAAAATGCATAAGCAGTGAGAAGCCAGGAAGAGGAAAATTAAAGACAAACTCGGCTATGGCTCGAAAGGAAAAGAAAGAGATCGAGATGATTTTGAGAGAGCCAAGAAGAGAGAGAGAAGAGGCGAAGGCGATGAAGTGTTCTTCGAACCCTTCATGTATTTTACTTATGTAAATACATTTTTGTAAGTCATCTATAATACCTAGTGATTTTCATTGTAAATTTTCACTTTGTATTTACTCTTGTATCTTAGCATAGAGATGTGTTTTTATTCGATATTAATAGTATGCTCGATACCCTTTGTAAACATCTATGTAAAGGACAAGAATGCTATGATCAATAAAACGATTGATTTTACGCATACAATCTTTGTTACTACATCTCCTCGTATGTATCTTTGTTGTTTACATTTTGTTGAATGTTTTTATGTTTTGGCATCATCAAAACGGGAAAATTGTTGGGAAATTTATTTTGTAGATTTTGATGAATGCCATGTAAAACTTAAACTAGGAAGTTGGCACCCACTTTTCTTGTAATATGCATTGTAATAGATAGGGTAACTGTAAAAAAAGTTGAGTCAAAGTCACTATGCCAAGGTATACAAGAAGTCAATCAAGATCAAGTGAAGACTCATGAATGAAGAGAGTGAGTATGGCAGAGAAGAAGAAGAGTCAATATCTCGACTAAAGGTGTATCAATTTGTGTGAAGAGAGTCAAGTTAGCTTAAGGAGCCAAGTCTCAAGTTGAAAGTGATGAGATGAGTGATCCAAGGATTGGAAGTTGACTCGAGTTACCCGGGATATATAAAAGAGCTGATCAAATCAAGACAACTGATTAAGATCCGTTAATGTAAGTCAAGAATGTTACTCGAGAATGGTAACATGTTAAAGTTGTCAGGGATAAAGTGGTAGTTCCAGTTATGTGCAAAAGGAACAAACCAATGGGAAGCTCTGCACCATGTCAGATATGCTGCGACTCTGCAAGACATTAAATACGAGGAAATGTCAACATCAAGGACTGCAACAAGACAAGCCGACAAACACAAGTGACTTTTGAAAATTAGCTTATCTCTTCAACGGGCATATTTTTAAAAGTTCACTATAAAAGGCTGAGGAAAATCATTGAGAAAAGGTTACCTTGACAACCTAAACCACGAGCAACCAAGCAACATTCGAGCATCTTACCTGCAAATATTCTCATGTTTTTTAAGCAAATCCTCAAGCCTACAACTCGAAGGAAATCAATCCAACACTAAGCTGTGAAGGAAAGACTACTTCAAATCTGTTGAAGAAAAAACTTTTGAAGAATCAAAAGGGGTCTACATTCCAAGGAGGATTGTAGAAAGGTTCAAGGTCAAACCAGTATCAACTATCAAGTTATTGGAGGGCTTCGTGATCAAATCTAAGAGCTTGAGAAAGTAAAATTTGAAAGTAGCAAAGCTGCCCCGTGAAGAAGATGAGTCGAAAGAGAAGCCATTTGTGTGATCAAGGCTATCTCTAAACTGTTCACCGCTTTGTAAACAGATCTTTTACATAGTGGATTCCTCCAGGAGTTGGAGAAGAGAGGATTATAAGAATTACCCCATCTTCGAACCTCTATAAAAATTAACTGTGTCATTTAATTTTCAAGACATTTACTTTTCTCGCATACATACATTATATGTTGATACATCTTATATTTGCTATCCAACCGATTAATAACCAAGTGCCAAAAGAACAAGTGTTAAAACAAGTTTAGAACAAATAAAGGAGTTAAGACTTCCACCTGATAAAACCAATACAACCAAGTTAAAGTTCTAGTTAAACAACCATGTTATTCTATCAACAGTGCATCGAGTCCATTGAGTGGCTAACTTAGTGAATAACCAACTTAGCGGTCCGTCAAGGACACATCAGTTTGAGTTAACTCTGGTATTTTTTTAAAAGGACTAAAAGTTCGAAAAGTTGGTAATGTTTATTCAACCCCTCCTTCTAAACATTACTCACACCCCTTGGGACCTACAAGTGTTATCAGAGCTGTTGGTTCATTGAGCCTTTCGCACTGGGTTACTGAACTAGATCTTTATCTTTTCAAAAAGTTTTTAACACTTGCATTTCCAAAAGCTCTACAAAGTTATTGTCATGGAAGCAAATCTGACATGCATTCCTATGTTCACTGTTGAAGAATTTGATGACTAAAAAATTAGTATGCAGACTCATCTATCTGCTTTACATGATGAAATGTGGCTAGTTATAGAGGATGGGCCACTGCAAATACTTAAAGTGAACACAACTGTGAGAGTAGCAGCTGTAGTAGCAGAAGATGCTGAAGCAAGACCATCCATGGTTGAAAAACCAAGGACTGAGTGGACAAACAATGACAGAAAGAGATACAACTAGGACAATGTGGCCAAGGACATTCTCTACAAGACATTGGACAAAGCAATGTTCAATAAACTCAAATCTTGCAAATCTACAAAAGAAATCTGGGATAAACTGACTTTAATTTGTGAACGATCTGAACAAATTAAAGAAAATAAACTATCTGTTGCTATTCAAAAATTTGAAAACCTTAAAATGCTTGCAAAGCGAAACCTTGGATCATTATCGGCCAGATTCACCGAAATCACAAATGAGCTATCGCTCTTGGGAAAGAATATACACAAAAGGAAATGTGTATGAAGATTATGAGAAGCTCCTCGGTGAATGGGAAATGAAGGTCATGGCTCTAAGACATTCAATGGACCTCAAGAACATCCAATCATGAGCTATTCTCATAATTCAAAGCCAGTTTGAGTTTGAGAGAAGAAAAGAGCAAGAGGATTGTTGTACTCAAGACAACCGCACTAATAGTCAAGAGATGGAAAGAGAATCAAACTAAGGAAGCCATAGACCAGGAGGAGATAGCCCGATGGTCAAAAGGTTCAACAAAGTTCTTCAATAAGAACTACAAGAGAAATAAGGGTGAAACCTCCAGGAGACATTCAACACCCTCTAAGTCAAGAGAAGATAGGCCACCCAAGAGAACAGAGCATCTAAGGGTTGAATATCAGAGAGCTGACAACCCAAGAATAGAAAGAGTTGACCAAAGAGCTGAAAACTTGTGTTGGAATTGCCAGACAACCAGGACATTTTGAAGTTGACTGCTCCTACCCACCAGTCAACAAATACAGGAATGAAGAAGAAAGGAAAGTCTTCAGGGAAAGAAGACAAGAAAAAAAAAGGCTATGTTAGCTGCAGAGACTCCGCCGAGACGATCAAGTCGAAGAAGCAGACTCGAGAGAGTAGTGAAGTCGACTACTCAAGTGACTCTAAGGAAGAGGTCTTGATTTGCCTTATGGCGAAGAACAAGATCAACGAGAACAAGAGGATGAGGTACACTCTAACTCATCTCATTCGATTCAAGTGATAGTGATTGTGATACACACACTTCATCACCCACCGATCTTAATGATTCATTAGGGAAAATGATGAAAGATTTTGAGCATATAAAATCCTCACACACACTTTTAAATGAGGAAAACAACCATTAAAAGCAAAACTCACGGTGACTAAGGAGTTGAGTACTCTAAGTCACATACCGATGAGAACACAGACTGAAGGCTGAAAATGCTAAAGTCATAGTGAGATAGCCGCTTTCTGAGAAAAGAGGGAAAATGATCTCAAAAATGTAATTGCCTCATTTACAAAGGTATCTAAATCGTTGGATGACCTTATCATGAGTCAAAACGAATGTGGAGATAAAGCATGCATAGGATTCAATTCCTTTGTGCACAGTCAAACTCCAAGAGTGATTTTGGAAAAATGATCTTCAAGCAATGAAGTATCCCAAAAACCCAAAACACCAAATGTTGCACCCACATTCACTCCAAAGCACAATCACAAACAAACTGGCACTGGGTATAAAGGTAAAGGAAAAAATCGATTGAGTATCTTTGAAAGGACATCCGAGAAGAAATCCAGCAGAGTTCCTCAACAAACTTCAAATAGAAAATACTGTGAAGAACAAACATATCTACCAAAAACCTTAAATTTATTGAGAGAAACACATATGTTGGGAATGGTAGAAACTATCTAAGCCAAGTTGATTGGTACAATATGAGATATCAACAAAGACCAATGGAATACAAGCCTAAGTGGCAAAGACCTAAACCTCAAGAAAGGTCATTTCAAAGGCATCATCAGCACATTTATGCACCCATGCACTACATTCAGAAATATCACAGCTACCCCAAGAAGGCAATTTCTAAAACACACACACATGCATATAGACAAAAGAGACAGATGTATGAACCTAAAACCCACAAGCAATTCGCCAAAGTGCACCATGATTATGGCACGGATAGATGGCAAACTCTTAGAGTCAAGTTATTTTGCTATAGGTTGGTTGGATCATCTTTAAAGACTAACCCCTCGGGACCAGGCAAATATGGGTACCTAAAAACTAATTTCCTTGATTGCGGGTTCAAAGAACGATCGAGTGCCAAGGAACCTGGTACATGGATAGTGGTTGTTCCGGACATATGACGAGAAACAAGAGAAAACAGTTTGTACCCTAGACAACTACACTATTGGCCGCTGATGGGAAGAAAAAGCCAAAGGAGACCATTGATCGGAGGAGATTTCCCTCATGGTAAAGAGATTCAACAAGTTCTTTAACAAGAACTATAAGAGAAACAAGGGTGAGACCTCCAGGAGACATTCAGCACCTTCCAAGGCAAGGGAGGACAGGCCGCCCAAGAGAGTTGAACATTAGAGAGCTGATAATCAGAGGACCAACAGAGCTTATCAAAGAGCTGAAAACCTATGTTGGAATTGTAGACAACCAAGACACTTTGATGTTGATTGTTCCTATCCACCAGTCAACAAATAGAGAAATGAGGATGAAAGAAGAGTCTTCAGGGAAAGAAGACAAGAAAAGAAAAAAGCCATGTTGGCTGCTGAGATTGCTGAGCCAACCAAATATAAAGAAGCAACAGACTCAGAGAGTAGTGAAACTGACTTCTCAAGTGATACAGAGGAAGAGGCTTTGATCTGCCTCATGGCTAAAGAACAAGATCAACAAGATCAAGAAGATGAGGTACATTCTAACTCATCTCATTCTGATTCAAGTGATAGTGACTGTTATTCACACACTTCATCACCCACAAATCTTTATGATTCATTAGGCAAAATGATGAAAGATTTTGAGCACATTAAAACCTCAAACACACTTTTGAATGAGGAAAACAGTCAGCTGAAAAGGCAAAACTCACAGCTAACAAAAGAGCTTAAAAGCCAAAACTCACTAAGCTGAAGGCCGAAAATGCCAAGATTTTAGCAGAGTTAGCTGCTACTGAGAAAAGAGAAAAAGATCTAAAGATTGTGATTGCCTCATTTACAAAAGCATCCAAATCATTGGATGAACTTATTATGAGCCAAAAAGAGTGTGGGGACAAGACATGCATATGAATCAATTCCTTTGTGCATAGTCAAACTCTGAGAGTAATTTTAGAAAAAGGATCATCAAGCAATGAAGGAATCCAAAAACCCAAAACACCATATGTTGCACACACATTCACACCAAAACACAATTACAATCATACGGCCTCGATTTACAAAGGAAAATGAAAAAGCCAGAGAGTATCTTTGAAAGGACTTTGAGAAGAAATTGACAGTCCATGTGAGACTCTACCAAAAAATACTCTGTAAGAGCCAAACAGAGCTACCAAAAGCCTGAGAAATTTCATCAAAGAAATACATATGATGGGAATGGTAGAAACAATCCAAATCAAGCTGATTGGAATAACAATGTGAAATATCAGCAAATACCTATGGGATACAAGCCAAAATGGCAAAGACGTCAACCTCAACAAAGGTCATTCCCAAGGCAAAAGAGCTATTATCAACACACATATGCACCCAAGCACTACACTCAAAAATTCCACAATTATCCCAAGAAAGTAGTTGCTAAAACAAACACACATGCATACAAACAAAAGAGACATCTGAATGATTCTAAAACCCCCAAGAAATTTGATAATGTGCATTATGAATATGGTACTGATAGATGGAAATCTCTTAGAGTTAGATTATCTGGCTATAGGTTGGTTAGAGCATCTTATTGCACTAATCCCCAAGGACCCAAGCAAGTATGGGTACCTAAAAACTGATTTCTTTGATTGCAGGTTCAAGGAACAGCTGAATGCCAAGGAACCTAGTACATGGATAGTTGTTGTTCCAGACATATGATAGGAAATAAAAGAAATATGTCAAGATTCAAGGAGATCAAAGGTGCTAAAGTCATATTTGGAGAAATGAATCTCCAGGGGAGATCAAAGGCACATGATCCATCAAGAAGAATAGACTAGAGATCACAGATGTTGCTTATGTTGAAGGCCTCAACTTCAACCTGTTAAGCATCAGCCAACTCGGTGACAAAGGCTATAATGTAGGATTCAACACGGGGATATGCCAGATCAAAGATGCTGAATCAAATGAAATTGTGCTGCAAGGAACAAGGCAAAAGAATATGTATATAGTGGATTAGTCTACTGTTACACTAAGCACATGTCTGCTAGCAAGGAGTATAGCCGAATCCAGTTGGCTGTGGCATAAGAAGCTGAGTCACCTGAATTTCAAGACAATCAACAAGCTTGCAAGGAGTCAGTGTACAAGAAAGAAAGTATATGTGATGCATGCCAGATGGTAAAGCAAATCAAATCATCATTCAAAGATAAGCAAGTCCTTATTCAACCAGGATATTTCATCACATTTGCATATGGATTTATATGGTCTAGTTGAGCCAACTAGCATCAGTGGAAAAAAGACACCTTAGTGGTGGTGGATGACTATTCAGGATATACATGGACAATTTTCATATGTAAAAAGAAAGAAACATCTGAAGCTACCTCGGTGATGAAAAGAGTTCAAAATGAGAATAGTCAAACCATTATAAAGATAAGATCCGATGGGGAAGGGGAGCGAGTTTGTCAATGGGATAATAACTCGGTATTGTGTTGAAAATGGTAATGCTCATGAGTTATCACAGCAAGGACTCCACAAATGAGAATGGAGTAGCTGAAAGAAAGAACAAAACACTTAAGGAAGCTGCAAGGACAATTTTAGCTGAAGTTGGGTTGCCTAAGAGATTTTGGGCTGAAGCCATAAATACAGCATGCTATACTCAGAATAGATGCTTGATCAAATGTTGGATATTTTAAGATATTTGGATGTAAATGCTTCATCCACAACAATGGCAAGGACAATTTAAAGCTTTTGATGCTAAAGCTGATGAAGCTATCTTTTTGGGATACTCGGTGAGAGTAAAGCCTATATAATGCTGAACAAGAGGACTATGGTCACGAGAAGAGTCTATCTATGTGGTTTTTGATGAGCCTAATGTGAATGAAGAAGACATTGATGAGTTAGCAGATAAGCAGAGTCAGCCAACTATGCAGAAGAGTCCTTATATTAAAGTAGAAGTGAAAGCATTCAACCCTGATGATGATGAGATAGCTGAATCTCAAATACAGATGGAAGGTCTCAATTTGAATGAACATGAGTAAGTTGTTCATGACAACTTTTGCAAAACTGACTAAATGCGCAGACTTACTCAACCGATGTGAGATGGTGAGAGGCCATCCACCCGAGTTAATTATTGGAGATGTTAGAGATGGCATAAGAACCAAATCCGAGCACAAAGCATGAACCAATGTTCACTTGTTTTCTTTCCCAAATAGAGCCTAAAGATGTGTCTCAAGCATTGAAAGACATACATTGGATTCAGGCCATGCAAGAAGAGTGAATCGGTTTGAAAGAAACAAAGTATGAGAATTAGTTTAAAGGCCAAACCACCAAAATGTTATTGGTACTAAGTGGGTATCCGAAACAAGATGAATGAGGAAGGATCATTTGTCGAAACAAAGCAAGATTGGTAGCCAAAGGGTATTTCAAGAAGAAGGTATAGATTTTGATGAAACCTTTGCTCTGTTGCGGATTGGAAGCAATAAGGATGTTTCTTATTTATCTTGCACACAAGAACTTCTTTGTATATCAAATAGATGTGAAAAGTGCATTTCTAAATATTTGCTAGAAGAAGAAGTCTATGTTGAACAACCTCTTGGTTTTGAGCAGAAAACTATTGGAGATAAAGTCTACAAGGTCAAGAAAGCATTGTATGGAATGAAACAAGCACCAATAGCATGGTAAGATACATTGTCTGTTTCTAACAGACAATGAATTCACCAAAGGCAAAGTTAATAGAACACTCTTCAGGATTCAAGATGGAGAGAGTATACTGCTTGTTCAAATATATGTGGATGGCATCATTTTTGGATCCACAAACAAATAGTTGTTGTGACAAGTTCTCAAACTTCATGCAAGGCAAATTCGAGAGGAGCATGATGGGAGAGCTAACTTTCTTCTTAGGACTTCAATTCAAGCAATTGAAGGATGGAACGTTCATAGGCCAAACCAAGTATACCAGAGATTTAATGAAGAAATTTGGTATGGAAAAGAAGTCATCAGTGAAGATTCCTATGAATACATCAGTCAAGATGGACATGGATGTAGATGGCAAAGTTGTTGATAGAACCAGATATAGAGCCCTCATTGGATCATTGCTTTATCTAACAACAAGCAGGCCAGACATCACCTTTGTAGTAGGTGTATGTGAGTCACATGGCTCCAGCTAAGAGAATACTAAAATATTTGAAAGGATGCCAAGAAGATGGCTTATGGCATCCAAAGGAAGGAGGATTCAAGCTGGTATGATACTCAGACTCAGACTATGCTGGATGTAGAGTTGATAGGAAAAGTACTTCAGGTACATGTCAAATGCTTGGAAACAGATTAGTTTCCTGGTTCAACAAGAAACAAAATTCAATAGCTACATCCACAGCTGAACATAGTACATAACTACGGGTAGTTATTGTGTCCTAGTCTTATGGATGATACAACAGCTGAGAGACTATGATATTGAAGAAAGAGAGATTCCAATTATGTGTGATAACATTAGTGCCATTGCAATCACTCAGAATCTAGTGTTGCATTCAAGAACAAAGCACATTGATGTCATATATCATTTTATAGGAGATCATGTTGAAAAGAAAGACATCACTTTGGAATACAACTCAACTAATAAACAGTTAGCTGACATATTCACAAAGCCATTATGTGAATTAAGGTTTGAAGAGCTCAAGAATGAGTTAGGTTGAATTGAACTGAGTTAGGATACTCAGAAGACTCAATCAACAGAGACATAAGAAGAGAGAATGGAAAATAAGAAAGTTTCACAGATCAACCAAGTGAAACAGCCTAGTCGGGAAATCATGTCGACGAGTTAGGTGACGGTGAGTGATCCCATGTGAAGAGAGAAGCGAGTTGATTCACTTTAGATAAGAGGTGAATCATTAATGAGCTAAGTGACAAAAATGCAGTCATTTTATTTGGCGGGAATGTTTTGAAGGATGGCGTCGGCATAATTATTATGATCGATTACTAAAGATGCACGTGATAAAACATATGATTGGATATAAATGTTGCTGCATTTAATGTGGGAAATTTAATGCGGATTTGAAGGCTTAATCTTGAACGTTGATTTTGATCAACTTATTTAAATTCCAAAAATTGTCCTATCACGTTCCATATAAACCGAAAATACTCTTTCTCTCTCCTCACAAATACTCTCGTCTTCAGTAAGAAAGATGGAATTCTCTCTGCAAACAGTTCAAAACCCTACCCTCAAAGATCATATTTTTCGCATATTTCACCGATCAATCATTTTGAAAATGGCTGCTACTCATGATTTTGTAAAGCTTTCGGAGAAGGTCCACTCTGGTGCTTCAGTGGATTTCAAGGGGATGATCAAGCAGGGCGTTGATGAAGCAATAGTGAAGAAGATCACTGACAAGGTAAAGAAGTCCAGTGCAAGTAATTTCTCTCTATGGAGTTCACTCATAACTACTTGGAGGAGGTCGCCATGTTTTACGTGAACACCGAAGTTCGTGATGATGAGATTCGATCATCCATTCACGGCAAGGTCATCAAAATCACTGCTAAGGACCTTGTTGAACACTGCTTACTACCGTCTGGAAGGTTTAAGGACGTAGCCGAGAAGGATATGAACTTGGCTGCAGCTTGGAAGGAAGTTGTGAAGCCGAGAATGCTGCGAAAGTTGTCTATACAGCTAAGAAGGAGTTAATCAAGGAAGTTAATTGGGTTGAGTCCGTCTTCAGTCGAGCTATCACGGACTAAGTTGATGGTGATGGTTGCGATAATGCACGATAAGAAAGTCAATGGAATTTGAGTCCGTCTTCCGTCGATTCTATCAGAACATCATCAACAAGTCCTTCAAGGAGTATGGCACTTTTGGTTGTTCCCTCTGGTATGGCCTAGTCATTGGCCATTTTATGGAGGTTAAGAGGATAGCACTGCGCCATGGGAAGCCCTTTCATGCGAATAAGAGGATGTTTAAGGCAAACCTGACACATGCAGCGCTGGAAGAAAGCTCATGCAAGGAAAGGCGATACCAGTGAGGGGGAATCAATTTGAACGAGAAGAAGAAAGCTTATTTTGCCACCGCTCCGCTCTCTCTCGCCTAAGCCCATTTCGAAGAAGAGAGCTGCGACAGCTAAACCTGCCCTGCCCTCAGCAACCAAAACCAAGAAGGCACCTGCCCTAGCAGCCAAACCCAAAGCACCTGCTCGAGCAGCCGATGCCCCTGCCCCCGCAGCCGAGACTGAGGAGGACATCTAGTTCCTTCTCCAGTCGTGAAGAAAAGACACACTGCCATGTCTCGCAAGACAGCTGCGTTGAAAAAGAGTGATATTGAAACACAGGTCTTCACCCTTGAAGAGCCTGAAGAAGAGGAGCCAGAGATTCCTTTGGTTCCTACAAAGCGAAGACTGCTGGTTCGGAAGACAGAGTTGGAGAATCCAACCGAGTCTAACACTCAGCCTGAGAAGCCCCAGGAGACTGCTGATGCTCAAGAGGAGCAGTCTCAAGAGAAGGCTGATGAAACCGAAGACTGCTGATACAAATCAATAAAGTGTTGAAGACGCAACTGTCTGGGAAATAGTTAAGGAGAAGGAAGGAGCTGAGATAGCAAAGATGCATGAAGAAAAAGCTGTCTCACCCCCTCAGACTTATGCTCATGAATCTGAGAAAGAGCAAGCTCCGTTGGCTACTATTCCAGATGCCAGAGAAGATGACGACGATGATGTCATAATACACTCTCCATTCTATTCGGACATCCACCAGAGACTAAGAGATTGGAGAAGATGGAAGCTAGACTACTCCCGATAGCAATTCGCTCATCCAGAGTTCATCGACGAAGAAGAGGAGCTTCTGAGTTTCCTCGGAAATGTGTCTGTCCAATGCCCTCAATGAGGAATTTTGCATGGATGCCCTACGTGCTATCAAAGAGGATGAGAAGGAGAAAGCCCTGGATAAAGCCAAAACACTTGAGAAGTCGAAGATATGTTTGCATACAGGGACCCATGAGCATCTCATGGAGTCAACTGACAGCAGCGATCTGGAGAAGATGGACCCAACTACTGCAGTTGAAAAGGGTGAGTTACAACAAGCCGTTATTGACTCCCGAGCCATGAACGAGCAACAACTTCATGAAGGTCCAAGAGAGTCATCTATATCTCTCCTTGATCTGATCTGTTGGGAGTGGCGCAGGAGATTGCAACTGTCATTACAGCGACCACGTCCCCTGTGCATTCTCAAGATGGCACTTAGGCAAATGGCGATGAAGATGGGAACGCGGGCACCCTAGTCAAGCCTACCCCCGAAGAAGGTGTTGAGACACCAGCCCCAACGGCTGACTACTCAACAGGAAACACAGTCATGTCTCAGGAGCTGAGTAACCCCGCCATCGTTTACTCAGGTGGTGCGCCAGCTGAGGGAGAAGCTTTCTCCACCACAGCCAGGTCGGAGGACGTTGTGGGAGACAACACTACGAAGTTTGGAGGCGAAAGAGAGAAATCAAATGATAAGCAGGCCAGTGAGAAGCTTAAATGGTTGAGACTATTCCACCTGAGATTTCCTCTGATGTGCAGGCCAATGAAGTTGCTGATGCAGCCAAGGCAAAAGATGGGAAATAGGCCAAGGGAGTTGAGACTCTTGGCCAAGAAAATGCAATCCTAGGAGTTGAGACTCCGAAGGATACCTCAGAAGACCCCAAGACAGCTGACTCTGTCGAAGGGAATGTAGAAGGCCCTACTGCTGGGGGTAAAGAAGGCCTAAAGGAGGTTGAGACTTCCTTAGGTAAGGAACCGGAACAAAAGAACATTCCTCAAGTTGAGAGAGCTAATAAAGCCGAGGAGATCAACGCCCTTCATTATTCACAAGAACAAATTGATACATATTTTTTGGGATCATAGGATGAAGCCGAGTACACTCATCATGAAGATTCTTCGCAGGACAAGGCTGAGGATGTTCTCCACTCACGGAGCAATGTTAGTGGTGAGATAGCTTCGATGAGATTCAACTTTGATGATGCGTCATTGTCTCAGGCCACATCACATTCTGATGATGCTGTTAAGACAGCTGAGGACCCGTTACCTCAAAAGAAAAAACCCACTGAGACCGATGAAGTTGTTAAGGCAGTTGAGGCTCAGTCAGCTGAGCATGTCGATACAATTGCTCAAGCTACAACACAGTCAGTTGCGCAAGCTACCACATCTGTTGTAGTAACAACTCAAATAGCTCCATCGCAGGCTCCCACAGCTTTGTTATCTACCGATAAAACTGGCTTAACCGAGGCACAAAGAGCTAAAAAATTGCAACAAGAACAAGGAAAGGCCTCCAGCGTGGACTTCTGGGGATCCCTTTTGTTCGAGATGATGTCTTTGAAGACATCTTTCCCTTCACTGCTGAATTGCTGGACATAGAAGCTGAATCTACAAGAGAACAGGAAAAATACACCGTGCAGAAAGAACCCATCATTCCATCTGATACGATTGTCCCGATGGGATTTAACTTTGATGCAGTGTGGCTGGAAGAAGAGTCGGCTTCTATAGCCGAGTTTCGTGATGCTTTCAAGATGATTTATGATAAAATTGAGAAGATGGAACACCACCAAGTATCGTTGGATCTTCGTTTGGACAACCGTGATGCAACCCTCAGTGCCGATATTCGAGGAGTTGTCTTACGCATCGATGAATGGGTCGCTTAGCTTGATCGCCATCGTTGGGAGTAGGTCCGTTACTTCAAAGCTTTGTTTGCAAAGCTGTTGGTTTGGAGTGCGTATAATTCAAAATTTCAGCAGAGGATGAAGGAATATATGGTCAGGATGGAAACCTCTCATAAGTCGGACATGGAGTTGATCATGCTGCATCATCAGAGTGAAATTACTCACCTAGAGGACAATAGGAACCGAAGTTTGGTCTTCTTATGGCGAAATGAAGTTGCTAGCGGTGAGTCAAAGGCTACTCGGGCATAATTCCTGACATCTTACTCCAACGCAGATATAAAGCGAAATTCAATGAACAACCGACTGGATTTCATTCTGAGTGGATTGTTCCCTGGTCTAACTCTTTTGTTTGGTGATGATGCCAAAAAGGGGGAAGATGAGGCTTTAAAAGGACTAAAGGAGGAGAAAGGGAGTAATAATGAGGCTAAGAAAGGTGATACAGCTAAAGGGGAAGGAAGTTCGAAAAATATTTCTTTGAAACTCATGTTTGCTGAAACCTCCCGGCCAAGGAGATGCCGCCGATTCTCGTAAACTACCGCAAGAGCTATTGTTTGCCTTATTTTTAGCTTCACCGCAAGTGTACGGTGTAGTTTATAGAATTGGGTAAGCAAGGTCGTATCCACGGAGACTAATAAATTAGTGCGCTAAGTATTGAACTAAGATAGTTTTATTTTTATTTAGACGATCGTAATTTGATGATTGTTGGGGAAGTAAAGACAAGAATAACCACAAGATACAAGATGAAAATAAATATGGAATTATCAAGAGAATGAAATGGATTCCCGGGTTATGGTTTCAATTAATATTCCTCTTATTGTCCGATTTAATCAAAGCCAAAGTTATTGTCAATACTCCTATAAGACGATCACAACGGTATTTTATCCCCCCTCTCGAGATGTATATAAAGTGTAGATTGAAATATCTATGCTAGCATCTCTACTCAACATAAGATAAACAACTCCCAAAAGCACAAAAGATCAATTGTCCTCACAAATATTCACAAACCTCTCAATTATGCAAACATTCATGTCAAGTACTCAAGATCTAATATTGAAACTCATCTCTCGAATTATGAATCAATATATCAAACATGCTAAATCATTGGCCAAGTGATAAAACAAGAATAAGAACAAAGTTCTCAAATAGGCTTCAAGACAATAACTTCAACTAAGATTAAAACACTCAACAAGAGTTCAATTAATCTACTTCCAAAACCCGGAAATCACAAGAAATTTAGCTACTCATTACAAATAAACAACTCATAGACAAATTGTTCATATTCATGACAAGCTAAAATGAAAGATTAAAGCACAAAGAATGAGAAAACTTAAGGAAATGGATAATCTCTCGATTAATCTTCAATCCTCAAGCTCCGATTCAACCCGATTCTTCCCTTGATTCTTCCTTGATGAAGTTGATGTGTTTCTTGTGTTCTTGAGTCTTTTCCAGACCTTTCCTCCTCTGGTGTGCGCCCCAAAAAGTGGTATTTATACCCTTTTAGAAGCCTAGGTCAATTCTTTGTCATTTTTGAGTTTTTCGCAAGAACGCACGGGTCGTGCGTTGGCGCCGAGCTACACCTGTGCACCATCCCGTAGAAAACATCCGAGTCTCGTAGGGCGCACGGGTCGTGCGTTGGCGCACGGTCTACCGTTGCACCATCCCGTAGAAAACATCCAGTCTCGTAGGGCGCACGGGTCATGCGTTGGCGCACGGTCTACCCGTGCGCCATCCGTAGAAAACATCCATCTCAGAGGGGCGCACGGGTCGTGTGCGTCCCACGCACGGGTTAACCGTGCACCACCAAAACGTCCAAATTTGTTTGCGGGGTCTTCATAAGCGTTGTAGCCCTCTCTTTTAGCTTTCCATAGCCACTTGAATCAGCTCAATATCAATTTTGTAGAGAGTTATGACCAAAATACTAAACCCTGCCGATCTTTGGAAATTCCATACGCGTTTGGATGTTCCTTGAGATAAATCTCCTTGTTGTTTGATAATCCATGCTTCTTTTGCCACATGACTCATCACTATGACTCTAGACTCCATATAGTTGGCTTCCAATTGGGTGTAATCGCTCGATTCTTGATGATTCTAGGTAGCAATGCTCGTATTTGTCACAAAATCACTCCAAATATCATTAAATTCCTACAAAACAAGCAAGCGTAATATCTTTTCCACAAAGAGCGAATATATACCATTTCATACCGTTATTGCATGTTTATAAACAATTATAGCCATAAATATGCCCTAAAATACATGCAAAACTCACACTCAACAGCTGTCTGTGGAATAGAAGGCTGAGATGGCAATGAAAGACGCAAGAAAAGCCATCGAAGCTGAATTCGAGAAGGTACCTGAGAAGCAATATGCGCGCATCCATTTTATCAGAGAAAAGTATGATGGTCCTTCAGCCGGGAAAGATTATGCAGCCATAAAACCCCCAAGAGAAATTGCCATCGTTAGATCGCTAGAGGAATTCCAGACTCTAGAAGTAGAAGGTTATTTTAAAGATATGACTCTACTGCAAGCCTGGGGTCTGTATTGGGAGAAGGGACTTGTATTGTGCAAATCGGCTGATAAGCAGCCAAGTTCCAGCAGTCACTCAGCTGGAAAATCAAATGCCCGAGACAAGACACTCCTAGAGGAAGGGGGAGCCGAGTCGGGGAAGGGGTAGATATGGTGGCAGTTGGAGAAATAGTCAACCACGACCGAGACTAGAAGACGCTAAGTATGTGGATCCGAGGAAGAAGGGACTCATATCTTCAATTCGGTCATCTTGCTAATTTAGAGGTTACACGCAAGAATGTCAAGCAATTAAAAAGACAGGGAAGTAGAAAATGCTCGAACAAATCAAAAATGGGAGAAAGGCGTGAAGGGATGACCCCTTTGCAAATCGAGCATATGAAAGAAGAAGAATGAGGGAGAGGAAAGGAAAAAGACGAGAGCTAAAGAAGACAAGTGGAGAGCTAATAAAGAAGAGAGAAGAAGAAAGCAACCAAGGCGCTGAAGACAGCTGCAAACCCCTTCATGTATTTTACTTAGCTTTAGATACATAGTTGTAAGTTTTTCCTGTAATATAGCTCTCAGAATTTCGTTGTAATATTTATCCTCTTTATAACCTAGCTTAGATACACTTTGTAATGCAATATTTGTATAAGCTTTGTTACCTGTTGTAAACAGCTTTGTAAAGGACAAGAATGCTATGATCAATAAAATTGATTATTCAAAGCATACATTCTTTGTTACTACACTGTTTGTGTTTGCTGTTTATTTATTGTTAGTTTAAGTTTTGGCATCATCAAAAAGGGGGAAATTGTTAGGAAATTTATTTGTTAGATTTTGATGATACCATGTAAAAATTAGACTAGAAAGTTGGTACCCCATTTTTCTTGTAATTATGTATTGTAATAGAAAGGGAAGAAGATTTGAGTGAAGTCGGCTAAGTCAATAATGCATGAAATCAATTGCGGACTAGAGTGAAGACTCTGATGTGTGCCAGTTGAGTATGGCCAAGAAGGAAGACAAGAACTTGACTGAAGGAGAGTCAGCTGAGGAATAGATGTGTGAAGTTTGAGGAAGTGTCAGTCAAGTCAATCAAAGGAGCCAAGTCTAATAGTTGAAGTGATAGTTGAGTCAATCTTATGATTAGAGCTAACTTAAGTCACTAGGGGTAAAAGCGTGATTAAGCAAGACAATGACATTGAATCGTTGAAGAAAGTCAAGAATATTACTCGATATAGTAATATGTCCAAGCTGCCAGGTCTTAAAGTGTTTGGTCCAGAAACATGCAAAAGGAATAAACCAATGGGAAACGCTGGAGTTTGTGTCAAACCCTATAAAGCAGCAGAACCATTTAATACGAGGAAGGATCAACATCACATCTCTGCAAGACCAAGAAAAGACAAGCCAATGAACAAGAAGTGTCATTTGAAAATAGCTTATCTCTTCAACGGGCAAATTTTTAAATGAGCACTATAAAAGGCTGGAGAAGAATTTGAGAAAAGGTTACGATTTTCATGAACGAATCAAGCATTTATCAAGTAAGTATAACTGCAAATTCTCAAAGCCTATCATAGAATTCCTCAAGCCTAAAACTCGAAGAAACTCGATCCAACAAACGTTTTGAAGGAAAGATAACTTCAACCAGTTGAAGAGGAAACATTTGAAGAACAAAAAGGGTCTACTCTCCAAGTTGAAGGAGTTGTAGAAAGGTTCAAGGTCGAACCAGGAGATTCAAGTTTATTAGAGGGATGTGTAAACAAATCCAAGGACTTGAAAGTGAGATGAAGTAGCAAGGCAGCTGTCTTGCAAAGAAGTAGAGTCAAGAGAAGAAGCGGTGTGATTAATGCTATCTCGATCGTGAATCGCTTTGTAACCTAATCTATTACTTAGTGGATTCCTCCAGGAGTTAGAGAAGAGTGGATTAGAGGAATTAGCCCATCCTCGAACCACTATAAAAATTACTTGTGTCATTTTACTTTCAGCACTTACATTCTTGCATTTATCTTTATATCTGATGTTAGTTAGTTTGTTATCCAACTGATTAAATAACAAGTGCTAAAACAAGTATTAAAAACAAGCTTAAATCAATCAAAAGGGTGTTAAGTCTTCATTTGTTAAAAACCAAATCAACTAAAGTTAAGTGTTAGCTTAAGTAGCTAAGTTACACTATCAACATCTCTATGGAGTCTATTCAATGGGTAATTTAGTTGAATATAACCAACCTAGTTGTCCCCAAGGACACAATCGATTTGAGTCCATTATGTTGTAATTCTTAAAAAGTCTAAAAGTGAAAATTTTGTAAGGTTTATTCAACCCCCCTTCTAAACCTTACACCACACCCCTTGGGACCTTCAAAGTCTTTGATAAATCTAGCGTTTGCATCTTAGCAGGTTTTAGATCTATTGATAATGGCTACCAATTCGGTGGGATTGCTGCATATCATAGTGTAAAATCGATTTAAACGGACATCAAAAGTTAGGACATGCGAACTTTAAGATGATTGATAAACTTGTAAGGTATGAGGCTGTGAGAGGCTTGCATAAGTTGAACACAAAAAATACCTCTGTGTGTGGATCTTGTCAAAAAGGTAAGCATACTTGAGTGTCGCACCAAGTGTCACAACACTTTAACACTACTCGATGTCTTGAACTTCTTCATATGGATCTTATGGGTCCTATTGAGGTTGAAAGTATTGGAAGTAAGAAATATTCTTTTGTATGTGTTGATAACTTTTGTCGTTCTACTTGGGTGCGTTTTTTACGTGAAAAATCTGATGCTTTTGAGTCTTTCAGAAACTTGCATAAGAAGGTGTGTAATTTATATAATGTCACAGTTGCTAGGATTAGGACTGATCATGGAAAAGAATTCGAAAATTCATCATTTTCAACCTTTTTGTGATAGAAAAGGTATTTCTCACGAATTTTCTGCACCTAAAACTCCTCAACAAAATGGGGTGGCGGAAAGGAAAAATCTAACATTGCAGGAAATGGCATGTGTTATGTTAAGTTCGAAAAATTTGACCAAACGCTTTTGGTGGCCGAGGCCTTGAACACCTTTGCATGGCATATTAATCGTGTTTATTTAAGGATAGGAAGTACTATGACACCTTATGAGATACTTTTGGGTAAAAAGCCTAACCTTAAATAATTTCATGTGTTTGGATGCGTTTGCTATGTGTTAAATGATAGAGATGAACTTGCTAAATTTGATTCTAAAAATGATAAGAGTATGTTCCTAGGATATTCCACTAATAGTCATGCTTTTAGAGTTTTTAACCTACGAACAAGGACTATTATGGAGACTATAAATGTTGTTTTCGATGATTTAGCTAACCTTGCGGGGAAAGATCAAGAAGACTTTGTCTCTGATCTGATTGAGACAAGTGGTACATCTGAGACAGTTCCTGAAACTGAAGTTGAACCAAGTGTTACAACAGTGTTGTTGCAAGTGTTCCAACAGATGGTTAGACACCTACAGAAGCACCTGTAAACACACCTGCACAAACTGACTTAAGAACTAAATCTGAACATGAGAATGAACAAAACTAAGTACTTGATGATCATGTGACTGATCGTACCAGAGATATACCAAGCAGAATTCAGAAAAATCACCCAACTGTTCAAGTGATAGGTGATGTTACTGAAGGTGTACGAACACGGAGAAAAGAGAAGGTAAACTACCATGATATGGTAAGAAACGCAAATCTATCCTCAAACTACACTTTGGTAAGAACTTGTTATTTTGTCTCAAATTTTGAGCCTAAGAATGTCAATGAGGCTTTGAAAGATGAATTCGGATTAATGTTATGCAAGTTGAACTTGACCAATTTGCTAAAAATGATATGTGGTATTTTGTTCCTACACCAAAAAATGTGAACGTGATTGGCACAAAATGGATTTTTAAAAATAAAACTGATGAGTTTGGAAACATTGTGCGTAATAAAGCTTGTTTAGTTGCTCAAGGGTATACACAGTGAGGGGGTGGACTTTGATGAAACCTTCGCTCCTGAGTCCGAATTGAGTCTATTAGACTTTTTGTTGCTATAGCTTGTCATCTTGGTCTTACACTTCACCAAATGGATGCCAAAAGTGCTTTTCTAAATGGTACTTTAAATGAAGAAGCTTATGTTGAACAACCAAAAGGTTTTGAAGATCCCTATAAGCCGAACCATGTGTCCAAGCTTAAAAAGGCACTTTATGGTCTTAAACAAGCCCCTAGAGCTTGGTATGGAAGATTAACTGAGCTGTTGATAGAATTACTCAGCTGTTTAACCTAAACCTTAACTCGACTGTATTGGTTTTGTCAGCGGAACATTTAACACCCTTTGATTAGTTTTAAACTTGTTTTAACACTTGGTTATTAATCAGTTGGATAGAAAATTAATTTATCAGCAGATATAAGAATGTATGCAGAATTAAAAGTGCTGAAATGTAAATGACACAATAATTTTTATAGAGGTTCGAAGATGGGGTAATTCTTCTAATCCTCTCTTCTCCAACTCCTGGAGGAATCCACTAAGTAATGATCAATTAACAAAGTGGTTCTCAGTCTAGAGACAAGTCTTGATCACACAGCTGACTTTCTCCTTTGACTTAGTCTAGAGATGCCTTGGTCACACAGCTGGCTTCTCGTCCGACTCAACTTCTTCACAAGACAGCTGCCTTGCTACTTCAGTTCACTTTTATCAAGCTCCTTGGATTTGATCACGAAGCCCTCCAATAGCTTGAACCTTCCTACAATCCTCGTTGGAATGTAGACCCCTTTTGATTCTTCAAAAGTTTCCTCTTCAACAGTTTGAAGTTGTCTTTCCTTCACAGCTAGTGTTGGATTGATTTCCTTCGAGTTTTAGGCTTGAGGAATATGCTTGAATGTCTTGAGAATATTTGCAGGTTACAGTTTGAATATAACTCAATTTCTCAGGTATGGAAGGTAACCAAGGTAACCTTTTCTCAATGAATTTCCTCAGCCTTTTATAGTGGTCTTTCAAAAATCTGCCCGTTGAAGAGATAGGCTGATTTTCAAAAGTCACTTATGTTCGTTGGCTTGTCTTTTCTTGGTCTTCAATCTTGAGATGTAGACATTTCCTCGTATTAAATGAGTGTTCATCTTTTCAGTTTATGACACGAGGTGCAGTGCTTCCCATTGGTTCATTCCTTTTGCACGCTTCTGGGACGAGCACTTTAAGACTTGGCAGTATGGAAGTATTACTTATTTAAGTAATGTTCTTGACTTCTGTGCAACGGATTCCTTTCAGTTGAGTCCTTGATTCTTCCTTCTTAGCCATACTCAGTTGTTCCTCAGTGGAGTCTTCACTTCAGTCTTCAGTTGTCTTCTTGTATTTTCCAGGCAACGCTGACTTGACTCAGCTTTTCCAGCCCTATCTATTACAATAAAAATTACAAGGAAAATGGGGTTCCAACTTTCTAGTCTAAGTTTTACATGGCATTCATCAAAATTTGTAAAATAAATTCCCAAGAATTTCCCCCTTTTTGATGATGCCAAAACTTAAAAACATTAAGCAAAATGTAATCATCACAGATACATACAAGCCAATGTCGAAACAAAGAATGTATGTATTGAATCAATTATTTTATTGATCATAGCATTCTTGTCTTTTACACAACTGTTTACAAAGTGTATCAGAGCATGCACATATCTAAGCAAAACACATATGTCTATGCTAGGATATAAATACAAAGCGAAAGATTACAAAATGTTTCACTAAGTATACAGATGACTTACAAAAGTGTATTTACAAATGTAAAATACATGAAGGGTTCGCAGCAACACTTCATCTCCTTCGCTGCCTCCTTCTTTCCTCTTCAGCTCTGTCATCCTCCGCTCTCTTCCTTTTTCTTTCACTTTCAGCTGCTTTCTTCTTTTCATAAGCTCTTTTTGCAGCAGCATATTTTCGTTTTCTATCTTCCCATTGCTGGGATTGTCTTCTGTTTTTTTCTTGGATTCTTCTCACATAATCAGCATTTTTCCTAGCTACTTCCAGATTTTCTATTTCATCGTAGCCAGCCCAGTAGATCCTTCCCTGCTTTCCTGGATCTACATATTCAATGTTTTTGGGCAGAGATCTAGGTTGAAATCCTCTTCCTCCACCACTTTTTCCTCCTCCGCTGGGAGTATACCGTACATGAGTCTTCTTTTTGCCAGCTGAATGGCTGCTAGTAGTATGTTGCCTATCAGCGTCTTCACACAATTTCAGACCCTTCTCCCAGTACAGATCCCAGGCCTGGGCTATTGACATATTCTTGAAATAACCTTCGGATTCGAGCGTTTTAAATTCTTCGAGTGATCTTGGATCGGATTCATCATCTGGAATAGCTTATTGATCAGCAATGTTTCCTGCAGGAATGCCACCATAGTATTTCAGTACTTCTTGCACGCGGGCATCCTGGATTTTCTCAAACTTCGTATGCCCTTGTTCAATGATCCTTCGTTTTTTCGACATTGGCACAGTTGAGTGCTCAATCGGAAGGGGTACAGGGAGTTTGCTGATTATGGATGCTGTGACTTGACCTTGCTGAGCGGTTTTAGCAATCATTAATATCAAATCCTTTTACATTTCCCCCTCAACAACTTTTCCCTTTTTCTTCTCACTGGCTGATTCTTCTTTCAACTTCCTCAGGTACTCCTCTTTCTCCTTTTTGGCATCATCAAAGGAGAGAGGGACCTGTGAAACATGCCGGTGAGTATGAAGTCCATCGGTGAGAGTTGAGTTACGCTTAGAGTCATGCGGCATGTGCGGTGCGGAATTTTGAACGAGTGGCCTTGGATTCAGCTGCCACCAGTTTAATTTCAGCCATAAGAAGGCTGAATTTTGCATTCATGTTCTCTTCAACGCGCAGAATTTCTTTTCGATGAAATTCACGTAGCAACTCCATTTTAGTTGTATGAGAGGCATGCAATCTATCCATATAGAATCGCATCCTCTCGCTTCATATCGCAATTCAAAGACTCCAAACAAGCATCTTATTGTACAATGTCTTGAAGTATCGAACTTGTTCGTATCATATTGCACTCTACTATTGACACCACTCCCTAATCCTTACCATTATCCCTCTCAAATCTGGCTTTGTGAGGGTGGCATCTCTATTGTGTAGACGCATATCTAATGAGGTTTGATGCCGTTGAATCCTCTCAATCTCTCCATGATTTTCTTGAAGACTTCACGGATCTCATTTGTCACACCTTACTTAGGCGGGCGGCCATTCAACCGAAATCAAAGTCGAATGGTACAATGGAGTCGGTAGGGATGATCGGATCTTCTCGAGCGACAAAACCGCATCGCTCTTTGGCCGTCTCTTCTTCTAGTTCGCGGCTCAAGTGAAAAGGGAAATACTTTCTCAAAGGAATCATCTCGCACATAAATGATTTGAACTCCAGGTTGTGCCGTGATGATCCTGGTAGAAATCATCATGCAGCTTTGGGAGCTTGCACATATGACTTGGTTCCGGGCCTTGTTGAGTGGGTTGGCCACCGACCGAGCCTCATTTGTCTTAACAACTTCATCGGCTTCAAAGATATTCTCGCTAAATGAATTGACTTGTCCTCGGCTCTATCATCATCGTCACGGATCGGATGATAATGAAGCCTCGAGCTTGGTTCATTATCAAAAGTGAATTTCGACGGCGCCTTATTAGATGGTGACTCGGTGCCATTTGAACATCCTCGGTGAGTCCTTTTGATGTGCGAGGGTAGACTCGGCTTCGTCTTGGATCCCGGAAGGTTATATCAATATGCTCCGGGAGTCTTGAAGAGCGCCGATTTCTTTCTCGACCAAAGACCATGAATGGGAGGGATGTTATCATTCTCTTTATCTTTACCTGTGGAAGTCTCAACCTCCCTTGGGCCTTCAAACACCTCCAGTTAGTCTCAATCGCAATGAGGCCTTCGACATTCCTTCGATAGTTGCGGTTGTCTTAGGGTCTTCAAAGAATGGCATCCATAGGAGTCTCGTCCCCTTGGATTGTACTTTCGTGCCCAGTGTTAACTCCCGGGCGTTTCCATCTTGTGCCTCGGCGCAACAAAGTGTGTCCTTGGCCTTCAAAGAATCGACATTTTTTGGGACGGACTCAACTGTCCGAAGCGTCAATATCAACTTGTTGTGGGTCTTTTTCAGCTTCTACTTCGCCTTCTTGCTTCAATAAAGAGTCTTCTACAGCAACCTCCGACCCTGCTACAGTGGAGCGAGTTTCCCCCCCGTGGCACACCCGGTGAGTGGATCATTGATGGGGTCACTCTTCTCCTGACTCGCGGCTTTTTCCATTGAGTATACAACCGTCGGGGCAGGTGGTAGAACACCTACAGTAGGGGTTGGCTCAACTTGGGTGCCCAAATTCCCAGTCTCATCGCCAAGTCCCTTGGACCCATCTTCTGAGATAACAAGGGACGTAGCTGCAGCTATGGTTGAGGCAATCTGCTACACTACTCCCAATGGGTCTGTCTCCAGGAGAGATCCTCTCCTGGTCCATCAAACATACATTGCTCATGCATCATCCTGGATTCCCGCATAGCTTGTTGCATGTCCAGCTTCTCTTTCGCAGCCATGGGATCCATGTCTTCATCACTCTCCGAGAGCACATCAATGTGAGGGTGAGTGTGCTCCAGAGTTCCAGCGAGTGAGCAAATCTTAGCCTTTTCACGAACTTCAGCTTCCTCTGCTGATTTTTCTTTTTCTTCCTCCTTGAAGATATGTAGGATGTCCAGACAGTTATCTTCATCAAGGGCCTAAAGCACGGTGTCCACTCCAAGGAATCGCAGCAATTCTTTCTCTTGCTCGATGAACTCAGGGGGCTCAAACTGTACCCTGGAGTGACTTAGCTTCCATGCTCTCCATTCACGCAGACGACATTGAACATATGGATATACAGGAGATAGCATGATGACATCATCATCCTCGCCCTATTCTTATTTTCCTTCTTTTTCAGAATGGAAGGCAAGATGCTCGCCGCTCTTCACCTTCAAGAAGATCCGGGAGAAAGCGGAGAGACAACTTGTTCAACTGGAGTTTCAGTTGTCTCAGCTGCTTCTTTTTCCGCAGTTGTCTTTTCCTGAGCTGGGTCTCTTGGGGGCCTCTGCTGATCACCTTCAAGCAGACTTTGGCTCATTTGTATCAATTTATTCCGGAGACTGCACTTCTTGAGTGTCAGCAGTCTCAGAGGCTTTTTCTAGCTGATTTGCAGACTCAGTTGTCTTTTCTCATTCTGAAAGCCTGACTAGCTTTCGTCTTTTGGTTTTAACCAGAGGAATGTCCGGTTTGCCTTAGAGGCAGCTGCCCTTCTCGTCTTGGCAGTCCTCTTCTTCTTCATTCCAGGAGAAGGTATTAGGGCTTCCTTCTCCGCCTCGGCTGCAGGGGCAGGAGACACGGCTGCACGGGCAGGCGACTCAGCTACAGGGCAGGTGCATCATGTTTCTTTGCTGCAGGGGCAGCCTTCTACTTCACAGCTGCAGGGGCAGCTTTCTTCTCGGCAGGAGAGGTAACAGTTGTGTCCTCAACGTCAGCTGATTCCCTCTCACTTATATCAGCCCTCTTCGCGTGGGCTCTCTTCTGGGCTCCTGAAAGGTTAGCCCGAAACATCTTCTTATTGACATGGAATGGCTTTCCATGTCGAAGGGGAACACCCTTCACCTCCATCAGATGGCCGATTACAAGGCCATAGCCTAGAGATCCTTCAAAGGTTTCGTCTTCCCTGAATGACTTATTTACAATGTTTTGGCAGAGTCTGTTGTACACGAACTCCACCCAGTTGACTTCCTTGCCCTGCATGATCGCAACCATGACGATCAGCTTTGTCTTTGACAGTTGATTGAAACTGCCAAACTTCATGTCCACACATTTTGATACGACATCCATCAACTTATGATACTCGTCTTTTAGCAATTTCTTGTCAGCTGTGTAGACCACCTTCGCAGCACACTCGGGCTTGGCTATTTCTTTCCATGCGGTAGCCAAGTCCACATCAGCTTCGTTAATCTCCGTCATGCCCTCAGGCGGCAACACACAGTGCTCCGCAAGGTCTTTAGCAGTTATCAAAATGTCCTTGCGGTGGACAGAAGACTTGATGCCTTCGTCCTACACCTCCGTATTCACGTAGAACTACGCCACCTCTTCAAGGTAGGTGTGTGAGTATTCTAACGTCAGAAAGGCCTTAAGCCCAGATTTTTCCAACATATCCGTGATTTTCTTCACAAGGATTGCATCCGAACCCTGCATTACCATGCCTTCGAAGTCCACTAAAGATCCTGAGTGGATTTGCTTCGATAACTTTGCGAAATCAAACTTTGGTGCCATTTGTAGAGAGTTTTACCGAATAGAACTTGATAAATCGGCTTGAGAACTTATAGGGTTTTCGAGAGAGAAAAACTTGCTTTCTTTTGCTTTGAAAGATGAATAGTTTCAGCAAAGTGTGTGAGAGAAGACTGAAAACCGTATATGAGGGTTATGAAAGGACGGGTTTTTGGATTTTGAAATTTGATCAAGATCAACGGCTCAGATTTAGCACGTCAAACTGCATTAAATTACCCGCATTTAATGCGGCAGCATTTATATCCAATCATATGCTTACTGTGCAGCTTTTTACTGTACCCGTCATATTTACAATGACGTCAACCTTAAAAATATTCCCGCTCATTAAAAAACGATTGTGTTTTTGTTGTTTAGCTCATAAATGACTCAGCTTACTTCACGAGTGACTGAAGTCTTCTTCTCTCATTTCATTAAGCAACTCAGCTGTCAGCTAACTCGATACAGCTGACATTCCGATATAGCTGATTCACTTTGCGGATTCCTGAAACATGTTCAATTTTAATCTTTTCACATTCCATCTTTTCTCATTGAGTCTTCTGAGTATCAACTCAGCTCAATTAACCCTAGCTCATGCTTAAGCTCTTCAAATCTTGATTCACATAAGTGATGTCTTTCTTTTCAACATAATCTCTTATAAAATGATATCTGACCTCAATGTGCTTTGTTGTTGAATGCAACACAAGATTATGAGTAATTGCAATAGCATTTGTGTTATCACACATAATTGGAATTTCTTTTTCTTCAATATCATAATCTCTCAGCTGCTGTCTCATCCATAAGACTTGGGCACAACAGCTGCCCGTAGCTATGTACTCTGCTTCAACTGTAGATGTGGCTATTGAATTTGCTTCTTGCTAAACCAGGAAACCAATCTGTTTCCTAGCATTTGACATGTGCCTGAAGTACTCTTCCTGCCAACTCTACATCCAGCATAGTCTGAGTCTGAGTAACCAATAAGCTTGAGTCCACCTTTCTTTAGATACCATAAGCCAACTTCCTGGCATCCCTTCAGATATCTTAGGATTCTCTTAGCTGCAGTCATGTGGCTTTCCTTTGGTGCAGATTGATATCTTGCACATACACCTACAGCAAATGTGATGTTTGGCCTGCTTGCTATTAGATAGAGCAAAGATCCAATGAGTGCTCTATATCTTGTCTAATCTACAGGCTTGCCATCTGCATCCATATCCATCTTGACTGATGTGTTCATTGGTATTTTCACAGAAGACTTCTCTTCCATACCGAATTTCTTCATTAAATCTCTGGTGTATTTTGTCTGACTTATGAAGGTTCCATCCTTCAGCTGCTTGACTTGAAGTCCTAGGAAGAAAGTCAGCTCTCCCATCATGCTCATTTCAAATATGCCTTGCATGAGGTTTGAGAACTTATCACACAACTCTTTATTTGTGGATCTAAAAATGATATCATCCACATATATTTGAACAAGCAGTATACTCTCTCCATCTTGAATTTTGAAGAGTGTTCTGTCCACTTTGTCTTTGGTGAATCCATTATCAGTCAGAAATTGAGATAATGTATCATACCAAGGTCTTGGTGCTTGTTTCAAACCATATAATGCTTTCTTGAGCTTGTACACTTATCTCCAATAGTCTTCTGCTCAAAGCCTGGAGGTTGTTCATTATAGACTTCTTCCTCTAATAGTCCATTTAGAAATGCACTTTTCACATCCATTTGATAGACTGTGATGTTCTTATGTGCAGCATAGGCAAGAAACATCCTTATTGCTTCTAATCTTGCAACAGAAGCGAAGGTTTCATCAAAATTTATTCCCTCTTCTTGGCAATTAACTTTAGCAACTAATATTGCTTTGTTTCTCACCACAGATCCTTCATCATTCATCTTGTTTCTGAAAACCCGATTTTGTACCAATGACATTTTGATGGGTTGGTCTCTGCACCAATTCCTATACTTTGTTCCTTTCAAATTGATTCAGCTCTTCTTGCATGGCTTGAATCTAATGTGTGTAATCCAATGCTTGAGACACATCTTTTGGCTCTATTTGAGAAATAAAACAAGTGAACGTTACTTCTTGTTGAGCCCTGTATCTGGTTCTTACACCATCTCTAACATCTCCAATAACTAACTCTGGGGGATGGTTTCTCAGCCATCTTACATCAGGTTGGAGTAAGTCAGTTGGGTTCAGTTGTCTCGCAACTGTGTTATCTTGAACAACTCTTTCATCATCATTTAGCTGTAGATTCTCCAACTGTCTTTGAGATTCAGCTATCTCATCTTCATCTTGGTTGTGATTCTTACTTGAGCTTCAACATAAGGACTCTTTTCGCATGGTTGGTGATTAGCTTATATTAACTAACTCTTCAATGTCTTCTCCATTCAAATTAGGTTCATCCAAAACCACATGGATAGATTCTTCAGTGACCATTGTCCACTTGTTTAGCACTCTATAGGCTTTGCTCTCAGCTGAGTATCCCAAAAAGATACCTTCATCAGCTTTAGCATCAAAGGCCTTTAGATTATCCTTGCCATTGTTATGGATGAAGCATTTACATCAAAAAATCTTGAAATACCCAACGTTTGGCCTTCTCCCTGTCCATATCTTATAGGAGTCTTGGTCAGATTGCTCTGTTTTATCATGCATCTATTTTGGGTATTGCATGCGATGTTAATGGCTTGACCCAAAATCTCTTAGCAATCCTTCAACTAACATGGTTCTTGTAGCTTCCTTGGGGTTGATTTCTTCTTTTTCAGCTACTCCACTTTGTTTGTGGGGTTCTTCGCAGATAACTCATGAGCAATACCATTCTCAACACAATAATCTTGAGTGATTATCCCATTGACAAACTCGATTCTTCTATCGATCTTATATTTATGATAGTTTGACTCTTTTCATTTTGGACTATTTTCATCAATCGAGGTAGCTTCTACAAGTGTTTCCTTCTTTTTGCACATAAAGATTGTCCATGTATATCTTGAGTAATCAACCACCACTACCAGGGTGTATTTCTTCCCATTTATTTGGTGGTTCAATTGGACCAAATAGATCCATATGCAACAGAGGCAATATCCTTGTTGAACAAGGACTATGATTTTCCTTGAATGATGATTTCATTTGCTTTCCCATATGGCATGCATCACATATACTCTCCTTATTGTACATCGAGTCTTCAAACTCCCGCTGTTTCGATTGAATGTTCACCGTTGGGCAAAGCAGAAAAACACCTTCAATAGGGGTTGGCTCGACCGGGTCCCCACTATCCCGGTTTCATCGCCAGGTCCCTTATTGCCTTCTTCCGAGTGAGTGGGGAAGTGGTAAAGAACAACAAATGGCGATTCTTTGAACCACTCCCATTGGATCAATTTCAGGTTTGTGTTCGAGGACTCTCCTGGTCCCTCCATCGTCTTTGCTCGTGAAGGATTCTTGATTAAGGCAATGCTTGCTGCATTTGCAACTCTTCGCGGGCGAAGATTTTCCCGATCCTCATCACTATCGAGAAGACATCAAGGAGAGGATGTGTGTGTTCGCGGGTGTCGGAGATAGGACAGATCTTGGCCTTCTCACGTGCCCTCCTTCCTCGGCATGCTTTTCTTTCTCCTTGTCCTTGTAGATGCGCAGGATGTCCGTGCAATTGTCTTCATCCGGTCTTTGGGAGTACAGTGGTCACCCAAGGAAGCTCAACAGATTCTTCTTCTTCTATGAACTCGGGCCGTTGGAACTTTCTCTGGATCGACTTAATTTCCATTTCCTCCACTCGCAGACGATTTTGGATGTGCGGGTTAAGTGGGGATAGGATCATCACATCACTATCCGCTTTATCGCTTCTTCTTTGTGTTTTGTTTGTGTGGACTACAAACGTTGTGTCTTCTGGTTGCCTCTGCTGATCGCCTTCAGCCCAGATTTGGGTTCTGTTTCATCAATTACATCCGAGACTCTACTTCTCCCCAGATCTCAGATATCTGCTCCGGTGAGTGGTCGACTCGGCCCGGTTTCTCGAGCTCGGAGTGCTTGACAATTCTTCTTCGTCTCCTAGTTTGTACGAGTGATTTCTCGGTTCGAGACGGTTTCTTCGAGTCTTGGGCGGCGGGGCGTGCTGGTGTCTTTTTTTCGAGGAGCGGGCCATCGTGGCTTCTCGGTTCTCCTCTTTTTGATGATCGGAGAAGGTATTTGTGAGTCCTTCTCGACCGCCGCGGGCGGGGAGACATGGTGCTGGGGGCGGTGACTCTGCTGCGGCGGGGAGCATGTTTGGTTTTCTTTTTCGCAGGGGCAGCATCTTTCTTAAAGACTGCAGGGCAACTTTCTTCTTGGTTGGAGAGAAACATGATGTATCTTGGGTGGTGATTCCCCCTCACTTGTGTCGACTCTTTTGGCGTAAGCTCTCTTCGTGCGCCGAGAGATTTGCTCAACATCCTCTTGTTAACATGAAATGCTTTCCCATGTCTAAGAGGGACTCCTTTCACCTCCCATTGGTCGGCCAATCACTAGGCCATATCCTAGGGATCCTCCAAATGTGCCATCTTCCTTGAAGGATTTGTGCCCCACGTTCGGCAGAGTCCAGAGACAAACTCGGCCCGAGTTTATCTTCTTTTTCTGCGATGATTGCAGCCATTACAATCGCTTTGCCTTTTGATTGGTCAAAGTCGCCAAATTTGATGTCGATACATTTGGCAACTATGTCCAACAACTTGTGATAATCCTCCTTGCCAGATCTCTTGTTTTTGTGTATACTATTTTATCAAAGAGTCGGGCTTGGCTATTTCTTTCCAAGCATCACCAAGTTTACATCAGCCGTTAATCTCGATGCTCCTCTCGTTGGTAGTGAGCAATGTTCGCCAAATCTGGCGAGAGATAGTCACCGCTTTCCGTGAACAGATGACTTTATTCCTTCATCGTGAATCTCAAGATTCACGAATTGTGCGACCTCCTCCACATATGTCATCGGATATTCTAACCGCGAAACGGTTTCAAAATTTCAACGTTTCCAACTTTTCAGCCGATTTTCTTCACTAGGGTGTCGTCGGACCCTGTTTCACCATTCCGTCGAAATCCACCGTAGAGCCGGTGTGGATTTGCTTTCCTAACTTGGTAAAGTCATAAGTTGGTGCCATTTTTCGGGATTATATCAAGAAAAACTCGAGAAATTGATTTGAAGATAGATAGGGTTTGAGAGAATTTTGCCTTTGCTTTTGAGAGAAAGAAATGAACAGTTTTAGAATTGTGAGAGAGAAACGGACGAAAATGGTTTAAATATGGTTTATGAAAGGACGTGCGGGTGGTTTTTGAAATGTGATCGAAATCAACGGCTTAGATTCTCGCACGCCTATTTAGCATTTAATGTCTCGTATTTAATGCGGCAGCAAAGATTTATATCCAATCATAAGCTTGGTGTGCAGCTTTATGTCCGTACACATCATCATTATCTTCGACGTATTCCTTAAAACATTCCCGCTTAGTCAAAATGATCGTTTTTGTCACTTTGCTCATAAGTGACTCAACCTTATCCCTTAGCCGATTTAACTCTACTTCTCACAGTTCTCTTAGTGACTCCTATTAGTGACTTGGTGTAGTCAGTGTCTTTCCGTCTGGTGATTTCTTGAGTGATTTGTGTGTTCAGCTCTTTTTCACTTTTTGTGTTCCATTTCTTTTCTTTGAGTCTTTTCAAAGTTAACTCACCAATTAACCCTAACTCATGTTTGAGTTCTTCAAATCTTGACTCACATAATGGTTTTGTGAAGATGTCACTAGTTGTTTATCGGTTGAGATATATTCCAGGATGATGTCCTTCTTTTCAACGTGATCTCTTATGAAATGATATCGACATCAATATGCTTTGTTCTTGAGTGCAACACAGATTTTGAGTGATTATTGCACTTGTGTTATCACACATGATTGGAATTTCTTTTTCCTCAACTTCATAGTCTCTCTTTCTTTGTCTCATCCATAGGACTTGGGCACAACAACCGTTTGCCAGACTATGTATTCTGCCGGTGTAGAGGTGGCTATTGAATTTTGCTTCTTGCTAAACCAGAAATCACTGTTTCCTAGCATTTGACATGTGCCTCAAGTGCTCTTCCGTCCACTCTACATCCAAAGATAGTCGAATCAATAGCCAATTAGCTTGAATCCACCTTCCTTTGGATACCATAGGCCTACTTCTTGGCTTCCTTTCAAGTATCTCAATATTCTCTTAGTCGCTATCATATGGCTCTGTTGGAGCAGATTGAAATCTTGCACATACACCTACAGAAAGGTGATGTCCGCGCTTGCTTTGAGATAGAGCGGTGATCCAATAAGTGCTCAGTATCTTGTTTGGTCTACTGTGCTTGCCATCCGCATCCATGTCCATTTTTGATGTGTTCATTGGTATTTTTACGGAAGACTTCTCCTCCATACCAAACTTCTTCATTAAATCTCGGTGTATTTTGTTTCACTTATGAAGGTTCCTTCCTTCAATTTGTTTCACTTGGAGTCCAAGGAAGAATGTCGACTCTCCCATCATGCTCATTTCAAATTTACTTTGCATGAGGTTTGAAAATTTTTCACGACTCTTTGTTTGTAGATCCAAAATGATGTCATCCACATATATTTGAACAAGCAAGATACTCTTTTTTGTCTTGAATTCTCGAAAAAGTGTTCTATCCACTTTTCCTTTTGTGAATCCATTTTCAGTTAGGAATTGTGACAATGTATCATACCAAGCTCTGGGTGCCTGTTTCAATCCATATAGAGCTTTCTTGAGTTTGTATACCTTATCTCCAAGAGTCTTACGCTCAAATCCCGGAGGTTGTTCAACATACACTTCTTCTTCCAATAAACCATTCAGAATGCACTTTTTACATCCATCTCGATATACAATGAAATCCTTGTGAGCAAGATAGGCAAGAAACATCCTTATAGCTTCCAATCTTGCTACAGGGCAAATGTTTCATCAAAATCTATCCCTTCTTCTTGGCAATATCCTTTGGCTACTAGTCTTGCTTTGTTTCTTACCACAAAACCTTCCTCGTTCATCTTATTTCGAACACCCATTTGGTGCCAATAACATTTTGATGTATGGGTCTTTGCACTAATTCCCATACTTTATTTCTTTCAAACCGATTGACTCTTCTTGCATAGCTTGAATCCAATGTGTGTCGTCCAAAGCTTGTGACACGTCTTTGGGTTCTATTTGCGAGATGAAGCATGTGAACATGGCTTCTTGTTGAGTTCGATCTTGTTTTGACACCTTCTCTTATATCTCCAATGACATGTTCTCGTGGATGATCTCTCACCATCTTACATCAAAGTTGGAGTGAGTTAGTTGGATTGATCGACTTGCGGTGTGTCATTTTGTGGTCGACTCTCTCGTAATCACTTAGCCGCAAATTTTCCATTGCTTTTGAGATTCAGCAATCTCATCTTCTTCTCGAATTGATAATCCGCCCCGACTTCAAAGATAGGGACTCTTCGTATGGTTGGATGATTGAAACTTATCACCGACTCTTCAATGTCTTCTCCATTTACATTTGGCTCATCGAATACCACATGAATGGATTCTTCAAAGAACCATAGTTCTTTTGTTGAGTACTGTAGGCTTTGCTTTCAAATTTGAGTATCCTAAGAAGATACCTTCATCGCCTTTAGCATCAAAAGCCTTTAGATTGTCTTTGCCATTGTTGTGGATGAAGCATTTACATCCAAATATTCTCAAATATGCAACATTTGGTTTTCTTCCACCCAAATCTCATAGGGAGTCTTTGTCACCGTCATGTTTATCATACATCTGTTTTGGGTGTAGTAAGTTGTGTTGATTGCTTCACCCAAAATCTTTTTGGTAACTCGTCACCTAACATGGTCCTTCCGCTTCTTTGAGGGTTATGTTCTTCTTTCGCAACTCCATTCTCATTGTGGAGTCCTTGTCTGCCGATAGTTCATGACCAATACCATTCTCAATACAATATCGAGTTATTATTCCATTGACAAACCTCGGTTCCTCATTCGATCTTATTTTGATAATGGTTTGACTCTTCTCGTTTTGAATCCTCTTCATCATTTGTGGTAGTTTTTGTAGAGTTTCTTTCTTCTTACACATGAATATTGTCCATGTATATCTTGAGTAGTCATCTACTACCACCAAGGTGTATTTCTTTCCACTTATGTTGGTTGGTTCCACTTTGGGCCAAATAGATCCATATGAAGCAGAGATGCAATATTCTTGTTGAAGATGGGCATGTCTTTTCTTTGAATGACGACTTGATTTGTTTTCCTTCGACATGCGTCACATATACTCTCTTTTTTATACATCGAGTCTGGTAGTCCTTCCACAAGATGACTTCTTGCCCTTTGTTAATTGTTTTGAAATTGGTGACTCACCTTTTTTGTGCCATGCCAACTTGATTGATTGTGCTTTTTGCTAGTAGATAGGTCTTTGGTGTTGCAGTTGACCAATCCACGACATACATATTCTTCTCGTCTACATCCTCGCAAAGACAACTTCATTTGATTCAATATCCTTGATTTGGCATATACCCATGTTGAATCCAACATTGTAACCCTGGTCACGAGTTGATCGATGCTCGCAAGTTGAAGTTGAGTCCTTCAACATATGCAACATCGTGATTTCTAATCCATTCCTCTTGATGGATCCAATGCCTCTTATTTCACCAGGAGCTTCATTTCCTCCAAATATGACTTTTGCTCCTTTAACTTCCTTGAATTTTGATGATTTTTCTTATTTCTTGTCATATGTCCGGAATGACCATCCATGTACCAGGTTCCTTGGCACTCACTGTTCCTTGAACCTCGCAATCGGGGAAATTAAGTTTTAGGTACCCATACTTGTCCGGGTCTGAGGGGTTAAAATTGTAAGATGATCCAACCAACCTATAGCCAAATGATTTGACTCTAAGGGGTTGCCATCTATCGTGCCATAATCATAATTAATCCTGGCAAATTGCTTGGGGACTCTAGGTTCATACAAATTGTCTCTTTTGTCGTATGCTGCATATGTGTTTTAGCAATTGCCTTTCTTGGGTAATTATGGTGTCTTTGAGTGTAGTGCCTAGGTGCATATGTGTGTGCCGATGAAAGCTCTTATGCTTTTGGAATGGCCTTTCTTTGAGTTCTAGGCCTTTGCCATTTGGGCTTATATTCCATAAGTATATCCGATAGTTTACATTATTCCAATCAGCTTGGCTTGGATATTTTCTACCATTCCCATCATATGTATTTCTCTTATAGATTTTCTCGGGATTTTTGGTAGTCCTCGCTTCTTCTTTACAAAGTAATTTTTGTTTGGAGTTTCTTTGAGGAACTCGGGTGAATCTCTTCTCATTTTGTCCTTTCAAAGCGCACTCAATCGGGTGTTTTCCTTTTCCTTTATAACCAAGGCCGTTTGATTGTTCTGTGTTTTGGAGTGAATGTGTGTGCATCATTTAGAGTTTTGGATTTTTGACTCTTCATGACTTGAAGATCCTTTTTCCAAAATTACTTTTGAGGTTTGACATGGCACATAGGAGTTAAATCCTAAGCCTGTCTTGTCTCCACATTCTCTTTGACTCATAATATGATCATCCAATGATTTAGATGCCTTAGTGAATGAGGCCATAACATTCTTGAGGTCATTCTCCCTCTTTTCTATAGCAGCAATCTCTGCTATTAATTTAGCATTTTCAATTTTTAAACTTTCATTCTCATGACTATTTGATTTAGAGTACTCGGCTCCTTAGTCGGCTTTGAGTTTTGATTCTTGAGTAGGCTGTTTTAGTCATTCAATAGTGTGTGTGAGGATTTAATGTGTTCAAAATCTTTCATCATTTTGCCTAATGAATCATAAAGATCGAGTGGGTGATGAAGTGTGTGTGTCATGATCACTATCACTAGTATGGGAGTTTGATGAGTTAGAGTGTACCTCATCTTCTTGGTCAGTTGATCTTGTTCCTTGGCCATCAAGCGGTCGGGCTTCTTCTTCGAGTCACTTGAATAGTCGCCTTCTCGCTTGCTCTCGAATCATGTTTGTCTCTCTTGACTTGGCTATTTCAGCAGTCTCTGCAGCCATCATTGCCTTTTTCTTTTCTTGTCTTTTTCTCTCAAGACCTTCCTTTCTTCTTCATCCCCTGTACTTGTTGACTACAGGATATGGACGATCAATGGCATAGTGACCTGGTTGTCTAAGGTTCAAAGATAGATATTCAACCTTTTGATCAGCTCTTTCCATTCTTGGATTGTCAACCCTTTTATACTCAACTTTTTGATGATCTGTTCTCTTGGTTGGCCTATCTTCCCTTGATTTGGAGGAGCCGAGTGTCTTCGGAAGATTCACCCTTTCCTCTCTTGTAGTTCTTATTAAAGAACTTGTTGAACAACCTCAGCTCTCTTCACATCTTTAACAATTAGAGCAATTGTTTTGGGTACAACTGTCTCTTCCTGGTCTTTTTTCTCAGCTCAAACTCGTAGGCTTTGAGGTCCGAGAATAATTCATGGTTGGATGTCTTTGATAGGTCCATGGAATGTCTCGAGTGCCATGACCTTCATTTCCCATTCAGGTGGAAGACTTTTTAGGATCTTCATACACATTTCTTCTGTGTATATTCCTTTCCAAGTGCGAATGACTCATTTGTGATTTCGTGAACCGAGCATCTAGTTGATCCAGGTTTTCTCCCGAGATCATTTTGAAGTTCTCAAATTTTTGTACAACCACCGATAATTTGTTTTCTTTGATTTGCTCGAGCCTTCACAAATCAATGTCGAAACTTGTCCCATTTCTTTAGCCGTTTTGCATGATTTGACTTTATTGAACATGGCTTTGTCCAAAGTTTTGTAAAGGATGTCCTTGGCTACATTGTCCAGGTTGTATCTTTTTCTGTCATCATTTGTCCACTCGGTTCTTGGTTTTCAACCATGATCGTCCTGGGAGCAACATCTTCTTCTCCTTCACTTTTGCAACTCTTCGTATGATTGTGTTCACCTTTAAGATTTGCGAGAGGCCCATCTTCTATCACTATCCACATCTCATCATGTAATCTTTGATAGATGAGCCTCGCATACGAATTTTCCAATCATCAAATTCTTCAATAGTGAACATAGGGATGCGTGTCAAATTTGCTTCCATGATAATAACTTTTAATGATAAAAAGAGTTTGAAAGTTTAAGTACTAAAGCAGACTTTGAAAAGTTTGGAGATCTAGTTCAAGAACCAGGTGCGGAGGGTTCAATGAACCAAACCGCTCGATACCACTTGTAGGTCCCAAGGGGTGTAAGTGTAAGGTTTAGAAGGGGTTGAATAAACCTTACCAAATTTTCGATTTAGTCCTTTTAAACATACGAGTTGATTCTTCATGATTGTGTCCTTGATGGACGATCGATTTAGTCAATCAAGAGAGTTAGTCTCTCAACGAGACTCAATCGAGCTGTTGATGGAATAACTCATTGTTGACTCTAAATTAACTGTTTGTGGTTTTGTTTTATTGGAAGACTTAACACCCTTAAGTTTGATTAAGTAAGAGTTTAGTCTTGGGTTTAGTACTTGTATTATCAAATGGATAGCAAATTTATCAAAGATATATAAGCGATTAAAAATGCGGAATTAAAATGTTGAAATGTAAATGACACAGTGAAATTTTTATAGAGGTTCGAAGATGGGGTAATTCTTCTACTCCTCTCTTCTCCAACTCTTGGAGGAATCCACTAGGTAATGATCAGTTTACAAAGTGGTAACAGTCCGGATACAAGTCTTGATCACACAGCTAACTTGATCCTTTGGGACTCGATGCCTGAGACGCCTTGATCACTGGCTTCTCGTGACGACTCGAACTTCTTCACAGGCGTTTGCGCTTGCTACTACTGACTCACTTGCTCAAGCTCTTTGGATTTGATCACGAAGCCCTCCAAAAGCTTAAGACTTGGTTCGACCTTGAACCTTCCTACAAACCTTCGTGGAATCTAGACCCCTTTTCTTCAAAAGTTTCATCTTCAAGCGATTGAAGTTCTCTTTCCTTCACGAGGTTAGTGTTGGATTGATGTACTTCGTAATGTAGGCTTGAGGATTAATCTTGAATGATTTGAGAGTATTTTGGTTATAATTTTAATTGATTTCTTGAATGTTCGTGGTTCAGGTAACCTTCTCTCGAGTCATTCCTCGGCCTTTCATAGTGATCTTTCAAAAATTTGCCCATTGAAGAGATAGGCTTATTTTTTAAAATCACTTGCGATCGTTGGCTTGTCTTGTTGCGATCCTTGGAATTGCCATTTCCTCGTATGAATTGTTCTTTCACCTTTTTCGAGTTCGACACGGTGTAGTGCTTCCCATTTGTTCATTCCTTTTGCACGCTCCTGGGGTCGAGCACTCCGAGAAAGGTGGTATGGAGATATTACTTGTTTAAGTAAATCTCTTGATTTTTGTGCAATGGATCTTTACGATTATCTCGACTTGACTGCATTTCTTTGCTTTCCCAGGTGACTTAGAGTCGACTTCCAATCATTGGATGACTCTTTGTCACTTCAACTTGAGACTTGGCTTTTCTCGAGTTGACTTGATGATCTCCACTTATTTCGCATTTCACCGCTTCTTGATAGAGTTCCGTCTACTCTTCTTTGCCATACTCGGTTGTCTCACAAGAGAGTCTTCTTTCCAGTCTTGATTGTCTTCTTGCATGTTAGGGCGTGGCGACTTAACTCGGCTTGGCCGGCTCTAATTGTTACCATGCATTTTCAAAGAAGAATTGGGGTGCCAACTTTCTATTCTAAGTTTTACATGGCATTCATCAAAATCTAAACAATAAAATTCCTAACATCGGTGATATTAGTCCCCCACTTGTGTGTGTGTGTTTCTTTTTATTATTCTTTTGCCACATATCTAGACATAATTAGGACATGCATTTTTGGTGAAAATTGATGAATGACATAATTTGGACTCTCTTGAATTTTATGCAATCTTGTTTTTTCCCCTCAATTATTGGATTTTGTGGTGATTTAAGTTTTGTTGTGTTATATGGTTTGTGATTTTCTTGGATATACTTGAAATATTTTTAGCACTATCTTATCTATATTTAAGGTTAAGTGTTTCATTTTTTGAAGACTTGAAATCCAAAATCAAATTGAAAATTGGTTTAATCCCTATTTTTTAGTATCCGTTTCTTATTGGGATTTGATCTCGTTGGGTTTCTCTATATCCTGCCATTAGACGAGTCTAGTATATTTAAGAGTGATTGACTACCTTCATATCATACTTCATATCACTTTACAACTCATCGTTACTCTATCTTTCCTATCTTATTCTCTCTTGTCAAAAATTCACTGTGCTTCTTCTCCATTTTTCTCATATTATCACTGTGATTTTCTTTCTCTTCTTTACATATACATCCTCTACTAATCAAAATAAAGAGAATTTTATCAAGGATTTCGTGAATTTTCAGTCGACTTCATCTTCATCATCTCTCGCAATGTGCACGACTCCGTCAACACCAGCAAAATCCACTGGTGAGTCTACGTTGGTCGACTCCCAAGTACAATCTACGCCTCCACCATCACTTTACGGGGTCGATACAAGTGTTGCAATACCCCCTGCAGCACCCTCCGTTCAAAACTTTGAAAACCCTATGAAATCCACAAAACAGAGCACTCTCATGGAAGAAATCCCAAAATCTCCTCAGCACTCTATTCCGATACAAGAGATTCAGGATTTACCAGAGAATATTCCCTCGACAGTTGAAAAGCCGTAAGAAAACCCGCAAGAAAATCTTGATGAAACTGATGTCCGAACAACTCTGGTTCTTTCCCCTGAAGCACCAACTCCTATAGGTGTTTTTCCACCTAGTGATACGGATAATGTGATTAATGTTGATGATATCCCATATTTGGCTGCCCAAGAAAAACCCTCAAACCCTAAAAAGTCTCCAATTTCGAAAAAGAGGGGTTTTTCATCTTCGCAATTTGTTGGTGGTGGCTCACCGTCTCAAGGAAATCCATTGAGAGAAAATAAGGTTGTGCGATGGTCATCCAAAAAAGGGGGAGAATCGTCCTTGTTTCCTGATATTCCTCTATAGTCCGATTTTGTCGATGATATTTCCGGTATGTGATGGCTAGGCGATCACGAATTAGAAGCTCTGTCAAGAAATCCACATCGCAAAGACTCCGACCAGAAACCACCCATCAAACAAACTCCGATCAAGAAAGCGACTCCGTCTTGTACGAGTAAGAAAAATGGTATATCTGGGTCTGGGTCTGGTACGAAAGGTCAGGGAAATCATTCGAAAAGAGCTATTCAGATGAAGGGGCTAAAATTCTAGAATCTTTAAAGATAAGTATAGGGGCGATTACTCGAGAGCTGGTAAAAGTGTTGCCCCTCCAGTTGCAACACTCTCTGATTCAGAACGGACCGAATCAGACAACTCGAGTGATGAGGACTTTGATGTTCGAAAAGAAGATGACAAAGATGATGACACTGACCCAATCTGGTGTCTGAGACAGAGGTAGAAAGAGTTGAACCGGGTGTCCCTCCAAGTGCTGATACTCCAACTACAACACCCGACTAAATTTATGCTCTCGAGTCCATTGCAACTCCTCTCTCCGATACATCCTCTAAATCTTCGCTACATTAATCAAGAATACGAGATAAGTAAGGCCTACTCTACTTCCTTTTATACTGAGGTACATTGACTCGATTTCGTAAAATGAATGATCGTAAGTTTATTTGTGAAAAGAGGATTGAGTACGATATTTTTTAGAAAAATAACATTGTTCGTTTGTTTCAAAAGAGAAATCTGTTAAGTACTGTGACCACTGCAATGCCTTTTGTAAGAAATGTGGTTGATGTGTGTAAAATATACGTGCATTTGAGGGTTTAAAATGATATATATTTGATGCATTTGCACGCATATTCAGTGTGTTTTGGTTGCTTTTCTTTGTTGGGCGTGATATTGCGTATTCTTGTAACTTCTTACATGAAATAGAGCAAAATTGGATAAAAAGAGATATCACGTTCCAAAGTATAGGTCAAGAGCTAAGGTGTGAGCAAATTTTTGAAGGAGAGAAGCATGGACAATCGAACAAAAGGAAATTTCCTTAAATAACGTCCAAATGCGCTAACAGTTTTCAACACTGGCAGAGTTTAGTATTTTGACCATAACTTTCTCTACAAAATTGCTATTAAGGTGATTCAAGGGGCTATGGAAAGATAAGAGAAAGAGCTATAACTTGCAGGAAAACCCCAGGAGCAAATGCGGACAAAAACATGGACAAAAATACGTCACACGGCCGGACCATATGGTGTCACACGGCCGTGTGAAAATGCCGATGTGGAATGACACAACTGTGTGGAGAAGGGGAAAAAATAGGGGATGGAACCAAGACCGCATGACCAGATTGTTTGGAACCACACGGGCATGTGGGAAAGGGTAAAAATCCACACAACCATGTGGTGCCACACACCAGGCCGTGTGGGACTCTGCAGACGCATTTTTTTGGAGTTCTTTTCTCATTTCAACTCTACAAGTGACATCTCCAAGCACCTATATAAAGGGGACCAAGGCCTCAACGAATTTTCATCATCATACATCATGGAATATTACTTCATATAGAGAAAACACATCAAATTACATAGGAACGCAAGAATCGAATTTCTTCTGAAAGAGAAAGGCTAGGTCGCGAAGAACACCACAAGGCCTTTCGTATCTACGGGAGCACAAGAGCTTCGAAGGCTGAGGAGGGGAATCCATCTTGACATGAAGAGGTTTTATTTCTATGTTTAGATCTATTGTCTGTGCTTAAACAATGTCATAATGTTGATTTCAAATTTGTCTATGAATTTGTAATCAATGTTTGGCTAATCTTTGGGGTTTTAGGGGCATAATCGAAACTGTAGATTCATTTTAAATATGATTATTTATTTTCTTAATTAATTCATGCTTTCTATTTTATCAATTTGAGTGCTTATTCTTAATTGCTTTTTATTTACCGGGAATAATTTGCATGTCATATTTGTTAGTACGAAATTCGGAAGAGGAGTTCTAACACAGACGGAAATTAAATCCGGACATGAACGGATGTATATATCGAGTCGGGAGACCTATAACTGTTTGTGGGGAGTCATTTAATTCATAAATTTTTAGAGAGTTAATAATAGGTGTATCAAGTCGGGAGACCTACAATTATTATTAATCTACTGTTTATGCGCCGCCCAGGAGAGGGAATAGACTAACTTAGGAATTGAACCCATAGAATTGCATGGATTGGTTTTTAAACTTTAATTGCATTTAATATTGAAGAAACATGCTGAGATTGTAGGTCCCAAGGGGTGTAAGTAAGGTTTAGAATGAGGGTTGAATAAACCTTACCAACTTTTTCGAACTTTTTCTCCTTTTAAACTATAACAGAGTTAACTCAAACACATGTGTCCTTGATGGACAACTAAATTGGTTATTTGACTAAGTTAGCCACTCAACGGACTTCGCAATTTGTTGATAGAATAACTTGGCTATTTAACCAGAACTTTAACTTGGATGTATTGGTTTTTTCAGTGAAAGTCTTAACACCTTTGATTTATTTTAAACTTGTTTTAACACTTGTTCTTTTAGCACTTGGTTATTAATAGGTTGGATAGCAAATGCGAAATGTATCAGCAGATAAATGTAAGTATGCAGAAAAGTAAATGTGCTGAAAATTAAATAACCCAATTAATTTTTATAGAGGTTCGAAGATGGGGTAATTCTTCTAATCCTCTCTTCTCCAACTCCTGGAGGAATCCATTATGTAAAAGGTCTATTTACAAAGCGGTGAATGGTCTAGAGACGCTTTGATCATACGGTGGCTTCTCTTCTCCGACTCGGCTTCTTTCCAGCAGGCAATTTGTCTTGCTACTTCAGCTCACTTTCTCAAGCTTTTGGATTTGATCACGTAGCCCTCCAAATAACTTGATACCGGTTCGACCTTAAACCTTTCTACCATCCTCCTTGGAAAGTAGACCCGTTTTGATTCTTCAAAAGTTTCCTCTTCAACAGATTTGAAGTAGTCTTTCCTTCACAGCTTAGTGTTGGATTGATTTCCTTCGAGTTGTAGGCTTGAGGATTTGCTTGAAAATACTTGAGAAAATTTGCAGGTTAGATGCTAGAATGTTGCTTGCTTGCTTGTGGTTCAGGTTATCAAGGTTACATTTTCTCAATGATTTTCCTCAGCCTTTAATAGTGAACTTTCAAAAATCTGCTCGTTGAAGAGATAGGCTGATTTTCAAAAGTCACTTGTGTTCGTTGGCTTGTCTTGTTGCACTCCTTTGATGTTGACATTTCCTCGTATTTAATATCTTGCGAGTTAAGCATTTTGATCGTGCGAGAACTTCCCATTGGTTTGTTCCTTTTGCACATAACTGGAACTACCACTTTATCTCTGACAACTTTAGCATGTTACCATTCTGAGTAATATTCTTGACTTACATCAACGGATCTTAATCAATTGTCTTGACTTGATTGCAGTCTTTTACATACCTGAGATGACTCGAGTCAATTTCCAATCCTTGGATGACTCATCTGTCACTTTCAACTTGAGACTTGGTTCCTTGAGTTGACTTGACTGACTCTTCACACAGCTGTCTCACAGCTGGTACACCTTCAGTCGAGACCTTGACTCTTCTTTACTGCCATACTCAGTTATTTTAACAGTGGAGTCTTCACTTCAGTCTTCAGTTAACTTCTTTTATATCTTGGAATAGCTGACTTGATTCAGCTTTTACAGCCCTATCTATTACAATGCATATTACAAGAAAAATGGGGTGCCAACTTCCTAGTTTAAGTTTTACTTGGCATTCATCAAAATCTACAAAATAAATTACCAACAATTTCCCCCTTTTTGATGATGCCAAAACTTAAAAGCATTCAACAAAATGTAAACCACAAGGATACATACAGACGGATGTAGTAACAAAGACTGTATGCGTAAAATCAATCGTTTTTTTGATCATATCATTCTTGTCCTTTACATAGCTGTTTACAAAGGGTATCAGAGCATACTAAATATCGAATAAAAACACATCTCTATGCTAAAGATACAAGAGTAAATACAGAGTGAAAATTTACAATGAAAATCACTAGGTATTACAGATGACTTACAAAAATATATTTACATAAGTAAAATACATGAAGGGTTCGCGACAACACTTCATCGCCTTTGCTGCCTCATTTTCTCTTCTTCAGCTCTCTCAAAATCATCTGATCTCTTTCTTTTTCTTTCTTCTTCCTCAGCTCTCTTCTTCTTCTCATAGGCTCTTTTCGCAGCATCATCCTTTCGTTTCCTTTCGAACCATTGCTGAGTTTGTCTTTCATTTTCCTCTTCTTGCCTTCTCACAGCTTCTGCATTCTTCCTTGCCATCTCCAGGTTTGTCACTTCATCGTAACCAGCCTAGTAGATCCTCCCCTTCTTGCCGGGATCTACATATTCAATATTCTTGGGTTGTGGTCGAGGTTGAAAACCTCTTCCACTATCCTTACCTCTTCTTCCTCCTTTGGGTGTATATTGTACGACAGTCTTCTGCTTACCAGCTGAATGGCTGCTGGTAGTCTTCTGCTTTACAACTTCTTCGCACAACACGAGACCCTTCTCCCAGTACAAATCCCAGGCTTGGGCTAGTGACATCCCTTGAAAATATCCTTCTGATTCGAGCTTCTTGAATTCTTCAACTGATCTTGGCTCGGATCCGTGGTCAGGAATAACATCTTGATCTCCAACATTTCCTGCAGGTATGCCACCATAGTATTTCAAAACTTCTTCAACGCGGTCATCCTGGCTTTTCTCAAACTACGTATGCCCTTCTTCAATAATTCTACGTTTTTCTGACATTGGCACAGTTGAGTGCTCAATGGGAAGGGTTACAGGGAGTTTGCTTATGATGGAAGCAGTGATTTGATTTCTTTGAGGGGTTTCAACTATCATCAACGTTAAATCCTGCGAACATTCCTCCTCAGCTGCTTTTCCCTTCACTGCTGCAGATCTCTTTAATTTCTCTTCTTTAATTCTTCTTCTTTAATTCTTCTTAATGACTCCTCGCTCCTTAGGGACTCCTCGGACTCCTCTTCCCCCTTTTTGGCATCATCAAAGGAGATAGGGACTCCTGGGAACATGCCTGCGAGCATGAAGTCAAGTCATTTAAGAATAGAAGATTGCTTGAGTCTCATTTGTTGCGTGAGCTTTCGAAACTACGAGCGAGTTTCCTTGGACTCGATTGTTACTAAATTCATTTCAGACCATGAGTAGGTTGAATTTTGCATCCATGGCAACCTCAAGGCGCAAAATTTCTTTTCTTTGGAATTCTTGCAGCAGCTCCATTTCCGTCTTGTGGGATTCATGCAACCTCTCAATATACGCCTGCATCCTTTGTTTTAAATCAGCGTTGTCAGCCATCCAGACAAGCATTCGCCATATAGAGCTTTAAAGTACCGAACTTGTTCTATACGCATGGGTCATTGTTGAGACCATTCTCGGATTCACACCACTATCCTCGCAAGTCTGTTGTGATGGTAGCATCCCGATTGTCCAAGCGTAAGTCGAGAGAGGCCCGATGTCGTTCAATCTTTTCAATCTCTGCCGCATGATTTTCTTGAAAATGTAACTAAATTCACCGCTTCACATGATCCATCTCAAGGCGGTCTTCATCAATGTTGAACTGGGCCGAACAATGGTGTCGTGAGAATGATGGGATCTTCTCGAATAGTAAACCGACGTTGTTCAGCGGTATCGACTTCCAAGTCTGGTAGGATCGGCGTGAAGGAAAAAATCTTATGTGAGGGTTGTGCCTTCATTGACTCGGCTCATTTTACCTCGGCCGCGATAGCTTCATCGATAGTTGTCAAAACGCGTGAGAGCTGTGTGACGGAATCGATGGAGTTGTTATTGTTGTAGTTGTGGAAGCTGCATAGTTGACTCGGTTTGATTGGGGCTATTGAAATGCTTTGCCTAGTGGGGATTGGACTCAACTATCGAGCTTCGTTAATGTCACTTTTTGGTTCTCCTTTTCAATGTCCTCTCCCCACCTTGCTTAAGGATAGAGTCATCTGCAGCATCCTCCGACCTTGCTGCAGTGGAGTGAGTTCCCCCTTTAACTGGCGCACCAGCTGAGTGACGATTGGTGGCGTCACTCTTCTCCTAACTCGCGGCTTCTCCCATTGAGTGCTCAGCCGCTGGGGCAGGTGGTAAAACACCTTCATTTGGGGTTGGCTCGACTTGGGTTCCCACAGTCCCAGTTTCATCGCCAGTGCCCTTAGAACCATCCTCCGATTAAACAGGGGATGTAGTTGCAGCAATGACTGAGGCAATGTGTTGCGCCACTCCCAAAGGATCGGTCTGCAGGAGAGATTTTGACGACTCTCCTGGTCCTTCGAATAATTGTTGTTCATGCACTAGCCTGGATTCCCTCAGGGCCTACTGCATGTCCGACTTATCTGCTGCAGCAGTGGGATCCATATCCTCATCACTATCGGTGTATTCAACAAGAGTATGAGGAGTATGCGCATGATTACCAGTGAATGTGCATAGCTTGAACTTCTCTAGTGCACGGGCCTCCTCCTCTACTTTGTCTTCCTCATCTGCTTTAATGACGCGGAGGAGATCAATACAGTTAGCTTCGTCCAAGGCACAGTAGCATAGTGTTGACTCCGAGGAATCGCAACAATTCTTCTTCTTCTTCGATGTACTTAGGGTGAGCAAATTGTACCCTTAAGTGATCTAGCTTCCATGCTCTCCACTCTCGTAATCGTCTCTGGATGTCTGCATATAGTGGAGAATACATGACGCAATCATCATCATCATCATGTCCTTCCTTTTTGGGGATTGAGGGCAAGAGATTCAGTTGCTCCTCGCCTTTAGCAAAGATCCGTGGCGGGAGGAGAGACAACTCTTTCAATCGGATCTTGATTGTCTCTCGCCGCCTTACTTCCTCATTTGTTTGATCCCCGGTGAGTCTTCAATAGGCCTCTACTGATCATCCTCAACAAACTTGGCAGTTTCATCTATAACTTCAGGAGACTGCCTTTCTTGATCGCTAGCAGTCTTATCTTGTTTTTCCAGCTGAGTTGCAGATTCAGCTTTCTTATCTAGGTCAGACTGCCTCACCAGTCGTCTTCTCTTGAACCGAACCACATGAACCTCTAGTTCTTTTTGGAATCTTCTTCGGCGGCGGGGGCTGGGGCAATCTTCATAGAGAGAACTGCCTTCTTTGGCTTGGCAGACCTCTTCTATCTAATGACTGGAGAAAGGATCTAGGGTTCCTTCTCAGCCTCAGCTTCAGGGGCAGGCGACTCGGCTGCAGGGGCAGGAGCATCCTTTCTCATAGCTGCAGGGGCAGCCTTTTTCTTTGCAGCTGCACGGCCAGCTTTCTTTTTAGGAGGAGGGGTAGCAGCTGTGTCCTCAGGGTCAGTTGATTCCCCCTCACTGGTATGTGTCTTCTTTGCGTGGGCTCTCTTCTGGGCTCCAGAGAGATTAGCCCTGAACATTCTCTTATTGACATGGAAGGGTTTTCCATGTCGAAGGGGAATACCCTTCATTTCGATCAGGTGGCTAATCACCAGGCCATATCCAAGAGATCCTCCAAAGGATCCATCCTCCTTGAATGACTTATTCGCCACATTCTGGCAGAGTCTGCTGTACACAAACTCGGTCCAGTTTACTTCATTGCCTTATATGATTGCAGCCATGACGATCAGCTTAGTCTTAGATAATTGATTGAAGCTGCCAAATTTCATGTCTACACAGTTAGAGACTACATCCATCAGCTTATGGTAGTCTTCCTTCAGCAACTTCTTATCAATCAGATAGATCAATTTAGCAAAGACACGGTTTGGTTACCTCTTGCCACGCAGCAGCCAAATCAACATCAGCTTCAAAGATCTCCTTCATGCCTTAAGACGACAACAAGCAGTGCTCTGCAAGGTCTTTAGCAGTTATTGTTATGTCCTTGCGGTGGACAGAAGCCTTGATCCCCTCGTCCTGCACTTAGGCGTTGACATAGAACTGCGCCACCTCTTCTAGGTAGGTATGAGAGAACTCTATAGTCAGAAAAGCCTTAAGACCTGACTTTTCCAACATCTCAGCAATCTTCTTTACTAGGGTTTTATCAGAACCCTGATTCACCATGCCTTCAAAGTCCGCGGATGAACCTAAGTGGACTTGCTTAGAGAGCTTGATGAAATCTAGCTTTGGTGTCATTTTCCGAGTGTTTTACCGATTAAAACTAGTGAACTTGCTTGAAATTACTTTAGGGTTTCAGAGAGAATTTGCCTTTGCTTGGAAGATGCATAGTGTTCGTAAAGTAAGAGAAAGAGAAAACTTTCATATATAAGGGACGTGAAAGGACACACTTTCGGATTTTGAATTTGTTGATCAAGATCAACGGTTGATATTGGAACGTCAAACCCGCATTTAACTCCTCGCTTTATCATAGGCTTACTGTGCAGCTTTTTACTGTGCCTATCATTATTACGCTGACATCATCCTTAAAAACATTCCCGCTCATCTAAAACGACAGCGTTTTTGTCTCTTTGCGCATAAATGACTTAGCTTGTGTCAAATATGACTTAACTCTATTGCCCTCTTTTTTTTGAATGACTCAGCTATCAGCTAACTCGATACAGCTGAATTTCCGATATGGCTGTTTTACTTGGCTGATTTGAGAAACTTGCTCTTTTCTCATTTTTTCATCCTCTACCTCTTCTGATTGAGTCTTCTGAGTGTCAACTCAGCTCAATTAACCCTAGCTCATTCTTTAGCTCTTCAAATCTTGATTCACATAGAGGCTTAGTGAATATGTCAGCTAACTGCTTATCAGTTGAGATATATTCTAAAGTGATGTCTTTCTTTTCAACATGATCTCTTATGAAATGATATCTGACATCAATGTGCTTTGTTCTTGAATGCAACACAAGATTCTGAGTGCTTGCAATAGCACTAGTGTTATCACACATAATTGGAATCTCTTTTTCTTCAATTTCATAATCTCTCATTTTGTTGTCTCATCTATAAGACTTGGGCACAATGACTATCCGCAGACTATGTACTATGCTTCAGCTGTGGATGTGGCTATTGAATTTTGCTTCTTGCTAAACCAAGAAACCAATATGTTTCCTAGCATTTGACATGTACCTGAATTACTCTTCCTGTCAACTCTACATCGAGCATAGTCAGAGTCTGAGTAACCAATTAGCTTGAATCCACCTTCCTTTGGATACCATAAGCCAACTTCCAGGTATCCCTTTAAATATCTTAGGATTCTCTTAGCTGCAGTCATGTGGCTCTCCTTTGGTGCAGATTGAAATCTTGCACATACACCTACTTCAAATATGATATCTAGCCTGCTGGCTGTCAGATAGAGCAAAGATCCAATGAGTGCTCTATATCTATTTTGATCTACACGCTTGCCATCTCAGTATCCATGTCCATCTTGGTGATGTGTTCATTGAAATTTTTCGTAAGACTTCTCTTCCATTCCAAATTTCGCATTAAATCTCAGTGTACTTTGTCCGACTTATGAAGGTTCCATCCTTTAATTGCTTTACTTGAAGTCCTAGGAAGAAAGTCAGCTCTCCCATCATGCTCATCTCAAATTTGCCTTGCATGAGGTTTGAGAACTTATCACACATGACTCTTTGTTTGTGGATCCAAAAATGATATCATCCACATATATTTGAACAAGCGCCAGATTTCTCTCCATCCCGAATTCAAGAGTGTTCTCATTAACTTTGCCTTTGGTGAATCCATTGTCGGGGAATTGAGACAATGTATCATACCATGCTCTTGGTGCTTGTTTCAATCCATATAATGCTTTCTTGAGCTTGAACACCTTGTCTCCAATGGTTTTCTGCTCAAACCTTGTAGGTTGCTCAACATAGACTTCTTCTTCTAATCAATATAGAAATGCACTCTTCACATCCATTTGATAGATCAGAAATTTTTGTGCAAAGATAGGCAATAAACATCCTTATTGCTTCTAATCTTGCAACAGAGTAAAGGTTTCATCAAAATCTATTCCTTCTTCTTGGCAAAGACCCTTTGGCTACCAATCTTGCTTTGTTTCTTACCACAGATCCTTCCTCATTCATCTTGTTTCTAAAAGCCCATTTTGTGCAAAAACATTCGATGGGTTGGCCTCTACACCAATTCCCATACTGTTTCTTTCAAATTGATTCACTCTTCTTGCATGGCCGAATCCAATGTGTGTCATCCAATGCTTGAGAAACATCTCTTGGCTCTATTTGGGAAATAAAACAAGTGAACATTGCTTCATGTTGTGCTCTGGATCTTGTTCTTATGCCATCTCTAACATCTCCAATGACTAACTCGGTGGATGATCTTTCACCATCTCACATCAAAGTTGGAGTAAGTTGGTGGATTCAGCCGTTTTGCAACTAAGTTGTCTTCAACAGCTCTTCTTTCATCATCATTGATTCCAGGCTACCCAGTTATCTTTAAGATTCACTATCTCTTCTTCATCTTGGTTGATAACTCTTACTTCAGGTTCAACATAGGGACTTTTCGCATGGTTGGTTGTTTCAACTTATTAGCTAACTCTTCAATGTCTTCTCCATTCACATTTGGTTCATCAAAAACCACATGGATAGACTCTTTCAGTAACCATAGTCTTCTCGTTTAGCACTCTATAGGCTTTGCTCAAATTTGAGAATTCCAAAAGGATATCTTCATCGCTTTGGCATCAAAAGCCTTCAGATTGTCTTTGCCATTGTTATGGATGAAGCATTTGCATCCAAAAATCTTGAAATACCCAATATTTGGCTTTATCCCCTGCCCCGCATTTCATAGGGAGTCTTGGTTAATTGTCCGTTGATCATGCATCTATTTTGAGTGTAGCATGCAAGATTAATGGCTTTAGCCCAAAATCTCTTAGGTAATCCACTTAACTAACATTGTCCTTGACTTCCTTGAGAGTTCTGTTTTTTCTTTGACTAATCCATTCACTAACATTGTCCTTACAGATAACTCATGAGCAAGACCATTCTCTACACAATACCGAGTTATTATCCCATTGACAAACTCGGTTCCTCTATCGACCTTATTTTTATGATGGTTTGACTCTTTTCATTTTGAACTCTCTTCATCGGTGAGGTAACTTCTCGCAAATTTTCTTTCTTTTTACACATGAAGGTTGTCCATGTATACCTTGAATAATCATCTACCACCACTAAGGTGTATTTCTTTCCACTTTATCTTGGCATTTGGTTCAATCGACCAAATAGATCCATAAGCAACGGATGTAAAATCCTGGTTGATGAAGGACTTGGTTTATCCTTGAATGAAGATTTGATCTGTTTTCCCATCCGGCATGCATCACATACATTTTCTTTCTTGTCAACCGAGTCCGCAATCCTTCCACAATATGACTTCTTGCAAGCTTGTTGATTGTCTTGAAATTCGGATGACTTCGCCTTCTTGTGCCACACCCAACTTGATTCGGTTGTGCTTCTTGCTATGACGGTGTTTGACGTGGGCGATGAGACTAATCTACCACATACATTTTCTTCTTGTCTTGATCCTTGCGGCAAAGATAATTTCATTTGATTCAACATTTTTAATCCGGCATACTCCCATATTGAATCCAACATTGTAGCCTTTATCACGAGTTGGTCGATGCTCAACAAAGTTGAAGTTGAGACCTTCAACGTAAGCAACATCTTTGATTTCCAATCCATTCTTCCGGATGGATCATGTGCCTTTGATTTCCCATAGAGCTTCATTTCCTCCGAATATGACTTTTGCACCTCTAATCTCCTTGAATCGACAAATTTCTCTTGTTTTCTGTCATGTGTCCGAAATGTACCACTATCCATGTACTAGGTTCCTTGGCACTTAGCCGCTCCTTGAACCCGCAATCAAGGAAATTAGTTTTTAGGTACCCATACTTGCCTGGGTCCCTGAGGGGTTAGTGTAAGATGATCCAACCAACCTATATCCAAATGACTTGACTTTAAGAGGTTGTCATCTATCCGTGCCATAATTATAGTTTACTTTGGCAAATTGCTTGGGGTTTTAGGTTCATACAAAATTTTGTCTCTTTTGTTTGTATGCTTGTGTGTGTGTTTTTAGCAATTGCCTTCTTGGGGTTGTTGTGATATTTCGAGTGTAGTGGCCGTGGTGCATATGTGTCCGATAATAACCCTTTTTCCTTTGAAATGACCTTTGCTAAGGTTTAGGTCTTTGCCACTTGGGCTTGTATTCCATTGACTGTGTTGATTTTTTACATTGTACCATTCAGCTTGGTTTGGATAGTTTCTACCATTCCCATCATGTGTTTCTCTCGATGAAACTTAAGGGTTTTTGGTAGCTCTGTTTGTTCTTCACAAAGTATTTTCTATTTGGAGTTTCTTTGAGGAACTCTTGGATTTCTTCTCGAGTTGTCCTCTCAAAGATACTCAATCGACTATTTTCCTTTACCTTTATATCCAAGGCAAGTTTGTTTGTGATTGTGCTTTGGAATAAATGTGGGTGCAATATTTGGTGTTTTGGGTTTTGGATACTTCATTGCTTGAAGATCCTTTTTCCAAAATGACTCTTGGAGTTTATTTGTGCACTGGAGGAATTGAATCATATGTCCGCTTTATCTCCACATTCTTTTTGACTCATGATAAGGTCATCCAATGATTTAGATGCCTTTGTAAATGAGGCAATTATATTTTTGAGATCATTTTCCCTCTTTTTCGTAGTAGCTATCTCTGCTATGAGTTTAACATTTTTAGTTTTCATCTCTATGTTCTCATCGGCTATGTGACTTAGAGTACTCGGCTCCTTAGTCATTTTGTGAGTTTTGGCTTTTGAGATGGTTTGTTTTCCTCATTTAAAAGTGTGTGAGGATTTATATGCTCAATATCTTTTATCATTTTGCCTAATGAATCATAAAGATCAGTGGGTGATGAAGTGTGTGTATCACAATCACTATCACTTGAATCGGAATGAGATGAGTTAGAGTGTACCTCAACTTCTTGTTTCGGTTGATCTTGTTCTTTGGCCATAAGGCAAATCAAGGCCTCTTTCTCGAATCACTTGAGTATTCACTTCATTTGGTTTCGCCGCTTCTTTAGACTTAGTCATTTGTCTCACTGTCTCGGTGACTAACATGGCCCTTTTCTTTTGTTGCCTTCTTTCCTTGAAGACTTTTCTTTCTTCTTCATTTATGTATTTGTTGATGGTGGGTAGGAGCAATCAAGCGCAAAAATGTCCTAGTTGTCCGCAATTCCAACACGGGTTCTCGGCTCTTTGGTCACTCTTTTTGTTCTTGGGTTATCGCCTTTCGATACTCAACCCTTTGATGCTCTGTTCTCTTGGGTGGCATATCTTCCTTGACTTAGAGGGTGTGCTGAATGTCTCTGGAGATTTCACCCTTATTACTCTTGTAGTTCTTATTGAAGAACTTGTTGAACCTTTTGACCATCCGGGGCAATCTCCTCCGGTCTATGGTTTCCTTAGTTTGACTCTCTTTCCATCCTTGACTATTAGTGCAAATTTGTCTTGGGTATAGTGTCTCCTCTTTCTCTTTTCTTCTCGGCTCAAACTCATACGCTTTGAGGTCCGAGAATAGCTCATGATTGGATGTTCTTGAGAGGTCATTTGTGATTTCGGTGAATCGGCATCCCGGTGATCCAAGGTTTCACTGCAAGCATTTTAAAGTTTTCAAATTTTTGAACAAGTAACATATAATTTGCTCAAATCCTTCACAAATTAAAGTCGGTTTATCCCGATTTCTTTTGCGAGTTGCAAGATTTGACTTTATTGAACATTACTCTGTCCAATGTCTTGTAGAGAATGTCCTTGGCCACATTGTCCAAGTTGTATCTCTTTCTGTCATCGTTTGTCCACTCGGTCCTTCGTTTTTCAACCATTGCTAGTCTTGCTTCAAAGATCTTCTCGCTACTATTTTTGCTACTCTCAGTTGTGTTCACTTTAAGTATTTGCGCGCCCATCCTCTATCACTAGCCACATTTCATCATGTAAAGCGAGATAGATGAGCTGCATACAAATTTTCCGGTCATCAAATTCTTCAACGGTGAACATAGGAATGCTACGATTTGCTTCCATGGCAATAACTTTGTAAAGATTTTGGAAAGCAAGTGTTAAAAACCCTTTTTGAAAAGATAAAGATCTAGTTTAGTAACTAGTGCGGAAGGCTCAATGAACCAACCGCTCCGATACCACTTGAAGGTCCCAAGGGGTGCAAGTAAGGTTTAGAAGGAGGGTTGAATAAACCTTACCAACATTTTTGAACTTTTAGTCCTTGATGAACAGCCTAAGTTGGTTATTCAAACTAAGTTAGCCACTCAATGATTCGGCAGATTTGTTGATAGAATAACAGTTGTTTAACTTAACTTTAACTTGGTTGTATTGGTTTTATCGTGGAAGTTTTAACACCCTTTCTTTGTTTTAACTTGTTTTAACATTTTTCTTTTAGCACTTGGTTATTAATCGAGTTTGATAGCAAATGCGAAATGTATCGCCAGATAAATGTAAGTATGAAGAAAAGTAAATGTGCTAAAAATTAAATAACACGATTAATTTTTATGGAGGTTCGAAGATGGGGTAATTATTCTAATCCTCTCTTCTCCAACTCCTTGAGGAATCCACTATGTAAAAGATCTGTTTACAAAGCGGCGAACGCCTCAGAGACAACCTTGATCACACAATCGGCTTCTCTTTCTTCCGACTCGGCCTTCTTCACGGTGGCGCTTTGCTACTTCACTTGACTCACTTTCTCAAATAACTTGATACCGGTTTGACCTTGAACCTTTATAAGATCCTCCTTAGAAAGTAGACCCCTTTTGATTCTTCAAAAGTTTCCTCTTCAACAGATTAGAAGTAGTCTATCCTTCACAACTTAGTGTTGGATTAATTTCCTTCGAGTTGTAGGCTTGAGGATTTGCTTGAAAATACTTGACAATATTTGCGGGTAAGATGCTAGAATGTTGCTTACTTGCTCGTGGTTCAGTTATCAAGGTTACCTTTTTCTCAATGATTTTCCTCGGCCTTTTATAGTGAACTTTCAAAAATCGCATGTTGAAGAGATAGCTGATTTTCAAAAGTCACTTGTGTTTGTTGGCTTGTTTTGTTGCGATCCTTTGATGTTGACATTTCCTCGTATTTAATGTCTTGCAGAGTTGCGGCGTTTCGATATAGTGCAGACTTCCCATTGGTTTGTTCCTTTTGCACATAATTGGAACTACCACTTTATCTCGATAACTTTAACATGTTACCATTCTGTAACATTCTTGACTTACATCAACAAATCTTAATCGGTTTGTCTTGACCGTAGTCGTTTACATACCCCGGATGACTCGAGTCAACTTCCAATCCTTGGATGACTCATCGTCACCTTCAACTTGAGACTTGGCTCCTTGAGTTAACTTGACCGACTCTTCACACAAATGTCTCACAAAGCCCGGTACACCTTGATCGAGACCTTGACTTTTTTCTTTACCGCCATACTCATTTGTTTTAATAGCGGAATCTTCACTTCAGTCTTGATTTGACTTCTTGTATATCTTGGCATAGCTCGACTTGATTCAGCTTTTACGACTCTATTTATTACAATGCATATTACAAGAAAAATGGGGTTCCAACTTCCTAGTTTAAGTTTTATATGGCATTCACCAAACTCTACAAAATAAATTTCCCAACAGAGATTATGTGCCTAAGGTTACTCATATAGTTGTTAAAAATACTTGTGGGGTTCGCAAGTTTATTTTGTTTCTTTTTAATTTTTGATTTTTATAAACATGATATTCATCGCTTCAATAAATTGGAATGCGATGTTATTATAGCCTAAGTATTTCACATATCAATCCCTAAGGAATACGACCTTGCTTTCCATTATTCTATAAACTACACTGTACACTTGCAATTGTATAATCCAAAATATTTTTGGCGAAAGTGGTTTTGGATTTTATACCAATTTGGAGCCTATAGCAAAGAATAGGAGATCAACTAAGTATGGTGAGGTTCTTATACGTAACATGATTTATGACTTTTCTCCAAAAGTCATTAACACTTTTTGGCACCCCGATTTTGAGGAAGGTACACTAATAGATGACTACAATGAGTTGGTTCGCAATATCACTTTGGAAACCATGTTACATCTTGGCGGGTATACCCTACTAACTTCCTGTTTCTAAGTTGACATCTCTATACTCTGTCTTGCATAAAATTTCTCTTCAAAATTGGATTCCTACTTCCCAAAGTGCGTTGGTCTTGTTTAAAATTGGGATAGGGATTCCTTTGAACTTTGGGCAATTTGGTCTTTGATATGGTTATGGGATTCATCAATAAATGTGTCTTATGCTTTGCCTTATGCCTCTATGGTTTATCCGATCTTAAGCTCACAAAGGATTGAAAATGGGGAGCGATGATTCTTTCTCGCTCGAACCCGAACTTTTCACGATCTCCGCAAATTATTTAAGAGGGACGGGGAGAATGATTTGCTTCTTAGGTTTCTGGTGAAGATGCGTAACCGAACACATTCTTCCGATGAGTCCGAGGGTGTTCCTACGAGTGTTCCACCATCTGCTACGAACACTACTGACATTCCTCCGCCTGCATTTGATTCTACTTCTGCTATTTCTGTTGCTATGAACATTATGCAGGGACAACTTGCATTTGTTGATCATCAAATTGCATTGGCTAAGCAAAGACATCCAAGATTATGAACAATTCAAGTGCTCATATCAATGGATTGAGGGGAGATGGAGCTAATGGTCTTTGGAGCAAGTAATGAACCAAGCATAAGTGGAGAGGAGCTAGTTCGAGTGGAGCAAAGAAAGGAGCTGGAGAAGCAAAGGACGGAGCTGGAGAGGACATGGATATTCACTTTGACTTCGAGGATGAATTGTATAAACTTGATTAAGGATATGCCAGCTGATGTACTTAACCAAACAATGTTGCTTTTGATCTTTTGTTAACTAGGTCTTATGCTCCAATAGACTACTATTTTGTTTTTGATATCCCAACACTTCCTGTTTTTTTCGACCTATCTGATGATGATATTTTGCATTTGGAGTCCGATGACTCTTGTTCTTATACTCTGATATTGTGTTTGCGTACTACTTATCTTTGCAAATTTTAGGTGTTCGTGGAAGTGTTCCAACATATGTAGGAACATTTTTTTGAAGTGGGGATTTTGATTAAGAGGGAGAAAATTTCTTTTATACTAATGTTCAACTAAGGGGAGTTACTTACTTATTTTTTAAGACTATGATTGGTTTTTATGTTTTGTCTAGAAAGGCAAAAAAAAGGAGAATGTTAATTCCGTGTTTTTCACGGTTATTTAATATTTTCTTTATTTTTTGAAAATCTTATTTTTAAGAGTTTTGTCTTTCTTGATTACTTATTGTAATATGATTTATTAAATAAGGGAAGTTGATTTATAAAAGGATTGTTTTAAAACTTGACTCTCGAGTATTGGATTAATATAGAAATATCTTATTTTGATAAAGAAGGATTCTAAGAGTCCTACTTTGTATATGATTATGAATCTTAGTTCTATTATGTCTCTCTTTCCTTGTTTTGTAGGGACTAAAACTCTTCAAAGGAGCGCCTACATAAGGAGGACATCCCTCACATAAATCAAGCACGCAGAATTACAACTAAGAGAGCGCAAATATATGAGAGATAGCCAAGTTCTACAAGAAAGGAATAAAGTCTGATATTCTGCACAGATCAGAGTGTTGAATGAAGTGTTCTTTCGCAGATTTCGATTCAACACCAAGATTGAGCGTCTTTATTTCTTTGTTTTCGCCCATTGTTTGTTTTCATATAAGTTCTGAATAGTCGATATTCTTTCTTTTTGGGCGAGTTGTTTTCCAAAGTATAGATCTACTCATAGAAAGGATTTTTCATAGGTTTCGTACTAGTTGAGTCATTCAAAGTGAGTTCTGTAAAGGATACTTCAACTAGTGAATATATTTCGCCTGTTGCACGCTTACAAGTATTTTTATACTTGTAGATAAATTTTATTTCTATATTTTACTTTTATCCGTCATGAGTTGGTACAAGTGTTACACGACACTTGTGACAACAGTTTATTCTAAGAAAATTAGGGACCTTAACTTGTTTCAGTCTGCTTCATTTTCATATTACTTAATTAGTGTAGTCATGGATGCCATTTTGACAAAATTACCTATTTTTCCAACCTTGATGATGATAGAGTAGTCTTATTTTTTCCCGACAAATGAATGTGAGTTTATAATGAACCGATGCTACATATATATACGGAACAAAGAAGAGTAATTATGGTAACATGGAAAAATCAAATTTATTAATAATATTTTTTGATTTATTTTTTAAATGATCGTAATCGTAATTATGATAATATGGTAATTATGATATAAATTTTCCATATCTATCATAAGAATCCTTAATTATCTAATTACACTTCATAAATTAGATTCATAATCATTATATAACTATATTTTAGAATGTTGAATGAATTGTATTATAAATGTACCAAATATATCACACAATATAATTATCTAAATAAATCATACTATAATTATTATTTTATTATTGTGGTAATAATTAATGATTGTAGGGATGGCAAAATTCCCGTGGGGAACTATCTTTGTTGGTACCTGAACAAATTGGGATGGAGAATACCCAATTAATTCGGGTATGGGAGCGGGGATAGGGATTCCCCGCTTTTCTGAAACCGGGGATGGGACGGGGATGATATTTATATCCCCCGCCCCATCCTCGTCTCCGATTAGATGAAATGGGGAATTTCCGTCCCCGTCCCCGTTCACCAAAATATATATTTATATATATGCATATATATTATTAATATTAATTATGTTTATATTTTTTATTAAATTGTAAAATTAAACCCTAAAAATTATGTGTTTTATATTGTAATGATTTTTAGTTTTTAAAATTACAAGATTTTGTATTTTGAACATTATTGTATTTAACTCAATTTGTTAAGTATTTTATATTGTGTAGTTATTATAAGATTAACTAGTGATTCATGATATTTTAATTATTAACTATTTTAAGTAAAAATATATATTTTTATTAATAAATACAAAAACGGGACCCCGAATCCCGAGAGGACCCCGTTCCTCGAATGGGGATTCCCATTCCGCATTTGCACGAGATGTCCAAAATGGGGAATGATATGGTGATGGTATTTAAAATGGGATTCGGAGACGGGGGATGGTAGGTCTCATACCCACCCGCCCCCGCCCATTGTCATCCTTAATTGATTGATGCAAATTACATACTATATTTTAGAATGTTTAATGATTTCTAATATAAATTTACCAAATATATCACACACTATAATGACCTAAAATAAATTAACGTCAATTATATTGATAATCATACCATAATTATGATTGGAAAAAATCAATATTTACATTTCATTATAAAATTGTACAGTTTTTATTAGCCCAAAACATATATTGATTTACAATTTTAGCAAGTGCATTTAGGGGAGAAGATTTTTAGTAACATATTTGTTATTATATATAGATTACAAAAGGTTAAATTGCATATTTGGTCCATTAAATTATATAGAGTTGCATTTTCGTCCACAAAAATAGGGTGTGGTAAAATAGAACATTAACTTCTAATTCGTTGCATATTTCCAATGTCAATTGGCAATTGGAAATTCAACTTGAATTGCTCCAAAATTTTGGGGATTTTAACCCGTCTATGTGGAAATAAAAAATAATTCAATATGCCAATATCATTGAAAATGGTCAGAGGGATTGAAATCTCCCAAACTACAGAGCAATTCAGGTTAATTTCGCATTTTTCGATAAATATTGGACTTAATGTGCAAAAATTAGAAGTTTGTGTACTAATTAGCCACAATCCTAAATTAGTGGACAGAGGTGCGCAACTCAGTATAAGTTATTGGACCAAATTTGTAATTTCGCCCAAGACAAAAAGTTTTTTGATTCATCAAATTGTGTTTTCCTTTTAATTTGGATTACCTAGGTTCAATGTTTCCGAATTTCTTTGCAAATCAAAGTTAGTACGATCGTTTTTCTCAAAAAAAAAAAAATTAATTAGTACAATCTTTCCCGACGCTCAAATTAGTACGTAAGAGGTCACTGAATCAAAATTAAATAAGAATTCGATCATGTGATTTAAGCAGAATATTGGTGATAAATGAATAATTCGTGGTCAAAGATTTTATGTTGCTTGAACAAGGTAGTTGAATTAGATAATAAGAATCCATTACCTTATGCAGATAGGACAGATTTGCAAAATATAGGACATCAAATAAGGAACTGTCTACTTTCCATATTCATAAGTCTTATTTCAATCAAATCCAGGTTCTTGATAGCAAGTTTAAATCTAGTCATCCGAACTTTATTCGTCTACTCATATTTGGTCGAGTAGGGACACTCATAGCTGAGGCAGGTGCTCAAATTAAGTGAGCTCGTCAGCTCGGCCAAGTCAGCTCATCAACTTGGGAGGGTGAAATCATAAGCTTGGCCAGTGTCCAAACCTTCCCTATGAAGTAGACTTTTCCTGGTGACTTTAATTTTAGTAAGTGACTTTTAAAAGTTTTCAATTGAGTTCTCTAGAATAATCCTTTTAGATAAGTAATTTATCCCAAAGTTTATTCTAAATTGACCATCAACACCTATATTTACAAAAATTAGTTTTTATATCCAAAAGTTCATTTGAAAATCTTTCTCAAACAAGCGGTCAGTACGTGGCCCAAACACTTAGGCCCCGCAACCAAGTCTTGTTTAGGATATATGATGGATGATTGTAAGCTCGGGATGTGGATTCAGTAGAAAATTGGCATAGATTTGAGCAAACCTCTATTGACATTGTTTTTGACAAAGGAGGCAAAGCACTCCGATTAAAACCTTAGCCATTGATGATACACATCCTTCCACAACCTTTTATCTGACGCTTTAATTGGAAAAGAAAAGTGATAAAGGCAAAAGTGTATTTTTTTTTTCTTTCAATATTAAATTATCTATCTGATTCACTTTAATTAGTTGTTAGCCTATAGAAAATAATGTTGGGCCAAGTAAATGGAAAATGCCAACGGTGCCTAACTCATTGGATCAAGCTAATAAGACTCAACTCATAACTATGGATATCAATGGGTTGAGTCTGGGTCGGGTCCGTCTAGCGGGTAAGACCCGTAATTTAGATTTATTAGACTCGCCAATTTCATATATTTGGCCAACTTTGTACGATTTTTACTGAAAATAGTGCATATGTCAAATGTGATATTTATATAATTGTATAAATATTACATGAATGATGAAATAAACACCAACAACATATAAAATATAACTAAAGAGTTCTTGAAGACAACAACATATAAAATATAACTAAAGAGTTCTTGAAGACAATATATACACTCTATATATAAACTAAAAAAATATATATGTGTCGGGTATGAGTTGGGTCCTACTATACCAGTTACCCAACCCATAACCACTACAAGAAATTAGAGTTTTACCCACACACATAAATACCCACACATATACAGGTGTGGGTAAGCAACCACACATAATATGGATGTGTGGGTAATAAAATAAGTCAATCTAATTTATTTGTTGACATTTATTATGTGGTGCTAATAACCATTAGCAACATTAAAATATAGAGGGAAAAAATCCCTCCATTTCCAGAGTATGGCGGGATATATTTTTTTCTATGGCGGTAACGTGTGTGTTTTATGAATTAACAATACTCACACATAATTAAAAATGTTATGCATGTGTGGCTAATTATACACACTTTACTTACACTTATTCACAAATAAAAAAATTGTGTGGCAATATGTGTATTTATTATATTTTTATTTTTTTCAAAAGATGATGTGGCAAAAAAAAAAGCCCATTCTAGTTTTTAACAGTGTGTTAAGGTCCTTAATCTAATTTTAACCTAATAATTATTATATGACATTGGTTCTTCAATTTTGCAGTTTCTTTCTCACGCCAACAAGAGAGCCGTATATGTGTTTGTCACTTTCTTCGGTAAGTTTTTGTTCCTATTCTTTTGATTTGATTTTCTTCGTTAATCTTTGGTAATCAACGAATGGCCTTTTTAATTTTTGTAATTAATATTTCTTTTTTAATTTTAGAGCGATTGTCATTTGTTTTAAAACAATCAATTACCCTAAAATTCATACTCGAAATTCATCTTTAATCTGTTTGGATGTCGATTTTCTACAATTATGTGGGCTTCTGGTAATTTATAGATGTTCTTGTTTTTTCTATTTATTTTGATTCCTAAAGACCCTTTTGATGCTGCTCCTTTTCACTCTTTTCAGTGTTTTTGGTTTTTTTTTTTTTTTTTTGTTTGGTTGATTACAGCTGCAAGTGTTGACATCTACTTAACATCTTATGGGTATTTCTATAAGGAGAAAGGTATTTTCTTCTGTTTGAATTACACTATTTGAATTTTGTTAAATATGGTTGAACATATGGGCAATTGAAGCTAGGTAAATGGCTGGCTTTTGTGTTTGATATTTTATATATATATATATATATATATATATCTATCTTTGTGGATGTTTCTTTTGTTAAATTTTTCTAGAGACTGTATATGTTTGTACATTGTGATTTTTTCCTTTGTCGGCCTGAGCTCGGATTTACATCTCTTTCTTATTTTATGGTCTAGGATTCATGTCCCTACAGATATTTTAATTGATTTTCATTATCTAAAATTTCGTTTTTAGGTTGTCTCGTGTAAAAAGTTTCTTGTAAGTTCCTTGTTGCCAGTCTGAACCGAAAATAGGTCCCTTTGCTTGGTAATGTATATACGCTAGGGGTGTCCGTCTAAAATTTCATTTTTTTTGCACCATTGGATTGACTGCAAATATTTGGTAATGCATATTTAGGTTCATAATTATTATAATTGTGTTATAGTAATATTCATTTTATTTGTTTCTTATATTTTTTCTGAAGGATAAAGCACAAAAGAATGTTGATGCTCGTGGAAAAAGAAAATCTAAAACTAGAAATGGCTCAAAGACAACAGCACGTCACCACGTGTAGCGTGGAGCTGAATTGGATTCTCCCAGTAGCCATATCAAGACCTGGCTTCTCCTGGTTTGACATCCTACAAAAGGTTGGGATCCCCGTAACTAGAAGCTAAATATGTAAGTATATTATTTTCATAAAACGATTTATCATGTAGTTTTCTTTTTTGTCTGATGTTATTAGAATTGTTGTTTGGCTTAGATTTTGGTGAAATTATTATGATGTCATTCGATAGCTAATTTTTCTAAATGATCCTTGCTTCTTATTCTATGGTGATGGGTGATAGTGTTTTAGTGTGCGATGGGATTTCGCTAAAATTGTTTGTGATTACTTGTTGGGGTAGAATGCTTGTGCTCTTTATTTGAGGTTTGAAGTTTACCTTTAATATATTTATATCCCATCAGTTATAGGATGTTTATATGCTGGGAAAGACAAGTCTGCTATTGCGTATTTTTACAATTTCATGTTTGTTGAATACTCATTATCATGATCTTAGGAATATAAGTTTCTTGTTACTTCCACTGATTTTGCTAAGGAGTTTGAGATAAGAATCTCCTCATACCATTGTGTTTAAAAAGGCATCCTCAGCACATGCTCAAATTTAGAGAAAGGACCTTTAACAATTGCCTTGGTGCATAGTCTGATTTGCCTTGACTTGGTTATACATTGGATGTAATGAGGGATGTGCAAATACTTAATATATTTATTCTTAGAAAGCAAGTTCTAATATTCTCTATTCTGCTTTGCTCTGCTAAGAATTATCTCAAATAAGAAATTGAGATAATGAAATTGATCTAGATCTTTAAGTTTTTATTTATTTATTCTGCTTTGCTCTGCGATGGGCTTTCTCTTCTTTCTAACACAATTTTAAGGGAAAAACTGATCTAGATCTTTAAGTTTTTTATAATTTTATTTCATACTTGCTACAGTAAGACTTTCAGTTTTTTAGTTGTTATCTGCTGCTCACTAAGGATCTTTTCTTCTAAAATAATATCCTTAAGGTTTTGGCTAATTACGAAAAAACCCAAAGATTTTTAAAATTACAAAAACCCTCAGGTTTGATTGTGTCTTATATGTAAGTGGGTAACTGTAATATTTTTATAAATGTCAGGGGAATTTTTGAAATATTTTTCTTATGAAGGAGAAAGTGTAAGATTTAAATCAAACCTCGAGGGATTTTTTGCAATTTTCAAAAAGTTTTGCATTTTTTTAGTTAGCCCGAACCTTAGGGATTTCTGTAATTATCCATATTTTATATTACAGAAAGAATTGACAGCTGTTTGTCTGTCTTACATTTGATCCACAATATATCAAAGACAAATAACATTGATGCTCATCTTACATTTGCTTGTTGCACATGGTGGTAAAATCTATAAGAGTTATTCAAGTACAGTTCTATAAGTTCCTAAATGTCTTTCTTTTTAATTTTATTCGATGTTCCTTCACTATGATATTTTGTGATACTTATGTCGGTATTTTGTGATACTTACCTTACTATTTCACTTTGCGGGAAATGTAGTTTGACTTTGATTTTGGGGGTAATATATTTCGAAAAATCCAGTAAAAGTTCTATTTTTATTTTGATTCGTGCATGTGTTGACATCTAAAATTTTCATTCTATTATGAATATGTTTCTCAAGTGATTTATTCTTTTAACAGGAGGAGATGATGCAATTGAAAAGAGATAATCCTCAAATGGCTAATAAAGAAATTCTAGAGAAGGTTCGTGGACAAGAGTCGTTCGCTTGTTTGGTTGGAGACGGTCCTGTTAGTCCAAGTGGCTACGATAATCTAGAGGAGGGTGAATAGATTATCCCGATTTTTTTAAATTTAGTGAACAAGCAAATGACAAGAATGTAAATGCGGAAATTAAACAACACTTGTCGATTGATAGATGTTCAACCCACCTGCAGGGCTTAATCCTCTACCACTCAAAGATATCCAGGGATGGATTTCAAGAAGAAAAAAAAGTTTTATTAATTACCAAAATTAATACAACACCACCTTGAGGATTACCACAATCCTCTTACAACAACTTCAAGGAGATTACCACAATCTTCCTTCAACACCTACGAAGAGTACCACACTCTTCAACACCTAAGATAACTTAAGTGTACTCTTACCACAAGAAAAACAACAAGGATATCTTATTTTGGATGATTGACAAAATTAAAGATTACAACTCTATAATAACAATACAAAGATTGAGTGCAAGTGTAATCAAGAATCAAAAGCCAGACCTCAAGAGTGTGCAAGTGAAAGTACTTAGGCTAAATACAACAAGATATGAATGTGTTTGCTTGTATGCTCTTTGCTTATATATTGTGTTGTGTCTTGTTGCTTGAATGAATCCGCTATTTATAGGAGAGGTCTTGGCTTGATTTCCAGACATAGGCTCCTCCTTGGGGAGTGATTTTCGCAAAAGAAACCATTTAAAATCAAGATTATACTGTTTAAATCAATCCCACAAATTAGAGAAAAGTTGTCTCGAAAATGCAACGGATAGTTTGTCGATACAGAGGAGTGCGACGGTCACAGAGATAAGTTTGAAATGGGTTTTTCGAAATTTACATAGGGGACCGGTCGATGGGGGTGCGATGTCGCCCTTATGTCTGAACGGTAGGGGGTGCTCAAAAATAAGAAACAGAGCGTTCTGTTCTTGGGAGCAACTTACAGGCACCGGTTGCCCATAGGGTCGACCGGTCGCCCATACTGGTCGACCTCAGGGTCAACCGGTCACCCTCCCCCATTTTATTTCTGTCTCGTTTTCTGTTTCAAAACTCAACTCAGGTACAGGTTGCCCTATAGGGCGACCGATCGAGCCTAGAACATAAGTGTTGTCCAATTTTTTCGAAAATAAACTTCAAGAAATACTCCGAAAAATAGTAAAAATATTTTAAATCGATCGGAAGTATTTGGACAACATTTAGGGACATTGTTTTGTTATAAAAACTCATTTGAACAAAATCATCATGATAAAAACCTTTATCTAACAAACTCCCCATTTTTGATGATTACAAACCAAAACAATTTTCAAGAGGACCATTTTAAAAAAAAAAACAATTTTGTGGTCAAGGAGTAAACTATCTATTTTACAAATATTTTACAAAAGCTCCCCCTATCAACAAGCACATCAATAAGAAATATTACATAAGCTAGAAGCACAAGCTTTTACAAGATAAATATAAACAACATGAGCTTAGAAGCTCCCCCTATCAAAAATACTACATCCATGCAAATAAGTTCATAATACAACTGATGGACTAAGTATTCTTCACAGCTTATGGCTTTAAGAAGCCATAGCTTATAGCTTTTTTTTTGCGAGCTTTTATTAGCTTATTTGAGCTAACGAGCTAATTTCCTTTTTTTTTTCTCCCCATTTGGAATCATCAAAAAGAATGTTAGGATGATAAAAACATCATACATGTGTATCAAAGTGCGCCAAAGAGTCGATTTATCAACCAATGAGGAATAGGCGTTGAATCCAAATACAAATGGGAGAAATTAATCATTTGATATCCATAAGCTCGTTTTGATTGTCAAGACATGATCTCAATAAATATATAAGACATTTGAAAGCATAAGAGTCATGTACAAGTTGAAAAATTATTTGCGACAATTCATCGAACACTTTGTGGGCGTGAAAAATAAAAGAAGTTGTATAAAGTTCTTGTAAATGAATCAACCCAAAAATTTTCATCACAAAATCAGTTCAAACACCATTTAATACATCATAATTAATAATCTCATTCCAATCATATGAAACTTCCATCAAGAATATTACAAATAAGTCAAAGTCTCAAGGGTTCAACCCAATTGAGCAAAGGAAGTAGAATTCTTACCATTCAATCGGTAAAGACGAGCAATGATGATGATAATCGAGCCTAATTAAGTCCAAGATATGAAATGTATGCAAGAAAACAAATTTGAAGTGAAATTTGTGTGCAATTTGCAAAGGGGACGAAAAATGGACAAAAATGAGCCAAATTGGCTAAGTCTGAAGACGGAAGCGTTTTAAGCCAAAAACATGTTTTGGGCGACCGATTGGAGGCTGGGGCGACCGGTCGGCCTCAGCCCAGTCAGCCCAGTGTCCATTTTGAGTTTGCAAAATCCGAAGTTTGAACCAAAAATCCGATTTTTCGCCCCGAAGTTTTAAAAATGTGCAAAATGCAAACATAAATCTCATTCAATATGCATTATGCCCAATCGAGCTCGTATTGAAGCAAAAGTCTCGGAAGATAGCGGTTTTGTAAAAATGTCCGCCAATTGATCTTGAGATGGTGCGAAAGATATCTCAATTTTTCATTTTGAAACACAATCCCTTAGAAAATGATGTCGAATCTCAATATGTTTAGTGCGGTTATGATGAACCGAGTTTTGAGCAATATTTATAGTGGATATATTATCACAAAAGATAGGAACATTTTCAAAAGAACATTTGTAATCCGATAAGGTTTGTTTCATCCAAAGAAGTTGTGTACAACAAAAGGCCGCGGAAATATATTCGGCTTCGGCCGTTGAAAGTGAAACACAGTTTTGTTTCTTTGAAAACCAAGAAACTAGACAATCGCCCAAAAATTAACATGATCAGGAAGTACTTCTCCGATCATCAATATTACCCGCATAAATCAATCACTATAACCTTTAAGAGAAAAATTTTCATTTTCGGATAAAATAAACCATATTGAATAGTGCCTTTCAAATATCGAAAAATCTTTTTAACGGCACTCATATGAGATTCATTGGGATTGCTTTGAAAACGAGCACATAGGCATACGACATGAAGAATGTCCGGTCTACTTGCGGTTAAATAAAATAAACTACCAATCATACCTCGATATTTTGATTCATCCATGGACTTGCCTTTCTCATCTTTGTCAATTTTGACATTTGTCGCCATAGGGGTAGAGACGGTTCTTCCTTCTTCAATGCTGAACTTTTTCAAAAGTTCTTTTGTATATTTTGATTGCGAAATGTAAATACCTTCTTGGCATTGCTTAATTTGAAGTCCAAGGAAGAAGTTGAGCTCCCCCATCATGCTCATCTCAAATTCACCTTGCATCAACTTAGAAAATTTCTTGCACAAGAATTCATTAGTAGCACCAAAAATAATATCACCAACATAAATTTGCACAAGTAAACAATCTTGCCCTTTTTCAAAAACAAATAGAGTAGTATCAACTTTACCTCTTGTAAAACCATTTTGTAAAAGAAATGAGCTAAGTCTATCATACCATGCACGTGGTACTTGTTTTAAACCATACAAGGCCTTTTTAAGTTTATAAATATCATTAGGCCTAGAAAAATTTTCAAACCCCGGAGGTTGTTTTACGTAGACTTCTTCTTAAATAAAACCATTTAAGAAAGCGGATTTAACATCCATTTGGTAAAGCTTGAAATTTTTAAAACAAGAATAGGCAAGTAAAATGCGAATAGCTTCTAAAAGTGCAACGGGTGCAAAAGTTTCATCATAATCAATACCTTCTTCTTGACAATACCCTTGAGCTACTAACCTTGCCTTGTTTCGAACAATGTTGCCTTGGTCATCAAGTTTGTTCCGGAATACCCATTTGGTACCAATAATAGTTTGAGATGGAGGAGAAGGTACCAATTCCCATACATCATTTTTTTCAAATTGATTTAACTCCTCTTGCATTTCCAAGAACCAATCCTCATCCTCAACAGTCTCCTTGGCATTTTTAGGCTCTTTTTGAGATATAAGAACTTTTTCGCAAATTTTCTTTGGGTCATCACTTTATCAAGGGGATCACCAATAATAAGATCTTTTGGGTAGAAGGTTGATCATTTGATGTAGAAGGTTGATCATTTTGAGCATCATTTTGAACAATGGGTTCAATAACATCTTCTTTATCACTATCATCATTGGGTATTCTTTCAACACCGAGGCTTCATTGAATTTTACATGAATAGATTCTTCAACAACCCCACTAGTCTTATTGTAAACCCGATATGATTTGCTCTTCGTTGAATACCCCATAAATATTCCTTCATCGGCTTTAGGATCAAGTTTGTCCAATTGATCCTTAGTATTCAAACCGAAACACTTACATCCAAATTTTTTAAGTAGCTAATATTTGAAGTTCTTCCTTTCCAAAGCTCATGTGGAGTTTTATTCATTTTAGGACGAATATAAACTCGATTAATGACATAGCAAGCGGTACCAATGGCTTACGCCCAAAAATATTTTGGAAGTGAGAATTTATTGAGCATGGACCGACTCATTTCTTGTAGTGTCCAATTCTTCCTTTCGGCTTACTCCATTTTGTTGAGGTGTCCTTGGAGCCGAAAAATTATGTGCATATCCCTTTGTTTCACAAAAGACTCTAAATTCACCATCAAATTCTCCACCTCGATCACTTCGAATAGACTTAATAGTATCTTCATTTTCATTCTAAATAAGTCTACACAACTTAACAAACTCATTAACGGGATCGGTTTTATTTGCAAGAAAAAGAGCCCAAGTATATCTAAAAATCATCGACAATAACGAAAGTATAATGTTTTCCACTTAGACTTACAGTACAAATATCCCCATACAAATCTAAATGAAGAAGTTGTAGGGGCTTGGTTGTGGAAATTTCATTTTTGGGCTTGAAACTACTCTTAACTAATTTGTTCTTTTGACAAGTGTCACATAAGCCAAGATTTTCAAAATTCAATTTGGGTAGTCCTTTTACATGTTGGTTTTTGTAAATATTTTTCAAATTCTTGTATCCAACATGTCCAAGTCGCCTAGGCCATAAACTCGTTAAATCATTATTGGCGACAAGACAAGAAACATTTTGACTAACCAAATCACTAGTACAAATTTTGTAAAGATTGCCTTTTATATTTGCTTCACAAATAATTTCATCATTTTTAAGAATAAGGCATTTATATTTATTGAAAACAACATTATAATTTGAATTACAAAGTTAGCTAACACTTATCCAATTAAACATAAGTCATTCTACTAAAAGAACATTACTAAGAGAGAAAGAAGAGTTACCAATTTCTACATTTCCAAGAATTCTTCCTTTGCCATTGCCGAACATGACCATACCCTCTTCTTGGAGCTTGATGTTGGTAAAAGTTCTCTCTTTCGGTCATATGGCGCGAACACCCCTGTCCACGAGCCATTTTGAATCCTCCATTGTTGTTATAGCCCCTATGACCTACAAAAGAATTATTTTTAAGTACCCTATAGTTTTGGGGTCCATGGGGGTTAGCCTTGAGACCTTTGGGACTCCAAACAAAGCTAAAATTGTTCTTCAATTTACAATGACTAACATAGTGTCCAACTTTACCACAATAAAAACAAATAAGATCATGGGCAGTACTAGCACGTACAAAAGTCGGACCTTGGTCATTTTTCTTTGAAAGAGATTGAAAGGTTTATAGCCAAGTCCTAATTTGGAATCCTCACCTCTTTGTGCATCTAAACTTTTTGTAACTTTGTCCGTGCTTATATTAAAACGATGCACATCCTTTTTTAAACATTCAAGATCTTTGGTGAGCGATTCCTTTTCGGTTTCAAGAGTATGAACTTTAGTAAGAGTAATAGCATGAGCTTTATCAAGAGATTCATAAGAAGTAAATAATTTTTCCTTTTCAATTTTTAGCTCTTTATGCTCCTTTTTCAAAGTCTTGTATTTAACAATCAAATTTTGAAATTCAATTTGCAATTCATCAACTAAGGAGGAGGTAGATGAGTTAGAGCGTACCTCATTATTTTCATCGTCTATAGCCATAAGACCATGTTTGATTTCTCCTTCCTCGTTGGTTGTTTCAAGTAACTCATCCCAAGTTTTGACTTCCGCATTTAGAGCCTTCTTTTTCGTAAAAGGCTTCTTCTTCTTTTATTCCTCCTCGTCGAGTTTTGGGCAATCAGCTATGAAGTGCTCGAATTTTGTGCATTTAAAACACGAGTTGTGTCTCGGTTTTCTGCCCTTATTTTTACTCACAAATTTTGCAAATTTACGAACAAGTGCAAACTGTCTCCTCATCATCCTCATCATTATCATAGTATGCATTATTAGAAGAAGATGCAAGACCTTTAGGAATATTTTGCATACCCGATTGATTGATGGATGGTTTGCAATTTTTCCTCCCCTTGAGATAGACTTCATAGATGAGGAGGTTCCCGATGAGCTCGTCGAACTTGAGTGTCTCAAGATTTTGTGCCTCCGTGATGGCCGTCACCTTTTCGGACCATGAGCCGGGAAGTGCATTCAATACCTTAGTCACCTTGTCTTCTTCGGAGATGACTTTACCGAGGGCCACAAGAGGATTGGCAATGTTGTCAAGCCTTTCCACCATTTTTGAGATGCTTTCGCCATCATGCATGTTAAAGTTTTCAAAGTCTTTAACAAGCATGGTCTTTCTAGCTTGTTTGACCTTCTTTGTCCCTTCATATATTGTCTCCAATTTTTCCCAAACTTCATGTGCCGACCTTAAGCCTCTTATGCGATTGTACTCGGTGGCAGTAAGAGAGCAATGCAAAATATTTAAGGCCTTACTATTTAGAGAGAAAGCCTTCTTGTCGTTTTTCATCGAACTCCTTGAAAGGTTTGGGAGCCGAGGTGCCATCCTCCAATTTCTTGGTTGGTTGAGCAACTCCTTCAATGACCACATTCCAAATATCGAACCCGCACCTTTGTAGAAAGCACTCCATACGGTCTTTCCAAAATGCGTAGTTGTTGGCGTCGAATAGTGGTGGCTTGTTGGTGGAGGCGCCGGTGGTGAGATAAGCTCCATTCGCAGCCATGGATCTTTCCTCTTTACTCGGAACGAGCTAGCCAAAGGTTTGGCTCTGATACCATTTGTTAGTCCAAGTGGCTACGATTATCTAGAGGGGGGTGAATAGATTATCCCGGTTTTTCAAATTTTGCCCTCTTTTTCGAGTGAAGAAGCAAATGACAAGAATGTAAATGCGAAAATTAAACAACACTCGTCGATTTATAGAGGTTCAACCCACCTAGGGCCTAATCCTCTACCACCCCAGTATATCCGGGATGGATTTCAAAAAGAAAAAAAAGTTTTATTAATTACCAAAATTAATACAACACCACCTTGAGGATTACCACAATCCTCTTACAACACCTTCAAGGAGATTACCACAATCTTCCTTCAACACCTATGAAGAGTACCACACTCTTCAACACCTAAGATCACCCAAGTGTACTCTTACCACAAGAGCAACAACAAGGATATTTTATTTTGGATGATTGACAAAATTCAATATTACAACTCTATAATAACAATACAAAGATTGAGTGCAAGTGTAATCAAGAATCAAAAGCCTAGACCTCAAGAGTGTGCAAGTGAAAGTACTTAGGCTAAATACAACATGATATGAATGTGCTTGCTTGTATGCTCTTTGCTTGTATATTGTGTTGTGTCTTGTTGCTTGAATAAAGCCTCTATTTATAGGAGAGGTCTTGGCTTGGTTTCCAAACATAGGCTCCTCCTTAGGGAGTGATTTTCTGCAAAAGAAACCATTTAAAATCAAGATTATAGCTGTTAGAAATCAATCCCACAAATTAGGGAAAACTGTCTGAAAATGCAACGGATAGTTTGTGATAACAGAGGGGTGCGACCGATCGCGCAGAGTTAAGTTTGAAATGGGTTTTCTGCGAAATTTACACAGGGAGACCGATTGACGGGGGGTCCGACCGGTCGCCCCTATGTCTGAACGGTTGGGGGTGCTCAAAAATAAGAAACAGAGCATTCTGTTCTTGGGAGCAACTTACAGGCAACGGTCGCCCATAGGGTCGACCGGTCGCCCTCCCCCATTTCCCTTACATCCCGTTTTCTGTTTCAAAACTCAACTCAGGTACAGGTTGCCCTATAGGGCGACCGGTCGAGCCTGAAACATAAGTGTTGTCCAATTGTTTCGAAAATAAACTTCAAGAAATACTCCAAAAAATAGTAAAAACATTTTAAATCGATCGGAAGTATTTGAACAACATTTAGGGACATTGTTTTGGTATAAAAACTCATTTGAACAAAATCATCAAAATCATGATAAAAATATTTATCTAACAGTCCCCAAGTAAGTCAGAGCCGATGCATGTTTGGTAATGAATCGGTCATCCTACATATTCTCGGTTTCTTAATGAATTGAATCAATACAAGTCTCGTGTTGAAGAGCTAGAAGGAGGTTACCATACATTATGTGAAACTTTGATTGAAAAGAATGTCATTCCTCCTTTGCATTTACCACATGTGTCGCCGACCACTCTTCAAGGCCATCATCCCACCATGACACAACTCCTGACGATTCCAATGATTATGTCGGTGAATTGGATGATATTATTTGAGATTTTAGTGTTGGTAGTTCTATTTGTGACTCGTGTTCCATTCTTGTCTACTTCTTATTTTGGTGAGACTTTTGCTAGTGATTTTTCAGTTAATGTTAGGAAATTTATTAGGATGACCGTAATTTGAATGGTAGCATTATTCTTTGATTATAATATTTCCAGTATGAATTAAATACTTTATAATAACTGCTTTCAAATCTTATGATTACTAAATCTAATAGTATTCACATAATTTTTAAAAATAATAATGAAAATTTAAAAAAAAATTATTACCCACATGTAGATTTGGTTAAAATATAAAATATTATTGTCCACACATAATATTCGTGCATTTGCCACACATATTTTATTGTTAGCCACATATAATAATAAATATTATTATTCTATTACGAAATATAAAAATACCATTTGTCACACATAAATCTTACTTTTACCCACACATAATAATTTCCACGTGTCAACTATCTAAATCTCCACGTAATGACATGTCATGCGCCAAATGGATGACACGTCATCATCCACATCATTTTTTGTGATGTTCACATTATCATCCACGTCATTATTATACACTTGGCGTAAGATATAACTACACATTATATACATATTTATCCACACATATATGTGTAGGTAAATGTTTATGATTTTCCACACATAAAAAATGTGTGAGTAAAAACTTTTTCTACGTAAAATATAGTGACACTTGTTGACATTTGCATAATGTGTGGGTAAATACCGTTACGCACACATAAGTATATTTTTACCCACACATATATGTGTGGGCAAAACTTCAAATTCTTGTAGTGACCGCCTTAGGGTCTAAAAATCAATACTTGTCATCGCCTCATACCCATTTATTGGTCCCACACCCTCCCGAATTAGCGAGTCCGGTTCGAGTCCGGTCTTACCGGACCCATTGCCATCCCTACTCATAACACCACGCCCTAAAGGTCCAATTCATTATATTAGGCACGTGAGACCCAACTTATTGCATGAGGTCCACATAGTCCATAATTCCAGGATAACCACTCCCTACTAATTATTAGAAACTATGACATTTTTAATCGCTTAATCCCTTATGTTCGGATTTTAATTTCTCCTACATATTATTGCCGATTGAAACATAGAAGAGGCTTACCCAGGACAACCAAAGGGCCCTAATAACCTTGTTTGCATTTTACATGCCGATTCTCGTTATGTGGATTGAGCACTAGATTGAAATCAGATTTTGTTTACTCGGATGCCCTCACTCAGTGAGTCGCCCAATTATTTAAAGATAAGAAGCACTCTTCAAACAGAGGTCGTTTCTCCCTATGTGTAGCTTTGGTCATGCAATAACGTAGACAACAACAACCATATTTTAAGCTCGGGATTGTAAGCTCAAGATTACATGCAGAGAAAATTGGCATGCATTTGAGCAACAACATGTATTGACAATGTTGTTTTTGATATATATAGGAGACAAAGTCTGTCCGATTAAAACCTTAGCTATTGATGATACATATGCTTCGCGCAACCTTGTATCACTAGACAAAAATGACTATAAAAATCACTAAATACGATCGGTTTCCTCGAAAAACGGATGCCTAAAGAGGGACAATGGCAATTTTGAAAAAATAAAACGAAGTCTTTAGGCATCGATTGTTGATGAAAAACCAACACCTATAAACACTTTTATTTTTTAATTAAACTAAAAACTTTTAATTCAACATTAGGCATCATTTGCTTAGAAACAACCGACACATTACACATATATGTTTTATTTAAAATATTTTAATTAATTATTAAAAGTCAGAGGGTCCAGGGCTGTTTGTTTAAAAAAAAAATTTGAGTTAGGTCCTTGTAAAAAGAAAATTTACACTTAGCCCCGTTTTGTAAAAAAAACAATACTTTTGGGATTAAAAATTGAATAAGTAAATGTCCCGACCTTGAACAATTATGAGGTCAGTTCTTAAATTCTCTAAATTGTTCAGAGATTCAGGGTTTTAAAGTTCTGAGGTCGAGTGTTTATAAAATTCTCACATTGGCCCAAATTTATTAAAATTGTCATTTCGGGCCCTAAATTTAAAATAATTGGAACTCACAAACCGGAAAGGCTTTTATTGTGATTCCAGTTGAAAAATGTCACTAAGGTCAATGGGATATTGGAACAAAAGCAGTTTTTAAAAGAAATAAGTATAGGTCCCTTAACGTTTGAAAATCTCATTTTTGTCCCATTTTGAAATAATCGCCTTTAAGGCTTTTAGGGGTCCAATTGTTATGAAATTTGAACCTTGGTTCCAAATATAATTATGTTATAGTTAAATTAGTATTTCCAGGTGCATGGACTGCATAAGTCCTGGAAATGTCACTTTGGTCCTCAATTTTAATCTTTTACGATTTGGTCCCTCAATTTTTATAAAATTACTTTCCAAGCTCTAAACACTTGGATTTTGGGAATACACTTAAATATGGTATTTCTAGTCCGTTAAGAGTTAAAATTTTAAATTTTAAAAATAGGGTCTGGTACAGTTTCAAAAATTGCAATATAGCCCTTAAACTTCTAAAATTTTACAATCTAGTCCTTGGGCTTTTAAGGGTTGATTTTATTTATCTAAAAACTCTTAAAACTTTATTAAAATGTCAAAACATCATTTTTGAACATGAGTACAGTCCCAAAATTTGAAAATTACAGAGGGTTCTCTTCAGTTTTATTTTCTTGCAATTAAGTCCACCAACTTTCCATTCTTGCATTTTAAGTCCAAAAATTGAAATTTAATCAATTATGCTCGACTTGTCCAGGTTATAGTTCATACAAAACATAGATTTCAAGAGTCATACATATACAAGTCCATTTCACACAAGCATTCACCAAATATCACAATAAAGTGTACATGTACGCACTTTTTTTTTCAACAAATAGCATTTTTGAGCCATACTTGAGAAATTTTCAACTTGATATAAGAAATGTTGGGAAATTTATTGCTTATATTTTTATGAATGCCATGTAAAACTTAGACTAGAAAGTTGGCACCCCATTTTCCTTGTAATTTGCATTGTAATAGATAGGATTGTACGAGATGAGTCAAGTCAGCTATGCCTGGACATACAAGAAGTCAAGTGGAGACTGAAATGAAGACTCCGCTGTGAGACAGCTGAGTATGGCAAGGATGAGAAGTTAAGAACTCGACTGAAGGAGTATCAGCTTGGATACAGCTGTGTGAAGTGTCAGTCAAGTCAACTCAAGAAGCCAAGAGTCAAAGTTGAAGTGACAGATGAGTCATCCATTGATTGGAAGCTAACTCGAAGTCACCTGGGGAAGTTAGAGAACTGCAGTCAAGTCAAGACAACTGAAAAGAATCCGTTGCATAGAAGTCAAGAAGCTTACTTAAATAAGTAATACTTCCATGCTGCAATGTTCGAAAGTGCTCAGTCCCAGAAGCGTGCAAAAGGAATAAACCAATGGGAAGCACTGCACCGCGTGTCAGACTCTGAAAAGCTGAACATTCATTAAATACGAGGAAATGTCAACATCAAGGACTGCAACAAGACAAACCAACGAACACAAGTGACTTTTGAATATCAGCCTATCTCTTCAACGGGCAGATTTTTAAAAGTTCACTATAAAAGGCTGAGGAATCACTTTGAGAAAAGGTTACCTTGCATACCTGAGCATTCAAGCAATTATTCATAATGTAACCTACAAAATATTCTCAAGTTATTCAAGCAAAATCCTCAAGCCTCACTCTCGAAGGAAATCAATCCAACACCAAGCCGTGAAGGAAATACAACTTCAAACTGTTGAAGAGGAAACTTTTGAAGAATCAAAAGGGGTCTACATTCCAAGGAGGATTATAGAAAGGTTCAAGGTCGAACCTGTCTCAAGTTATTGGAGGGCTTCGTGATCAAATCCAAGAAGCTTGAGCAAGTGAGTCAAGTAGCAAAGCAAACCGCCTGCCCGTGAAGAAGCCGAGTCGGACGAAGCCATTTGTGTGACCAAGGCATCTCGCATCGAGTCCCAAAGGATCAAGTGTTTGTGTGATCAAGCACTTGTATCTGGACCGATACCCACTTTGTACTCCGATCAATACTTAGTGGATTCCTCTAGGAGTTCGAGAAGAGAGGAGTAGAAGAATTACCCCATCTTGAACCTCTATAAAAATTCTTTGTGTCATTTACATTTCAAAGCATTTTTATTTATGCACATTATTTTATATCTCTTTGATAATTTGCTATCCAACCGATAATTAACAAAGTGCTAAAACCAAGTGTTAAAACAAACTAAAACCAAATTTAAGGGTGTTAAGTCTTCCAATGAAAATCTCATCACAGCCAAGTTAAAGCTTAGACTAAACGGTTGAGTTATTCTATCAATAGCTTAATCGAGTCTATTGAGTTGCTAACTCTATTTGGTTAACTAACTTAGCTGTCCCTCAAGGATATAAGTGAAATTAACTCTGTTATTTTAAAAGGACTAAATTCAAAAAGTTGGTAAGGTTTATTCAACCCCCTTTTAAACCTTACTCACACCCTTGGGACCTACAAGTGGTATCGAGCGGTTGGTTCATTGAGCATTCCTGATCAAGTTCTTGAACTAGATCTCCAATCTTTCAAAGAAGTTTTAACACTTGTTTTTCAAAAGCCATTTTTTTTTTAACAAAGAAAGTTATTATCATGGAAGTAAATTTGACACGCATTCCTATGTTCACCATTGAAGAATTTGATGACTGGAAAATACGTATGCGGCTCATCTATCGCCTTTACATGATGAGATGTGGATAGTGATAGAGGATGGGCCACCTGCAAATAATGAAGGTGAACACACGCAAGGAGAGCTACTGCGGTGAAGGAGAAGAGGTTTCTTTGCTCCTACACCAGCTATGATTGAAAAACCAAGAAATTTGAATGGACAAATGATGACGAGAAAAAGATACAACCTAGACAATGTGGCCAAGGATATACTTTACAAGACTTTGGACAAAGCCATGTTCAACAAAGTCAAATCTTGCAAGACAACAAAATAATGCAGGATAAATTAACTTTAATTTGTGAAGGATCGAGAGCAAATTAAAGAAAACAAATTATCTGTTGTAGTTCAAAAATTTGAAAACTTTAAAATGCTTGCGGTGTGAAACAATGGATGTTTGGATGCTAGATTCACCGAAATTACAAATGAGCTCTCAAAGACTTGGGAAGGAATACACACATAAGGAGATGTGTATGAAGAATCTAATGAGCCTCCTAAATTGAATGGGAAATGAAGACCATGGCTCTAAGGCACTCGATGGACCTATCAAAAACATACAATCATGAACTTTTCTCGGACCTCAAAGCTTATGAGTTTGGTGATAAGAAAAGATCAAGAGGAAATGATTGTACCCAAAACAAGCGCACTTATAGTCAAGGATGGGAAGAGAGTTGAAACCAAAGAAATCATTGACCAGGAGGAGATTGCAATCGATGGTTAAAAGATTCAACAAGTTCTTCAACAATAACTACAAAAGAAATAAAGGTGAATCGTCGGAAGACATTGACTCCTCCAAGTCAAGGGAAGATAGGCCACCAAAGAGAGCCGAGTATCAAAAGGTCGAATATCAAAGAGCCGACAACCCAAGAAATGAGAGAGTCGACCAAAAAGTTGAAAACCCGTGTTGGAATTGCGGACAACCAGGACACTTTGCTATTGATTTGTCCATATCTTGTAGTCAATAATAACAGAATGAAGAAGAAAGAAGAATCTTAAGAGAAACAAGACAAGAAAAGTAAAAGGCAATGTTTGGTTGTTGAGACTATTTAAACAACTAAGTCAAAACAAAACAGACTCAGAGAGTAGTGAAGTGACTACTCAAGTGACTCGAAGAAGAAGCCTTAACTGCCTAATGGCCAAAGAACAAGACCAACCCGACCAAGAAGATGAGGTACACTCTAACTCATCTCACTCGATTCTAGTGGTAATGATTGTGACACACACACTTCATCACCCACTGATCTTTATGATTCATTAGGCAAAATGATGAAAGACTTTGAGCACATTAAATCCTCACACACACTATTAAATGAGGAAAATAGCCAGCTAAAAGCAAAACTCACGGTGACTAAGGAGCTGAGTACCCTAAGTCACATAGCTGATGAGAATAAAGAGCTGAAGGCTGAGAATGCTAAACTAATAGCAGAGATAGCTGCTATAGAAAAGGGGGAAAATGATCTCAAAAATGTGATTGCTTCATTTACAAAGGCATCTAAATCATTGGATGACCTTATTATGAGCAAAAAAGAATGTGGAGATAAGACAGGCATATGATTCAATTCCTTTGTGCACAAGCAAACTCCCAGAGTGATTTTGGAAAAATGATCTTCAAGTATTGAAGCATCTCAAAAATCCAAGACACCAAATGTTGCACACACATTCATTCCAAAGCACAACCACAAACAAACTGGCCTTGGTTATAAATGAAAAAGGAAAACAACCAGTTGAGTATGCTGAGAGGACAACTGAGAAGAAATCCAGCAAAGTGCCTCAGCAAACTCCAAACAGGAAGTACTCTGTGAAAAAGAAACAGAGCTACCAGAATCCCCAGAAGTTCTATCAAAGGAACACAAATGATGGGAATGGTAGAAACTACCCAAGCCAAGCTGATTGGAATAATGTGAAATATCACCAAAGACCTATGGAATATATGCCAAAATGGCAAAGGCCTAGAACTCAGCAAAGGTCATTCCAAAGGCAAAAGAGCTATCATCAGCACACATATGCACCCAAGCACTACACTCAGAAATATCACAACTACCCAAAGAAGGCAATTGCTAAAACACACACACAGGCATACAGACAAAAGAGACAGTTGTATGAATCTAAAGCCCCCAAGCAATTTGCCAAAGTGAATTATGATTATGGCACAGATAGATGGCAACCTCTTAGAGTCAAATCATTTGGCTATAGGTTGGTTGGATCATCTTACAAGATACAAACCCTCAAGATCCGACAAGTATGGGTACCTAAAAACTAACTTCCTTGATTACAGGTTCAAGGAACAGTGAGTGCCAATGAACCTGGTACATGGATAGTGGTCATTCCCGGACACATGACGACAGAAATAAGAAAATCTGTCAAAATTCAAGGAAATTAGAGGCGCAAAAGTCATATTTGGAGGAAATGAAGCTCGGGGAAATAAGAGGCACTTTGGATCCATCAAGAAAAATGGACTAGAAATCACAGATGTTGCATATGTTGAAGGCCTAAATTTCAACCTATTAAGCATCAACCAACTCGTGACAAGGGATATAATGTTGGATTGATATGGGAGTGTGCCAAATCAAAGACACTAAATCAAATGAAGTGGTCTTTGCAAGGATCCGACAAAAAAGAATATGTATGTGGTAGATTGGTCGACCGCCACACCAAGCACTTGTCTCATTAGCAAAAAGTATACCCGAATCAAGTTGGTTGGGCACAAGAAGTGAGTCATCCAATTTCAAGACGATTAACAAGCTTGCAAGGAGTCATCTTGTAGAAGGACTACGGACTCAGATACAAGAAAGAAAGTGTTTGTGATGCATGCCGGATGGGAAAGCAAATCAAATCATCATTCAAAGAGAAGTCAAGTCTATCTTCAATAAGGATATTACATCTATTTCACATGGATTTATTTGGCCCATGATTGAGCCGGCCAAAGATAAGTGGAAAGAAATACACTCTAGTAGTGGTGGATGACTACTCAAGATATACATGGACAATCTTCATGTGTAAAAAGAAGGAAACTTTGCGAAGTTTACCTCGGTGATGAAAAGAGTTCAAAATGAAAAGAGCCAAACCATTATAAAGATAAGGTCGATAGAGGAACCGAGTTTGTCAATGGGATAATAACTCAGATTGTGTTGAAAATGGTATTGCTCATGAATTATCTCATGACAAGGACTCCACAAAGAGAATGGAGTAAGAGAAAGAAGGAGCAGAACTCTCAAGGAAACTGCAAGGACCATGTTAGGTTGAAGGTCGCTAAAAGATTTTGGGCTGAAGCCATAAACACTGCATGCTATACTCAAAATAGATGCATGATAAATAGATAGCTAACAAATACTCCCTATGAAATTTGGACAGGGAGAAAGCCAAATGTTGCATTTTTTAAAATATTTGGATGTAAATGCTTCATCCACAACAATAGAAAGTATAATCTAAAGGCTTTTGATGCTAAAGCTGATGAAGGTATCTTCTTGGGATACTCAGCTGAAAGCAAAGCCTATAGAGTGCTGAACAAGAGGACAATGGTAACAGAAGAGTCTATCCATGTGGTTTTTGATGAACCTAATGTAAATGGAGAAGACATTGAAGAGTTAGCTGATAAGCTGAATCAGCCAACTATGCAGAAGAGTCCATATGTTGAAGCTGAAGCTGGAGCAATCAATCAAGATGAAGGAGAAATAGCTGAATCTCAAAGACAACTGGAAAATCTGCAGCTAAGTGATGATGAGAGAGCTGCTCAAGACAACACAGCTGCAAGACGCCCTAATCCAGCTAACTTACTCCAACCTGATGTGAGATGGCTGAGAGACCATCCACCAGAGCTAGTCATTGGAGATGTAAGAGATGGTGTAAGAACCAGATCCAAAGCTAAACAAGAAGCCATGTTCACTTGTTTCATCTCCCAAATAGAACCAAAATATGTGTCCCAAGCATTGGATGACACACATTGGATTCAAGCCATGCAAGAAGAGCTGAATCAATTTGAAAGGAACAAAGTATGGGAATTGGTGCAAAGAACAACTCATCAAAATGTTATTGGCACAAAATGGGTCTTTAAACAAGATGAATGAAGAAGGATCTGTGGTAAGAAACAAAGCAAGATTGGTAGCCAAAGGGTATTGCCAAGAAGAAGGAATAGATTTTGATAAAACATTTTCTCCTGTTGCAAGATTAGAAGCAATAAGGATGGTTCTTGCCTATGCCACACACAAGAACTTCACTGTATATCAAATGGATGTGAAAAGTGCATTTTTAAATGGATTATTGGAAGAAGAAGTCTATGTTGAACAACCTCCAGGATTTGTGGAAGACTCTTGGAGATAAGGTGTACAAGCTCAAGAAAGCTCTATATGGATTGAAACAAGCACCTGGAGCATGGTATGATACATTATCTCAATTTCTGATAGATAATGGATTCACCAAAGGCAAAGTGGACAGAACACTCTTGAGAATTCAAGATGGAGAGAGTATCGCTTGTTCAAATATATGTGGATGATATCATTTTTCGATCCACAAACAAAGAGCTGTGTGATAAGTTCTCAAACCTCATGAAAGGTAAATTTGAAATGAGCATGATGGGAGAGCTGACATTCTTTCTAGAACTTTAAGTTAAATAGCTAAAGGATGGAACCTTTATAAGTCAAACAAAGTATACCAGAGATTTAATGAAGAAATTTGGTATGGAAGAGAAGTCTTCTGTGAAAATACTAATGAATACATCAATCATGATGGATATGGATGTAGATGGTAAGCTTGTGGATCAAACCAGATATAGAGCACTCATTGGATCACTGCTCTATCTAACAACTAGCAGGCCAGACATCACCTTTGCAGTTGGTGTATGTGCAAGATTTTAATATGCTCCAAAGGAAAGTCATATGGCTGCAGCTAAGAGAATCCTAAGATATTTGAAGGGATACCAAGAAGTTGGATTATGGTATCTAAATGAAGGTAGATTCAAACTAATTGGTTACTCGACTCGACTATCTTTGGATGTATAGTTGATGAAGAGTACTTGCCGGGATACATGTCAAATGCTTGGAAACAGATGGTTTTTCCTGGTTTAGCAAGAAACAAAACTCAATAGCCATATCTCTGGTGACGCAGAATACATAGCTACGGCGGTTTGTTGTGCCCAAGTCGTATGGATGAGACAAAGGTGAGAGATTATGATGTTGAAGAAAAAGAGATTCCAATTATGTGTGATAACACAAGTGCTATTGCAATCACTCGAATCTCGTGTTGCATTCAAGAACAAAGCACATTGATGTCAGATATCACTTCATAAGAGATCATGTTGAAAAGAAAGACATCACCTTGGAATACATCTCAACTGATAAACAGTTAGCTGACATATTCACAAAGCCATTATGTGAATCAAGATTTGAAGAGCTTAAGCATGAGCTAGGGTTAATTGAGCTGAGTTGACACTCAGAAGACTCAATGAGAAGAGATGAAACATGATAAGATGAAAACAAAGCAGATCTTATAAATCACCAAGTGAATCACCAGATCGGAAAGTCACCAGACGAGTTAGGCGACAACCGAGTCACCATACGAAAGGAGAGAAGAAGAGTTAAGTCATCTATGTAATGAGATGAGTCATTTATGAGCTAAGTGACAAAGACGCTTGATCATTTTTAATAAGCGAGAATGTTTTTAAGGATGACGTCAACGTAATAATGACGTGCTGACCAAAAGTCGCATCGCGACCAAGCATATGATTGATATAAATCTTTTGCCGCATTAAATATGGGCAATTAAATGCTAATCGGGTGCTAAATCTGAGCCGTTGATCTTGATCAAAATTTCAAAACGAAAGCACGTCCTTTCACAACCCTTATATACTTAATTCAGATTTTTCTCTCTCACATTACTCAAAACCTGTTCATCTCTCCAAAGCAAAGAAAACATTTTTCTCTCAAAATCCTACCAGTCTTCAAGGCAAGCTTGTCAAGGTTCGTTTGGCAAAACTCAAAAATGGCATCAACCTATGATTTCACCAAACTAGGAAGCAAATCCACATTGGTTCTATGGTGGATTTTTAAGAAATGGTTAAACAGGTTCGATGAAACCCTTGTGAAGAAGATAGCCGACAAAATCGAGAAATCATGACCGAAACCCTTTCTCATGATGGAGTTTCGGATGACTTATGTTGAAGAGGTAGCACAGTTCTACGTGAACGCGAAGTTCATGACGAGGGCATCAAATCCTCTGTTCACGGAAAAGATCTTACAATCATGCTGAAGATCTACCAGGAGCATTGTTCTTTGCCGTCGGAAGGTGTCTTGAGGAGATATTTGAGGTGACATAGATTTGGTCGGCTCACTTTCTCAAATAACTTGATACCGGTTTGACCTTGAACCTTTATAAGATCCTCCTTGGAAAGTAGACCCCTTTTGATTCTTCAAAAGTTTCCTCTTCAATGATTTGAAGTAGTCTATCCTTCATGACTTAGTGTTGGATTAATTTCCTTGAGTTGTAGGCTTGAGGATTTGCTTGAAAATACTTGACAATATTTGCGGGTAAGATGCTAGAATGTTGCTTGCTTGCTCGTGGTTCGAGTTATCAAGGTTACCTTTTCTCAATGATTTTCCTCGGCCTTTTATAGTGAACTTTCAAAAATGCATATTGAAGAGATAGCTGATTTTCAAAAGTCACTTGTGTTTGTTGGCTTGTTTTGTTGCGAGTCCTTTGATGTTGACATTTCCTCGTATTTAATGTCTTGCAGAGTTGCGGCGTTTCGACATAGTGCGGACTTCCCATTGGTTTGTTCCTTTTGCACATAATCGAACTACCACTTTATCTCTCGACAACTTTAACATGTTACCATTTCGTGTAACATTCTTGACTTACATCAACAAATCTTAATCGAGTTGTCTTGACTTGGTCGTAGTCGTTTACATACCCGGATGACTCGAGTCAACTTCCAATCCTTGGATGACTCATCTGTCACCTTCAACTTGAGACTTGGCTCCTTGAGTTAACTTGGCCTGACTCTTCACACGGATGTCTCACAGCCGGTACACCTTGATCGAGACCTTGACTTTTCTTTCTTTGCCATACTCATTTTGTTTTAATAGCGGAATCTTCACTTCAGTCTTGATTGACTTCTTGTATATCTTGGCATAGCCGACTTGATTCAGCTTTTTACACTCTATTTATTACAATGCATATTACAAGAAAAATGGGGTTCCAACTTCCTAGTTTAAGTTTTATATGGCATTCACCAAACTCTACAAAATAAATTTCCCAACAGAGATTATGTGCCTAAGGTTACTCATGTAGTTGTTAAAAATACTTGTGGGGTTCGCAAGTTTATTTTGTTTCTTTTTAATTTTTGATTTTTATAAACATGATATTGATCAATGCTTCAATAAATTGGAATGCGATGTTATTATAGCCTAAGTATTTCACATATCAATCCCTGAAGGAATACGACCTTGCTTTCCATTATTCTATAAACTACATCTTTGTACACTTGCAATTGTATAATCCAAAATATTTTTTAAGCAGTGGTTTTGGATTTTATACCAATTTGGAGCCTATAGCAAAGAATAGGAGATCAACTAAGTATGGTGAGGTGCTTATACGTAACATGATTTATGACTTTTCTCCAAAAGTCATTAACACTTTTTGGCACCCTTGATTTTGAGGAAGGTACACTAATAGATGACTACAATGAGTTGGTTCGCAATATCACCGAAACCATGTTACATCTTGGCCGGTATACCCTACTAACTTCCTGTTTCTAAGTTGACATCTCTATACTACTGTCTTGCATAAAATTTACATTCAAAATTGGATTCCTACTTCCCAGGGCGTTGGTCTTGTTTAAAATTGGGATAGGGATTCCTTTGAACTTTGGGCGCTAGTCTTTGATATGGTTATGGGATTATTTGAATCGTCTGTGTCTTATGCTTTGCCTTATGCCTCTTTGGTTTTATCGATCTTAAGCTCACAAAGTGATTGAAAATGGGGAGCGATGATTCTTTCTCGCCTGAACCTGAACTTTTCACGATCTCCTACAAATTATTTATGAGGGACAGGGAGAATGATTTGCTTCTTAGGTTTCCTGGTGAAGATGCAGAACCTGAACACATTCTTCCTGATGAGTCTGAGGGTGTTCCTACGAGTGTTCCACCATCTGCTACGAACACTACTGACATTCCTCCGCCTGCATTTGATTCTACTTCTGCTATTTCTGTTGCTATGAACATTATGCAGGGACAACTTGCATTTGCTGATCAGCAAATTGCATTGGCTAAGCAACACATCTAGTACTATGAACAATTCAAGGCTCATATCAATGGATTGAGGGGAGATGGAGCTAACGGTGCTGGAGCAAGTAATGAACCAAGCACAAGTGGAGAGAGAGCTAGTTCGAGTGAAGCAAAGAAAGGAGCTGGAGAAGCAAAGGACGGAGCTGGAGAGGACATGGATATTCACTTTGACTTCGAGGATGAATTGTATAAACTTGATTAAGGATATGCCAGCTGATGTACTTAACCAAACAATGTTGCTTTTGATCTTTTGTTAACTAGGTCTTATGCTCCAATAGACTACTATTTTGTTTTTGATATCCCAACACTTCCTGTTTTTTTCGACCTATCTGATGATGATATTTTGCATTTGGAGTCCGATGACTCTTGTTCTTATACTCTGATATTGTGTTTGCGTACTACTTATCTTTGCAAATTTTAGGTGTTCGTGGAAGTGTTCCAACATATGTAGGAACATTTTTTGAAGCAGGGGAATTTCTGATTAAGAGGGAGAAAATTTCTTTTATACTAATGTTCAACTAAGGGGGAGTTACTTACTTATTTTTTTAATCCTATGATTGGTTTTTATGTTTTGTCTAGAAAGGCAAAAAAAGGGAGAATGTTAATTCCGTGTTTTTCACGGTTATTTAATATTTTCTTTATTTTTTGAAAATCTTATTTTTAAGAGTTTTGTCTTTCTTGATTACTTATTGTAATATGATTTATTAAATAAGGGAAGTTGATTTATAAAAGGATTGTTTTAAAACTTGACTCTCGAGTATTGGATTAATATAGAAATATCTTATTTTGATAAAGAAGGATTCTAAGAGTCCTACTTTGTATATGATTATGAATCCTAGTTCTATTATGTCTCTCTTTCCTTGTTTTGTAGGGACTAAAACTCTTCAAAGGTGCGCTACATAAGGAGGACATCCCTCACATAAATCTAAAGACGCAGAATTAGAACTAAGAGAGCACAAATATATGAGAGATAGTCGAGTTCAACAAGAAAGGAATAAAGTCGATATTCTCGCAGATCAGTGTTGAATGAAGTCGCTGCAGATGTCGATTCAACACCTGAAGATTGAGCGTCTTTATTTCTTTGTTTTCGTCCACCGTTTGTTTTCATATAAGTTCTGAATAGTCGATATTCTTTCTTTTTGGGCGAGTTGTTTTCCAAAGTATAGATCTACTCATAGAAAGGATTTTTCATAGGTTTCGTACTAGTTGAGTCATTCAAAGTGAGTTCTGTAAAGGATACTTCAACTAGTGAATATATTTCGCCCTGCTGGCACGTTTACAAGTATTTTTATACTTGTAGACAAATTTTATTTCTATGTTTTACTTTTATCCGCTGCGAGTTGGTACAAGTGTTACTGACACTTGTGACAACAGTTTATTCTAAGAAAGTTAGGGACCTTAACTTGTTTCAGGTTCTGTTCATTTTCATATTACGAATTAGTGTAGTCATGGATGCCATTTTGACAGCCTATTTTTCTGAACCTTGTATGATACAGTAGTCTTATTTTTTTCCTGACAAATGAATGTGAGTTTATAATGAACCGATGCTACATATATATACGGAACAAAGAAGAGTAATTATGGTAACATGGAAAAATCAAATTTATTAATAATATTTTTTGATTTATTTTTTAAATGATCGTAATCGTAATTATGATAATATGGTAATTATGATATAAATTTTCCATATCTATCATAAGAATCCTTAATTATCTAATTACGCTTCATAAATTAGATTCATAATCATTATATAACTATATTTTAGAATGTTGAATGAATTGTATTATAAATGTACCAAATATATCACACATTATAATTATCTAAATGAATCATACTATAATTATTATTTTATTATTGTGGTAATAATTAATGATTGTAGGGATGGAAAAATTCTCGTGGGAACCATCTTTGTTGGTACACGAACAAATTGGGATGGAGAATACCCATTAATTCGGGTATGGGGGAGCGGGATAGGGATTCCCCGCTTTTAAAGAAAATCGGGGATGGGGACGGGGATGATATTTATATCCCCCGTCCCATCCCCAAATCTCCGATTAGATGAAATGGGAATTTCCGTCCCCGTCCCGTTCACCGAAATATATATTTATATATATGCATATATATTATTAATATTAATTATGTTTATATTTTTTATTAAATTGTAAAATTAAACCCTAAAAATTATGTGTTTTATATTGTAATGATTTTTAATTTTTAAAATTACAAGATTTTGTATTTTGAAAATTATTGTATTTAACTCAATTTGTTAAGTATTTTATATTGTGTAGTTATTATAAGATTAACTAGTGATTCATGATATTTTAATTATTAACTATTTTAAGTAAAAATTATATATTTTTATTAATAAATACAAAAACGGGGACCCCGAATCCCCGAGAGGACCCCGTTCCCCGAATGGGGATTCCCCATTCCCGTACGAGATGTCCAAAATGGGGAATGGTATGGTGATGGTATTTAAAATGGGATTCGGAGACGGGGATGGTAGGTCACATACCAGCCCCGTCCCCGCCCATTGTCATCCTTAATTGATTGATGCAAATTACATACTATATTTTAGAATGTTTAATGATTTCTAATATAAATTTACCAAATATATCACACACTATAATGACCTAAAATAAATTAATGTCAATTATATTGATAATCATACCATAATTATGATTGGAAAAAATCAATATTTATATTTCATTATAAAATTGTACAGTTTTTATTAGCCCAAAACATATATTGATTTACAATTTTAGCAAGTGCATTTAGGGGGGAGAAGATTTTTAGTAACATATTTGTTATTATATATAGATTACAAAAGGTTAAATTGCATATTTGGTCCATATAATTATATAGAGTTGCATTTTCGTCCACAAAAATAGGGTGTGGTAAAATAGAACATTAACTTCTAATTGGCCGCATATTTCTAATGTCAATTGGCAATTGGAAATTCAACTTGAATTGCTCCAAAATTTTGGGGATTTAAACCCGTCTATGTGGAAATAAAAATAATTCAATATGCCAATATCATTGAAAATGGTCGAGGGATTGAAATCTCCCAAACTACAGAGCAATTCAGGTTAATTTCGCATTTTTCGATAAATATTGGACTTAATGTGCAAAAATTAGAAGTTTGTGTACTAATTAGCCACAATCCTAAATTAGTGGACAGAGGTGCGCAACTCAAGATATAAGTTATTGGACCAAATTTGTAATTCGCCAAGACAAAAAGTTTTTTGATTCATCAAATTGTGTTTTCCTTTTAATTTGGATTACCTAGGTTCAATGTTTCCGAATTTCTTTGCAAATCAAAGTTAGTACGATCGTTTTTCTCAAAAAAAAAATTAATTAGTACAATCTTTCCCGACGCTCAAATTAGTACGTAAGAGGTCTTTGAATCAAAATTAAATAAGAATTCGATCATGTGATTTAAGCAGAATATTGGTGATAAATGAATAATTCGTGGTCAAAGATTTTATGTTGCTTGAACAAGGTAGTTGAATTAGATAATAAGAATCCATTACCTTATGCAGATAGGACAGATTTGCAAAATATAGGACATCAAATAAGGAACTGTCTACTTTCCATATTCATAAGTCTTATTTCAATCAAATCCAGGTTCTTGATAGCAAGTTTAAATCTAGTCATCCGAACTTTATTCGTCTACTCATATTTGGTCGAGTAGGGACACTCATAGCTGAGGCAGGTGCTCAAATTAAGTGAGCTCGTCAGCTCGGCCAAGTCAGCTCATCAACTTGGGAGGGTGAAATCATAAGCTTGGCCAGTGTCCAAACCTTCCCTATGAAGTAGACTTTTCCTGGTGACTTTTAGTAAGTGACTTTTAAAAGTCTTCAATTCGGAGTTTCCTAGAATGATCCTTTTGGATAAGTAATTTATCCCAAAATTTATTCTAAATTGACCATCAACACTTATATTTACAAAAAATTGGTTTTTATATCCAAAAGTTCATTTGAAAAGATCTTTCTCAAACAAGCGGTCAAGATGTGGCCCAAACACTTAGGCTCCGCAACCAAGTCTTGTTTAGGATATATGATGGATGATTGTAAGCTCGGGATGTGGATTGTGAGAAAATTGGCATAGATTTGAGCAAACCTCTATTGACATTGTTTTTGACAAAGGAGGCAAAGCACTCCGATTAAAACCTTAGCCATTGATGATACACATCCTTCCGCAACCTTTTATCCGACGCTTTAATTGGAAAAGAAAAGTGATAAAGGGCAAAAGTGTATTTTTTTCTTTCAATATTAAATTATCTATCGATTCACTTTAATTAGTTGTTAGCCTATAGAAAATAATGTTGGGCCAAGTAAATGAAAAATGCCAACGGTGCCTAACTCATTGGATCAAGCTAATAAGATCGAACTCATAACTCGGATATCAATGGGTTGAGTCCGGGTCGTCCGTCTAGCGGGTAAGACCCGTAATTTAGATTCATTAGACTCGCCAATTTCATATATTTGGCGACTTTGTACGATTTTTACCGAAAAAATAGTGCATATGTCAAATGTGATATTTATATAATTGTATAAATATTACATGAATGATGAAATAAACAACAACAACATATAAAATATAACTAAAGAGTTCTTGAAGACAACAACATATAAAATATAACTAAAGAGTTCTTGAAGACAATATATACACTCTATATATAAACTAAAAAAATATATATGTGTCGGGTATGAGTTGGGTCCTACTATACCAGTTACCCAACCCATAACCACTACAAGAAATTAGAGTTTTACACACACACACATAAATACCTACACATATAAAGGTGTGGGTAAGCAACCACACATAATTTGGATATGTGTGGGTAATAAAATAAGCCAATCTAATTTATTTGTTGACATTTATTATGTGTTGCTAATAACCATTAGCAATATTAAAATATAGAGGGAAAAAATCCCTCCATTTTGCAGAGTATGGCGGGATATATTTTTTTCTTGTGGCGATGACGTGTGTGTTTTATGAATTAACAATACTCACACATAATTAAAAATGTTATGCATGTGTGGCTAATTATACACACTTTACTTACACTTATTCACAAATTAAAAAAATTATGTGGCTATATGTGTATTTATTATATTTTTTTTATTTGAAAACATGATGTGGCAAAAAAAAACCCACATCTAGTTAACAGTGTCGTGTTAAGGCCCATAATCTAATATTAACCTAATAATTATTATATGACATTGTTCTTCAATTTTGCAGTTTCTTTCTCACGCCAACAAGAGAGTCGCTCGTGTGTTTGTCATTTTCTTCGGTAAGTTTTTGTTCCTTTTCTTTTGATTTGATTTTCTTCGTTAATCTTTGGTAATCAACGAATAGTCTTTTTAATTTATGTAATTAATATTTCTTTTTAATTTTAGAGCGATTGTTATTTGTTTTAAAACAATCAATTACCCTAAAATTCATACTCGAAATTCATCTTTAATATGTTTGGAGGTTGATTTTCTACAGTTACATGGGCTTTTGGTAATTTATAGATGTTCTTGTTTTTTCTATTTATTTTGATTCCTAAAGACCCTTTTGATGCTGCTCCTTTTCACTCTTTTCAGTGTTTTTGGTTTTTTTTTTTTTGTTTGGTTGATTACAGCTGCAAGTGTTGACATCTACTTAACATCTTATGGGTATTTCTATAAGGAGAAAGGTATTTTCTTCTGTTTGAATTACACTATTTGAATTTTGTTAAATATGGTTGAACATATGGGCAATTGAAGCCAGGTAAATGGCTGGCTTTTGTGTTTGATATTTTATATATATATATATATATATATATATCTATCTTTGTGGATGTTTCTTTTGTTAAATTTTTCTAGAGACTGTATATGTTTGTACATTGTGATTTTTTCCTTTGTCGGCCTGAGCTCGGATTTACATCTCTTTCTTATTTTATGGTCTAGGATTCATGTCCCTACAGATATTTTAATTGATTTTCATTATCTAAAATTTCGTTTTTTAGGTTGTCTCGTGTAAAAAGTTTCTTGTAAGTTCCTTGTTGCCAGTCTGAACCGAAAATAGGTCCCTTTGCTTGGTAATGTATATACGCTAGGGGTGTCCGTCTAAAATTTCATTTTTTTGCACCATTGGATTGACTGCAAATATTTGGTAATGCATATTTAGGTTCATAATTATTATAATTGTGTTATAGTAATATTCATTTTATTTGTTTCTTATATTTTTTCTGAAGGATAAAGCACAAAAGAATGTTGATGCTCGTGGAAAAAGAAAATCTAAAACTAGAAATGGCTCAAAGACAACAACACGTCACCACGTGTAGCGTGGAGCTGAATTGGATTCTCCCAGTAGCCATATCGAGACCTGGCTTATCCTGGTTTGGCATCCTACAAAAGGTTGGGATCCCCCAGAACTAGAAGCTAAATATGTAAGTATATTATTTTCATAAAACGATTTATCATGTAGTTTTCTTTTTTGTCTGATGTTATTAGAATTGTTGTTTGGCTTAGATTTTGGTGAAATTATTATGATGTCATTCGATAGCTAATTTTTCTAAATGATCCTTGCTTCTTATTCTATGGTGATGGGTGATAGTGTTTTAGTGTGCGATGGGATTTCGCTAAAATTGTTTGTGATTACTTGTTGGGGTAGAATGCTTGTGCTCTTTATTTGAGGTTTGAAGTTTACCTTTAATATATTTATATCCCATCAGTTATAGGATGTTTATATGCTGGGAAAGACAAGTCTGCTATTGCGTATTTTTACAATTTCATGTTTGTTGAATACTCATTACCATGATCTTAGGAATATAAGTTTCTTGTTACTTCCACTGATTTTGCTAAGGAGTTTGAGATAAGAATCTCCTCATACCATTGTGTTTAAAAAGGCATCCTCAGCACATGCTCAAATTTAGAGAAAGGACCTTTAACAATTGCCTTGGTGCATAGTCTGATTTGCCTTGACTTGGTTATACATTGGATGTAATGAGGGATGTGGAAATACTTAATATATTTATTCTTAGAAAGCAAGTTCTAATATTCTCTATTCTGCTTTGCTCTGCTAAGAATTATCTCAAATAAGAAATTGAGATAATGAAATTGATCTAGATCTTTAAGTTTTTATTTATTTATTCTGCTTTGCTCTGCGATGGGCTTTCTCTTCTTTCTAACACAATTTTAAGGGAAAAACTGATCTAGATCTTTAAGTTTTTTATAATTTTATTTCATAGTTGCTACAGTAAGACTTTCAGTTTTTAGTTGTTATCTGCTGCTCACTAAGGATCTTTTCTTCTAAAATAATATCCTTAAGGTTTTGGCTAATTACGAAAAAACCCAAAGATTTTTTAAAATTACAAAAAACCCTCAGGTTTGATTGTGTCTTATATGTAAGTGGGTAACTGTAATATTTTTATAAATGTCAGGGGAATTTTTGAAATATTTTTTCTTATGAAGGGGAAAGTGTAAGACGAAATCAAACCTCGAGGGATTTTTTGCAATTTTCAAAAAGTTTTGCGTTTTTTTTAGTTAGCCCGAACCTTAGGGGATTTCTGTAATTATCCGTATTTTATATTACAGAAAGAATTGACAGCTGTTTGTCTATCTTACATTTGATGCACAATATATCAAAAACAAATAACATTGATGCTCATCTTACATTTGCTTGTTGCACATGGTGGTAAAATCTATAAGAGTTATTCAAGTACAGTTCTATAAGTTCCCTAAATGTCTTTCTTTTTAATTTTATTCGATATTCCTTCACTATGATATTTTGTGATACTTATGTCGGTATTTTGTGATACTTACCTTACTATTTGACTTTGCGGGAAATATAGTTTGACTTTGATTTTGGGGGTAATATATTTGAAAAATCCAGTAAAAGTTCTATTTTTATTTTGATTCGTGCATGTGTTGACATCTAAAATTTTCATTCTATTATGAATATGTTTCTCAAGTGATTTATTCTTTTAACAGGAGGAGATGATGCAATTGAAAAGAGATAATCCTCAAATGGCTAATAAAGAAATTCTAGAGAAGGTTCGTGGACGAGAGTCAGTTCGCTTGTTTGGTTGGGGACGGTCTTGTTAGTCCAAGTGGCTACGATAATCTAGAGGGGGGTGAATAGATTATCCCAGTTTTTTAAATTTAGTGAACAAGCAAATGACAAGAATGTAAATGCGGGAAATTAAACAACACTTGTCGATTTATAGAGGTTCAACCCACCTAGGGCTTAATCCTCTACCACCCCAGTATATCCGGGATGGATTTCAAGAAGAAAAAAAAGTTTTATTAATTACCAAAATTAATACAACACCACCTTGAGGATTACCACAATCCTCTTACAACAACTTCAAGGAGATTACCACAATCTTCCTTCAACACCTACGAAGAGTACCACACTCTTCAACACCTAAGATAACTTAAGTGTACTCTTACCACAAGAGAAACAACAAGGATATCTTATTTTGGATGATTGACAAAATTAAAGATTACAACTCTATAATAACAATATAAAGATTGAGTGCAAGTGTCATCAAGAATCAAAAGCCTGGACCTCAAGAGTGTGCAAGTGAAAGTACTTTTTAAATACAACAAGATATGAATGTGTTTGTTTGTATGCTCTTTGCTTGTATATTGTGTTGTGTCTTGTTGCTTGAATGAAGCCGCTATTTATAGGAGGTCTTGGCTTGATTTCCGACATAGGCTCCTCCTCGGGGGAGTGATTTTGCAAAAGAAACCATTTAAAATCAAGATTATAAATTGTTTAAATCAATCCCACAAATTAGAGAAAAGTTGTAAAAAATGCAAGCGGATAGTTTTTGTCGATAACAGAGAGGGTGCGGCCGGTCACAGAGATAAGTTTGAAATGGGTTTTTCATAAATTTACATAAGGGGACCTGGCCGATGGGGGGAGTGCGACTGGCCGCCTTTATGTCCGAACGGTAGGGGGTGCTCAAAAATAAGAAACAGAGCGTTACTGTTCTTGGGAGCAACTTACTGTGCACCGGTTGCCCATAGGGTCGACCGTGCCGCCCATACTGGTCGACCTCGTGGTCAACCTGGGCCGCCCTCTCCCCCATTTTATTTCAGTCTCGTTTTTGCTTTCAAAACTCAACTCAGTGAGGTTGCCCCTATATAGCATGACTGGTCGAGCCTAAAACATAAGTGTTGTCCAATTTTTCGAAAATAAACTTCAAGAAATACTCAGGAAAATAGTAAAAACATTTTAAATCGATCGGAAGTATTTGGACAACATTTAGGGACATTGTTTTGTTATAAAAACTCATTTGAATAAAATCATCATGATAAAAACCTTTATCTAACAAACTCCCCCTTTTTATGATTACAAACCAAAACAATTTTCAAGAGGACCATTTTAAAAAAACAATTTTTCGGGTCAAGGAGTAAACTATCCGTTTTACAAATATTTTACAAAAAGCTCCCCTATCAACAAGCACATCAATAAGAAATATTACATAAGCTAGAAGCACAAGCTTTTACAAGATAAATATAAACAAATGAGCTTAGAAGCTCCCCTATCAAAAATACTACATCCATGCAAATAAGTCCATAATACAACCGATGGACTAAGTATTCTTCATGACTTATGGCTTTAAGAAGCCATAGCTTATAACTTTTTTTGCGAGCTTTTATTAGCTTCTTTGAGCTAACGAGCTAATTTCCTATTTTTTTCTCCCCTTTGGAATCATCAAAAAGAATGTTAGGATGATAAAACATCATACATGTGTATCAAAGTGCGCCAACGAGTCGATTTATCAACCAATGAGGAAAAGGCGTTGAATCCAAATAGAAATGGGAGAAATTAATCATTTGATATCCATAAGCTCGTTTTGATTGTCAAGACATGATCTCAATAAATATATAAGACATTTGAAAGCATAAGAGTCATGTACAAGTTGAAAAATTCTTTGCGACAATTCATCGAACACTTTGTGGGCGTGAAAATAAAAGAAGTTGTATAAAGTTCTTGTAAATGAATCAACCCAAAAATTTTCATCACAAAATCAGTTGAAACACCATTTAATACATCATAATTAATAATTTCATTCCAATCATATGAAACTTCCATCAAGAATATTACAAATAAGTCAAAGTCTCAATGGTTCAACCTAATTGAGCAAAGGAAGTAGAATTCTTACCATTCAATCGGTAAAGACGAGCAATGATGATGATAATCGAGCCTAATTACGCTCCAAGATATGAAATGTATGCAAGAAAATAAATTTGAAGTGAAATTTGTGTGAAATTTGCGAAGGGGACGAAAAATGGACAAAAATGAGCCAAATTGGCTAAGTCGTAGACGGAAGCATTTTAAGCCAAAAACATGTTGTGGGCGATTGAGGCTGGGGCGGCACCGTCACCTCACCAAATCGGTCCTTTAGTGTCCATTTTGATTTTGCAAAACCAAGTTTGAACAAAAATCCGATTTTTCGCCCCGAAGTTTTAAAAATGTGCAAAATGCAAACATAAATCTCATTCAATATGCATTATGCCCAATCGAGCTCGTATCGAAGCAAAAGTCTCGGAAGATAGAGTTTTGTAAAAATGTCCGCCAATTGATCTTGAGATGGTGCGAAAGATATCTCAATTTTTGTTTTGAAACACAATCCCTTAGAAAATGATGTCGAATCTCAATATGTTTAGTGCGGTTATGATGAACCGAGTTTTGAGCAATATTTATAGTGGATATATTATCACAAAAGATAGGAACATTTTAAAAAGAACATTTGTAATCCGATAAGGTTTGTTTCATCCAAAGAAGTTGTGTACAACAAAAGGCCGCGGAAATATATTCGACCGGCCGTTGAAAGTGAAATACGATTTTGTTTCTTTGAAAACCAAGAAACTAGACAATCGCCTAAAAATTAACATGATGGGAAGTACTTATCCGATCATCAATATTACCCGCATAGTCGAATCACTATAACCTTTAAGAGAAAAATTTTCATTCTCGGATAAAATAAACCATATTGAATAGTGTCTTTCAAATATCGAAAAATCTTTTTAACGGCACTCATATGAGATTCATTGGGATTGCTTTGAAAACGAGCACATAGGCATACGACATGAAGAATGTCCGGTCTACTTGCGGTTAAATAAAATAAACTACCAATCATACCTCGATATTTTGATTCATCCATGGACTTGCCTTTCTCATCTTTATCAATTTTGACATTTGCCGCCATAGGGGTAGAGACGGTTCTTCCTTCTTCAACTTGAACTTTTTCAAAAGTTCTTTTGTATATTTTGATTAAGAAATGTAAATACCTTCTTGGCATTGCTTAATTTGAAGTCCAAGGAAGAAGTTGAGCTCCCCATCATGCTCATCTCAAATTCACCTTGCATCAACTTAGAAAATTTCTTGCACAAGAATTCATTAGTAGCACCAAAAATAATATCATCAACATAAATTTGCACAAGTAAACAATCTTGCCCTTTTCAAAAACAAATAGAGTAGTATCAACTTTACCTCTTGTAAAACCATTTTGTAAAAGAAATGAGCTAAGTCTATCATACCATGCACGGGTACTTGTTTTAAACCATACAAGTGCCTTTTAAGTTTATAAATATCATTAGGCCTAGAAAAATTTTCAAACCCCGGAGGTTGTTTTACGTATACTTCTTCTTAAATAAAACTATTTAAGAAAGCGATTTAACATCCATTTGGTAAAGCTTGAAATTTTTAAAACAAGAATAGGCAAGTAAAATGCGAATAGCTTCTAAAAGTGTAACGGTGCAAAAGTTTCATCATAATCAATACCTTCTTCTTGACAATACCTTGAGCTACTAACCTTGCCTTGTTTGGACAATGTTGCCTTGGTCATCAAGTTTGTTCCGGAATACCCATTTGGTACCAATAATAGTTTGAGATGGAGGAGAAGGTACCAATTCCCATACATCATTTTTTTCAAATTGATTTAACTCCTCTTGCATTTCCAAGAACCAATCCTCATCCTCAACAGTCTCCTTGGCATTTTTAGGCTCTTTTTGAGATATAAGAACTTTTTCGGCAAATTTTCTTTGGGTCATCACTTTATAAAGGGGATCACCAATAATAAGATCTTTTGGGTAGAAGGTTGATCATTTGATGTAGAAGGTTGATCATTTTGAGCATCATTTTGAACAATGGGTTCAATAACATCTTCTTTATCACTATCATCATTGGGTATTCTTTCAACACCGAGGCTTCATTGATTTTACATGAATAGATTCTTCAACAACCCCACTAGTCTTATTGTAAACCCGATATGATTTGCTCTTCGTTGAATACCCCATAAATATTCCTTCATCGGCTTTAGGATCAAGTTTGTCCAATTGATCCTTAGTATTCAAAATGAAACACTTACATCCAAATTTTTTTAAGTAGCTAATATTTGGAGTTCTTCCTTTCCAAAGCTCATGTGGAGTTTTATTCATTTTAGGACGAATATAAACTCGATTAATGACATAGCAAGCGGTATCTATGGCTTCTGCCCAAAAATATTTTGGAAGTGAAAATTCATTGAGCATGGACCGACTCATTTCTTGTAGTGTCCGATTTTTCCTTTCGGCTACTCCATTTTGTTGAGGTGTCCTTGGAGCCGAAAAATTATGTGCATATCCCTTGGTTTCACAAAAGACTCTAAATTCACCATCAAATTCTCCACCTCGATCACTTCGAATAGACTTAATAGTATCTTCATTTTCATTCTAAATAAGTCTACACAACTTAACAAACTCATTAACGGGATCGGTTTTATTTGCAAGAAAAAGAGCCCAAGTATATCTAAAAAAATCATCGACAATAACGAAAGTATAATGTTTTCCACTTAGACTTGCCGAACAAATATCCCCATACAAATCTAAATGAAGAAGTTGTAGGGGCTTGGTTGTGGAAATTTCATTTTTGGGCTTGAAACTACTCTTAACTAATTTGTTCTTTTGACAAGTGTCACATAAGCCAAGATTTTCAAAATTCAATTTGGGTAGTCCTTTTACATGTTGGTTTTTGTAAATATTTTTCAAATTCTTGTATCCAACATGTCCAAGTCGCCTAGGCCATAAACTCGTTAAATCATTATTGGCGACAAGACAAGAAATATTTTGACTAACCAAATCACCAAGACAAATTTTGTAAAGATTGCCTTTTATATTTGCTTCACAAATAATTTCATCATTTTTAAGAATAAGGCATTTATATTTATTGAAAACAACATTATAATTTGAATTACAAAGTTAGCTAACACTTATCCAATTAAACATAAGTCATTCTACTAAAAGAACATTACTAAGAGAGAAAGAAGAGTTACCAATTTCTACATTTCCAAGAATTCTTCCTTTGCCATTGCCGAACATGACCATACCCTCTTCTTGGAGCTTGATGTTGGTAAAAAGTTCTATCTTTCCAGTCATATGGCGTGAACACCCGCTGTCCACGAGCCATTTTGAATCCTCCATTGTTGTTATAGCCCCTATGACCTACAAAAGAATTATTTTTAAGTACCCTATAGTTTTGGGGTCCATGGGGGTTAGCCTTGAGACCTTTGGGACTCCAAACAAAGCTAAAATTGTTCTTCAATTTACAATGACTAACATAGTGTCCAACTTTACCACAATAAAAACAAATAAGATCATGGGCAGTACTAGCACGTACAAAAGTCGGACCTTGGTCATTTTTCTTTGAAAGAGATTGAAAGGTTTATAGCCAAGTCCTAATTTGGAATCCTCACCTCTTTGTGCATCTAAACTTTTTGTAACTTTGTCCGTGCTTATATTAAAACGATGCACATCCTTTTTTAAACATTCAAGATCTTTGGTGAGCGATTCCTTTAGTAAGAGTAATAGCATGAGCTTTATCAAGAGATTCATAAGAAGTAAATAATTTTTCCTTTTCAATTTTTAGCTCTTTATGCTCCTTTTTCAAAGTCTTGTATTTAACAATCAAATTTTGAAATTCAATTTGCAATTCATCAACTAAGGAGGAGGTAGATGAGTTAGAGCGCACCTCATTATTTTCATCGCCTATAGTCATAAGACCATGTTTGATTTCTCCTTCCTCGTTGGTTGTTTTAAGTAACTCATCCCAAGTTTTGACTTACGCATTTAGAGCCTTCTTTTTCGTAAAAAGGCTTCTTCTTCTTTTGTTCCTCGTCGTCGAGTTTTGGGCAACCTGGCTATGAAGTGCTCGAATTTTGTGCATTTAAAACACGAGTTGTGTCTCGGTTTTCTGCCCTTATTTTTACTCACAAATTTTGTAAATTTACGAACAAGTGCAGCCGTCTCCTCATCATCCTCATCATTATCATAGTATGCATTATTAGAAGAAGATGCAAGACCTTTAGGAATATTTTGCATACCCGATTGATTGATGGATGGTTTGAATTTTCCTCCGCTTGAGATAGACTTCATAGATGAGGAGGTTCCCGATGAGCTCGTCGAACTTGAGTGTCTCAAGATTTTGTGCCTCCGTGATGGCCGTCACCATTTCGGACCATGAGCGGGAAGTGCATTCAATACCTTAGTCACCTTGTCTTCTTCGGAGATGACTTTACCGAGGGCCACAAGAGGATTGACAATGTTGTCAAGCCTTTCCACCATTTTTGAGATGCTTTCGCCATCATGCATGTTAAAGTTTTCAAAGTCTTTAACAAGTATGGTCTTTCTTGCTTGTTTGACCTTCTTTGTCCCTTCATATATTGTCTCCATTTTTTCCCAAACTTCATGTGCCGACCTTAAGCCTATTATGCGATTTTACTCGGTGGCAGAAGAGAGCAATGCAAAATATTTAAGGCCTTACTATTTAGAGAGAAAGCCTTCTTGTCGTTTTTCATCGAACTCCTTGAAAGGTTTGGGAGCCGAGGTGCCATCCTCCAATTTCTTGGTTGGTTGAGCAACTCCTTCAATGACCACATTCCAAATATCGAACCCGCACCTTGTAGAAAGCACTCCATACGGTCTTTCCAAAATGCGTAGTTGTTGGCGTCGAATAGTGGTGGCTTGTTGGTGGAGGCGCGGTGGTGAGATAAGCTCCATTCGCAGCCATGGATCTTTCCTCTTAACTCGAACGAGCTAGCCAAAGGTTTGGCTCACGATACCACTTGTTAGTCCAAGTGGCTACGATTATCTAGAGGAGGGTGAATAGATTATCCGGTTTTTCAAATTTTGCCCTCTTTTTCGAGTGAAGAAGCAAATTACAAGAATGTAAATGCGAAAAATTAAACAACACTCGCCGATTTATAGAGGTTCAACCCACCTAGGGCCTAATCCTCTACCACCCCAAAGATATCCGGGATGGATTTCAAAAAGAAAAAAAAGTTTTATTAATTACCAAAATTAATACAACACCACCTTGAGGATTACCACAATCCTCTTACAACACCTTCAAGGAGATTACCACAATCTTCCTTCAACACCTATGAAGAGTACCACACTCTTCAACACCTAAGATCACCCAAGTGTACTCTTTACCACAAGAGCAACAACAAGGATATTTTATTTGGATGATTGACAAAATTCAATATTACAACTCTATAATAACAATACAAAGATTGAGTGCAAGTGTAATCAAGAATCAAAAGCCTAGACCTCAAGAGTGTGCAAGTGAAAGTACTTAGGCTAAATACAACATGATATGAATGTGCTTGCTTGTATGCTCTTTGCTTGTATATTGTGTTGTGTCTTGTTGCTTGAATAAAGCCTCTATTTATAGGAGAGGTCTTGGCTTGGTTTCCAAACATAGGCTCCTCCTTAGGGAGTGATTTTCTCGCAAAAGAAACCATTTAAAATCAAGATTATAGCTGTTAGAAATCAATCCCACAAATTAGGAAAAAAACTGTTTGAAAATGCAACGGATAGTTTGTCGATAAGCAGGGAGTGCGACCGATCGCAGAGTTAAGTTTGAAATGGGTTTTTGCGAAATTTACACAGGGAGACCGATTGACGGGGGGTCCGACCGGTCGCCCCTATGTCTGAACGGTTGGGGGTGCTCAAAAATAAGAAACAGAGCGTTCTGTTCTTGGGAGCAATTTATAGGCCCCGGTCGCCCATAGGGTCGACCGGTCGCCCTCCCCCATTTCCCTTACATCCCGTTTTCTGTTTCAAAACTCAACTCAGGTACAGGTTTCCCTATAGGGCGACAGGTCGAGCTCTGAAACATAAGTGTTGTCCAATTGTTTGAAAATAAACTTCAAGAAATACTCTAAAACTAGTAAAAACATTTTAAATCGATCGGAAGTATTTGAACAACATTTAGGGACATTGTTTTGGTATAAAAACGCATTTGAACAAAATCATCAAAATCATGATAAAAACATTTATCTAACAGGTCCCCAAGTAAGTCTAGAGCCAGATGCACTGGTAATGAATCAGGTCATCCTACATATTCTCAGTTTCTTCATGAATTGAATCAATACAAGTCTCGTGTTGAAGAGCTAGAAGGAGGTTACCAGACATTATGTGAAACTTTGATTGAAAAGAATGTCATTCCTCCTTTGCATTTACCACATGTGTCGTCAGACCACTCTTCAAGGCCATCATCCCACCATGGCACAACTCCTGTTGACGATTCCAATGATTATGTCGGTGAATTGGATGATATTATTTGAGATTTTAGTGTTGGTAGTTCTATTTGTGACTCGTGTTCCATTCTTGTCTACTTCTTATTTTTGTGAGACTTTTGCTAGTGATTTTTCAGTTAATGTTAGGAAATTTATTAGGATGACCGTAAGTAATTTGAATGGTAGCATTATTCTTTGATTATAATATTTCAAAGATGAATTAAATACTTTATAATAACTGCTTTCAAATCTTATGATTACTAAATCTAATAGTATTCACATAATTTTTAAAAATAATAATGAAAATTTTAAAAAAAAATATTATTACCCACATGTTGATTTGGTTAAAATATAAAATATTATTGTCCACACATAATATTGGCATTCGCCACACATATTTTATTGTTAGCCACATATAATAATAAATATTATTATTCTATTACGAAATATAAAAATACCATTTGTCACACATAAATCTTACTTTTACCCACACATAATAATTTCCACGTGTCAACTATCTAAATCTCCACGTAATGACATGTCATGCGCCAAATGGATGACACGTCATCATCCACATCATTTTTTGTGATGTTCACATTATCATCCACGTCATTATTATACACTTGGCAGAAGATATAACTACACATTATATACATATTTATCCACACATATATGTGTAGGTAAATGTTTATGATTTTCCACACATAAAAAATGTGTGAGTAAAAACTTTTTTCTACAGATATATAGTGACACTTGTTGACATTTGCATAATGTGTGGGTAAATACCGTTACGCACACATAAGTATATTTTTACCCACACATATATGTGTGGGCAAAACTTCAAATTCTTGTAGTGACCGCCCGGGTCTAAAAATCAATACTTGTCATCGCCTCATACCCATTTATTGGTCCCATACCCTCCCCGAATTAGCGAGTTTGGTTCGAGTCCGGTCTTACCCCGGACCCATTGCCATCCCTACTCATAACACCACGCCCTAAAGGTCCAATTCATTATATTAGGCACGTGAGACCCAACTTATTGCATGAGGTCCACATAGTCCATAATTCCAGGATAACCACTCCCTACTAATTATTAGAAACTATGACATTTTTAACTGCTTAATCCCTTATGTTCTGGATTTTAATTTCTCCTACACATTACTGATTGAAACATAGAAGAGGCTTACCCAGGACAACCCTCGGGGCCCTAATAACTTTGTTTGCATTTTACATGCCGATTCTCGTTATGTGGATTGAGCACTAGATTGAAATCAGATTTTGTTTACTCGGATGCCCTCACTCAGAGTGAGCTGCCCAATTATTAGCAGCATCAGAAGCACTCTTCAAACAGGAGGTCGTTTCTCCCTATGTGTAGCTTTGGTCATGCAATAACGTAGACGACAACAACCATATTTTAAGCTCGGGATTGTAAGCTCAAGATTACATGCAGTAGAAAATTGGCATGCATTTGAGCAACAACATGTATTGACAATGTTGTTTTTGATATACATAGGAGACAAAGCTGTCCGATTAAAACCTTAGCTATTGATGATACATATGCTTCTGCAACTTTGTATCACTAGTACAAAAATGACTATAAAAATCACTAAATACGCATCAGTTTCCACGAAAACGGATGCCTAAAGAGGGACAGTGGCAATTTTGAAAATAAAACGAAGTCTTTAGGCATCGATTGTTGATGAAAAACCAACACCTATAAACACTTTTATTTTTTAATTAAACTAAAAACTTTTAATTCAACATTAGGCATCATTTGCTTAGAAACAACCGACACATTACACATATATGTTTTATTTAAAATATTTTAATTAATTATTAAAAGTCAGTGGGTCCAGGGCTATTTTTAAAAAAATTTGAGTTAGGTCCTTGTAAAAAGAAAATTTACACTTAGCCCCGTTTTGTAAAAAAAACCAATACTTTTGGGATTAAAAATTGAATAAGTAAATGTCCCGACCTTGAACAATTATTAGGTCAGTTCCTAAATTCTCTAAATTGTTCAGAGATTCAGGGTTTTAAAGTTCTGAGGTCGAGTGTTTATAAAATTCTCACATTGGCCCCAAATTTATTAAAATTGTCATTTTGGGCCTTAAGTTTAAAATAATTGGAACTCACAAACCGGAAGGGATTTTATTGTGATTCCAGTTGAAAAAATGTCACTAAGGTCAATGGGATATTGGAACAAAAGCAGTTTTTAAAAGAAATAAGTATAGGTCCCTTAACGTTTGAAAATCTCATTTTTGTCCCATTTTGAATTAATAGCCTTTAAGGCTTTTAGGGGTCCAATTGTTATGAAATTTGAACCTTGGTTCCAAAATATAATTATGTTATAGTTAAATTAGTATTTCCAGGTGCATGGACTGCATAAGTCCTGGAAATGTCACTTTGGTCCTCAATTTTAATCTTTTACGATTTGGTCCCTCAATTTTTATAAAATTACTTTCCAAGCTCTAAACACTTGGATTTTTTGAATACACTTAAATATGGTATTTATAGTCCCTTAAGAGTTAAAATTTTAAATTTTAAAAATAGGGTCTGGTACAGTTTCAAAAATTGCAATATAGCCCTTAAACTTCTAAAATTTTACAATCTAGTCCTTGGGCTTTTAAGGGTTGATTTTATTTATCTAAAAACTCTTAAAACTTTATTAAAATGTCAAAACATCATTTTTGAACATGAGTACAGTCCCAAAATTTGAAAATTACAGAGGGTTCTCTTCAGTTTTATTTTCTTGCAATTAAGTCTACCAACTTTCCATTCTTGCATTTTAAGTCCAAAAATTGAAATTTAATCAATTATGCTCGACTTGTCCAGGTTATAGTTCATACAAAACATAGATTTCAAGAGTCATACATATACAAGTCCATTTCACACAAGCATTCACCAAATATCACAATAAAGTGTACATGTATGCACCTATTTTTCAACAAATAGCATTTTTGAGCCATACTTGAGAAATTTTCAACTTGATATAAGAAATGTTGGGAAATTTATTGCTTAGACTTTTATGAATGCCATGTAAAACTTAGACTAGAAAGTTGGCAACCCATTTTCCTTGTAATTTGCATTGTAATAGATAGGGTATCATGCATTTAGCCGAGTCAAGTCACTATGCCTGGACATACAAGAAGTCAAGTGAGATCGAATGAAGACTCATTTGTGAGACATTTGAGTATGGCAAGGATGAGAAGTTAAGAACTCGATCGAAGGAGTATCGGCCTGATACAATTGTGTGAAGTGTCACCAAGTCAACTCAAGAAGCCAAAGTCAAAGTTGAAGTGCGGATGAGTCATCCATTGATTGGAAGCTAACTCAAGTCACCTGGGGAAGTTAGAGAAGCTGATCAAGTCAAGACAATCGAAAAGAATCATTGCATAGAAGTCAAGAAGCTTACTTAAATAAGTAATACTTCCATGCCGCAATGTTCGAAAGTGCTCGATCCTTTAAGCGTGCTGCAAAAGGAATAAACCAATGGGAAGCATCTGACCGCGTGTCGACTCGAAAAGTCTGAACATTCATTTAATACGAGGAAATGTCAACATCAAGGATCGCAACAAGACAAACCAACGAACACAAGTGACTTTTGAATATCACCTATCTCTTCAACGGGCAAATTTTTAAAAGTTCACTATAAAAGGCCGAGGAATCACTTTGAGAAAAGGTTACCTTGCATACCCGAGCATTCAAGCAATTATTCATCAGAACCTGCAAAATATTCTCAAGTTATTCAAGTAAAATCCTCAAGCCTCACTCTCGAAGGAAATCAATCCAACACCAAGCCATGAAGGAAATACAACTTCAAACTGTTGAAGAGGAAACTTTTGAAGAATCAAAAGGGTCTACATTCCAAGGAGGATTATAGAAAGGTTCAAGGTCGAACTGTCTCAAGTTATTGGAGGGCTTCGTGATCAAATCCAAGAAGCTTTGAGCAAGTGAGTCAAGTAGCAAGCGGTGCCCTGTGAAGAAGCCGAGTCGGACGAGAAGCCACCTGTGTGACCAAGGCATCTCCAGGCCGAGTCCCAAAGGATCAAGTGTTTGTGTGATCAAGACTTGTATCCTGGACCGATACCCACTTTGTACTCGATCAATACTTAGTGGATTCCTCCGGGGAGTTCGAGAAGAAAGGAGTAGAAGAATTACCCCATCTTGAACCTCTATAAAAATTCTTTGTGTCATTTACATTTCAGCATTTTTATTTATGCACATTATTTTATATCTGCTGATAATTTGCTATCGAACTGATAATTAACAAAGTGCTAAAACCAAGTGTAAAAACAAACTAAAACCAAATTTAAGGGTGTTAAGTCTTCCACTGAAAATTTCATCACGACCAAGTTAAAGCTTAGACTAAACATGTTGAGTTATTCTATCAATAGCTTAATCGAGTCTGTTGAGTTGCTAACTCTGTTGGTTAACTAACTTAGCTGTCCCTCAAGGATATAGCTGTGAAATTAACTCTGTTATTTTAAAAGGACTAAATTCGAAAAGTTGGTAAGGTTTATTCAACCCCCCTTTTAAACCTTACTCACACCCCTTGGGACCTACAAGTGGTATCAGAGCGGTTGGTTCATTGAGCCATCACTGGTTCTGAACTAGATCTCCAATCTTTCAAAGAAGTTTTAACATTTGTTCTTTCAAAAGCCATTTTTTAACAAAAAGTTATTATCATGGAAGCAAATTTGACACGCATTCCTATGTTCACCATTGAAGAATTTGATGACGGAAAATACGTATGCGTGCTCATCTATCGCCTTTACATGATGAGATGTGGATAGTGATAGAGGATGGGCCACCGCAAATAATGAAGGTGAAACACAATTTGCAAGGAGAGCTACGTGAATTTGAAGGAGAAGAGGTCTTTGCTCCTACACCAGCTATGATTGAAAAACCAAGAGCTGAATGGACAAATGATGACAGAAAAAGATACAACCTAGACAATGTGGCCAAGGATATACTTTACAAGACTTTGGACAAAGCCATGTTCAACAAAGTCAAATCTTGCAAGACAACAAAATAAATCTGGGATAAATTAACTTTAATTTGTGAAGGATCAGAGCAAATTAAAGAAAACAAATTATCTGTTGTAGTTCAAAAATTTGAAAACTTTAAAATGCTTTGGTGAAACAATGGATCATTTGGATGCTAGATTCACTGAAATTACAAATAAGCTCTCAGCACTTGGGAAGGAATACACACATAAGGAGATGTGTATGAAGAATCTAATGAGCCTCCTAGCTGAATGGGAAATGAAGACCATGGCTCCAAGGCACTCGATGGACCTATCAAAAACATACAATCATGAACTTTTCTCGGACCTCAAAGCTTATGAGTTTGAGTGATAAGAAAAGATCAAAGGAAACTTGATTGTACCCAAAACAAGCGCACTTATAGTCAAGGATGGGAAGAGAGTTGAAACCAAAGAAATCATTGACCAGGAGGAGATTACACGATGGTTAAAAGATTCAACAAGTTCTTCAACAATAACTACAAAAGAAATAAAGGTGAATCGTCCGAAGACATTGGCTCCTCCAAGTCAAGGGAAGATAGGCCACCAAAGAGGGTTGAGTATCAAAAGGTCGAATATCAAAGAGTCGATAAACCAAGAAATGAGAGAGTGACCAAAAGTTGAAAACGTGTTGGAATTGCGAGATAACAGGACACTTTGCTATTGATTTTGTCCATATCTTGTAGTCAATAAATACGGGGAATGAAGAAGAAAAAGAAGAATCTTAAGAGAAACAAGACAAGAAAAGAAAAAGCAATGTTGGTGCATTTGAGATGCCAAAAGACTAAGTCAAAAAAGCGAGACTCGAGAGTAGTGAAGCCGACTACTCAAGTGACTCGAAGAAGAAGCCTTAATCGTCTAATGGCCAAAGAACAAGACCAACCGACCAAGAAGATGAGGTACACTCTAACTCATCTCACTTAGATTCTAGTGATAATGATTGTGACACACACACTTCATCACCCACCGATCTTTATGATTCATTAGGCAAAATGATGAAAGACTTTGAGCACATTAAATCCTCACACACACTATTAAATGAGGAAAACGGCCCACTCAAAAGCAAAACTCACGGTGACTAAGGAGATGAGTACCCTAAGTCACATAATCGATGAGAATAAAGAGTCAAGGCTAAGAATGCTAAACTAATAGCGAGAGATAGCCGCTATAGAAAAGGGGAAAATGATCTCAAAAATGTGATTGCTTCATTTACAAAGGCATCTAAATCATTGGATGACCTTATTATGAGCCAAAAAGAATGTGGATATAAGACAGGCATATGATTCAATTCCTTTGTGCACAAGAAAACTCCCAGAGTGATTTTGGAAAAATGATTTTCAAGTATTGAAGCATCTCAAAATCCAAGACACCAAATGTTGCACACACATTCATTCCAAAGCACAACCACAAACAAAGCGGCCTTGGTTATAAATGAAAAAGGAAAACAAACCGAGTTGAGTATCCGAGAGGACAAGCGAGAAGAAATCCAACAAAGTGACTCAAAGAAACTCCAAACAGGAAGTACTGTGAAAAGAAACAGAGCTACCGAGTAATCCCCAGAAGTTCTATCAAAGGAACACAAATGATGGGAATGGTAGAAACTACCAAGCCAAGCTGATTGGAATAATGTGAAATATCAAAGAAAGACCTTTGGAATATATGCCAAAATGGCAAAGGCCTAGAACTCAAGAAAGGTCATTCCAAAGGCAAAAGAGCTATCATCAAGACACATATGCACCCAAGCACTACACTCGGAAAATATCACAACTACCCAAAGAAGGCAATTGCTAAAACTCACACAGGCATACAAACAAAAGAGACAGTTGTATGAATCTAAAGCCCCAAGCAATTTGCCAAAGTGAATTATGATTATGGCACGAGATAGATGGCAACCTCTTAGAGTCAAATCATTTGGCTATAGGTTGGTTGGATCATCTTACAAGACAAACCCCTCGGGATCCGGACAAGTATGGGTACCTAAAAACTAACTTCCTTGATTACGGAGTTCAAGGAGCAGTGAAAGTGCCAAGGAACCTGGTACATGGATAGTGGTCTGTTTCGGACACATGACAGAAATAAGAAAAATCTGTCAAAATTCAAGGAAATTAGAGGCGCAAAAGTCATATTTGGAGGAAATGAAGCTCCAGGGGAAATAAGAGGCACTGGATCCATCAAGAAAAATGGACTAGAAATCACAGATGTTGCATATGTTGAAGGCCTAAATTTCAACCTATTAAGCATCAGCCAACTCTGTGACAAGGGATATAATGTTGGATTCAATATGGGAGTGTGCCAAATCAAAGACACTAAATCAAATGAAGTGGTGCTGCAAGGATCCAGACAAAAGAATATGTATGTGGTAGATTGGTCGACTGCCACACCAAGCACTTGTCTGTTAGAAAAAAGTATACCCGAATCAAGTTGGCTGTGGCACAAGAAGCTGAGTCATCTGAATTTCAAGACGATTAACAAGCTTGCAAGGAGTCATCTTGTAGAAGGACTACCAGACTCAGTATACAAGAAAGAAAGTGTTTGTGATGCATGCCAGATGGGAAAGCAACTCAAATCATCATTCAAAGAGAAGTCAAGTCTATCTTCAATAAGGATATTACATCTATTGCACATGGATTTATTTGGCCCAGTTGAGCCAGCCAACATAAGTGGAAAGAAATACACTCTCGTAGTGGTGGATGACTACTCAAGATATACATGGACAATCTTCATGTGTAAAAAGAAGGAAACTTTTGCGAAGTTACCTCGGTGATGAAAAGAGTTCAAAATGAAAAGAGCCAAACCATTATAAAGATAAGGTCTGATAGAGGAACCGAGTTTGTCAATGGGATAATAACTCAAGATTGTGTTGAAAATGGTATTGCTCATGAATTATCTGTGACAAGGACTCCACAGAGAATGGAGTAGAAAGAAGGAAAGAACTCTCAAGGAAACTGCAAGGACCATGTTAGTCAAGCAGGTGTTTAAAAGATTTTAGGTCAAGTTATAAACATTGCATGCTATACTCAAAATAGATGCATGATAAATAGACGGCTAACAAATACTCCCTATGAAATTTGGACAGGAGAAAGCCAAATGTTGCATTTTTAAAATATTTGGATGTAAATGCTTCATCCACAACAATGGAAAGTATAATCTAAAGGCTTTTGATGCTAAAAGGCGATGAAGGTATCTTTTGCGATACTCGGTGAAAGCAAAGCCTATAGAGTCTTGAACAAGAGGACAATGGTAAGAAGAGTCTATCCATGTGGTTTTTGATGAACCTAATGTAAATGGAGAAGACATTAAATAGTTAGGCGATAATTTGAATCACCCAACTATGCGAGAAGAGTCCATATGTTGAAGTCAAGTCGAGCAATCAATCAAGATGAAGGAGAAATATTTGAATCTCAAAGACAATTTGGAAAATCTGCCTAAGTGATGATGAGAGATTTTGCTCAAGACAACACAATCGCAAGACGCCCTAATCCGGCTAACTTACTCCAACCTGATGTGAGATGGCTGAGAGACCATCCACCAGAGCTAGTCATTGGAGATGTAAGAGATGGTGTAAGAACCAGATCCAAAGCTAAACAAGAAGCCATGTTCACTTGTTTCATCTCCCAAATAGAACCAAAAGATGTGTCCCAAGCATTGGATGACACACATTGATTCAAGCCATGCAAGAAGAGTCAATCAATTTGAAAGGAACAAAGTATGGGAATTGGTGCAAAGAACAACTCATCAAAATGTTATTGGCACAAAATGGGTCTTCAGAATCATGATGAATGAAGAAGGATCTGTGGTAAGAAACAAAGCAAGATTGGTAGCCAAAGGGTATTGCCAAGAAGAAGGAATAGATTTTGATAAAACATTTTCTCTGTTTGCAAGATTAGAAGCAATAAGGATGTTTCTTGCCTATGCAACACACAAGAACTTCTTTGTATATCAAATGGATGTGAAAAGTGCATTTTTAAATGGATTATTGGAAGAAGAAGTCTATGTTGAACAACCTCCAGGATTTGAGCAGAAGACTCTTGGAGATAAGGTGTACAAGCTCAAGAAAGCTCTATATGGATTGAAACAAGCACTGGAGCATGGTATGATACATTATCTCAATTTCGATAGATAATGGATTCACCAAAGGCAAAGTGGATGAGAACACTCTTCTTAATTCAAGATGGAGAGAGTATCTTGCTTGTTCAAATATATGTGGATGATATCATTTTTCGATCCACAAACAAAGAGTGTGTGATAAGTTCTCAAACCTCATGCAAGGTAAATTTGAAATGAGCATGATGGGGAGCCGACATTCTTTCTAGGACATCAAGTTAAATAGCTAAAGGATGGAACCTTTATAAGTCAAGCAAAGTATACCGAGAGATTTAATGAAGAAATTTGGTATGGAAGAGAAGTCTTACGTGAAAATACCAATGAATACATCAATCATGATGGATATGTATGTAGATGGTAAGCCTGTGGATCAAACCAGATATAGAGCACTCATTGGATCACTGCTCTATCTAACAACTAGCAGGCCAGACATCACCTTTGCAGTTGGTGTATGTGCAAGATTTTAATATGCTCCAAAGGAAAGTCATATGGCTGCAGCTAAGAGAATCCTAAGATATTTGAAGGGATGCCAAGAAGTTGGATTATGGTATCTAAATGAAGGTAGATTCAAACTAATTGGTTACTCTGACTCTGACTATGCTGGATGTAGAATTGACAGGAAGAGTACTTCAGATACATGTCAAATGCTTGGAAACAGACTGGTTTCCTGGTTTAGCAAGAAGCAAAACTCAATAGCCATATCTCAAACCAAGCAGAATACATAGCTACGGCAAATTTTGTTGTGCCCAAGTCGTATGGATGAGACAAAGTGAGAGATTATGATGTTGAAGAAAAAGAGATTCCAATTATGTGTGATAACACAAGTGCTATTGCAATCACTCAGAATCCTGTGTTGCATTCAAGAACAAAGCACATTGATGTCAGATATCACTTCATAAGAGATCATGTTGAAAAGAAAGACATCACCTTGGAATACATCTCAACTGATAAACAATTAGCTGACATATTCACAAAGCCATTATGTGAATCAAGATTTGAAGAGCTTAAGCATGAGCTAGGGTTAATTGAGCTGAGTTGACACTCGAAGACTCCAATGAGAAGAGATGAAACATGATAAGATGAAAACAAAGCAGATCTTATAAATCGGCCAAGTGAATCAGTAGATCGGAAAGTCACCAGATGTCGAGTTAGCTGACAACTGAGTCACCATACGAAAGGAGAGAAGAAGAGTTAAGTCATCTATGTAATGAGATGAGTCATTTATGAGCTAAGTGACAAAGACGCAGTCATTTTTAATAAGCGAGAATGTTTTTAAGGATGACGTCAGCGTAATAATGACAGTACTGACCAAAAGTCGCACGACCAAGCATATGATTGGATATAAATGCTGCCACATTAAATATGGGCAATTAAATGCTAATCGGGTGCTAAACCGAGCCGTTGATCTTGATCAAAATTTCAAAAGCGAAAGCACGTCCTTTCACAACCCTTATATACTTAACGTTCGAGTTTTTTCTCTCTCACATTACTCAAAACTGTTCATCTCTCCAAAGCAAAGAAAACATTTTTCTCTCAAAATCCTACCGGTCTTCAAGGCAAGCTTGTCAAGGTTCGTTTGGCAAAACTCAAAAATGGCATCAACCTATGATTTCACCAAACTAGGGAAGCAAATCCACATTGGTTCTATGGTGGATTTTTAAGGAATGGTTAAACAGGGTTCGATGAAACCCTTGTGAAGAAGATAGCCGACAAAATCGAAATGATCGAAACCCTTTCTCATGATGGAGTTTGGATGACTTATGTTGAAGAGGTAGCACGTTCACGTGAACGCGAAGTTCATGACGAGGGCATCAAATCCTCTGTTCACGGAAAGGATCTTACAATCACCGCCAAGATCTAGGAGCATTGTTTCTTTGTCGTCGGAAGGTGTCTGAGATATTTGAGGTGACATAGATTTGGTCGCCGCATGGAAGGAAGTGGACAAACCGAGTGTGCTACAAAAGTTGTCTACACGACAAGAAGTCGAAGGATGATTATCACAAACTGTTGGACATCGTTGCCAAATGTGTAGACATAAAGTTTGGAAGCTTCAATCGGTGTCCAAAACAATCGATCGTCATGGCCGCGATCATGGAGGAGAAGAAGGTCAAGCAGGCGGGCAGTAATTCGTCTACAAATCGACTCTGCGAGAATGTTGCAAATAAGTCCTTCAAGGACGATGGGTCATTTGGAGGATCTATGGGCTATGGCCTTGTAATTGGCCGCTTGATGGAGGTGAAGGGTGTTCCACTCCCGGCATGGAAAGTCGCTCCATGTCAATAAGAAGATGTTCGGTCAAACCTTTGAGGAGCCCAAAGGAGAGCCTATGCAAGCGGGCGGATACAAGCGAGAGGAATCGGTGATCCAAGAAGAAATAGCCGTCACTTCCCCTCCGAAGAAGAAAGTCGCCCATGTAGCTGCGAAGAAGCCACCGCCCAAGATGAGCAAAGAAGAAAACCGCACTGCCCCCGGTGAGTCACCTGCCGCCCTCGCAATCGTATCTCTCTGCCCTGCGGCTGAGGCGGAGAAGGAACCTCAAATACCTTTCCGGCCATCATCAAGAAGAGGACTACCAAGCCAAGAAAGGCGGCTCCTCGGGCAAAGAAAGATGCACCGCCCCCACCGCCAAGGAATGCGAGGAAGCCGCATCCGAACCAAAATTCCTCTCGGTGAGGACAAAGAGAAGAAGACTCACCAAGCGTTGAGCTTGAGAAGACGGTTGAGTCTACAACTCAGTGGAAAAGATCTCGAGATGCTGGAGAAGTGCGATCTCAGATTTTATTGATGAAACAAAAGTTCTGTCATTGAGGCCGATCGCAGAGGCAAATCGAAGACCCAACTATTGATAGAACAATCGAGAACAAGAAGCGAGAGATAGTCAATCTCCTATCGACAGATCGTGTCTCCACGCGCAGATCAGCCGAGGGTGAAGAGCGGCAAGTTCGCTACCCTCCATTCCGAAAAGGAAGGACAACAAGAAGAAGATGTAGATGATGTGATCATGCTCTCCACCATATCCAGGACATCCAAAATCGTGCGAGAATGGAGAAAATGGAAGTGAGTCGCCGAGGAACAATTCGAAAGACTGAATTCATTGAAGAAGAGGAAGAATCGATGGAGTTCCTCGGGTTGACCCAAAGTGGTCGTGCACTTGATGAAGATAATCGCCAGATATCTTGCAGATCTTCAAGGAAAAAGAGAAGGAGAGATTGGCAGAGGAAGCTGAAGCTTGTGAAAAGGCCTACATTTGTCCTTTCACTGGAACCACCGATCACACCTATCCTCACTTCGATGCCTTCTCAGGAAGTGATGAGGACTTGGACCCTGCTGCTGTTACGGAGGAGATAGAAATGCAGCAAGCCATGCCGGAATCCAGGATGATGCATGAGCATCAACTAACGGAAGGACTGGAGAGTCTTCCAAACCTCACCGAGATTGATCCATTGGGAGTGGTATGCAGATTGCCACTGTTATTGCTGCAACCACTTCCCCAGCTCACTTAGAGGATGGATCTAGGGGAATTGGCGATGAAACTAGGAACTTGGGGACCCAAGTCGAGCCAACCCCTGTTGAAGGTGTCTTACCACCGCCCACTGAACACTCACGAGGAAAAAGCCGGAGTCCGGAGCAGAGTGACCCCAATATAAGTCACTCGGTGGTGTGCCGGGGGGAAACTCCATCCACTGCAGCCTAGGTCGGAGGATCTGCACGACTCCACCCCGAATCTAGGAGGCGAAGTGGAGAAGGAACAAGAAAAGAAACACAACAAGTTGTCACCGTGGCTCGGACGGTTGAATTGTCTCGGTGATGTGCCAATCGCTGCGGCCGAGGACACGCCGACACTGATCGAGGCACATGATGGTTCGCCGGAGTTAACACTGCGGGCAATGAAAGTGCAATCCATAGAGTTGAGACTCCTGTGGATGCCACTGTAGAAGACCCTAAGACAACCGAGTCTATCGAAGGGACTGTCCAAGGCCTTGCCAGCGATTGAGATTGCAGGAGGTAATGAAGGCCTACGGGAGGTTGAGACTTCCCGAGGTGCGAAGCGAGAAACACGAACATCCCGCCTATTCACATTGATGATTCCCGAGAAGGAGATAAGTGCCCTTCATGATTCCCAAGACAACCACGACATAACTTTTCCGGGATCCGAAGTCAAGATGGTGAGTCCTCCCCTGCGCAAATCAAAAAGACTCCGAGGATGTTCTTCCAAGTACGAGTAAGCCAGACTTTAAGGCTGCTCGACAAACGTTCAATTTTGATGATAAGCCAAGCCTTCAAGACTCATCATCTTCCGATGACGCCGATGGTGCGGTGAGGAACAACAAATTCACTTAGCGAGAATCCACCGAGATCGAAGAAGTGTTAAGAGGCAGTGAGGCTCATCGGTATCAAACCTCTCACCAAGGCCCAAATTGAAACCGAGGTTGTCTGCAAGAGGCTCCCAAGCTGCAAAGATATTCTACTCAACCGGGCACATCATGCACGAGTTATGGAGTAATCTATACCATATGTCCGTGATGATTCTTTTGAAGAAACTTTTCCTTTCTCTATTGAGCTGCCTGAACTTGATGAAGAAATAGCTCGAGAGCGGCGACGCTCAACGCCGTCGGACTCGATTATTCCCACGAATACTATCATCCCCGCAGGATTTGATTTTGATGCGGCCGCCACCGAGACCGATGTAATGTGAGAGGAGGTGCGAGAGGTCTTCAAGACAATCCTTGCAGAGATTGAGAAGATAGAACGGCACCAGGCCACATTGGATATGCGGTTGGATAACATGGATGCAAATCTTACGGCCGATCTGCGCGGAATATTGATTAGAATCGGGAATGGTGTCAACAACAACGCACAATGCGACTAGAAAAAGTCAGATATTTCAAGTTATTGTACAACAAAATGTTGATCCGAGCGAGCGATAATCTTTGATATGAAGAGGATGATGCAAGAAAATATTGTGAGAATGCATGCCTCCCACAACACCGAAATGGAATCTGCCTGCAAGAATTTCACAGAAAATAACTCACAAGATAGAGGACAATATGAATAACAAATTCAGCCTTCTCATGGCTGAAATGAAGTTGGTGGCAGCCGAATCCAAAGCCACCCGCTCAGAATTTTGTACAACAGACTCCCAATTCAGCCATCAGCAGACTAGACTTCATGCTTGCTGGCATGTTCCCAGGGGTTCTTCTCTCATTTGATGATGCCAAAAAGGGGGAAGAGGAATACCTGAAGACATTAAAAAGGTCAGAAGTGGAGAAAGAGAAGATCGCAGCTGTCGAGAAGTAGAAGAAAATAGCTGAAGAACAGAAAGAAAATGGAAAAACAGTTGAGGGGGAAGGTTCAAAAGATACGACTCTAATGTTTGCTGAAACCCCTCAACAAGGCCTTATCACAGCTGACATAATCAGCAAACTTCCAGTAAGTCTGCTGCTCCAACACTCTATTGTACCTATGTCTGAGAAGAGAAAAATCGTAGAAGCAGGGATGAAGGAGGTCGAAAGAAAAATGGATGCCCGTGCGATGGAAATATTAAAACAATAAGGAGGCATTCCGACGGGAAGAGACACGATGCCATTTTGAAGTCGGAAACGAGCTTTAGATCGGTTGATGAATTCAAAACGCTCGAATCACGGGGATACTTCGATAACATGTCCATGGCCCAAGCCTGGGGACTTGTATTTGGAAAAAGGCATCAAGTCATGTGGGAAGAAATCGACAGCCAGACTACTAGCGATCACTCTCATGGTCACTCTGCTGGAAATAAGAAGGCTCCAAGACAATACACGCCCGGAGGAAGAGGAAGAAGCGATGGAGGAAGAGGTTTCGGACCAGACCTCTACCAAAAACATTGAATACATAGATCCAGGGGAAGAAAGGAGGGATCTATTGGGGCTGGATATGATGCCATAGCAATGCGGAAGTGGCTAGGAAAAATGAGTATGTTAAAAGAATTGAAGAAGAAAATAAAAGACAAGATTAATTTTGTGGGGAGAGAGTCAACGAAGAAGAAAAGAAGGAGAAAAGACGAAGGCGCGGAAGAGCCTACGAGAAAAAAAAGCGGTGAAGAAGAAAGGAAGAGAAAAAGAGTAGAGGACGACAGAGTGAAGAAGAAGAAAGAAGAAGGCATCGAAGGCGATGAAGTGTTTTATCCACCCCTTCATGTATTTTACTAATTGTAAATACATACGTATGTAAGTCTTCTGTACGATAAATAAAAATTGTGTAATTTCTATATTTGCGTAGATATAGTTTGCTATGTTTGTTATGATACACATTGTAAAAAGCTGTGTAAATGACAAGAATATTATGATCAACAAAAAAATTGATTCTACGCATACATTCTCTGTTACTATATTGTTTGTATGTATCTTTGATGCTTACATTTTGTATGTATGTTTTAAGTTTTGGCATCATCAAAAAGGGGAAGTTGTTGGGAAATTTATTGCTTAGATTTTGATGAATGCCATGTAAAACTTAGACTAGAAAGTTGGCACCCCATTTTCCTTGTAATTTGCATTGTAATAGATAAAATGCATTTGCCGAGAGTCAAGTCAGCCTATGCCTCGACATACAAGAAGTCAATCGAGATCGAATAAAGACTCATTGTGAGACAAAGTGAGTATGGCAAGGAGGAGAAGTCAAGAACTCGGTCAAGGAGTATCACTGGGATACAAGCGTGTGAAGTGGCGGTCAAGTCAATTCAAGAAGCCAAGTCTCAAAGTTGAAGTGACGGATGAGTCATCCATTGATTGGAAGCTAACTCAAGTCACCTAGGGAAGTTAGAGAGCTGCGGTCAGCCAAGTCAAGACAATCGAAAAGAATCCATTGCACGTTTAAGTCAAGAAGCTTACTTAAATAAGTAATACTTCCATGCCGCAATGTTCGAAAGTGCTCGAGTCCCCGAAGCGTGCAAAAGGAATAAACCAATGGGAAGCATCGCACCGCGTGTCGACTCGAAAAGTCGAACATTCATTTAATACGAGGAAATGTCAACATCAAGGATCGCAACAAGACAAGCGGCGAACACAAGTGACTTTTGAATATCACCTATCTCTTCAACAGTGATTTTTAAAAGTTCACTATAAAAGGCCGAGGAATCACTTTGAGAAAAGGTTACCTTGCATACCACGAGCATTCAAGCAATTATTCATCAGAATCGCAAAATATTCTCAAGTTATTCAAGCAAAATCCTCAAGCCTAACTCTCGAAGGAAATCAATCCAACACCAAGTGTGAAGGAAAGACAACTTCAAACTGTTGAAGAGGAAACTTTTGAAGAATCAAAAGGGGTCTACATTCCAAGGAGAATTGTAGAATAGTTCAAGGTCGAACGGTCTCACGTTATTGGAGGGCTTCGTGATCAAATCCAAGAAGCTTGAGCAAGTGAGTCAAGTAGCAAGCGCAAGCGCCTGTGAAGAAGTTGAGTCGGACGAGAAGCCATTTGTGTGACCAAGGCATCTCGCATCGAGTCCCAAAGGATCAAGTCATTTTGTGTGTGATCAAGACTTGTATACGGAGTGATAACCACTTTGTACTGACGATTAATACTTAGTGGATTCCTCCAGGAGTTGGAGAAGAGAGGAGTAGAAGAATTACCCAATCTTGAACCTCTATAAAAATTATTGTGTCATTTACATTTCAAAGCATTTTTATTTCTCGCACATTATTTTATATCTGTGATAATTTGCTATCCAACCGATAATTAACAAAGTGCTAAAACCAAGTGTAAAAACAAACTAAAACCAAATTTAAGGGTGTTAAGTCTTCCGCAAATCTCATCACAACCAAGTTAAAGCTTAGACTAAACAAGTGAGTTATTCTATCAACGGCTCAATCGAAAGTGCATTTGAGTGGCTAACTCTATTTGGTTAACTAACTTAGCTGTCCCTCAAGGATATATTTGTGAAATTAACTCGTTATTTTAAAAGGACTAAATTCGAAAAGTTGGTAAGGTTTATTCAACCCCCCCCCCTTCTAAACCTTACTCACACCCCTTGGGACCTACAAGAAATTAACATGTCATACATAACATATATATCCCAAGTGCTCAACATCAAAATACTACATGCATTTTAAGTAAAAACACCATGAAGTTGGAAAGATTTTTCCACCCACCTTAAAAATGAACTTGTTGGTGAAAGATGAAATAAATCACTCTTGAAGGAGAAGTGACTTAGATCAGCCCCTAGGTCAAGGAATACCAAAAAAAATGTAGGAGTTAGGAAATGAGGTTAAAATTTAAGGAGAAGAAAAAAGAGGTGAAGAAAATGGGTAAAACTACACTTACCTTGTGTAGTGGATGAAATGAGACTAGTAAAGTTCTCAAAATGGGTCTCCTTACTTACTCCTAAACTAACTCTTAAGGTCAGCCCCTCAAAGTCCAAAAAATGAAAATGGAGTATCAAAATTTTGGAGAATAGAAGTGAAGAAGAAAATGTACTAAAAATCCCATTTCTTACCTTATAGTCCAATTTCTTTGCTCAAGTAACTCGAGGTCTTGCTAAGGTGATCACAAGGCTCTAATATTCTTCAAGTGGTCTTCTAAGTACTCCTCAAACCAAAAATTAAACTTAAATTAGAAGGTGAAAGAGGTGAGCTAGAAGGTATAAGAATAGATTGAAGAAGAAAATTTATTACCTTGTGTAGTATATGGTTCGAATTTTTTGGAAGAAATAGGAGGAGAATTCTTGAAATTTTTCTAAGTGTTTGAAGAAGAAGAAGAAGTAAGTATAGAGAGAAGTAGTAGGATTTTTAAGAGAAGGAGGAGAAAATACAAGACTTAGAGAAATCTTGTGTTGGTGAAATAAAATGATTTTTTTAAATTTGGTAATGGCCGATCACTTGAGGGAGGGGGAGAGAGACAAAAAAATTTGTCTTGGTTGGTTAGATGATAAGTTAGGGTAATAATTGAGGAAATTAGGGAATATACCTAGGCTACTATGTTAGGGACAATTAGCCAAAAGTTATGTTTTAGCGGGAATTTAAATTTTTTTCTTGTTTGACCAATTGGGTGGTTGAATTTGTAGGATAATTCTAAGATGTAGGTTTGAATTAATGGTGCAGTAATACACAAGATGAATACATAAGGTGTATGTGTACAAGAGTTGAGAGATATTTCTACACCAAAATTCCATGTTGGACGTCCACTTGGGGTATTTAGGGAATTTCCATATTTTTTTTGTCCCAAAATTAATGATAATAGAAGAATAATATCAATCTCCAAAATAATTAGTGATTTCCTTGATCACTTATAAGTCTCATCAATTTCTTAATTCTATAAGATATAAGTCTCTAAAATAAATAGTCTCTTAAAATTCTAAGGTGACTAATAGATACACAAATAATAATAATGATGATCGATCAAGTGATCATAAATACGAAGTAGAAGTAATAAATGATTATGATCACCAGTAATAAATAAAAGAAATTAAATGCGAAATATATTTATCATTAATATTTACCCGTCAAAGTGACGCGGTAAAATAGTCAAATAGTTCAAAGACGATACGTGAAACAAGTACACGCTTGAATAAAAATCGAGGGCTTCACATTCTCCCTCCTTAAAAGAATTTGGTCCCCAAATTCTCTTTGAACAACTACGGATATTGATTCCTCATGTCTTCTTCCATCTCCCACGTTGCGTCTTCGTCTCGGTTGTGGTTTCGCCATACCACTTTAACCATTGGAATCTCTCTATTACGCGAATCGACGATCTGTTTGGTCAACGATCCGAATTGGTTTTCGATGTAGGATAAATTTTCCATCGGAGGAGCGATATCTTGAGTGATGATATGCTCGGGATCGGTTGATACTTCTTTAACCTCGATACGTGGAATACATTGTGCATTCCCGCATACTGTGCCGATAACTCGAGTCGGTGGGCTAACTTCCCAATCCTCTGCAAAATGTTGTAAGGTCCAACATATCTCGGACTCAACTTGCCTCCTTTCTTCGGATTGATCAATCCTTTCCGTGGAGAGAGTCTGAGAAATACTTCAACTCCGACTTCAAATTCCAAGTCTTTTCTCCTCTTGTCCGCGTAACTCTTTTGGTGGCTCTGACCTGTGCGGATCCGTTCCTTGATTAGCTTGACCTTCTCCATGGCCTCCTGAACTAAGTCGACCTTTGGAATCGAGGGCGACTTTTGTTTCTCCTTTAGAGTCCATTGGTCATCAATCTCCCAGTGTAGTGGGGATCTACACTTTCGCCCATACAAGGTTTCGTAGGGTGCCATCCCAATTGTGGCCTGATAGCGGTTATTATAGGCAAACTCGGCCAATGGTAAGTGCAAATGCCAACTTCCTTGGAAATCCAACGTGCTGGCTCGCAGCATATTTTCCATGGTTTGAATCATTCGCTCAGACTGGTCATTCGTTTGTGGACGTGCTACTGTGTTGAAGCTTAGCGAGGTACTCATTTCCTCGTGCAAGCACTTCCAGAATCTGGAGACAAACCTCGGGTCTCTGTCTGACATAATGTCGACATGCACTCTATGCAGTCGAATGATCTCTCGGATATAAATTTGCACGAGTTTTTGCAAGCTGTCAGTTTTCTTCATGGGTAAGAAGTGTGCGGATTTCGTGAGTCGGTTTATGACTATCCGTATAGCATCATGGCCTCCTTTAGTCCTTGGTAGATCCATCACGAAGTCCATCGTTATGTGTTCCCATTTCCACTCAGGAACTCTCAACGGTTATAATAAACCAGGTGGTCGTTGGTGTTCTGCCTTTACTCGTTGACAAGTCAAACATCTCGCAACAAACTCCGCTACCTGGTTCTTCATGTTTACCCACCAGTAATGTCGTTTCAAGTCCTTATACATGATCTTGTTTCCTCCAGGGTGTATAGTGTATTTCAAACGGTGTGCTTCTGAGAGAATTTGAGTATTGGTACACAAACTCAATTTCAAAATCTGATGATCCCATTTTCATGTATCGAGAATTCTGAACTCTCTCCTTTAAGTATCTTCTCTTTTAGTTTTTGAAGTTGCACATCTGTCCCCTGTGCTGCCTTGATCTCGTTCAGTAAATCGGGTTTAACCAAAATGTTAGCACAAAAAATTTGAGTATTGGTCCTCGTTGGATTCCAAGTGCTCAACTCTTCTAATGATTTCCACTCTTGAATCATTAGTCTACCTAAACTCGTCTTTCTGCTCAAGGCGTCGATTACTACGTTAGCTTTCCCGGATGGTATTGGATATCAAAGTGATAGTCCTCTATTAACTCCATCCATCTTCGTTGCCTAAAATTGAGATCCTTACGAGAGAATAGATACTTGGACTCTTATGATCCCGTGTAAACCGTGAATGTTGCTCCGTGAGAGATATTGCCTCCATTTCTTTAACGCGAACACTATTGCTTTCAATTCCAAGTCATGCGTTAGGTAATTGGCTTCATACGGCTTGAGTTTCCGTGATGCATAAGCAATGACCTTTCCTTCTCGCATGAGTTGCTCCTAGTCCTTCCTTTGATGCATCACTTTGTAGAAGCGACAAAGTTTTTTCGTTCCTTTTGGAAGGGCTAAGATGGAGATGTAGTAAGTCGTTTCATCGCCTCTTGAAACTAGCCTCACACTTGTCATTCGATTCAAACTTGACTTGCTTCTGCGTTAGTCGAGTGAGTGGTCCGGCTATCTTGGAGAAATCCTGGATAAATCTTCGATAATATCCGGCTAGTCCTAAGAAACTTCTCGATCTCCATTACTGCACTCGGGTTGTTTCCATTCAACCATTGTATGCACCTTGAAGGATCTACGGCGATCCCATCTTTGGATACTATGTGTCCCAAGAATGCGACTTCATTAAGCCATAATTCGCACTTGCTAAATTTGGCATACAACTTGTGCTCTCATAGTGTCTCCAAAACAATTTTGGATGACGTTCATGCTCTTCTCTAGACTTAGAGTATACGACAGTATGTCATCAATGAATATCACTATGAATTGATCCAAATAAGGTTGAAAGACTCGATGCATCGATCCATAAACGCCGCAGTGCGTTTTTTGAGACCGAAAGGCATCACTACAAACTCGTAGTGTCCATATGTGGTTTGAAATGTCGTTTGGGAAACGCCTTCTTCACGGATCTTGGTGATAATATCCTTGTTGTAAATCAAACTTGAGTACATGTCGCTCCTTGAAGTTGATCAAACAGATTCGTCGATCCTCGGGAGGGGATATTTGTTCTTGATGGTCACGCTATTAAGACCGCGATAATCTATACGATCTTAATGTGCCATCCTTCTTCTTGACAAATAGTACAGTGTGCTCCAGGGGAGACGTCTTGAGTCTTCAACTCTTGTACCTCAACGAAGCCATTCTATATGGCATTCTGGCAACCGGGCCGATTCTTGTTAATACTCGATGGTGAACTCGACTTCCCTATCCGGAGGGACAGTGGTGAGTTCTTGTGGAAATACATCGTATATTCCGATACTATATGTACTTGATTAATTTGTGTCTCAACCTTAGGTTTGTTAGTTACAAATGCCAAGTACCCTTGTGCCCTCTAGTGATCGCATTCCTCACTTTCATTCTTCGAAATGATTGGGGCAATCTTAACTCGTGCTCTTCCGAAATTTCCACTTCAGGCTTAAGGGTTCACATAGCTTAATGGGCTTGCGATGGCGTCTATTTGTGCATGGTGTGCGACAACCAGATTCATTCCCAAAATTACGTCGTATTCGGATATAGGTAATAAGATCAAATTGGCAGGAAAATTTATCTCATCAATCTTAACTTCGCATGCATTATAGATAATATATGTTATCTGGCTTGCGCCCGTAGGAGTTGACACTTCTAAACATATAGGCATATGTTCCATGCATGCATGCAGCTTGTGTACAAAATGCGGTGCGACAAATGAATGCGATGATCCAAGGTCAAACAGTATTTTAGTGTAGTGGTTAGATACTAGAAGCTTACCTTCCACCATGTTTGTTGCCTCTGGAGCCTCATGTCCGGCTAGTGCAAATGCTCAGCGGGCATCCTTGCCCGATTTCCTTGGCCATTACCCGACTTCACGGCCGCTGACTTGCTTCGTTCGATCCTCGTACTTGGCAATCCTTGGGTCCGATCACTACCACAGCGCAAACACCTTCCCTTTTACGCTAATGATCATTGGCGATATGCCATGGTTTTACGGCAATGTGCACACACTTGACCCGACTTTCCTCGTATTGGTCCTTTCCCTTTATCTGCATCTTATTAATGGTCCCTTCGAAACTTAGTAGTCGCTTAGATAGTGTCCCACGTTGTCCTCTTGAGATGTTTGATGGCCTACTCTCTTGAATCTGTCCAATATCGTTCAGTCCCGACTCGATGCGGAGAGCTGCCTTTACTGTGGCTGAGTAGGTTGTCATTTCAACAGTCAAAAGCTGCTTTTGAAGTTCCAGCTTCAGTCCCCGTGTGAACTTATATAATTTGTCCTCTTCTGTATTGATTGTCCCCAGAGCGTATTTGGACAACCGATGAAACTCAGACTCATATTGGGCTACGGACATGTTCCCTTGCCTCAACTTATGAAATTCATCCCGGCGTGCCTCTTTCACAACTTGGGGAATGTACTGCTCATGGAATTCAGCCAGAAAATCTTCCCATGTTCTATCTACTCTATCATGTTCCCACTTTCTCTCAACTGCTCTCCACCAATCTCGAGCAGCCGATTCTAGTCGGAACACCGCGAGTGTAACCTTCTGTTCCTTGGAATATTGGAGAGCATTAAAGATATTCTCAAGTTTCTCAATCCATTCTTCCGCCTTTATGTCATCTGGCTCCCCTAAGAAAGTCGGTGGGTCGAATCGTAGGAACCGCTCCAATGTGCGATCATTCGCCTCTCAAACAGGTTCAGGAATAGGCTGTTGAGGCTCTTCTTGTTGTCTCATGAACAACAGGATTTGCTACAGGGCCTGTGCAGTTAAGTTATCTCCAGCAGCTGGCGGAGGAGGTGGTGGCAATTCGGGAGAGGGTACCCATTCCCTGGGCGCGTCATTATATCTTTTTGGAACACAGCGGGGTATCCCGTGTCCATGGTGTCCAACCATTTTGTATCTTGAAGTTTAGCTACAATTCATAAATGAATGATTCCAATAAATACTCGCGTAAAACAAGTTATATCACAAGGAAGCAACAACAAGTGGTAGAAAAGGTATATCCCTTAATGTGAAAGTTTGAATACACCCAAATGAATTCGCATAAATGTAAATACGAGAATCGGAGATAAATCTAGAGTCGAGGATACAACTTGATCAAAGTACAACGGAAAGCAAAATACAATAGGATGGAAATATGTGTCGGCTAACATCTAACATAAAAGCTATCTAATCGGTGAGGTCGTCGTCATCATCACTAGCGGCCACGTCCACAACCGAACCGATCGGCCGAGGTAGCGCCAAAGATCGTGCCGATTGGCTAAATCTAGCCCTTTGCTCTAGTCCGGAGCATCATCAAGTGGGCGGCTTTAAGCGCCTCGGGCTCTCCATCCTCCATTAGATCCTCATAGGGATCCTCCTGGATCCTCTTCATTGTTCGCTTCGGGGGTCGGCCTCCGGTTCCACCTCTCGGGTGGTGGGTGCTAGTGCTAGTGCATTGGCGCCAAAGCAGTCTCCAAAGCGGTATCCCACTGAGATAAGGCTTGTGTGAGGTCCTCGATCACCGTCATCTGTTTGATGATAGTCTCCTCGAGGCGTTCGATGGTGTCCCTCGACATGTACGTGTCCATCTCCCACTTTGTGTGCCCTTCCCTGGCGCGTTCTATCTTCTTGCGAGTATTGTCCAAGCGTTCCTAGATCAACTGAATTTGATCTTCGCGAGTGCGGATGGTGTTTTCGCGATACTTAGCAAGGAGAGTAATGCTATTCTTCTCCTTTTGGCTCTTCGCCAGGAGGTGTTATAATTTGCGATTGCGGTGACGTTCCTTGGTTAGCTCGGAGTTGGCCTGAAGAAATGCATGGTGCCAATATAGCTTTAATGCCTTATAGCAGTCCCACTCAACACGGGCCTCAACTACATCCCACCAAGTTGGGGACGCTGGATCCATCCTAGTCAATCAAAACTAAGGCGGATTAGACGAAGGTAAAGGAAAGATAAGGAGGAAATAAGGAAAGAATGAATAAAGAAAGCCAGTCAAGAGTCAACTAAGTCAAGACAAGTACGACTATGGAATTTCCAAGTATACGTTCTAACTTAGTTTAAATCTCAATAATATAGTTCTACGCCAATTTGAAATCGATTTTACGCTTAATTAGTCAAGTCGCGGTACTACCCAACATAGACCGAGGGTCCTATCCTGGGTCAACACGGTATAAGTTTCCATTTTACTAGCCGAGCTCTGATACCATAACTATCACGCCCCAAACGCGATGCGACAACGATCAACCACTTAAACAGAAATAAACCCAACAGTCTAGAAAAATGATACAACAATCCCAAGTGAAATAGAGTCTAAAGCAGCGGAATACTACAAGTACGGTACGATTACAAATACATCCCAACAACATCCAAATAACTTATAGTCCAGAACTAGGAAATAAAATACACATCATATCACCAGCTTAAGTATCAAAGGGTCCTACGCCCTTAAGTTACAGTCCAGAATGGCAAAGAGAATAAAAAGAGTCCAACAGCAGTAAAATAAAAGAAAGAAGTCCAGCAACATTGATAACAATAGAAAGTAAGTCCAACAGGCGGAGCACGGAATTCGGTCCATGGTAGGTTCAAAGATCTTCAACAAAGTCCTCTTCTAAGGGTTAGAAAACGAGGAGGGGATGAGACAGAAATCTCAGTGGATGGGGTGATCGTGTACAAGTGTGGCGATATATATAGTTAATGCGAGAAAATCAGTTGTATGAAAACGCGTGAGATATGATGCATGATTTCACACACAGTCCACAAGCGTCGTGATAAATATATTTAAGTAATATACTTATACCATTTTAAGAATACGATTCATGGTCACACATACACTATGTGATTCAAGCACGACAGGGGAGGATTGCGACGGATTTGTAGCGCCAATCCTATGCAAGACAAGTAGCGGTTGCGCACGGATTTGTAATGTCAACCAATGCAATACAAGTAGCGGTTGCGTACGTATTTGTAGCTCCAACCAAACGGGTCCGATTAACTCGAATCGTGTGGATCGGGCGCGATTCCTTCGTTCTTCCTTGTAACTCCCCGAGCAAGATGGTCCAAGACCTGTCACTTTATCGCTCCATAGGCGAAGACAAAATCCACAGTGGAGCTAGCAAGGCTCGGATTTGTCATAATCATGATTATACCTCTAGTACCACGACCCGCTTCTCTTGGATAAACTCCGTCCCTCAGTTGCGGGATTAGGACGATGGGGCCGGAAGAGTGGAATAGCAGCTGAGCTGCCCGGTTCTATCCCCGACGTATCCATTCCGACTGTGAGCTCGACACACCAAGTTGACTCAGATAGGAAAGTAAATACAAGTTCAGAAAGTCAACCAGGCAGTCGAGTATTATTGATTTAGGGAAGCAGTTCAGGAAAAGTTTCAAAAATCGCGAGTGGCAATTGTGGCGTTGGTGGAGTTATTTTGATGAAGATGATTATCGGGAGGATAAGCAATCTTCGATATCTTGAAAGATTAGGTGGAAAATAAGTCTCGTTATAGATTCGAAATCGCAAGATAATAAAGTCGCCCTTGATCGGGTATTAATCAGTCAAGACGATCCGACAAGTCAAGGGGTTTTAAGAAAATAAAATATTTTAATTAATTATTAAAAGTCAGAGGGTCCAGGGCTGCTTCTTTAAAAGAAAAATAATTTGAGTTAGGTCCTTGTAAAAAGAAAAATTACAATTAGCCCCGTTTTGTAAAAAAGCCAATACTTTTGGGGTTAAAAATTGAATAAGTAAATGTCCCGACCTTGAAAAATTATGAGGTCAGTTCCTAAATTCTCTAAATTGTTCATAGATTTAGGTTTTTAAAGTTTTGAGGTCGAGCTTTTATAAATTCTCACATTGGCCCCAAATTTGTTAAAATTATCATTTCGGGCCCTAAGTTTAAAATAATTGGAACTCACAAACCGGAAGGGCTTTTAATGTGATTCCAGTTGTAAAATGTCACTAAGGTCAATGGGATATTGGAACAAAAGCAGTTTTTTAAAAAAAATATTATAGCTCCCTTAACTTTTGAAAATCTCATTTTTGCCCCATTTTGAAATAATCGCCTTTAAGGCTTTTAGGGGTCCAATTGTTATGAAATTTGAACCTTGGGTCCAAAATATAATTATTTTATAGTTAAATTAGTATTTACAGGTGCATGGACTGCATAACTCCTGGAAATTTCACTTTGGTCCTCAATTTTAATCTTTTATGATTTGGTCCCTCAATTTTTATAAAATTACTTTCCAAGCTCTAAACACTTGGATTTTTGGAATACACTTAAATATGATATTTTCAGTCCCTTAAGAGTTAAAATTTCAAATTTTAAAAATAGGATCCGCACAGTTTCGAAAATTGCAATATAGTCCTTAGGCTTTTAAGGGTTGATTTTATTTATCTAAAAACTCTTAAAACTTTATTAAAATGTTCAAACATCAGTTTTGAACCTGAGTACAGTCCCAAAATTCGAAAATTACAGACGGGTCCCTTAAGTTTTATTTTCTTGCAATTAAGTCCACCAACTTTCCATTCTTGCATTTTAAGTCCACAAATTGAAATTTAATCGATTATGCTCGACTTGTACATGTTATAATTCTTACAAAACATGGATTTCAAGAGTCATACATATACAAGTCCATTTCACACAAGCATTCACCAAATATCACAATAATGTGTACATGTATGCACCTATTTTTCAACAAATAGCATTTTTGAGCCATACTTGAGAAATTTTCAACTTGATATAAGAAATTAACATGTAATACATAACATATATATCTAAAGTGCTCAACATCAAAATACTACATGCATTTTAAGTAAAAACACCTAGAAGTTCGAAAGATTTTTCCACCCACCTTAAAAATAAACTTGTTGGTGAAAGATGAAATAAATCACTCTTGAAGGAGAAGTGACTTAGGTCAGCCCCTAGGTCAAGGAATACCAAAAAAAATGTAGGATTTAGGAAATGAGGTTAAAATTTAAGGAGAAGAAGAAAGAGGTGAAGAAAATGGGTAAAACTACACTTACCTTGTGTAGTAGATGAAATGAGACTAGTAGAGTTCTCAAAATGGGTCTCCTTGCTCACTCCTAAACTAACTCTTAAGGTCAGCCCCTAAAAGTCCAAAAAATGAAAATGGAGTATCAAAATTTTGGAAAATAGAAGTGAAGAAGAAAATGTACTAAAAATCCCATATTTATTAACTCTTTTCGGGTTGAGGAGTCGAGCGAAGATTGGAAGCGATGGATGCAAGTCAATAATTTTATTTATTTTACAACTTTAGGAATATTTTATTTTGTTAACGGATTTTTAGTTACTATTTCATTTTTGGATGACTGTTCTCTGAGTTTGAATTAAAGTACTTTTGTTTATTTGGACGCAAAATTTTATAATTAGACCATATTTTATGAAGTCAGAGTGGCGCAACGGAAGAGTCAGGAATTATTTGGGGTTTATTAATAAAATGGTTACACTTATTTTTGAGATTGTCTTATTCATAAGCTTTTAAATACGCTTTCTTATTAAATTAAGTTACTCCAGTATTTTGAAAACTGGGGCGTTACACATGTGTAGCTAAACTTCTTGAGATTTCCGAGTTTTGGAAGTAGATTAATGAACTCTTGTTGAATGTTTTAATCTTTGTTGAAGTTATTGTCTTGAAGCCTATTAGAGTACTTTGAGCTTATTCTTGTTTTATCAATTGGCCAATGATTTAGCATGTTTGATATATTGATTCATAATTCGAGAGATGAGTTTCAATATTAGATCTTGAGTACTTGATACGAATATTTGCATGAATCGAGAGGTTTGTAGATATTTGTGAGAACATTTGATCTTTTGAACTTTTGGGAGTTGTGTATCTTATGTTGAGTAGAGATGCTAGTATAGATATTACAATCTACATTTTATATACATCTCGAGAGGGAGAATAATATACCATTGTGATCGTCTTATAGGAATATTGATAATAACTTCGGCTTTGATTAAATCGAACAACAAGAGAGATATTAATCGAAACCTTAACCCGGAAATCCATTTTATTCTCTTGATACTTCCATTTTCATCATTATCTTTATCTTGTGTTTTTTGTAGTCTAGTTTGTCTTAATCTCACAACAATCATCTAAGTTTGATCGTCTAAATAAAAATAAGGCTATCTTAGTTCGATACTTAGCACATTAATTTATTAGTCTCCGTGGATACGACCTTGCTTACCATATTCTATAAACTACACCGTACACTTGCGGTGAAGCTAAAAATAAGGCGAACAAGTTTTTGGCGCCATTGCCGGGGACTAATACAATTTTTGGTGCTAATATTGCGATAGATAGAATTATTCTTAATTTAGACATTTTAATTTCTTTCTTTATATTTTGTTTGACTTATATCCTACATTATTTGACTTGTTTCTTTTAGTTTGGTCCAAGTAGTGCATGAACACTCGCTCTAGGCGAGGAGCGTTAATACCGCTCATACCGGAAGTTGAGGCTTCGCAAGGAGAATCAGTGCAACTACTAGACGGGCTGAAAGACAACAAAATCCGATTATGGGGGATGTGGAAGAAGAAAACAGGGGTAACAATGGGATCAACGGGATCAATGAGTTACCAATACCGGTTCAACAACAAGCCATCCGTGATTACTTTCGACCACAAACGAATCGTAATTACGATGGCATTGCTCATATTCCAATAAATGCCAACAACTTCGAGCTTAAGTCGTCAGCGATAAACATGGTACAACGTAAACCGGTTTGGGGTTTCACAACCAAGATCCTAATTCTCATCTTGCGCATTTTATCCAAATATACAACACGATAAAAATGAATGGAGTCTCGAATGACGCCATAAGATTGTGCTTATTCCTTTCTCTTTGAGGGATAAGGCAAGGAATTGGTTGGGTACTTTGACGCAAGGAAGTGTGAGCACATGGGGACGATTTGAGCCAAAAGTTTTTGTTTAAATACTTTCCACCGAGCAAAACTTTGTAGCTCAAAAGCGAAATTACACAATTCTGACAGTTTGACTCCGAGCCTTTGTACGAGGCTTGGGAATGATTTCAAGATTTGCTAGGAGGATGTCCACAACACAGTTTTTCGGAGGATCAACAGTTGTGTTTCTCTTACAATGGTTTGATGGGGGCAAATGAGGTCCTTTGTTGATGCCACAGCGAGATGAGAATTTTGGCAAGGTTTCCATAAGACGCCTTTAATCATCTTGAAGAAATGGCTATGAACAGTTATCAATGGCCATCCGAGAGGTCCAATGTACAATGGGTAGCGAAAATTTCGATTCGACCCAATTAAAGCGTTGACAAAGACAAATGGCGGCATTGACAAATCATTTAAGTGTTCTTACGAAGGGGGTCGAAGCCAACACGAGCACGAGTAGTGAAGTTCCTCTATATCTGATGGAGGAGGTCAATTATGTGAATAACCGGAATTTCAACAATTTCCGGAACAATTCAATCCCAACACACTACCATCCGGGCTTGAGAAACCATGAAACTTTTTCCTATGCTAATACAAAGAATGTGTTGCAACCACCACCAGGATTCAATGCGTCAAATGGGGGTACTAATGTGGAAGGTAAATCATCTTTGGAAGATGCCCTTACCTCGTTCATAAATCAATCAAGTTCATTCATGAGTGAAACAAGGAGCCGCTTCACAAGGAAAGACTCAAGGATGGACAAGATGGAACTACAAGTAACACAAATGGCCAGTTCGATAAAAAAATCTTGAAACTCAAGTGGGCCAACTAGCTATAATTGTTGGTGGGCAACATAAAAAGGATCAATTTCCGAGTAACACTGAAGTTAATCCGAAGCAGCAATGTAAAGCCATTCGTCTAAGGAGTGGTACGGAATATGAGGGGCCTAAAGAAAAATCTGAAAATCTGAAAATTTCAGATGAAGCATCCAAGTTGGGAGACGTTGAATCGGTGATGAATGATGATGTCGTAAGGGATGGGGAACAAGAGAGACAAAAGGAGGAACAAACAGGGGCTGAGAAGCTTAAATCTTCTTCTAACTCTAATATATCTAAATCGTCTATCTCTCTTCCCTTCCCTCAAAGATTTCAAAAGAAAAAGCTTTATGATCAATTTGCAAAATTTCTTGATATATTTAAGAAATTGCACATTAACATTCTTTTTGCAGACGCACTAGAGCAAATGCCAAATTATGCAAAATTTCTTAAGGATGTTATGTCAAAGAAGAGGAAGATGACAAGCTTTGAAATGGTGAATTTGACGGAAGAATATAGCGATAATCCGAAGGAAACTACCACAAAAACTAAAAGATCCGAGGAGTTTCACTATCCCTTGTGCAATTGGTGGTAATTTCTTTAATAAAGCGTTTTGTGATTTAGGAGCAAGTATTAACTTGATGCCTTTGTCCATTTTCGGAAGCTTGGACTAGGAGAAGTGAAGCCAACCACGATGACATTGCAACTTGCGGATCGGTCACTTACATATCCTAAGGGAATTATAGAAGACGTCTTTGGTAAAAGTTGACAAATTCATATTCCTTGTGGATTTCTTGGTTCTAGATATGGAAGAAGATCGCGACGCCCCCGATAATTGGGCGTCCATTCCTTACTACCAAGAAAGCCTTAATAGATGTACAAAAAGGAGAGCTCACTTTACGGGTTAATGATGAGCATGTTTTATTTTCTATTTATAAGGCAATGCAATTTCATGATCTTTGTGGAGAATTGTAATTTCTTAGACATAGTTAGTTCATGCATTGAGGATTATGTGGATCATACATTGTCGAGGATGATTTGGAGTTTGGTCTAACCCACTCATGTTCGACGTCGAGTGTTATACTTGATTTCGATAACCAAGATATGTCTTGTAAGTCAGCGGCTACGATAATCTAGAGGGGGTGAATAGATTATCTCCATCTTTTCGATTTCGCCCTCTTTTTATAATCGAATGCTCAAACACAATAATAAAGGTGCGGAATGTAAACAACACACGTCGATTTAAAGAGGTTCAACCCACCTAGGGCCTAATCCTCTACCACCCCAAAGATATCAGGGATGGATTTCAAAAAGAAAAAGAATTTTATTAATTACCAAAATTAATACAAATTCAACTTACAACACCTTGAAGAGCACCACACTCTTCTTCAACACCACCTTTAGAGATTACCACAATCTCCCTTTGAAGATTACCACAATCTTCCTTCAACGGCACCTTGTGAAGATTACCACAATCTTCAACCTTGAAGAATACCAAATTCTTCAACACCTCAATAAGAAGATCACCACAATCTTCTTGCACCTATCACCTAGATCATCCAAGTGTGTTCTTACCACAAGAACACTCACAGGGATATCTTGTGTTTGAATGATAACCAAAAATCAAGATTACAACTCAATAATGAATATTACAATTTGAGTGCAAAGTGTAATCAAGAATAGCCTAGACCTCAAAGATGTGAAAGTGATAAGCTAGGCAAATTTACAACAAGAATAATAACAATGAAAGACCAAGTATATGCTTGAAGTGTATCTTGTTGTGTTGTATATCAATTGTTGTATTGGTTGCTCCAAAACTTCCTCTATTTATAGGAGATGATTGATCAAGCATAGGCTCCTCTTGGGGATTGAAAATCTACAGAAAAATACAATTAAAATCAAGAATATAGCTGTTAGAAATCAATCCCACATTTTAAGGAAATGTGTCACATCAAACGGTCATATTTTTTTTGTCAATCAATACACAGGCGACCGTCGCACGAAATAAGAGAAATAAGAACACTTTGAAAAATTCAACAGGGCGACCGGTCGACATAGGCTTCGACCGGTCGACCCCTGTCTCAACCGGTCCCCCTAACTCAAAAAACGAAGAGGTTTTGTTCTGTTTCAAAACGAAACATGCAGGTACCGGTCGACCACTGGGCGACCGGTCGACCGGACCGGTCGACGCCCAGGGCGACCGGTCGACCTGCCTGTTTTTACTTCCGTCTCATTTTCTGTTTCTAAAAACATCTCAGTGCGGTTTGCCCTATAGGCGATTTGGTCGACCACGAGACAGAAATGTTGTCCAATTTTTGTCGAAAATAAAACTCAAGAAATACTCCGAAAATTTAGTAAAAACATTTTAAACCAATCGGGAGTATTTAGACAACATTTAGAAATCTTGTTTAGGAGTAAAAAACCATTGACATAAAATCATTAAGAGTGTTGTCCATTATTAAAAATAAACTTGAGGAAATACTCCGGAAAATATTAAAACCATTTTAAATCATTTAGGAGTATTTGGACAACCTTTTAAAAAAAACATTGTTTTGGTGACAAAATAAAATCATCAAAATTAAGATAAAAACATGTATCAAACAATCTCCCCCTTTTTGATGATTACAAACCAAAACAATTTTTACACAAACTAAGAGAGCAAATAGAAATGATTTTCCGGTAAAAATATTTGACCGTTTGGAAGCAACCAAATTTTAAAGCAACCAAAACATTTGACCGTTTGGAAGCAACCAAATTTTAAAGCAACCAAGTAGGAGTAAACATAATCAATAATAAGCACAAGCTCCCCTATCAACAAGCATATCAAGAATAATGTAAAAGTAAGTTTCCATAAGCTAAAAGTTTTAGCTTTTACAAATTGTTCAAGAGCTTATAAGCTCCCCCTGTCACAAAACATCATTAAACAATTATAAAAGTCCATCAAGCAACAATTGGACTAAAAACGAATCACAACTTATGGCTTTTATGAGCCATAGCTTATAGCTTTTATGACAAGCTTTTATTAGCTTCTTTGAGCTAATGAGTCAATATCTTGTTTCTCCCCTTTGGAATCATCAAAAAGAATGTTAGGATGATAAAAACATCATAAAAATATATCAAAGTGCGCAAACGAGACGGTTTATAAACCATCGAGCAATTTATGCATAAAGTCCAAGAAAAATGGGAGAATTGTAACATAAGAGATCCATAAGCTCATTAATTAGCTAAAAACATGATTTCAAAAAGATTTTAAGATATTTTGAAGCAAGATAATCATGTAGAAGTTGAAAGTTTCATTGTGACATTTCATCAAACACCTTGGGTGCGTAAAAAATAAAAGAGGTTGTATATAGTCATTGTAAAAGTTTCAAGCCAAAAATTTTCATATCATCGATCAACCTCATTCCAAAACTCAATAAGATCATATGCAACATACGCAACATTTGTTCATCAAATAAGAAGCTCAAAGTAGATTCTCAAGGGTTCAACCCAATTGAGATAAGCTAAGAAGGATCAAGGCATTACAAATGCCAAAATTTAGAGCATCCATCAAGTAATATAAGTCATGCCTTAACCAATACATGTATCAAATGTTCCAACATATCCAACTAAGCATAATGATCAAAACATTAAGAGAAGCACTTTTACCATCAAGTGCTTCATACCAATTTTCAAACCATGCCATATAAGAGTATTTTTACCATCAAATACTCCATCATAATCATGATCATCCACAAGTCATTATCAACTTGAAATGTTAACCCTTTTAAGAAAAACAAGCAAATATCATTAGTACAAATGAGTTTTACAAAGGTTCATAAAAATACAAAGCATCATTAATGAAAATGCTAGAAAGTAAAGGATGAAAATGCTAGAAAGTAAAGGGGTGGGGACATCATTCCTCATCCAAGGAGAAGCAAGATCCGGGAATAAAGTCCTTGATGAATTTCTTCAACTTCCCGATAGACTTTTGCATTTTGGAGGTCTTTTGCTCCAAAGCCTCATACCTCGTCTCATGAAAAGCCCTCATCTCATCAAATTCGGCTTGAGTATACCTCCTAGGCGGTTGGGCACCGGTATTACCCTCCGGATTGCTCGGTTCGCCCTCTTCCGCCAATCTTGCGGCCTCGGCGTCATCAAAGAAGTCATTAGGATCGGGGACTCTTGACCTCTTCCTCTAGCCATTTTGGTTGGTCGGATGTCCATGTTCTTGCGCATCGTGACCATTTGGGAGATGTTATCAATGTCGAAGTCATTTTGAAATACTTCCGAGTTACACTCCGACGAAGGTAATCCCGATTGAATAAGAAGTTTACAAATCCAATTTCCCATAACCAACTTCTTATTACCTTGAGTGATGGACTAGATTAGACATTGAATAAATATGGCACCAAAGTTAAGTGGTTCCCTCCTAGCAATCTTATAAGTCAAAAAGTAATCCATGTTGCTAGGCATCTTTCCGACTTACCACAAATGCAATATGAGACAATGACCGACAACATACGATGCTCAAGTGTCATTGCCAACAAAGAATACTTTGGCCATACTCCCAAATACGTCTTCACTTCTTTCATTGACACCCCCAACATTTCATCATTCCAAGTCCCACAAGAGAAATAATCCCAACCTCCTTCTCTAACACGTAAAAGCCGGCAAATATCATTGGGAGTCCATTTAAAATGACGACCCCTTATAAGTGAATTTACGGCTATAGGCTTCCTTTCAACATCATATTCGACCCACATATTGGCATAAAAGAGTTGGATAATATCATCATCATACAAAACATAAGCATGTTCCCATAAATACATCCAACCTTGCTCCTCAAAAATCCTTTTATAGTAGGATACTCATTTGTAAATGAACTAAAACGACACATTTTAATCCGAGCAATAGATTTTCCTCCCATTCCGAATCCTCATAATACCATTCCGCATATTTATTGATGAAATTAAGAACATTGTGGGAATTAGGGCTTGAGTAACAAAGGATTTTTACCTTTCGCCCAATAACAATTTTGGAGCGAAATTGTTCGCGTAGCTCGGTAATTTGGGCCCGAGAGAGAATGGGATTTTGAACATCATCACCTTCTTGAGCCACGTTTCTTTGAGCGGCTCGAATATCCCTTTGTTCGGCTTCCTCTTGCCGATTTCTTGACGAACCCTCTCCGCCCCTTCTACGCTTGGAGATGGGATTTCGACCGGTGGAATTCTTTGGGGGAGCCATATATGTAAGATTCTTGTGAAAATAAGAAGATTAGCAACAAGAATCGTGAAAAATGATGAAGAATTGAAGATTCTAGAGAAAAGGGGATGAAAAAATCGCTGCTAAGGGTTTGAGGGATTTTTGCGTCTGCTTTTGAGAACAGAAAGATTTAACGATAATATGTTGTAAAATAGGCAGGCGACCGGTCGCCCCTGCTTTGACCGTCCCAGGTAATTTTTCCTTTTCCCAGAGTTTTCCAAAACTCTATTTTTCACCCCAAAAGTTTTAAAACTTTGCAAAAAGATAATTTTGGACTATATCCAACAAATATGGGTTTCGGAAAACATATATACGATAAAATCGAGACTTAACAAGTAGTGCCTTTTTAAAGAAAATATTTGCAAAATCATTTAGGGGCACTTAAGGGGTTAAAATAAAATATCTTGAAAGATATGTGCATAAGCATAATATCGAGTTTAAAAAAATACGAGTAGACGTGCCTCGATAGTTTAAGAAACTTGATGACGTAATAGCCAATGAGTATGAGATATGTATCCTACACAATTCTTAGACAAAATTTGCATAGAAAATACAAGTGTAGGCAAGTAATAGGAGATATCAAAAAAAAAAGCTTATGCTATAAGATTATATAAGAGATAATAAGCCACATAAGTCTAATTAAATGCTCAAAAGTTTTAGAAAATCATGCAAGGTCTTCTTTTAAAAATTTTGAAACTCACAAATATATAAATGACCTACATTAAAAATAAATGCTTGAAGACTCATTTTGCAATTAAGACACAATTTAAAAACATGCATAGAATTAAAATAAAATGCATATATGAATGGGGAGATACGGTTTACCAATTATGCCGTTTCCATGAGTTGTGTCTTTCCCATTGGTGATGATATCTTCCCATTGAGAAGTCACTTTGTTGATGATGACTTCTTTGATCACTCCATTTCAAGGTTTGTTACCTTCCCGTTGTTGATGATCTCTTCTTCTTTGAAAATTATCTTGATGATGTCTTTGCCATTTCCAAGGACTATGTTCTTCCCAATTTATATATCCTCCTATTGGAAATTTGCTTTGTTGAGAATAGTTTCTCTTTCTTTGATCAAATGAAACGGTCATTTGATGTCTTCTTAGCGGTATGAATTTTCTTCGATCATTATTTCGCCGTGTACCTAATATGACATTATTTTGTGGTACCCTCGTGTGTTTGGGTCCTTTGGGATTAGTCTTGAGACTTTTAGGTCTCCAATGATAATTAGAGCTATTTCTAGCTCGACAAAAATTAGCCGTATGACCATTTTTACCGCAATAGAAACATGTAATAATTTTAGGAGCATAATGACCAACATGCTTAGAGGCTTATGATCAAGTTCTAGTTCGAACAATCAACAATCTTGGTCATTTTATCAGATCAAGTTGGATTTAGATAAATCATTTTTCAAGCAATTTATATCCTCAACAAGAGCACTATTTTCTTTTTCAAGGTTTCTAACCTTGTCAAGTGTGGTGGTGTGAGCACATGATAGTGATTCATAGGAAGTAAATAAACTATCCTTATCATTTTTCAAAACATTGAATTCCTTTTTCAAATCTTTGAATTTAATAAGTAAGCTTTGGAATTCATTTTGAAGTTCATCATAATCATTTTGTAAATCACTATAATCATTTTGAATGACAATATCATAGGAGGTAGAGGGTTTAAGACATACCTCATTTTCTTCATTGATGCCCATAAAGCAATATTCAACTTCTTCATAATTGGAAGTTGTAAGAGGCTTGTTCCTTAGATATGAATTTGTATCCCTTTGAGAAGTAGATGCTTTTGTTTGGCTTCTTTCATTTGCAAATACTCCATAGATGGCTTCTAATTTTTGCCATACTTCATGTGCCGACTTTATTCCTACAATATGTTCATATTCTAAATTAGTAAATGAACAATACAAAATATTGAGAGCTTTACCGTTTAAGGAGATGATTTTCTTCTCTTCATCATTGAGATTTTTGAAGCCTTTTGAGGTGTGTGGTGTATCTTTCATCGGAATGGATTCTCCGTTTATGACGGTGTTCCAAATGTCGAACCCGCAACCTTGTAAGTAGCATTCCATTCTTTCTTTCCAAAAATAAAATTTTTGGAATCAAATAGTGGTGGCTTGGTGGTGGAGGTGCGGAAAGATGAGCTTCGTTCGTAGGCGTCGATCGTTTCTCTTCACTCGCAATGTGAAACGAGCTTGCCAAAGAGTTTGGCTCGATACCACTTGTAAGTCCAAGCGGCTACGATAATCTAGAGGGGGTGAATAGATTATCTCCATCTTTTCAATTTCGCCCTCCTTTTATAATCGAATGCTCAAACACAATAATAAAGGTGCGGAATGTAAACAACACACGTCGATTTAAAGAGGTTCAACCCACCTAGGGCCTAATCCTCTACCACCCCAAAGATATCCGGGATGGATTTCAAAAGAAAAAGAATTTTATTAATTACCAAAATTAATACAAATTCAACTTACAACACCTTGAAGAGCACCACACTCTTCTTCAACACCACCTTTAGAGATTACCACAATCTCCTTTGAAGATTACCACAATCTTCCTTCAACGGCACCTTGTGAAGATTACCACAATCTTCAACCTTGAAGAATACTAAATTCTTCAACACCTCAATAAGAGGATCACCACAATCTTCTTGCACCTATCACCTAGATCATCCAAGTGTGTTCTTACCACAAGAACACTCACAAGGATATCTTGTGTTTGAATGATAACCAAAAATCAAGATTACAACTCAATAATGAATATTACAATTTGAGTGCGAAGTGTAATCAAGAATAGCCTAAACCTCAAAGATGTGAAAGTGATAAGCTAGGCAAATTTACAACAAGAATAATAACAATGAAAGACCAAATATATGCTTGAAGTGTATCTTGTTGTGTTGTATATCAATTGTTGTCATGGTTGCTCCAAAACTTCCTCTATTTATAGGAGATGATTGATCAAGCATAGGCTCCTCTTGGGGATTGAAAATCTCGAGAAAAATACAATTAAAATCAAGAATATAGCTATTAGAAATCAATCCCACATTTTAAGGAAATGTGTCTCATGTCAAACGGTCATATTTTTCTTTGTCAATACACAGGCGGGCGACCGGTCGCATTTAAATAAGAGAAATAAGAACACTTTGAAAATTTCAACAGGCGACCGGTCGACATAGGCTTCACCGGTCGACCCTGTCTCAACCGGTCCCCTAACTCAAAAGACGAAGAGGTTTTGTTTCTGTTTCAAAACGAAACATGTGTACCGTCGACCATGGCGGCCGGTCGACCGGACGGTCGACGCCATGTCGATGTCGGCCGTCGACTTTGTGTTTACTTCCGTCTCATTTTCTGTTTCTAAAAACATCTTCAAGTACGGGTTGCCCTATAGGCGACCGGTCGACCACGAGGCAAATGTTGTCCAATTTTTGTCGAAAATAAAACTCAAGAAATACTCCGAAAATTTAGTAAAAACATTTTAAACCAATCGGGAGTATTTAGACAACATTTAGAAATCTTGTTTAGGAGTAAAAAAAAACCATTGACATAAAATCATTAAGAGTGTTGTCCATTATTAAAAATAAACTTGAGGAAATACTCCAGGGAAAATATTAAAACCATTTTAAATCATTTAGGAGTATTTGGACAACCTTTAAAAAAAAACATTGTTTTGGTGACAAAATAAAATCATCAAAATTAAGATAAAAACATGTATCAAACATGTACGACTATGTTTGTGCTTTAGATAATATGCGGGGAACTACCGAATAGTTCACATTTGATAAATTTGGATCATACTTGATTGGAACGAAAAACAATAGTTCACATCGACCATGCGGCTATCAAATATCTTTTTGATAAGAAGGATGCGAAACCAAGATTGGTTAGGTGGATTCTCTTGTTGCAAGAGTTCGATGTGGAAATCAGAGACCGAAAGGGATGTGAGAATGTGGTGTCAGACCACTTGTCTAGAATTGAACAACAATAGGAGGCGAAAATAGGTACAGAATTGATAAAGGAGGAATTTCCAGATGAACGGTTACTCAGGGTAGAGGCAAAATTCCCGTGGTATGCGGATTTTGTCAATTATTTGGCTGCGGGAGTTTTGCCTCCAAATTTATCATCATATCAGAAAAAGAAGTTATTCCACGATGTCAAGTTCTATATGTGGGACGACCCCCTACTCTTTAAGAGGTGCACAGATAAAATCATCAGACGATGCGTGCCTCAAGAAGAATGGGAGGGAGTTCTACAACAATGTCATTCCTCACCCTCTGGAGGACATTTTGGTCCGACTCGCACGGCGGCGAAGGTATTGCAAAGTAGGTTATACTAGCCTAATTTATTTAACTATTGTTATTTGTATGTGCAACAATGTGACAGGTGTCAGCGGATGGGAAACATTTCTAGGCGACATGAGATGCCGATGACAAATGTAATTGAAGTCGAATTGTTTGATGTGTGGGGGATCAATTTTATGGGCCCATTTCCATCATCTTCGGGCTATCAATATATTTTACTTGCGGTAGAGTATGTGTCCCGTTGGGTAGAAGTGATTCCTTCACAAACAAATGACGCCCAAGTTGTGATGCGGTTCCTCAAGAAAAATATATTTACTCGATTCAGAACTCCAAGAGCTTTAATTAGTGATGGAGGGTCGTATTTTGTAAATAAACTGATGAGCAACTTATTGGCAAAATATGGGCTGAAGCATAAAGTTGCATTGACATATCATCCGCAAGCCAATGGGCAAGCCGAAGTGGCCAACCGTGAGATCAAACAGATTCTGGAGAAGACGGTGAACATCAACCAAAAGGATTGGGCATTGAAATTGGATGATACTCTATGGGCATACCGGACAGCATATAAGACACCGTTAGACACATCCCCGTATCAACTCGTTTTTGGGAAATCGTGTCACTTGTCGATAGAGTTGGAGGCATTTTGGGCGGTCACGAAACTAAATTTGGACTTTAAAAAGGCCGGTGAAGAGAGGTTGCTCCATTTAAATGAGATGGAAGAGTTTCGGGATGAAGCTTACGAAAATTCCCGAATTTACAAAGAAAGAACCAAAAGATGGCACGACAAAATGATCAAGAAACGAGAGTTTTTACCAGGGGAACCAGTCCTCTTATACAATTCACATCTTAAACTTTTCCCTGGAAAACTCAAATCGAGGTGGTCGGGGCCATTTGTGATAAAGAAGGTATTGAATCCTCCAGGAGTCGTGGAATTGTTAACCAAAGACGGTGAGACGTTCATGGTACATGGCCAGAGGATTAAGCATTACTTCCATCGAGGTAACCAAGAGGAGGTGACATCCATCACCTTGCGAGACCCGTGACAGAACGAAAACAGGCGTCAAGCTAAAGACGTTAATATAGCGCTTGTTGGGAGGCAACCCAACAGTTTTTGATGTGAATTTCATTTTTGTTTGTGTGTTTTTTTAGTTTTGTTTCATTTTTGTGTGTGTTTAGTCTAAAAAAAACCAGAGAATTGTTGTACAGGAACGCACGGGTGACCCGTGCTTAGATGCACCACCCGTGCGTGCCTGGAGGGGGAATTATGATGCTACGGCATTACGCGGGTAGCACATGCGCTTAAAGCGCACCACCCGCGTGCGCACCTGGAGAAAACAATTTTTGACCCTATGGCATGACGCGGGTAACCGTGCGCCCACGCACGCCCGTGCGTGTTCCATTGAATGATAGATAAAGTCTGGGCAGACTCTGTTCCTCATTTTCAATCATCCCAACAACACGAAAAAATTCGCCCTCTCCCACACATTGTTCACAAGTCCGATTTTTCTTCTAAATTCTCTCATATAATCCATACTCTTATCATATTACACCAATATTTTGCATCAATTTCGAGTTTGGATTGAAGAATTGGTTGAAAGGCACCTAGGGTTCAAAGTTCATCCCTTTTGATAAATTTTGAGAATTCCGGTAAGAACTTCGTGTTTTCATTTGAATTTCTTGTGAATTATGTATTAGGGATCATATTGGGTGCTTGTTTTGATATTTTTGCCATGCTTTAGATTATTTCTTCTTTAAGGCAATTTATCAAACACCTTGTGAGCATGTGAAATTGAGGCATAATTAGATGAATTAATGATGAATTTTGCATGAGCTATAATGGTTAGTGTGTTAAGATAATGATTCTCTACATTTGCCGTACTAGTTGATAGTTTGGAGCTTAATTGTTGATTAAATTGATGTAGGAGAATTATTACGCCCCATTTGACTTGTAGCATACATTCATCATAATTGTGCTTGTACTTGGTCTTGTTTGGTTTGCTAATACATGTTATTCCAGCTACCAATTCACAAGTAATGGCGAGATAGACGAAACCCTCAAGGTAGGAGACGGCGTCCCAAGGCGGAACCACCACAAGAAGTACAACCCGATAGCCCCACAGCCTACGGAGTTGTATTGATAGACGCAGATGCCCTCGGCGATGGAATAGGCTAGTTATCCGACCGATGGCTCCTCACGGTATGCCGACGATGATTTTACCCAAATTCTCGGGATACATGATGATGTGTGATGTTTATTTGCAAAATTTGGGTGGACAAATTTTATGGGGGAGAAAGTGGCCTAGTTACAAGAAACTCACACTCGAATTCTTGAGCATGGTGAAGATGATCAAAGATATAAGTAACGAAGTCATTGGGATGCAACTTCGGTTGGGAAATACGCAGCGGCAATTATCCACGGAAGAATTGAATGCCATATTTGAGGTTCCCACCAATTCGCCCTTCAGACCATCATACCGATATAACCAATATGACTTTTGGCGCCTACTAGTCCAAACGCCAGAAACGAGCCCCATGCTATACGAGGCCCGCATTACAAAATCTTCTTGGATCCGGAATCCAGTTTTCCGATATATACAGCGAGTCACTTCAGCCTTGGTTTTTGCGAGAGAAAATATTGGGGGAATGACGGCCAGAGAATTATATTTATTATGGTGTATGTTGACGAGTACACCCTACAATACGGCCGCGTACTTCATTGAACAAGTGGATCATTTAGCCAAGTGGGGTGGTGGTGCTATTTCTATAGGGGGTCTGATTACCGCTATTGCCCGACATTTTAATCTTGATTTTCGAAGCTTGGAGCCTATACCGGGCAGCACACGGGTCAACATGGCATCTTTGCACCATATGAAGTTTATTGCAAATGACGATGGCGTGTTGTTCTTTCAACAGAGGTGAGGAGATGCATTTCCATTGCCGAACCCGAGATACACCACCGTAGACGTTCTTGAGGACACAACTAATTTCCTGCTTAACTCTGAAGCACATATCAGAGTTACTGAGGCTATGAATGCAAGGAAGAGGCGACGAGTTGCAGGTTTCCCTGACGTAGAAGATGTGGTGGCTGAAGAAGAGGAGCAGGCAAGATAGGGGAATGGAACCTCATCATCCTCAAATAGGGTATGACATCCCCGAACCTTCACATGGAGGAGATCACCCCAGACCCTCACAAAGCGGGGATCATCCCGGAACCTCTCATGGCGGCGAGTCACAATATGGGCATGATTTTCATGACATGCTCTATGCCTTTGGGGAGGACTTGCGGCATCAAAAGGAGGACTTGCAGCAGCAAAGGGAAGAATTGCAGCAACATAGGGATGATTTCCGTGCATTCAGGATGGAATACGATCGGAGTACATTGGAACAAGAGCAGCGGGATCGGGCCCAGGAGCAACAGGAATTAGAGATGATGCAGATGATGCATCAGATACGCGAGTGGCACATCTCTCAAGGCCACTTCCCGCCGCCACCTCCACAGTGACTCAGGTATATCTCCACTTTTCAATATGGAAATTCTATCTTTCCCCTTCCGGACAATATAATTTCATTCAAGTTTGGGGAAGAGGTAGTATTTTGATATATGAAAAGTGTAGATAAAAAATAAACAATCTTGCATTTTTGTATGTTTTTCATATAGTTGCATTTAGAGCATTTTAGGTTGCATTGCATTATAAGCACGTTTACGGCTTTAACACGTTTATTGCTTTCATAGATGTTAGAGAGTGAGTTGACCGGGCATGATGCAACTTGATGTTTGTTTGTTGCTGGAAATTTTTATTGTTTGGATTGGATGTTGAGTATGAGTTAAATGAGCCATGAATAGATGACAATGAGCATGTGGATATTGATAACATGGTTATATGCTTTGAATTACGTATTTACAAGCCTGTGAGCTTTTAAGCCTTTGCTTCTATTTTATGCGAGTCTTGTTTGTAATTTGAGTGTATCATTCGGGTTGTTAGAATTCTAGAACTTGCTCGGTATCTCTATCAAGGCCACATGTGTATGTGAATTGTGAATATGATTAAAGGCCATCCTTGTTAGCCTGTCAAGCCTTTTGCTTACCTAACGATGTTGAAATTCCTAGTTAGCCAACTTGAGCCTATTACCTATTTTTTCGATAGCCACAATTCAAGCCTTAACTTCATATATTTGCTATCCTACACTTGAGTGTATAGTATTGAGTAAAGGGATTGAATGAGGTTGAATGGGTTGGAATTGAAAAGTTGGATAATTGTGAAAAATTGGTTAATGGGAACAAAAGAGGAAGAAAAGAAGGAGGAACAAAATGTTGAAAATTTATAAAAGAGTCGGAAAAAATATCGACTTTATGATGTGAGTTTTCGTTGAATGAACTTGGAGACTTAGAATTGTAATGTGAGGTGGTAATGTTTACAAAAGAAAGGGGATGGAGATAGGAAGAGTTGATGAAAATGAGAGAAGAATTTAAGAGCATATTGAACATTAATGTAGATGATTTATATGCTCATCGATCTATACGCTCGAGTTTGAGTCACTCTATCCATATTTTCCTACCCTAACCAAAAAGCCTTCACTATAACCAAAAGAAAAAGTACTTTTTGATTCACAAATTGCATACACTCTAGTGGCGGAGATATGAGACGATTTGCAAGCTTATGGTAATTCCGCAACATTGAATTGAATGGAGCATAAACACGCCCTATATTCATGAGAGATGAGAGCATACACTTGATCTTGAGAGATGTGATTCAAAGCATTTACCATGTTTTATTTGATATATGCTTTATGTGAGATATTTGAGGCTTGGTTGATTTGTTGCTTGACACCCATGATGAACAATACGGATTTTCTTTTGGAGTTTATGTGTGCGCTATCTTTCATTGCTCCCTGTTGTGCTTTATCTCGTTTTCAAAATCATTGATTGGGATGGTCAACAATTTAAGTTTGGGGGGTTTTGATAGGTGTGAGTTTTGCATGTATTTTGAGGTATAAATATGACTAAAATGGTGATTAGACATGCATAAACTCATATGAAATGGTTTGTATTCACTCTTTGTGGGAAAGATATTACGCTTTGCTCGTTTTTGTAGGAATTTAATGATATTTGAAGCTTTTGGTGACAAATACGAGCATCACGAAGGAGAAACACCAAGAATCGAGTGAATGTACGAGATTAGAAGCCAAAATGAGAAGAAGTTGGACAAATAAGGCAAAAACAGGGTACGCACGGGTAGGGCGCGCTTGGACGCGACCGACCCGCGTCCCCTGGGGCAAGGGCGTGACTACGGTAAGGTGCATGGGCAACCCGTGCGTAGATGCACCACCCAGGGGCCATGAAGAGTTTGAAGATGCCTACGGCAATGCGCACGGGTAACCCGTGCGTGGGACGCACCATCCGTGCGGTGGTTGGTGAAAAAGCAGGACATGACCTACGGTATGATGACGGGTAACCCGTGTGTGGATGCACGACGACCGTCGTCGTCACTGGAATGTTGCATTATGACAAAGACATTGCCCTAGACTTTCAAAAAGGTATAAAAGACTTTTGGGGCGCACACCAAGGGGATATTCGACATTTTGGACTTAGAACACAAGACAAAACACAAAACTACCAAGGAGGCATCAAGTAGACAATCGGGTTGCATCGGGCTTGAGGAACGAAGATATATCGAGTGATTGTCGATTTTCCTAAGTTTTCTTGCTTCTCTTGTATTTTAATCTTTGATTTGAGCATAGTATGGCTTTGAACAACTTGTATATGAGTTGTTTGAACATCATGTGTAGCTAAACTTCTTGAGATTTCGGGTTTTGGAAGTAGATTAATGAACTCTTGTTGAATGTTTTAATCTTAGTTGAAGTTATTGTCTTGAAGCATATTTGAGTACTTTGAGCTTAGTCTTGTTTTATCATTTGGCTAATGATTTAGCATGTTTGATATATTGATTCATAATTCAGAGATGAGTTTCAATATTAGATCTTGAGTACTTGACATGAATATTTGCATGAATCGAGAGGTTTGTAGATATTTGTGAGGACATTTGATCTTTTGAACTTTTGGGAGTTGTGTATCTTATGTTGAGTAAAGATGCTAGCATAGATATTACAATCTACATTTTATATACATCTCGAGAGGGAGGATAATATACCATTGTAATCGTCTTATAGGAATATTGATAATAACTTCGGCTTTGATTAAATCGGACAACAAGAGAGATATTAATCGAAACCTTAACCCGGGAATCCATTTTATTCTATTGATACTTCCATTTTCATCATTATATTTATCTTGTGTTTTTTGTAGTCTAGTTTGTCTTAATCTCACAACAATCATCCAAGTTTGATCGTCTAAATAAAAATAAGGCTATCTTAGTTCGATACTTGGCACATTAATTTATTAGTCTCCGTGGATACGACCTTGCTTACCATATTCTATAAACTACACCGTATACTTGTGGTGAAGCTACAAATAAGGCGAACAGTATATTAGTTGCTTTGGGTCATGGTCAAGTGCCAAATTTTCATTGTTTGCACCTAATATTGCATACGTGGGATTTCCAAGTAAGGATTGGAGTCCTGGTGTTGGAACTTTTTGATTTGAGTTACGCGCATGTTGTCCGTGCGTGTACGCATAGTTTGTGCTTGTTTCATTCTAGAATAGTTTTCTTATGGCATCTCGCACGCACTGCCCGGATGTACACGCATGGTTCGCTTGTCCCTTGTCCTATTTTTGCTCTTTTTTGGTACCACACACGGGTTGAAAGTGCATAGACACAAATCGTGTTTGGTCCCGAATTTTCTTGCTTTTCTAGGATCTTCTGCTCCTCGTACTATGTACCACTCCTCAGATGAATGGTATTACATTATTTCTTCGGGTTGACTTCAGTGTTGCTCGAAAACTGGCCCTTTTGATGTTGTCCACCAACGATCGTGGCTAATTGGCTAATCTGGGTTCCATGATTTTTCATTTTTGTGCCCAGAGTGTTAGACAATTGTGCGACATGTGCCTCAATGTTGTTGTCAAAGCGTAGCCTCATATTTGTTGAACTCGGTTCCTTGTTTCATTCATAAATGCGGTGAGGACATCCTCCATAGATGGCTTTGCCTCCCGGATAATAATGCGTAGCGGTAGGATTATTCCAGTAATTGTAGAAATTCCAGTTATTGAAATAATTGGCTTCCTCCATCAGAGCGGGTGTTCGTGCAATACCTGAACCAACTCAAAGAAATAAATCAAATAATATAGGAGTGGAATTAAATAAAATGAAAAGAAAGAAAAAAATGTCTAAATTAAAAATAATTCTATTTATCGCAATATTAGTACTAAAAATTTGATTAGTCCCCGACAACGGTGCCAAAAACTTGTTCGCCTTATTTTTAGCTTCACCGCAAGTGTACGGTACAGTTTATAGAATAGGGTTTGCAAGGTCGCCTTATTTTTATCCAGACGATCAAAATTGGATGATTGGTTTGTAAAACTAAGACAAGAATTTAGCATAAAAAGACAAAGTAAAGATTGATTGAAAGATCAAGGAGATGAATGGATTCAGGGCTATGGTTTGATTAATATCCCCTTTGGTTATCGATTAATCACAACCAAAGTTATCATTATTTTTCCCTATAGAACAATCACGAAAGTAATTTACCCTATCTCTCGATATGCATGTAAAAACATTGATTGTGATATCGATGCTAGCATATCTACTCAACATGAGATATCCAACTCCCAAAAGCATAAAAGATTATAGATCCTCATAATTATTCACGAGACTTCTCAATCTTGCAAATATTCATGTCAAGCACTCAAAGATCTAGTATTGAAACTCATCTCTCGAATTATAAATCAATACATCAAACAAGTTAAACCAATAGCTTTTTGATAAAACAAGAATTAAACATATTACTCGAATAGGGTTGGAAAATAATAACTTCAAGTGCAATTAATCATCAAATAAAAGTATCCATTAACCTACTCCCAAACCCGGGAATCACAAGATGTTTAGCCACACAAGGGAAATAAACAATTCATAGACAAATTATTCATGTTCATGTCTAAATAATTGAAAATAAAGATAATATGGAATGCGAAGACTCGGGGACGTCGATGATCTCTCGATCTATCTTCAATCCTCAAGCGCGTTGTTGCGGCCTTGATCGATCCCTCCAATTCTCCGGTGGAAAGTTGCTCTTTTCTCTGCTTTCTAGGTCAAAAATCAGTATCCCTTTGTTTGGGGCCGCCTCGTCTCTATTTATACTCCCGTTGGGTCAAAACCTAAGTCAAAAATCGCCAAAATCTGACTTTCCCGCATAGACGCACGGGCCGTGCGCTTCACGCACGACCAGGTCGTGCGTCAGGCCGTAGGACTGCTTGACTCTCGAAAGGACGCACGGGCCGTGTGTCGCCCAAACTTCCGAATTTGCTTATGGAATCTTCATAAGAGTTGTATCCCTATCTCTTAGCTTTCCGTAGCCACTTGAATCAGCTCAATATCAATTTTGTAGAGAGAGTTATGGCCAAAATACTAAACCCTGTTAGTGCTGGAAATTCCAGACGTGTTTGGACGTTTCTTGAGATGAATCCCCTCGTTGTTTGATCATCCATGCTTCTTTTGACACACGACTCATTACTATGACTCAGGTTGGCTTCCAATTGGGTGTAATCGCTCGATTCTTGATGATTCTAGGTTGCAATGCTCGTATTTGTCACAAAATCACTCCAAATATCGTTAAATTCCTACAAAACGAGCAAAGCGTAATATCTTTTCCAAAAAGAGCGAATATATACCATTTCATATGAGTTATTGCTTGTTTATAAACAATTATAGCCATAAATATGCCCTAAAATACATGCAAAACTCACACTAAACACGACTCACTACCCCAACAACATAAAGTATATCCGGCCTTGTACATCTCAAATATCTCAAACTTCCCACAAGACTTTTAAACACAGTCGGATTTTCTTTTTCTTCATCCCCAAACTTGGATAGCTTCAAACCAGTATGCACAGGTGTGTTCACGGGATTGTAATCAATCATATTAAACTTCTTCAAAATTTCTTTTGCATAACCAGTTTGAGAAAGAAATATACCTTCCTCCATTTGTTTCACCTCTATGCCCAAGTAATATGACATGAGGCCTTAATCAATCATCTCAAATTCAAAAGACATCACTTTCTTGAACTCATCAAATAAGCTCAGATTATTACTGGTAAAAATTAGATCATCAACATAAAGACACACGAGCAAAACATCGCCATTATGATAAACTTTGATGTAAAGAGCATATTCATTAGACAACGAACAAACCCGTTCTCTTAGAAATATTTGTCAATGCGGCTATTCCATGCTCGCAGGGCTTGCTTTAAACCATATAAATCCTTTTTCAATCTCAAGATTTTGATTTCATAGCCACTTTCTTTTTCAACAAGTGTCTTGAAATTTTTGAAATAGCGAAGGCTTCCGATTTTTGCTTTAGAAAGTAAACCCAAGTCTTTTAATTTGAAATCGCCAATAAAGAGTATAAAATATTTACTCTTACCAAGTGATTGTGGATTAATTGGTCCACACACATCCGTATGTACAAGTTCAAGCGACTTGGTTGCTCTCTATGTTGCTTCTTTTGAAAAACTTTTTCTTGTATGTTTGCCAACAAAACATGCTTCACACAAATGATTGGGATGGTTAATCTAAGGCATCCTTATCACCATATTATTTTCTCCCATCGCTTTAAGAGCTCCAAAATTCAAATGCCCAAATCTCATATGTCATTATCATGCTACATCTTGCACATTAGCCTTTAAACACTTTGCATCAATTGATTTCATGTTCAATTTGAACATCCTATTCTTCGACATAACCACTTTCGCAAGCAAATTAGCATTCTGATCTCATAGCTAAAGACAATTGTCTTTCATCAGAATTTCATACCCATTTTCAAGAAATTGACCCAAACTCAAAATATTAATTTTCAATTTGGGCAAATAATAAACATCGGAGATCAATTTATGGTTGCCATATTTGGAAGAAATGAGAATTGTACCTTTCCCTTGAATATGAATATTTGAGGAGTCTCCGAAAAAGACATTATCTCTCACCTTCTCATTTAACTCTACAAACTTTTCTCTATATCCGCACATGTGGTGCTAGCACCATTATCCAAATACCACAGACTGTTGTTGTCATTCTTGTCATCTTTGATTGTTAACAACAACGTCGACTCTTCTATTTCTTACTTATCGTCAATAAGATTGGCATTTTCTTTAGCATCGTAATTATTGTTGCGGCACTCCCAGGCAAAATGGCCGAGTTTATGACAACTGTAACATTCAATTTTAAACTTGTCATACCTCCTTTCATTTGATCTTTGATAATAGTCTCGTCCTCTTCCTCTTGCTCTTCCACGGCCTCTTTGTGATGGTTGGTTTCTTTCTTCATTGTTGGAGATGTCTCCACTATCTCTTCCAGGCCTATTTTGGTTATTTGCACGACCTCTTCCTCGTTCATTACCTCGTCCAAGTCCACGTTCTTTGAAGTTATTTTTTCTACATCATTTCTCAAAGTAGCTTTAACTTTGAGAACTTGCTCCAATGGCTCCTCTTGATATTTTCTTCATGAGCTTGTAGAGAACCCTTCAATTCTTCAATGCTCATAGAGTCTAGATCTTTCGTCTCCTGAATAACACACACAATATAATCAAACTTTGGAGTCAAGGAATGAATAATTTTCTCCACTACGCGTACATCTTCAATCTTATCTCCATATCTCTTTAATTAATTCACAATAGCTTTCACTCTTGAACAATAATCCGAAATCGCCGGATTAATTAATCTTCAGGGCTTCAAAATCACCCTTTAGTGATTGAAGTCTCACCTTCTTCACTTTATCAACACATTGTAGAGATTTTGCCAAAATCTCCCAAGCTTCTTTTGAGGTAGTAGCATCAGCTATTTTCTCGAACATCGAATTATCCAAACATTGATGGATGAGGGTGAAGGCTTGTTGATCCTTCTTCTTTGTCTTTGACAAACTATTATTCTCGGTTGGAGATAACGTAGCTTTATTTTGAGGCTTCTCTTATCCCTTCTCTACGACCTCCCATACATCTTGGGAGCCAAGCAAAACTTTCATTCGTAGACACCATTTTTCATAGTTTTCTTTTGTGGGGTGAGGGAATTGGAATGAAGCTACTCCATTATTTGTCAGGATTATATGGCTCTGGATACCACTTTGTTAGAAAAATAAACTATATAAATTAGAAGACAAATTTAGGAGGAAGAGGAATTTTATTAACTTGATGTCTTGCAAAATTCTAAGTACAAATGGATATTTATAGATGCATAAAAGACCCTTCAAACTAGCTAATTTAATGTAGTAAACCAATGGACTCATCCATCTACATGCACCTTAACCTATCTAGAACATTGTCCATGTTTCTACATTAACTTTAGATTCATGAACATAAAAGTTGCAGTCAATTGATAAACTTATGCATAGACATAATCTGGAAATTCCAAATTATTACTAACATAAAAAACAGCAGGAATCTTTAGAAATGGTGGATTGCTCAATTTTAGTAAGAAAGCTTATAAATTTATAATTGCAATGGCAACTATATATTATGTTAATTGAATTTTGAACTATTGATATTTTGTATTGGTGAAGTTTTATTCTTAGTAATAACATTATGTTCAGGTCTTGAGGATAGTTTATATCATCCCGTTATTCTGCTCTAGATAATGTTGAACTCGGAAAACTTGATCAATGAGATTAGAATTGGACAGATTTGTTCAAATCTTTTGAATGACCTGTGATGATCTTGATCGTCTTTTCTGAGTCACGTGAAATGCATGCACCTGGATTTACTCAGATGCACACATTTCATTTAACGTGTGTTTGGATTCTGAAATTTGGTACCACGTGATTGAGCTCTGACTATCAAATTTATTTTGCGTGAAAATGTTGATGGTTCATGTGAGAACCCATCGCCTATGTAGAACATAAAGTAGAACAAAAAATGTAGAAAATAAAATCTATTCCCGAAAAAGTGTATTAAAAACTTCTTAAAGTCAATTGTCGCTTTTAGGACGTCGTCTTTTAAAATATTGCACGACAAAGAAAAGAAGTAGACAAAAGTTGAAGACTCGTGTTATCAGAAAGGATATTAATCCTGAATGGGGTTTGGTCCATGCCACCCACTTGGGTGGCACCCAGACCAGGGTGTGGATCTACCCTTAATTCACACATACACACACACACCCACGTGGGTGGGTGTGTGTAAAATCAAGGGTAGATCCACCCACTTGGGTGCCACCCAAGTGGGTGGCATAGACTACAACCCTGAATGGACTGAGGACCTGACACTTTCTGTTTACCTTTTTCACTTATATTTTTGCAGTTTCATTTAATTTTTTTGTATTTATTTTCACATTATCTAACTGCACAGCCCAACATATCAATATATTAGCTGAAGTTTTTAGGTGTTCAAATATTTCAGTTGCATAACCCTTTAGTTCGACAGATTATTCTCAAAAGCCTATATTTCTTCTTTAGATAACGTACGTAGTAAAAAGTAATATATAGTAACATACTAAGTGTTTTTAATTGATATAATTAAAAGTTCTTATGAATGTTTTGTACGATTCATTTGGAGATTAACTGTACTCTCTGGAGCAAATAGACAAGATACGCGAAGAATGGGCGCTGTAATTTATATTGAAAATGGCGTGTAATTCTTGATGATGTTAGATATGCTACTTAATGCTAGCTAGACAATTGTTAGCCTTTTCTCTCTTGGTGGATTATCTGGTGTCATCTTCTTGGGTGATTTTGGACAGATTCATATATTTAGAACCTAAATGGTTCATGTCCTTAACCAGATTACTATGCAACAATCATTGTTAAAGTCTATCTGATGGCCAATGACTCAGGTTTTATACGAATTTTGGTGTTTGCTCTATAAAAACCAATTTATTTCTTGCAAGCTATTCTTTGTTTTTGTGATTCGACTGTTAATTTCTTCGTTATTGGATTTTGGTAAAAGTTAGAGTGCGAGAGATATAGTTAAGGGATGATTACAAAAACACCCCCGAGTTTTGGGACCCGGAGATATTTCAAAATTACAAAAACACCCTTGAGGTTTGATTCCGTCTTACATTTTTCCCGGTGATTTTCAAAAACATTTCAAAAAAACCCTGACATTTACAAAAATATTACATTTACCCCCTTAAATTTAAGACAAATCGAAAGGGGTTTTTTGTAATTTTGAAACATCTCTGGGTTTTTTTTGTAATTAACCCAAACCTCAGGGGTGTTTTTGTAATTATCCCTATAATTAAAGTACGAAGGAGTGCTGTTGGTGCTGAAATTTGTGGATGTCAAAAAGATGACTTATGTTTAACTATGCTTCAAGAGTTGCCTTTCCTGAATTGATGGTTTTGCATTTGATGAATTGTAGAGAAAGATGGAGAAATCGAGGACATCCATCTTTTCAGTATGCTTAATCTTGTATCTGGATTTCTCAAAAAAAAAAAAAAAAAAATCTTGTATCTGGACACATATGAGGTAAGTCGATAGCTATGCCTCGACTACTTTTCCTTAATTATGATTTGATACCATCACTAAGGACTTGTGTAATTTATTGCAAATCAAGTTTATTGTTGATGGCATATGGAAAGTCGATCCTCTACGCACTACGCTCCATCATAAAAATCAACGGATACGAAAAAGTTGGTAGCCCGAAAGGTTGTTTGGATATTCGCAATATATTACTGCAGGTTTGATGAATAATAAGTTAGCTATTTTGTTGTGGTTATTTCTAACTTCAGGTTGTAAATAAATATACTTTTACTTAATCTTGCTAGAGTCAATATCTAAATGAAGAAGTCTGTTTAATGGCTGTCGTTAATATTAATGAGACTAATTCCATTAGTAAGACTATAGGGACTAATCAGTCATTCCCATAAAATAATTGATGGTTGCGGTTAAATCCAATAAAATTACATTAAATATTTTATTTAATCATACAAAAAGTAACAATGTGAAATCATCATTAATTGTAAACTAACCACAATAAAAAATGGTTACAAATAAGGATTGAAATCACACGCATGATCAGCCACCTTCCTTAGTGATCTCAATCCCTAAAACGATGACACCAATCACACAATATAATCATATAATTCTCTCGTAGTTCATACCATCATTGCAAGTGAGAAGAATTTACTGAACCAAAAAAGTTGTGAAAAATAAGATAAATGATGTTCAAAGTGAAGAAATATTAATTATTCCACAAGAAACTCCAATTAAACAACATAGTAGAAGTTGATAGCCATGGAGAACTCGAATACTTGAAACTGGTATATTCAACTCAAACTCTATATATTATAAATTTTCAGCGTTGGAGATGGCCACATAATTAAATACTTTAGAAACAATGCATAAATAACTATAAGATCAACTACGGTTAAAAAACTCAACTAACTATGCATTCTGTAGAGCTATCTTTGCAGTGTAAAAAAAACTCCTTCTCAAGGGTAATTTATTCCATGCTACATGTACCTGGAAAAGTACTCCATGTGCATAATAACCGTAGATTTATTATAGATGTATCAAATTTCACACACAATCACACAGTCCGATGTGTATTGTATACGAATATATGTTAAATACTATTCCTCTAGGAATAGCATCTACAAAACCCTTTGAAGATCAAATCCTACCAAAAAATTTGCCACAATCAGTGGGCTTAAAAGACACTTGCTCCTTCTCAAGATCAAATCCCACCAAGAAGTTTACTTGCGCCAAGCTACCTAAAACACCAAAACTTTCTTTCGCTGGTACGGCTGTCAAGCAGTAGGCATCACGACTTATTCTAAAAAACATGTTCTCTTGCTTAAACGTCACATCCGCCGGCGACCCATGGAAGTGAAAAGTTATAGCAGGCATTTTTATGTTATTTTGTCGGGTATAGAAGCATAAATCCAAAACCCTAGCGGATCTTTAATTGTCTTCAAATTGACTGAACTTACCAATGCTTTCTTCAACTCGGCATAGAAATCCGACGGAAGATAAGTCAATGTTGTTCCTGAGTCTACAATCATATTACCGGTATTATTAGGAAAATTCCACGAAGGCTCGTACATTACCAACCTCGATTCCCAACTTTGATTCCATACAGTGACACAAAGTAGAAAGTGTCCGGTTCTTTGCGTACTAAGGGTGTAGACACCGTCCCTTTACCCGAAACCACAGCATTGTCACCAAAATTCAACGTACTTAATTTTGTGTACACGATTGTTTGTGAGGTGAGGCAATAAGAGAATTTCCTTGAGCTAGAAAGCCTAATTGTCGAATAAGCGAGTCTTTTCCACGTCCGAGACCAACGATCCCGATCCGTCAACGTTACCTTTACGAAACAAGCCATTTTTGTATCCACATCCAAATAAAATATTAGGGACAGCAGTGGTTGTGCCACCAAGAGCCTTTAAGACAAGGGTATCCGTGCGAGTGAGCCCTCTGAGTATGACCCATCCCCGTAATTAACGGCATAGAGACAAGTATTCGATTTGCGACGCGTGCTGCAAAACGTTCTTGGCGTTTGTTTGCAGAATGGATCATTGCAAGAAACCTTTTTGTATGTGAAGGACAAGTATGGTCTATAAAAGGTGAAGTTTTGTTTAAAGCATGTTTTACAGGGCTGGCATTGTGTCCATATAAGGTCACTCCCTGTGTCCATAGTGCCTATGGTTTTGACTGGTGGAGCGCCAATCGTGTATTTCAAAAGATATTGTCCGCGCGACTCGATAACATCTGATTCAGGCCATTGTCTGAAGTGGCTCTGGTTGAAACGTTGGATACGTTTTGAACGATCTTCGCATTGCATTGATGAGACGTTGTCTAGGAGACAAGGAAGGATCGTAATAAGGAGATTGAGGAGAGTCTCTATGGATTAGATCAATGGTCAAACCACTGGACTTTGCTTTTGTCAATAATGAATCACATCTAGACAAGGAAACAAGGGAAATTAGTGTTACAAAAGCAATTAAAATTGATTTTAGGATAATAGCAGTTTTGGCCATGTTTTTGGAGGATGATGGTTTAGAGAACTGTAAAGCAGTATTTATTGTAAAGATACAAATTATACTGCTAAATGTGATTGACTAGATTTTTGTATATTCTTTCAAAGAATTATCATGGGATTTTTACAAACTACGACTGGATTACAGTTGAAAGGTTATTTCACTCCAAATTATATTTCATTGAGATTATACGTATCTTTGACTTGTACTCAAAGAGACATTTGCCTCTACCATTAATTACCTTCTATTAGTTGTTGAATCTTCTTCATGCGGAGCCAGAAAATAAAAATTATATATAATTAGTTTTAATTTCAGAATTTTATGAATTGGGGTCCCCCCCGGCTCCATTTGTGAAATGTCAGATTTGTTACAGATTCTAATGCAATGTATATAATCACACTCTACATTACGAGTATTCGTTACGAAATGTAGTGAACATGGACAATGTTTGCATGCATTGACCAAATGCCTGCTTGATTTGGGAAAGTAAAATGAGACGTTTGAAAGAATAAGATATCACTTATTAGGGAAAATAGGAAATTTAGTCCAATATATTGGCCTATTTTGATAATTGGTCCTCCATGTTTGTCAAAATTTAGTCTTACTCCAATATGTTTTCAATTTATGCACATTTGGTTCGATTTTGACCGGACAAATCTAATTTTGACCGCAATTGCTCACGTGGCGTCTGAACATGGTGGGAATTGCTGACATGGACAAATAATTTGGGAAATTTTAGCTATTTGGCCACCGAAATTAATAGCCATGATGGTGATGTATAAATCAATTAGAAAAAGTGCTGTCAAGAACAGTACTTTCAATTACTTCAAATGAATAGATATAGATTCACTTCATGTACCTCTACCTTTGGTTGGGCGGGGTGGGCCAGCCCAACGAGCCTGACCCATTTTGACAGTTCTAGATGGGCCACTCTGTCTCCCCCCAGCTTTTTTTCAAAAAATTACACTACATTTCCTTTAAAAAAACTATATAATTTATATGATTTTTTTTATCCGGCTCATCCTATTTTTCGAGTATCGGCCAACCCTAAATTTATTCCTGGTTCCGCCCTTGGTGACATGCATGTGACGGAATCTCGGCGGAATATTTAGTAGGCTCATGGGGGCAAAGTGTAAATCCTGTATAGTTTGAATGGTAAAATGTCGAAAAAAATTTAGGCAAAGTGAAAAAAGGGTCATAGTTCAGAGTGTGACATATATTAAAATATTTTTCATCTTTTACTTTTTGTGATTTAAAATAATTTTGGATTTTATTACAATTTTTAGTTTTTAAAAAAAATTACCAGATTTTATATATATTTTTTTTTAGATTTCAAAATAACTTTTTGGATTTTTTAAAACATTTTTCAAAATATTTCAAATAGTTTTTAATTTTTTAAAACAACTTTCAGATTTTTCAAACATTTTTTTCTTTTGTTGTGTTAATTTTGGAAAAAATGTACTTTTGCTCCTCTAAGAATTGAGTTAACGACAAGTTTAGTTTTCCGTTAATTTTAGGACTAAAGCTGCAACTTTTGATTTGTATGGGACTAAATTTGCTAAAAACACCTTTTCATATAGTGCAATTTATTTCATGCTACATGGTGCATAATAACCGTAGATTTATTATAGATGTGTAAAATTTCACACACAATCCGACGTATATTGTATGCAAATATATATTAGATACTACACCTAGTGTGATTCCTCCAGAAGTAACATCTGCAAGACCCCTCTCAAGATCAAATCCTACCAAAAAATTTGCCACAATCAGTGGGCTTAAAAGACACTTGCTGCCTCTCAAGATCAAATCCCACCAAGAAGTTTGCTTGCGCCAAGCAACCTAAAACACCAGGTCCCTTTGTTGGTAAAACTGACAAGCAGTAGGAATCATCACTTGTCCTAAAAAACATGTTCTCTTGCTTAAACTTCACATCAGCCGGCGAACCATGGAAGTGAAAAGTTATATCAGGAAATTTTATGTTATCTTGTCGGGTAAAGAAGCATAAATCACATACCCCATCCGGATCTTTAATTGTTCTCAAATTCACTGAATTTACCAATGCCTTCTTCAACTGGGCATAAAAATCTGAAGGAAGCATTGTCAATGATGATCCTGAGTCTACAATCATATTTCCTATATTATTCGTAAAATTATATGTGGGCTCGTACATTACCAACCTCTGATTCCCAACACTGATTCCATACAGTGACACGAAGTAGAAAGTGTCCGGTAATTTGCGTACTAAGGGGGTGACCACCGTCCCTCTACCCGAAACCACGGCATTGTCACCAAAATTCAACGTACTTAATTTTGTGTACACGATTTCTTGTGAGGTGAGGCAGTAAGAGAATTTTCCTTGAGCTAAATACCCTAATTGTCGAATAAGGGAGACTTTTCCACCTCCGAGACCAACGACGCCCGATTCGCCACCTGGATTTCGGCCGCCATTTCTATATCCACATCCAAATATAACATTATTGACAGCTGTCGTTGTGCCACCAAGAGCCTTAAACGTAAGGATATCCGTGCCGAGCGCGCCCCCGCTGTACGTTTTGTCCGCATAAGTCACGGTATAGAGACAAGTATCCGTGCGCGTGCTGCAAAAGGTTTTTTGCGTATAACTGCAGAATGGATCCTTGCAAGAAACCTTTTTGTATGTGTTGGACAATCTTGGTCTATAAAAGGTGAAGTTCTGTTTAAAGCATTTGATACAGGGTTGGCATTGTGTCCATATAAGGTTACTCCCGGTGTCGAGAGTGCCTATGGTTTTGACTGGTGGAGCGCCAATCGAGAATTCCACGAGATATTCTCCGCCCGATTCGATAACATCGGATTCAGGCCATTGTCTGAAGCGGCTCTCGTTGAAACGTTGGATACGTTTCAACGATCGTCGCATTGAATTAACGAGACGTTGTGTAGGAGACAAGGAAGGATCATAATAAGGAGATTGAGGAGAGTCTCTATGGATTAGATCAATGGTCAAACCACTGGAGTTTGCTTTTGTCGATGAATTATCACATCTAGACAAGGAAACAAGGGGAATTAGTGTTACAAAAGCAATTAAAATTGATTTGACGGTAATGTTTAATTTGGCCATGTTTAATTTTGGGGGATGATGGTTTAGAGAAGAACTGCAAAGCAGTTTTTATAGGGGGAATCTATATTTTTGAAAAGATACTAGATTTTGTATATTCTTTCAAGGATCTATCATGGGATTTTTTACAAACCACTACTGGGTTACAGTTGAATATTTATTCACTTTAAAATTTAGAATGACATGCAGTTAGAATATTCTGTAGACAAAATATATAGATTTATTGAGAATCCAAATTATATGCATTGATATTATAATTACCTTTGACTTGTACTAAAAGGGTCATTTACCTCTAGCATTACCTTCTATAGTTCTATTAGTTGTTGAACCTTTCTTTTAGGCCGAGCTAGAAAATGAAGATTGGGGGGAGATTTATTTTTTCTTTATAATGTAAAGAGAGAATTTAAATTTTATAGGGTTGGGGGGATGTTAAATTTTTAATATTTATATATATTTAATTTCTTTTAAAAATCTTATTTGCGGCCCCCCCTCCCTCCATTTGTGAATTATCAGATTTGTTATGGCTTCTAATGCAATGTATATAATCACATACACTATATTAGTGGTATTTGTTATGAAATCTAATGAACATGGACAATGTTTACATTGACCAAATGCCTGCTTGATTTGGAAAAGTAAATTAAGACATAGAAAGAATAAGATATTACTTATAAACTTACAAGAAAATTAAGGCTTTCCAAATTCCATTCATTAACCTTGGTTCAGTTTTACGTTTACCTTGGACTACCTAGGTTGAAATTATGTTCCAAACGCGAATCAGATTTTCTTGACTATTTCAATTAGGGTTGTCAAGAAGTGAATCTTATTTATTCGATTCGGTATTTGAATTCGAAAAATTAGAATATAAATCCAAATAAAAATATTTATTTAGATTCGCATTTATTGAGATTCGCATATTATGCGAATACGAATATGAATATTATTATATTCGATTTAAGTATTCAAAAAATATTCAAATAATATTACATATATATATATATTTATATTTGTACAAATCACTTATATAGTATGAAGCACTGATACGGATACGAGACACAAATACGATACACCATGGGTACATGAATACCTCATATTTTGAAATTTTAAGGATATGAATACGGTATATATATACGTATAAAATTATATAATTTTATATTATTGAAAATACAGACGTACTAAGTAAAATTCAAAAAATAATGTTTCAAGTTAAAAATCTAAAATTGCATAAGTACTAAAATCTGAAATGTGATAAATCACATACACACAAAAAAATGCTAAGAAAATAGACAGTGGAATGAATTATATCTATTTCCATGTGTAGATGTATCCATGGAGTATCCATGAAGTATCGGACAAAGTATCGTATCGGATACATATCTGATACGGGTACGACATCCTCATAGAAGTGTTCGTACTTCCTAGCTTATATATAATATTTATACATATAAGTATATATTTATTTATATAGATTGTTAATATAATAAATCATATATTCACTTATAAAAAGCCTAAACTAATAAGTCCAAATATAATTATACCTTTGTAGTATATTCTTGATTAACTCGACAATAGTTTCTTTATTATTGATGTATAATTTGATGATTAATATATAGATGTATTTAACAATTTCATGACCAAAAGTTATTATTTAGATTCTAATTGTTGTTGCAATCTAACCAGGTATTGTCGGGAAAAAAAAGATACAATATAGGTTAGAATTTCAAGTATGAATATTTAAATTGATTCGTATATAATCAAATAATTTTCAAATAAGAATAAGAATTAATTTTTTGTATTCGAACATTAAAAGAATACGAATATGAATATTCTCTAAATAAGCCGCATACAAATAGAATAGCATAATATTCGACTGGATTTGATTCTTTTACGCTCATAATTTCAATTACCAAATATGGATCCCAAATCAATGTATGTGACCGTTTTGAAAATATTAATTCTTTTTAAGTTTTAAACATTTAGTTCGATTTTGCATAATTGCGAGCTAGCATCTTGATTTGATGATATGAATGAAAATCTCGTTTTTGGATGAAAAATTAAGGTGGCAATTGGATATGAAATTAATTTTATTCTCGTTCAATTGGAAAAAAAATTTTGACCAAACATGCGATTATTTATGAAAATTTTCAGAAAATATACTATTCTCTCACTTTCACTTTTTCTTATTTTTTCTATCATCAATCACATAATTTACACATTTTTCCACAAAAACCTAATATTATTACACATTCTCCCACAAATTTCACTATTCACTCACTCACATATTTCTAACTACCAATCATATACAATTATTATTTTATTATTTTTAAATCAAATCAACTTTCATCATTACTTTTTCTTCTCACATCCAATCACACTCTCAAAATTCTTCTTTTTTCTTCTAAATTTTTTTTTACCACTATTCTCTAGCAAAATGAAAATTTTCAAAATTAAAGTATATCCAATCGCACCCTAACTTTTTTAGGCTTAGTTTTTTTTTCTTGAAAACTGTTTTGAGGCTTAGTTGGACAAAAGAGTTCGAAAATTGCTAGAACGCCCTTCTGAAGTATAATAAAACACAATAATCTTTGCGGTAATGGGTCAAAATGACCACTCCTATTATGAAAAAATAAAAAATCGCCATCTTTGAAAACACGTATTTTTTAGCCATTTTGGCATAACGAAAGACATTTATACCCTTCTAGCATATTTGTTTGATATTTGGTCTATTTCTCCCTCTTCCACTTATATCTCTCTATATCATCTTACTCTTTATTTTAAACTTTTTAAAAATTTGAATTTGTATTTTTCGTTTTTGTATACCCAATATGGGTATTGAATTATCGATCTCAGAAAAAGGATCAAAAAACGGATTTAAAACGAAAAAGTTATGTGAATTCAAAGTTTTGGAGAAAAATAAAATAACTGGTTATAATAAGTGAAAGTAGTTTGAGCAAGTAATTCGATATCATCGAGTTATCGCTGATTTGACCATCGATATCAAGTTATGCGATGAAATCTTGTTATCTTCCTCATTCACCCCAATCACCATTAACGAGCAAGGTTTTCAATCAAAACCTAAATTGTTTAAAGGGTCAAAGACTCAAAATGACCACTTCTAGAATGAAAAAATGAAAACTAGTCATCTTTAAAAAAAATATTTTTAGCCATTTTGGTATCACAAAAGATATTCATGCCCTTCTAGCATATTTATTTGATATTTTGTCTATATTTCTCTCTATATATCCTCTTACTCTCTATTTTAAAAAATCTGGCTCTGTATTTTTCGTTTTTGTATATGCAATATGTATTGAATTGTAGATCTCAAAAAAATGATTAATTTGATATATTATTCATGCATAATGGATTTGAAACAGAAAAGTTATGTGAATTCAAAGTTTTTTGGAGAAAAATAAAATAACTGGTTATAATAAGTGAGAGTAGATTGAACAGGTAACTCAATATCCAGTTACATAACTGGATATCGAGTTTGGTTTGACTAGCGCCTGCTATCCCAAAAGCTGAAAACTCGATACCCAATTTTGTAACTCGATATCGAGTAATCATAACTCGATATATAACTGAGAACAAGATCTTAAACATAACTCGATGAAAACCACATTACTCGATACATAACTCGATATCGAGTTATGCGAAAATTCTTGTCGTCTTCCTTATTCACCCCAACCACCATTAATGATCCAGCAAGCTTTTCAGTCAAAAATTAAGGGCACGATTGGATATGCTTTCATTTTAAAAATTTTTATTTTGCAAGAGAATAATGGTGAAAAAAAATTTGGAAGAAAAAATATGAATTTTGAGAGTGTGAATGGATGTGAGTTAAAAGTTTTATTGATGAAAGCTGATTTGATTTAAAAATAGTAAAATAATAATTGGTAGTTAGAAATGTGTGAGTGAGTGAATAGTGACATTTGTGGGAGAATATGTAATAATGATTAGTTTTTTGTGAAAAAATGTGTAGATGTGATTGATAAGATAAAAAATGAGAAAATGTGAAAGTGAGAGAATAGTTTATTTTCTGAAAAAAATTCATAAACAATCGCATATTATGTCAAAAAAATTCTCCAGCGGAACGAAAATAGAACCTTCCTCACATCCAATCGCTCCCTAAATTGTCTAAACCATAAAAATTCTCCAAATCTAACAACAAATCATAACTCAAACAACTATAAACTTACTAAATCAACAAAAAAAATGAAATTAACGGAACAAGATTTTTTGCCCGTCGATACAGTCGCCGTAGGTTCTATTTTGCAAGTCGTCGGAATAAGATTATTTTCCCAAATTTTGAATGACGAGTTATGAAGTTGGTGAATGACTCTAAAAAGGGTTTACTGGGTTAAGGGGCATTTGGGAATTTCACATGTCAAAATGGCTAAAAAACATGTATTTGAAAAAAATGCCTACAAAACATTTTGATTTGATGGGAATAGCCAAAAAACCGATCGACCCACTCTTGTTTAAACCACAAAAATTCTTCAAACCTAACAACAAATCATAACCCAAACAACTATAAACTAACTAAATCAACAAAAAAACATGAAATTAATGGAATAAGATTTTTTGCCCAAGTTTTGAATGTCGAGTTACGAAGGGTGAATGTGCTTGTGTGACTTGAAAAGGGGTTTACTAGGTTAAGGGTCATTTGGGAATTTTCACATGTCAAAATGACTAAAAAACATGTATTTGAAAAAAATGGCTAAAATTTTTTTTGGTTTAATGAGAATGACCAAAAAACCGACCCACTCATAAGGCTGCGATTGGATGTGAAAAAAATTTCATTTTCGTTCAACTAGAGAAATTTTTTTGACTAAACATGCGATTGTTTATGAAAATTTTCAGAAAATATACTATTCTCTCACTTTCACTTTTTCTCATTTTTTCTCTTACCAATCACATCTACACATTTTTTCACAAAAAACTAATCATTATTACACATTCTCCCACAAATTTCACTATTCACTCGCTCACACATTTCTAACTACCAATCATATTCAATCACTATTTTATTTTTTTTAAATTACATCAACTTTCATCATTACTTTTTCATCTTACATCCAATCACACTCTCAAAATTCATCTTTTTTCTCCCAAATTTTTTTTTGCCACTATTCTCTAGCAAAATGAAAATTTTCAAAATGAAAGTATATCCAATCGCACCCTAAGCTTTCCTCCATTCCCTCCATTTCAAAAATTCAACAGATAAAATATATCGAAAATAGCAAGATATGCATCAAATTTTCATATTTGATGACACTACAGGAAAGTTGCAATTTAGCGAGGAAATTTTTCCTCGCTAACATTGCTGATTTCTTCGCAAATGGAATTTAGCGAGGAAATATATTCCTCGCGCGTCTCGCTGCTATAAGACCGTCACAAACCTATATTAGCAGCATATATTCAAAATTCCTCGCAAACTTTAGAGAGGAAATTCTTGATTTTGCAGCTAAAGTTTAGAGAGGAAATTTTCAATTTCGCAGCTAATGTTAACAACAAGTTTATTAATTTCCTCGCTAAAGTGGATACAATGTGAACATTAACCGCAAATCTATTATTTTCCTCGCTAAAATGGATACAATATGAACATTAACCGCAAATCTATTATTTTACTCGCTAAAATGGATACAATTTTGTCTATAAATCATGTGTATATTTTTATTTATTTTTTTTAGGCTGTTTTTTATTATTATTCACTAGCAATCAATAATATAAAAGATATTAACAATAAAATAATCACAATGCTCATTCAATAGAAACTAAATAAAGAAAGTTGAGTTGAAGCACTTATGGTCAAGTGTTGATTGTAATCAACCACTACAAGTGTTTGCTTTCTTGAGTCTTGGCTTTAATGGAAAATATCGAAGGACTTTCTGAGGGATCTTATTCTTCTTTGCTTCATCATACTTATATCGTGGCTCCTTACACACCGGACATGTATCATTGCTGTTGTGTTCATTCCGAAACAATATGCAATCATTCTTACAAGCATGTATAGACTCATATCCCAAACCCAACTCTCTTAACATTTTTTTAGCTTCATAATATGAGCTCGGAATTGCATTCGGTTTCGGAAATGCTTTTTCTAACAATTTAAGCAACATATCAAACGACTTATTACTCCAACCATTCAGCACCTTAACATGCATTAATTTCACCAGAAAACTAAATGCAGAAAACTTTTTGCATCCTGCATATAATTCTCGTTGTGCTTCATCAAACATTGCCATATAATGTTCTCCAAACTGCTCTCCAGTTGTGTTTTGAATATAATCATCTGATCGAATTTCACTGTTTCCAGCAACTTCAGCATCCCTTAATTCATTAAGCATGTCAAAGAAAGTGTCATCTTCTTCAAAGTCATCTACATGTTCAACTTCATTTGTAGGACTTGCACAATTACTCGGCCCACTAACTTCTCCGTGAAAGATCCACACTTTGTAAGATTTATCAAAACCACATGTATAAAGGTGTCCTCGAACATAATTCAAGTCAAATTTATATAAATTCCTACACTTTCGACAAGGACAATGGATCTTAGATAAATCTTCATTTCTCATATAGTTTTCGGCAAGTTTCAAAAATCCATTCAAACCATTTATATATTCAGGAGCCACCCGATTCAAATTCATTATCCAATTGCGATTCATAATTCCAAAAATTGTTCAAGATATTAACCTGTAGGAAAAATAGATATACACAGATGAATAAAAGTTAAGATAAAAATGAGTTTGAGTACTCATGAGATTCTGTTAACTGTAGGTGAATTTGCAGAAACCAACTCATACTCATGTTTCCAAAAACTGTAGGTGAATTTGCAGGAGTCAAACTGACATTTTGGTTGAAAATATGAAGTTGTTATTGTAATATTTCACTTCACTGCAGAGTTAGGCCACCTACAAATACCAATTAAATATAGAGGCATATTAATTGAGTCACCTTTCTTTTACCTAATCAAACTTCATGACTGCATACATAAAGAAAGCAGAGATGTAAACAACTCAACTACCTCTAAGCTACTTGTCTTTATATCAGAGAAAGATTCAACCAACAGGACAGAAAAAGATTAGTCTACCACAAAATTAAGCTAATTGCTCCTCATATGTAAAAGTATTGAAGAAAGAGATGCACATCCAAACATACAAGTTTATGCAGTTTAGCACACATATCAGTCATAAGTGGCACTAAGGGAGCTTAATAATCCTAAAACCAGGCAACCAATACTATAATAGTCCTCATCCAAATGACATGCTGCACTATGTGAAGCGCAATAGTATTTTATTATTAGTTTCTTTATCTTATTGTTACTAATGAGGTGAACTCGCAGATTTAACAGTACCTCGAGTTATCAGTTAAACGTTTGATTTGGACATCTCTTGATGTCTAAAGCTTTTAATTGGAATAACAAAATACAAACTACTCCATTAATCCAAAAGCTCTACTCCTGCCATTAGTCTCCCCCTTTTTAGTGTTAGTTGTTTATATGAGGATTTCAACATAGGTCGAGATATTCACAACAATAAAATATACAATTTTGGAGCCTGAAACTAAATGAATAACAAAGGGAGGCAATAAGGCGAAAACAGAGCCAAGAACCAGTATGTGAATAAGTTAGTAGTAATCAAATAAAAACAAAATCGAGAAATGGGGCACCAATAATTCCACAACCAAAAAGCATCCTAATGAGGCGGAGAGAGACCGAGAGAGATCGACTTGAAACATCATTGAACCAAATCGACTTCAATTCCAACATCGGCGAGTTACAAGCACAAACAAAAAGTCAAAATTGTACTCACCATAAAATTCCAACGCCGATTATCATCTGACTCCGGCGATTGTGAAAGTAAACATAAAATTCCAGCGCCACGGAACCATAACACCGCCCTATTACTCTTCCGGCTGATTTTTCAAATGAAAAGGTAAGGAAAATGATTTGAGAAAAAATAATTCGATTGGGTTAGAGTTTGTGAGAATGAGGGTGAAGGAATCTGATGAGGGCTGAATAAATTTTTCGCGCGTGTAGGAAAAAGAGATTGCGCTAAAATATCTACTAGGCAGCTCTTTTTTTTTGGGAAAGAATCTTAGAGACGAAAAAATACAATGTATTTCGTTGCCAAAAAAAATAAAAAAATTATTAAAAAATACAGAGGATGTTGACGACGAATTCGGTCAATGTGTGTCAAAGCATATACAGAAAATTGGTGATTTACCGTGAACAGTAAATTTGGTGACCAATTCAAAATTTTCCTCACTATTTTCCATTTTTCATGTAGTGTGTGATATAAAAAAACGTTTAGATGAATAATAAGAAAATATATAAAATTATTCTAATAATTTATTCAATAAAGCTTTGAGATTAAAGGAAAGGGGAAATAAGATTTTTAGTCGCGTAAGTTTGGATTTTTGACCATCTAAATTGTAATTATCATGTTTTAGTCCTTTAACTTTCAATTTCTAGATATTCGATTCTTTAACTTTCGGACTTTCTAGATGTTGATCCTTTAACTTAGTAATTTTACTTTTGGTCTTATAACTTAACACATTTTAGAAATTTAGTCAGTAACATAGCGAATAGTTAAAAATTTAACTAATTTATTAAAAGGTTAATAGCCACACTTCACATTTTTTTATAGGACAAAAGAAAAATAATTAAATTTCAAGTTTTGAAAATTAATTAAATTATAAGCGATTAAAAGTTAAATTAATTTGATTAATAAAAGATTTAAATAAATAGAAATTTCTAAAATAATTAATGAATTTAGGTAAATTAAAATAATTACATTAAATTAGTAAATTAAGAATAATTTATCATATTATGTAATTAACCTTTGGTGAGAAGAATTATCTCCAAAAAATGGATCTGGACTAGTGTATTAGATGCATGTATTTATTTCACAAGGTTTAAAAAATTAATGCTTGAAATATTTTTTAAAAAGTAATTAAATTTAAAAATTATTAATTACTTTTTTTAAAAGTTAACTGTTAATTAACATTATTCAATTTTAAAAATAAAATTTAATTAATAAATAACTTTTTAATAAATTAATTAAAAACTAAATTCCCCTAAAAAATTTATAGGATTAATTTTCTGAAATATGTTAAGTTATAGGACCAAAAGTAAATTTACTAAGTTAAAGGACTACATATCTAGAAATTTGAAAGTTAAAAGACTAAAACATGAAGGTCACACATTAGAGGACTAATTCTCAAAAAGGTCTAACTTACGGGACTAAAAATCATATTTTCCTAAAGGATAACATTTAATATCACAAAACTACATAAGTTTAATAGGGCCTTATATTAATGATAAAACATACTATTAATTTTTTCAAAATTGAGAAAAAAAAAGTATCTAAAATTAAAATCAAAGTATAGTAAATAAACTTCTACAATAAATTTTTTTGGTTATATTTTAATATTAGAAATTCGATTATATGATCATAGCTTTAGCTACAAGACTAAGCAATTTTAGGGGACTTTGGGGATTTTGGGCATTCCAAGTCAATTTTGAGTCGTAATTTCACCAAAAAAGGAAATTCTCACCGGAAAAATGTCTTCATGTGCCAATCATGTGAGAAAAATGATTTGGGGATTTGGGCATTCCAGTCAATTTTGCTTATATAACTGTCTTTGTAGAATAAAGAGAATGATTATATGGACTAAAAAACATTGTCGTTGAAAAGAAGATTCTCATGATGAAGAAATATATAAATAATCTGAAAATTGTTTAACTTATTGGGACCTCTTTATTCAAATATACATGCACCAAATATCAATTAAAGTTTGCCACAATCAGCAGCCTTAAAGGACACTAGCCTCTTCTCAAGATCAAATCCCACCAAGAAGTTTGTTTGAGCTAAGTTACCAAATATAGCAAGATCTTGTACTGGTTGAGCTGCCAGGCACAGGGAAAATTCACTTGTTCTAACAAAAACATTCTCTTGCTTCCAATTCACATTAGCCCCTTTGAAGTGAACAGTGATCTTTGGAATGTCTATGTCTTTTTCGGTTAAAAAGCATAAATCCAATACGCCTTGTGGATCGTTAGTTTGCTTCAACTTGATTGAACTTTGCAGCGCATTCTTCAGCTTCGCGTAGAAATTAGTAGGAAGCAGTGTCAATGTTGTTCCTGAGTCTACAATAATATTTCCTTCTTGAACAAAATCCAAAGAAGAGTACTTATCGTAAAATTCCAACTTCTGATTCCCAACACTGATTCCTAAAAGTGTCACATAGTAAAAAGTGTCGGGTTTTTTGCTTACTAAGGGGGTCGACACCACCCCTCTACCCGAAACCCTAGCATTGTCGCCAAAATTCAACTTACTCGAGTTTGATTTATTATCTAGTGATGGGACCAAGCAATAAGAAAATTTTCCTTGAGCTAAAGGGCCTAATTGTCTAACAAGTGAGGCTTTTCCACCTCCAAGACCAACGATACCCGATTCACCACCATCAAATATGCCGCCATTTTTAAATCCACATCCAAATATAATGTTAGGAAGAGAAACCCTATTGCCACCGGTAGAGGCTAATGTAAAGGTATCTGTCGATAGCAAGCCCTCTGTGAATGACCCGTCTCCATAACCCTCATAATAGAGACAATTTTTCCTGGTCTTGCTGCAAGTAGTCTCTTGCAAAGAACATTTAGTAGTATTGCAAGGAATCGCTCGATATGTGGACGAACTTTTTGGATTAAATAAGGGTAAGTTTTGTTTAAAGCATTTGAGACAAGGCTGGCATTGTGTCCATATAATGTCACTGCCTGTATCGGCAATGCCTAAGGAAGGGACTTGAGGAGTGCCAATTGAGTATTTTATGAGGTATTCTCCACCCGAGTTAATAATATCTGGTTCGGGCGATTTTGTGGCGCGTTTCACATTGAAACGTTGGAAGCGATTAAATGATCTTCGGATCGCATTGACAAGACGTTGTGAATGAGACAAGGAAGGATCATAAGAAGGAGATTGAGGAGAGTCTCTATGGATTAGATCAGTAGTAAAACCATTGGTGCTTGATTTTGTCAAGAGATCACATCTAGACAGGGAAACAAGGAAAATTAGGGCAACAAAAGCAATAAAAATTGATTTGAGGATTATGGTCTTGGCCATGTTTTTACTTTTTGTCAGGATGCTTGTTTAGAGGACTGTAAAGCATTATTTATAGGAGGAAGGAAATGTTTTTGCTATTTTAATGATGCAAGTGATACAGGGCTAAATATTATTGACTAGATTTTGTATTTTCTTTGAAAGAATTGTCATGGGATTTAGCTCGCATGATAATTAGAATATTCTGTAGAGTAGACAAGATTGTTAGCTGACTATGTCCAAATTATGTTCACTGAGATTATACATTTGACTGTCAAAGAGAAATTTGGCTCTAGCCATTCGTTCAACTGTTCCAATTGTGAATAATCAGATTTTTTGCAGCTTCTAGTGCAATATAATCACAATCTCCATATTGCTAGTATTTGTCTTGAAATTTTAATAATGAACATGGATAGTGTTTACTCTGACTAAATGTCTGCCTGATTCTGAAAAGTCAAATAATACATTAAAGATTAAGATATTACTTACACACATACAAGAAAATATTGTTTTTCCAAAATACATTAACCCATGTTTCGATTTTCCGTACGTTCTCTGGATTACCTGGGTTCAAAGTTTCCTAATTCATAAACGAATCAAATCTACTGGTCCCAAATATGGATTTCAATCAGTGTCTATGTAGGTCGGGTTTAGACACTAAGAACACAACCAATGTAGTTAGGATTTAGTCCCAACTATGGATTTCTGATACAGGTAATGATTTCACTTGGATACATGCTAGTACTGCCAGTTGCCATCTATATTATACTCTGTTTTGGTCAAATTAGATGAATCGGACATGACGGGGTAAAATTAACTTCTCAATATTGCTTTAATTAATTTCAAATTAATTATTTAATTGTTCATAATTATTAATTGTTGGTTCAAAATAGTATAAAGCTACCCACGAGGCCCATATCATTGATAACAACCCATGATTCCCAATACATTATACTAAGCGAATGTAACCCAACATCTCAGGTATAAATAATCATTTCATATTCATTTGTGATTAATACGAACTTAATTAATTCATTTGCTCTTGGTATTATTATTGGGCACTTGCTGACTGTAAAGTAATAGGATCCAAAAGAATGCAAAGAAGAAAGAAACCAAAAGAAGCTGGAAGATAAAAAAGATGTTTTCAGATTGATGAATTGTATATGGCTGTACATATGTATTTATTTACAAGCTTCCCGTAACTACCTCCTATACATAAGCTATTCAAAATTTGAAAAATGAATATCACAAGATTACTACTAAATTTAAATATCAGCATAATATCAGCAAAATCTGTTGTCTGCAGATTTATCTTCAATACGCCCCCTCAACCGAATGTGCAGGTCTTGAACATGAAGGTTGTCCCGCAAAAGTTGAAAACGAACAGATGCCAGTGGCTTCGTTAATAAATCTGCAAGCTGAGCCTTAGTGGATAAAAAGGAGACGTGAAGTTTTTTTGCTAAAACTTGATCTCGAACATAGTGAAAATTGTTAGTTAATATGGTTTCAAACTTACATCACATATTTGCACATATAAGGTGGATCGAGTATACCTATTTGCAGTGGAACTGTCGATCCACATAACCAGGATTAAGCCCGTCGACAAGACTCCGTTTGATCCGTGATTAAGCCATCTACAAGCCTCCTCTTGATTGAATCGCGAGCAACGAACAAACCCCATAGATTGGTTGAACCACGAACAAGATCACGAACCGCCTTTCTCATTGGTGTAAATAATTACTAGAATTATTTACTTAGATATGCACACCTTAAACCCTTGGAGAACTTTGGTGATGCTCCAAGAAGAAAACCGTAGAGAGAAATTTTAGGAGAGAGATAATTCTTTCTATGTGTATGACGTTCTGATGACCTAGTCTGATTGTAGGGAGAGATATCAATATATATCTCAATCCCATGTATCTGTTAGAGTCCTGATGGGAGAGGTTTCTAGATAAACCTCATCTAAATAGGACTCCCTATTATCTCAAATATGGATGCAACCTAATTACACCCAATATCTCCCACTCATACATATTTGACTCGACTCATTCAAATCACATCCTCATAGTTCTCATCTCACGTCTCTTCATTCATACAGAGAATAAGGCGTGCGACCAATCGAGAAAGCCAAGGTGAGGAGAGTTATATTAAGTCATCACCAAACTAACATAACCCTACAACTCAATAACTCGCTATGCACCACAAACCAAGTGATCGCACTCAGTCAAGCATCTCTAGATCCCTCAATAAAATAAATAGAGCATGCTCGACTCAGTCAAATATATTTCTAGATTCATGACTAGTCAAACATATTTCGACATAGTCGCCCGGGCTACGAATCATAGAACATAAGTGCGTTATCAACTTAATTCTTACTCGGCCCCACATGCCAATTAGCTTGGTCTTGCAACTTTCCTAGACATGCTCCAGGGCCAAGAATCACACATGGCCATTGGATACATGCTAAAGTAGCGTCATCAAGCTTACACCTCATGACATGGTCCAAAGTCCCAAAGGGTACAAAAAAATTAATACGGGCTCACACAGTGACGAAGCAGGGACCCATTCAGTCACTTTCCCATAGACGGTCGACTCAAAGCACATGTAGTAGGAATACATGCTATGATGGAGCTCCCACTCAATTTAGGCATGTCACGCTCGAGACATCATACAAATCTTAGTACAGTCGCTATTCGAGCGCCCGACCTGCGAACTACTCGTAGTCACTCCCAAAGTGTCATACGATAGTTGACACATTTGGCTACAAATAGGCTTTTATGAAGTTTGGACATACTTCATAATCGATCAACTCGGATCTCATCTTAACCTCTAGTTAAGGCGACTGTTAATTATACTTAATAACCTTCTTCACCGCTCTAGCACGAAGGCGATCATTCGCAAATCTCCTTATGCGACACAATCTTTTAAGTCTCATCCCGCTCGCTCGCTTAGCGCCAGGGCGATTGCCCGTGTGAGAGGGCCAATCAAAGCCTGGTGACAACTCACAAATTCAGTACCAAACACGTAATGAGAATCCAACATATCTCATTAATCACAATATGTTCTCAAAAGCCACATAATCAATTCTACTTAATCCCTAATGACTCACATACCTTGGGAGCACATCTCCAAACAAGGGCTAATAAAAGGGATGAGCGCCCACACCGCTCGTAGAATTATGCCTCAGAATAATATTAACTATGTGCAAAAACTCTCAAGTGGAGTAAAGCCTTGAGTAAATATGTTTGGTCTACCATCCATGTTTGGCGCCCAAACTATACACCAAAGTGGTTTTACTATCACAAAGATAACAAAATACATCATGGATGTGCGCGCAATACGCATCATTTCAAGATTTCAAATTTGCCTCTAGCAAATCATAGACCAATCTGTTAAGATATCTAAGTATCCACATGTCGGCATCAAAATAGCGCATGGATTACTTCGTTATCCACTCACCAATCACACTGCTAAGTACAAGACTTACTGAGTACGCACATAGCGCACATCAAACATTCGATAGTACTTACATAAACTAGCTAGCATTTCTTTCCATCTTACGAAGATATCGTTTCTTGACTAAGAATATGATCTTTCACCATGGAGTGTAAAGACAGCCAACACTAAGTGGCGATAACTCCATGTTCTTTCCAGTCATCACATTTTTGCCATATACAGTGAGATACAACTCTTGACATATGTTCAGTGAATTAATTGACCATCGTGCGCCTATCAAAATGATAGCTCGATGAAACCAGTGATGATTCAAGTCAAGCTGGAGCTTCTTGATCAGCAATCAATGCGCTCTTACTCCACTCTTGAATTCAGCGGGTGATCCACACATATCTCCTTATTCAACTTTCATTGAACTATGTCAACATCAATCATCCAAGACAACACTAGATAAAAGTGGCAATAATAGATAACATATCAGGCGAATTGAGGCAATCTCACCACTTAAGGAGAACATCTCAAAAAATAATTTACGCTCTTCTAACAAACGTAAATATTTCGTCCTTAGTCGAGCTACACACATGTTAATCAACCCATCTATATTGCACTTGACCTTCCAAAACCACATGTTTCAAATGGTTTTGCATCTAGACAGAAGATTAACAAGCTCTTAGACTTTATTCTTAGTTATTCGATGCATCTTTTCCTTCGCAACAACTATCCACTTAGGGCATCGAGTGAAGTCACATGTTCTATTGATTCATCAACACCCACAAAAGTATTTGTGAAGGATACCCACTCAATCTCATATATCATATAGATGATGGGGAATATTTCATATTCACTCCTTTTTACTCGTAGAATGTGAGAATTCTTTTCGTGTGAGACACTAGCTCCCACCGACTTAGTGTTGCTCCCATTATCCCAACGATTACTAGATGAGTATAAAATACAGCATCATCGCTAGAGAAATGAGCACCTCCTAAGGATCTTGCAACTCGCATAGTTTTAAGATCTCTTTAGACTTCACAAATGCTCAATAAATCCCTTTGAGGGGAAACCTAAATCGTGCGACTTGATTCTCCACGTGAGAACATATATTCTCGAACTTACACAGGCACATACCCACTAATTTGGGCTTGTTACCAAACTAAAGCTCATACAAGGTTGAAGAATCATTTGGAGACACATTTTTTTTATGATGTAGGCGGCAAACAAGATACACAAATCAATTTGCGCCATCATAAATTTAATCATTTTGAAGTGGTTGTCCCTTCTTCGCAAGCTCATATAGCTGCAAAGTATTTGGAACCATCATTCAACTTGCAACTTTATTTCCTTCAACTGTGTGCCCAAACTAATTAGACACACTATTCCCGCTCCCTATTAGCACATCTCCATTTGTTAAGAATCGCTCAAAGCAATTTGGCGCTTCTAACTAATGAGAGTGAGAATGTACTAACTTATAGCATAAATAGCAATGAAAGAAAACAGAATGCGTTAATTTTGTGCCTTACACTCATAAGTCTGCACTCAACTTAGTGGACTTAGCTTTAAAGGAAAAAATAGTCATCTTATATTCTTCTAGCAGGCTTATCCCGCTTGAACAAAAAATTATGCAGAGGGAGATTGACCTTAGCGAGTTAGACAATAGAGCCTCCTCGAGCTAATACAGTCGTCCTCCTAACCTCACGTACCAAGATATCATTAGAAGATCTATAAAAAATACTATCTAAAGCCAAGCATCACAAAGAAAAGATAGACAAGTCTTATCACTTAGCAAATATCTTACAAGTGCATTTATCCGAGTAAGACTATATCGACACATCAAGTTGTGCATACCAACTGTTGAGCTTGAGGTGACTCTTTTTAGCCTCCTCATGTGCGATCTATAGCTGCACAACCCGATAATAGTCATACACATTTGCTCAATCTCACAACCACATACTAAGTCAACCAATATATACTATCCACCCATGTAGAGATTTGGAAATATTAGCGAAAAAATAAGAGAGCAAATAATTAGTCAAACTTCATCTCAGTACAATTACGAGCGAAGTTACCAATCTCACAAGTGCACTTAATATTTGTTGATACTTCATTGCCTCATTTAATAAGGTGACACGACTTCTTGTCACTTTATGGATTAATTTATAGTTCTAGTTTTAGCTTTTTGCTCTCGTCAAGCTACATTATGCTTGTACCAATATTCACCCGAGTTGGTTTATATCGGTCAGCACAAGCGACAAGTGCAATCACTTGTGTATTTCTCAACTTTTTATAATCAGCCTCTAGATAGGCAATTTTCATTAATAATACACACAAGTAACTAACATCCTTAATTCAACTCAAACAGCGAATTTGGATAACTAGAGTTTTTACTTGGGAATAAGCTCATATTCCAAAAATAGAGCTTAAACTCTTTTATTAAATTTGCAGTTTAAACAAATTAAAGCGCAAAATTAATTCTTGATCCATAAGTATATCATCGGCATCTCAACTGCGATTATTCCGGGCAATTAAGTTCTTATATTTGTGGCTTAAACAAATAAAGCGCAAATACTTTCTTTAATCCACAAAAATATTGTTCGCGTCTAAGTCGCGACAATATTGGATACTTTGTCTATTTTCATGCTAAATTGGCTAAACTAAACTTGGTGAGTTTGGTCTAAAAATACGATTCAATAATTTGCGTAAAACAATTAGGTATGATCTAAAATTTTATTCTGGATCCAAGTAATATTTATTATTTTCTTCAATTCAATGAGATCGAAAATTTGCTACCAAGGCTAGTAATCATCTCCCATGAATTGAAGATCACAATAAAAATTACTGATCCATGAATAAAATTATCAAAGTCCATAAATACTTCATGCATGCATCCATGCGATATAAGTAATTCGAAAAAATATAGCCCCCATGGGCGATATTGACATATGGTGCATCATGTGGAGATAATTTAGTGATGGCTCGGAAGCTACTCCTAAAAACAGACTGAGCAAGTGCACCTATCGTTTATAGCAAAGCTAAGCGAGTATCGAGTGTCATTCCCACGAGGACTATGATTACTAGTAATTACCGTCTTTTTATTATCTAGCCTACAAATTCGTCAAATAGTTTGTTGCAAAATAAAAATAAAACAAAAGCAAATAAAAGTGGAAGAGGCAACTAAGAACACGAAAGATATCGATACACTCGGATTGGAAGATGTTGGATATAAATATGCTTGAATGTGAATCCCTCTAGAACGTCTTTGTGATTTTACCAAAATAAATACAACCATAACCCTTAAGTTTTAACCATCCCTTAACATATTTTCATGCTTCATGGACCGTAGGCATTCCTAAATTAAGTTAAACCCTTTCTCAAGGCGAAAAACTCCTAACCTCAAGTTGATTAACTGAAATCTCTTTCTAGTTAAAACCCCAAGATTGCATTAACGGTTTGTGAATTCCCATATTAGGTTTGACCCTAATCCAGGAAGATTTATGTCGTCCATATCTAGGATTGCATGCAACTCCTTTCACTTATGTTGGTTCTATTTCACCATGAATCTCGATTTCCGGTGAAAAATAAACTTCAAATCAATATCATGCGCATATACCAATTCGAATAAACAAGCATAACATAAGTGACTCGCATAAAAACATAAGAAAATATATTAAAACATTCAAACCAATGATCACAAATAAGTTCTAGGGTTCATCACATTCAAACACTAGCGATTTAACTCATGATGGATTTGAGAATGAAAACAACAATTAAACAAGAAGTTTCTTTCGAAATCAACATGAATACTTGAAGTTAAAACTTCCAAAACCAACATAAGACTCCCCTGTTGGAAGTATGATGATGAAGTGGTGGAGTTCATCTTCTTCTCCGAGCGATCTTCAATCTTTGTGCCTTAGCGCCTCTCCATGGTGATCCAAGCCTTCTAACTCTCTTCCTCACTACAATATGTGTTTCTCCTCTCCAAAATATGAACTTTCATCCCTAAAAATCGATTTCTATGTGTATCAATGAATGAATATCCCCCCCTTCAACCCATACTCTTGGCTTTTATAGACATTATTTTGGAGAAAGTATTCCTTAATAATGTCATGTTTTGATAGTTTAATGCTCAACTTTATGAGTTGGGTTGTTGGGATCATTATTTCCATGTGATCATGTGGGAAAGTAAGGAATTAATACAACAAAATGAGGTGTAAATGTGCTCAAAAGTTGTCAAAAAGCTTGGTAGATGACTTTTTAACAAATTCCACGAGTAAATTGAAGTCGAAAGTGATCCGAACACGCCCATGTTGCATAAAACGGCCAAAGCCGTCTTTGTTTAATTGTTCGGGAAGTCGGGATAACATGGCGTGCTTCCCAACACGCCAGGCCGTGTCTCTCGACACTGGCCGTGTTGTGGAACACGGCCTGGCCGTGTCGGGGTTGGTTTGTGGTTTTTTTTTTTTTTTTTTTTTTTTCCCATTAACACTGTTCGTGTTGCCCAACACACCCGCCCGTGTTGGACCAAAAAGGCCCCGAAATGACGCGTTTGGCTTGGGATTTCGAGCGTTTTTGCATCCTTAAACCCCAAGGTATGTTTTGACATGAATCCATGGTCCGAAATTCACCAAAATTAGCCGAATGGTCAATCTACACCAATAAAAGCACCCACAGTAGTATAAACAATGTACAATCAAAAACTAATGAAACTAACAACAAAATAACTCAATTTCTACTCAAATACACACATAAAACATGCATAAAAATACACTTATCATTTAGACTTATGGTGGTAAAACAAAAAAATATCCTCGTAAAATTGATATTACATAGCCTCCAAAAATCGGCTCAATAAATACATGCCTCGAAAAACAAACGTATTTTCAAGGCCTACTACATCAATCTAGAAAAAGTAAAAAAAAATAAATGAGGATACCGAATTACCACTGTTAAAAAATTAACTCCCACAAATAATATTAATATAAAACAATAAATATTCAAATACATGAGCACCCGTATATTCAAACACATGATAATTCATATCACATCAACAAAATTAATTGCAACACAAAAAAAAATTGAATACACATAAGCAATTAATTAATAAAACATGCAACTCATAAATTAAAAATCACATTGAATCTTGCATCTCAATGCGCAAAATATATAAATATTTTTCCACGCACCTTGTGCGAAAAAAATATCATGCGCCAATGTGCAAAAAATAATTTTTCCATGCATCACAATGCACAAAAATATTAATTTGTTGCAAGCATCTTAATGCGCAAAAATAATTTTTCTTTCATGCACCTAATGCGAAAAAAAAATGGCATTGCTACATATGGGCAAAAAATAATTCTTCATGCATCATATTGCACAATTATAATTTGCAAGCATTCTTCATGCGTAAAAATAATTTTTGCAAGCACTAAATTGCGCAAAATATTTTTACATGCATTAATACTATAACAAATAAATAATGCACAAAAATAATTTTGCAAGCGTCCCAACGCGCAAAAAAATAACTTGTTATCGAGCTTCTACATAAATAGAAAACATCCTAGGATAATAACAAATAATTCTCTTGGTCTAGTGGTGAGCATGCATAAAGTTATATAAAAAGGCCTAGTGTTCAAATATATGCTAAACCACATTCCAAATTTTTTAAATAAAAGGATAAACTACTTAGGCAACTACTAAGCGCCTGGAATTCCAGTAGGGTTCCATGTCACCTGTCCGCATGGCAGCGCCACGTCAGGCGCTTTTTGTGATTCAGCGCCACATCCGCGGTCGCCCATGTGGCGATTCCTTTTCTTTTTTTTTTTAAACAGCCGCTGCCTCACATCGGCTTATCCCCGTGCGCAGGAAAAACAAAAAAAAAGGAAAAGCAATGTTTAGACACAGGCGGCAAGGATTTCAATGTTTTTTTTAACTCAAAAAACGACATCAGCAGTGAGACCGATTAAAAGGAAAAGAAACACACTGCAGCCCTTGGCGCCATTATCAAGGTGAGATTTTGTTTTTCCCTTGAAAGCTTTGAATCGACATAACTCATTCGTTTCAAATCCGTTTTTCATTCATAATATATCAAATTAATCGCCTTTCCGAGATCTATAATTTGATACCAATATTGCATATATAAAAATGAAAAATCAGATTCAATTTTTTCAAATAAAAAATCAAATCACATTAATCCTCAAACTCAAGCACATCGCATAGGCGAGATCGAGCTCTAATGGCTCTGATACCACTGTTAGTTAATATGGGTCCAAACTTAAATCACATATTTGCACATATAAAGTGGATCGAGTATACCTATTTGCAGCGGAATTGTCGATCCACATAGCCAGGATTGAGCCCGTCTACAAGCCTCCATTTGATCCGTGATTAAGCCATCTACAAGCCTCCTCTTGATTGAATCGCGAGCAACGAACAAACCCCATAGATTGGTTGAACCACGAACAAGATCACGAACCGCCTTTCTCATTGGTGTAAATAATTACTAGAATTATTTACTTGGATATGCACACGTTAAACCCTTGGAGAACTTTGGTGATGCTCCAAGAAGAAAACCGTAGAGAGAAATTTTGGGAGAGAGATAATTCTTTCTATGTGTATGAGACGTTCTGATGACCTAGTCTGATTGTAGGGAGAGATATCAATATATATCTCAATCCCAGATCGATTAGAGTCCACGATGGGAGAGGTTTCTAGATAAACCTCATCTAAATAGGACTCCCTATTATCTCAAATATGGATGCAACCTAATTGCACCCAATAAAAATCAATTTCAATATGTTTAGTACGGGAATGGAAAACTGGATTAGATGACAAATAAGTAGCTCCAATATTATTGCACCATAACATTGGGACTGTTCGTAAAGGAAGACGCAAGTCATGTAAAATGGATTGGATCCATTGTAACTTTGCGGCTGTGTTGGAAAGAGATTTATATTCTGATTCAGTGCTGCTGCGAGCAACAGTTTGTTGTTGTTTGCAGCTCCAACTGATAAGATTAGATTCATGAAAAATGCAATATGCCCCAACACTACGTCTATCATCCTTGTCGCCAGCCCAATTAGCATCGCTATACCCTTGAAGAGAATGATCCGACTTATGATGTAAACAAAGTCCATAGCTCACCGTACTTTTTAGATAGCGAAGGATGCGTTTGACAGCTTGCCAATGAGTATATGTGGTTGATGCATGAACTTACCTACCCGATGGACAGCAAAGGCAATATCTGGACGAGTGAAACTCAAGTAATGTAATGCACCAACCGTGCTTCGATAAATTTGTGGATCAGAAAATTCTCGACCTTCAAACTTAGATAAACTGCAAGTTGTACTCATCGGGGTTGAACAGGGCTTCGCTTCATGCATGTTTACTCGTTTTAATAGGTCAGTCACATATTTTCTTTGCGTCAAAAAAGATCTTGGCCATCAAACAGGGCTTCCATACCAAGGAAATATGATAGATTTCCTAATTTTTTTACGGGAAAAATAAATCCAAGTTGCTCAATAAACTGATCAATACCATCTGATGAGGTCCCGGTGATGATTATATCATCAACATATATAAGTATGAAAATGGAGAAGTTACTGGTATGAAGCATGAATAGGGAGGTGTCTGCCTTTGACCCAATAAATCCCATTTGCTGCAGTTGTTCAGATAGCCGTGAGAACCAAGCTCCTGGAGCTTGTTTAAGACCGTATAAGCTCTTCTTTAAACGACACACATGATTAGGACAATCAGGATGGACATAACCTGGAGATTGCTGCATAAAAACCTCCTCTTGTAGTTGGCAATGTAAAAATGCATTTTGGATGTCAATTTGTCGGATACTCCATTTTTATGTAATAGCCAAAGATAATAACAACTGTATAGTCCCCGGCTTTATGACAGGACTAAATGTCTCTGTGAAATCTAGACCAGGCTGTTGATGATAGCCCTTGGCTACTAATTGCGCTTTAAAGCGCTCAATACTGGCTTGGCATGTCTCTTAATTCGGAATACCCACTTGTTGCCAACAAGATTATTACTAGGATTGGGTGGAACAAGATCCCAAGTGCCATTTTTGACAAGAGCATTGAACTCAATGTCCATGGCTTCGCGCCAATGGGTAAACTTAGATGCCTCAGAGAAACATGTAGGTTCTATAAGAGAAGAGACATTATTAGCAAGCAAACACTTAGGTAAAGGGTATTTAGCGATTCCAACATAAGGAGCTTTTGGCTTGAGGGATTTTGTCTGATATCGTGTGAGCATACGATGTTGGCGGCTTGATAATTGATTATTTGATGGTGCCATATCACTTGAATTTGGTTGGTCAGAACTTCTAACAACATCATTTGAAGTTTCAGTGATATTTCATACTTGTGCTTGACCATCATCTGAACATACCAAAGTAGTATGAATATCCAAAGGGACATGATTTGAAGCATTTTGATTACTTGGCAGTGGCACTTGATCATTTGAATTGACGTGGGGTCCTGCATGGTTAGTTCGAGTATTCGAGTGACATAAAGATGATGGCAACGAAAAGGTTTGTGGTGTGGGAGGATTGGACTGTAAGGATTCTTTTTGGTATGGAAACAAAGACACGTCGAAAATGACATGGCGTGAACCATATATTTTACCTATGGCCAAATCAAGACATTTGTAGCCCTGATGTGATAGACTATAGCCAAGAAAAATAAAAGTTTTAGAGCGGAAATCAATTTTATGTTTGTTATAAGCACGCAAGTTGGGCCAACAAGCACATCCAAAAACACGCATAAACATATAGTTGGGTTTCTGATTATAAGCTATTTCAAAAGGTGATTTATTGTTTAAAACTTTGGAAGGGAGGCAATTGATAATATAAGTTGCAGTTAGAAACGCATCTTCCCAATAACACTGGGGCAAATTTGCATGAGCCAGCAAAGCTAATCCCATTTCGACAATTTGTCGATGTCGGCGTTCAATAGAACCCATTTGTTCATGTGTATAATGTGAGGCCCACCCCTACTACTACACTACTACGCAATATAAAAAGTAAAATTTGACAACGTAAACCCTATATACCTATACATTTTTTTTACCTGTGATATTTGAACAACGAACAAGCAAGATCACTTTACTTATAAGAAAATGACAACCCATATCTATAAGCAAAAGAGGTAACAAACCCTGTATTAAACATAGCAACCTCCATGTGACCACACTTATAACCCACATCACCCATCTATTTATATATACATATTTACATGAGAGTTTCAAAAGAGGGTACAACCTTAAACCAAAATATAATACAGGACCAAAAAGGGAAAAGTGACCCATCAACATAGCCCAACAGGTCGTCATCCATGTACACTGTCCTCAATAACCTGTAGAAGCTCCAGCAGCCTGCCCAGTAAGGCCTGGAAATCCAGCATCACCAGACTCACCTACAATGCATGAACTACATGAGCTAAAGCTCAATAAGTAAAAATCATGCATGTCAATGAAATGATATGAAATACATAAGTAATTGTATCCAATATACTCTTTCGAGAATGCATGCCGATGAAATAAAGTATTTCAACCAAATTCCCTTTTTCTTTTATCGGGCCCTTGGCCCCCTACTACGCACCGGAAAGAGCTCAATATCAATTTTCAGATGGCCAATAACCAATTGACACAGACGAGGGCCCATCCTCTTGTGACCGCGGATGTCCGCCTCATGCCCGCACCCGCGATCCACAAGAAGTCATCCCACTCGCCGCACCAACCATAAGGGTACTATCAAGTGGACCATCCTCCGTGACCACCAGGCGTCCGCCTCATGCCCGCCCTGCGGTCCTCCAGGAAAAGTCATCCCTTGCGGTACCGAAATATCATATACATAAGCCACATAGGCCTTGCACTAGTAGTGGCCAATCAAAATATTTTCTTTTCAAAAATCATGTCGTGCATGCCTCATCTCAATAATGCTCATATGTTTGCATGCACGTCCAAATGCCAATGAATGACATGCTCAATGAAACACAAATCATCACACTCAATATCCACCAAACAACATATGAACATCAAGGGTTTCCATAATGCATCCATCAAGATACAAGAATCACATTTAGTATCAATAAGACAGGAAATACTATGTTTGCATTCATTGTTAGTTGCGGATGGATTTCACTTACCTTGTATTGATTATGCCTTACGTTTTGTATTGTAGAATTGTAACTCGTCAACTTTAACTGCAACTAATCTGTAGTGATACAATTTGAATCGATATGTTTACTATTCATAATCTCATAAAGGACCTTAAATAACGATTTAATTAGGTTTGAATTAAACTTTAACCTAAAATTCAAAATACCTAAAACAAATCACCTAAACACATCAGTTTTTCTAATTCAAATATATTCTAGCATCACCTAATCAATGACCCTTGTATTAAGTGGCAGTACTAACCATTATCCACAACATTGTTTATACATATAATCGGTGATGTAACTGAACTTAATTATAATATCTAATTTATAAATTTTAAATTTATCATATGAGTATGACTACCATTTGTACTATGACTGAAACTCATTTGGTTGGACTCATTTGTTCTCTGCCAGTCACATAACAAACATATGTAAATATGAATATGATATATATATATATATATATAATTGGTTATCAAGTGATAGAAATTCTACCAATCCCTATGCATAAACTTGAGGGAATTTTTCAATATAATTCTCTAAAATCCTTTCATTTTCCTTACTATTTCGTATCAAATATTTATTATTATTACTTTTTTTTTTTGCCACAACCGTAATATTCAAATTCGAGCCATTATCCATATTTTAAAAACTTGTCAAAACCCAATTCCTTTAATTGGAGTTACTATCTCTATATCTGAGAGCTATCCATCCATCTTCTCTATATTTATTTATTTATTTTTAAAATTCAAAGTATTATTTGTAGATGAAAAAAAAACTTACTTGAACCTCTTTCTTCTTCATTCCTTCGGTGCCGAGGTGTGACTTAGCGTGTTTATGTGTATTGTAATTAGGTGATAAGTATCATATATATTCTATAAGGCGGTGATGATATATAAGGAATAGATATGTGATCCATCGGATAAATATATTATATTAGTTAAAAGTTTCTAGTATATATAAAGATATACACTAGTTATATATAGAGTGATATAAATTATATATATTATTCATTTACACATATGAAGTACACGATCTCTCTTCTTCTTTATCTTTCTTTCTTTTTCTAAACTATATTCGAAATTTTATATAACAATATACATTATAATCCCCGATACACCTATTGATGACACCTCTCATTCCTAAATTTACCACGTGTAATATTGAACCTCTTTGAATAGCTACCACGTGTAACTCAATGGCTAGCATCTAATAGTCCGACAATTAAGTACCTTTCTTTTTACTACTTAGTAACCCAACGACTAATCACTATAAGTGAGTTTCGAAATTATAGAACTAGTCATGCCATATATAATAGTGAGATTATGCTAATAACACATAACCAACGTGTAATGCAAGAAATATATTGGCCAGGTGAGTAGTGAGAGGCTCGGGTATTACATATAAGGACATGCTAAACGATGCTGAATACCACAAGTTTTAAAATAAGTATTCAAGCGTCTATATTCACCCCCCCAATCAGTTTGAATGGCCTTGATTTTTGAATCAAAATGTCTTTCAACATACTGTTGAAACTGAATAAATATATTTTCAACATCGGATTTCAGTTTTAAAGGAAAGACCCAAATGAATTTAGTAAAGGCATCCAAAAAACAAACATAATAACGAGATCCATAAGTGGAAACACATGAGCTAGGCCCCCAAACATCAGAATAAATTAATTCAAGAGGTCTCAAAACAGAGTAAACTGAAGTAGAAAAAGGTAAATTATGGCTTTTAGCCATCTGGCACTCAGGACAAACATTATGTCTATTATTTGAACCAAAAGGTAAATTATTGTTGCGAAGCACATGTCGAACAGTAACAAATGATGCATGACCAAGACGACGATGCCAATCCGCAATGGAGATTCTAGTACCAACAAATGCACATGGAAAATAACGTTGAAAAGATGGCGAGAAGCAGTAGAGGCCATCTGACACATATCCCTTATGTAGGACGTTCCCCGAGTAATCCTTAATAAGAAAAAAAGAACTGTGAAACTCAAAGTAAACATGATTATGTTGAGCGAATTTTTGAACAGATAGCAGATTTTTTTGTAATTTCAGGTACTACAAGGACTTTATCAAGAATAAAAGAGGAAAATGAATTAGATAAGGAGACAGCTCCAATATGAGTTATTTTCAAACCTGTACCATCACCAATTTGAATTTGATCATTGCCAGAAAAATCATCACTTCGGATATTCAGATTACTTAAGTTGTTGGTCAGATGATGTGTCGCACCAGTGTCGGGATGCCACTCATTTTCAGTTGAGTGTTGTTGAAGTTGATTAGAGGCTAAGTTGGCTTGAGGATTTGAGCGAGGAGGCGGAGTTTGGAAATTTGGATCAAATCGCTTCCAACAATGGGAAGCAGTGTGGCCAATTTTCTCACATAGTTGACAGCACACAGTGTTGTTGGTACGGCCTCCTCCACGGCTTCCATTAAATTGATTACGCCCCCTACCTCGAGAGGCTAATGGGTTACCGCGGCCTCGTCCTCCTGAAAAGATTTGTTGTCGTGTAGCGACATTGGCAGAAGCAGTAGGCACTGATATAGTTTGATAATTATGTTGGATGCGAGCTTCACATGTCAGAAGCATAAAATAAATTTCTTCTAAGGTGAGAGAATTATCACGATGAGATACCATTGAAACAAGAGAGTCATATTCTGGTCCGAGTCCGGCAAGCAAATATGTGTAAATATCTTCAGATGTAAGAGTTTGACCGGCAAAGGCTAATTCGTCTGTGAGACGCTTGATTTTCATGAAATAGTCAGTTGCAGACTGATTTCCTTTCCGAATGGTAGAGAGTTGGGAGCGGACATGTACCCGCTTTAGCACGAGACTGTGATGTGAAAGCAGTGTTTAGAGTTGTCCAAACTTCAGCAGAGGTGCTGCAATGAGCGACTTGGGCCAACACTTCATCTGAAAGTGAAGAGTTGATGCAACTAAGAATAAGGTTATCTTGGACTTCCCAAATATCATAGGATGGATTGGGGGTTGTAGAGCCATCTGATGCAGGGATGGTTTTTGCAGGCTGTCGAAGAGTGCCATCAACATAGCCAAAAACCTTTTGGCCTTTAAGATAAGGTACCATGGTAGCTTTCCATGTTGGGTAGTTGAGACCTGTGGGTTTAGTTAGGTTGATTGAGGAAGATGGGTTGAAGATGGGGAGGTTGGTTTCTGAAATATTGGTGCTTGAAGAATTTGGAGAGGTAGACATCTTGAATCAATTAGACGTTAGTCTTATTGGCCTTTGATACCATGTAAAGTAATAGGAACCAAAAGAATGCAAAGAAGAAAGAAACCAAAAGAAGCTGGAGGATAAAAAAAGATGTTTTCAGATTGATGAATTGTATACGGCTGTACATATGTATTTATTTACAAGCTTCCCGTAACTGCCTCCTGTACATAAGCTATTCAAAATTTGAAAAATGAATATCACAAGATTACTACTAAATTTAAATATCAGCATAATATCAGCAAAATCTGTTTTCTGCAGATTTATCTCCAATACTGACTTAACTATCGGATGGGCTTCTTCAGGACAATCTAACGACCCTCATAACCTTGTCTGTTTATGTTGCAGGCTAGTTCACATCACAAGAGACTATCTTTGCTATTGGAGTTAGCTTAATTTTAGCACTTAGCTTGGACTGTCAAACCGATTGAGTAGTTTGCAATTTTTAAGCAGCGTCATCTCCCAAAATTTCTCTCAAGCTTTAAGAACGAGTCTTTTCCTAAAGCCTCAAAAACCTTTCTCTTCCATCTTTTAATGTGCATTTCTTGAACTAGAAGATGGATAACAGTAAGGCATGTTTGTGTGTGCAAGTGTTAATGCATTATGCATGAGTGCATAAAATGATTTTGGTCTTGTAAATGCATTTTTTTTTTTTGAGTTACGCACACACACTTCACTGGGGATTGAACCCTTGACCTCCCACACATTAATTGGAGGGAGTGATACCACGTCTTGTAAATGCATTGACCTACATAATAAAATTGATAAAAAAAAATATTCGTTATTCAAGTATTATTTTCTACAAACAGGGCATTTGACCTTCATCTACTATACCACTTAGACATATCTAATATTTTGTTGATGAATGGTATGACTTTTTCTCGTAACATCATTATAATATTAATCTTTCAATATCGTAGTTGATTGCTCAAAATCATTCAGGAACATAGTCATTGTAATATTAAACAAAATAGCAGTAATGTAAGCTTGTGTAATTATATTGCTTTAGTAAAGCAATGGTTCATAGTTAAATGTCTCCTTGACTTTAAGAAGTCAAACACATAATCTCAAAGAAAATAATTATTTTGGAAACTCATTATAAAATTTTTCAATAAACTCTTCCCGTATTATGCAATAATAATAAGTGAGGTTACCTTTCAATTGTAAGTACTAGTTAAAAAATTTGCAATATTACAGAAAAAATTCTTTATAGCATTATAATCTGCACCAACAAATTATTAATTACCAAAATTTCCTCAGTCCCTGCAACACTTTTTTGTCCCTACAAATAATGCTATACACAATTCTACTCTAAACCAGCATCCTCTAAAAACATCATCCTTTTCATCTTGTAAAATCATCATGGCCAAAACCATGATCATCCTGAAACCAATTTTCATTTCATATGTAGCACTAATTTCCCTTGTTTCCATGTATAGATGTGATTCATTATTGAAAAAAGCAAGCACCAATGGTTTCACCACTGATCTAATCCATAGAGACTCTCCCCAATCTCCTTATTATGATCCTTCCTTGTCTCCTACACAACGTATCGTCAATGCACTACGAAGATCATTATCGCGTAAATGGGAATTCATCGACTCCAACGGAGAATATCTCGTGAAATACTCAATTGGGAATCCACCAGTCTCTGCCTTGGGCACTGTATATACAAGCAAAGACGTTACATGGACACAATGCGAGCCCTGTCTCAAATGCTTTAGTCAAAACTTTCCCTTATTTAATCCGAAAAAGTCGTTCACATACAGAGCGATTCGTTGCAATACGTCCGAGTGCAATTCCGTGAGAGGGACTTCATGCAGCCCGACTAAGAAAAATTGTCTCTATTACAATGTTTTTGCCCTCGGGTCTTTCACACGGGCTTGCTTTCGTGAAACCTTTACATTAGCCTCTAGTAGTGGCCAAAGGGTGTCCATTCCTAACTTTACATTTGCGTGTGGATTTCGAAATGCTGTCCAAAATACTGTCGGATCGGGCATCGTTGGTCTTGGAGGTGGAAATGCGTCGCTTGTTAGACAATTAGGCCCTTTAACTCAGGGGAGATTTTCTTACTGTTTGATCACACCATTCAATAACTTGATAAATTCAAGTAAGTTGAATTTTGACGATGCTGTGGTTAAGGGTAGAGAGGTGGCGGTTACGCCATTAGCACCGAAAGGACCAAACACGTTTTACTTCGTGACTCTGTTACAAATCAGTGTTGGGGATCAACGGTTGAATGCTTATTTTGAACAAGGGAACATTGTCATGGAGTCGGGGACAATGTTGACAAAGCTTCCAAATTATTTCTATTATCAGGTGAAGAAGGCTTTGTTAAGTCAAGTTAAGTTGAAGCAAATTAGAGATCCCACAGGGTTGTTGGATTTATGCTTTTTGACACGAGGAAACATACAAATGCCTAACATAACCTTTCACTTCGAATTTGCTGAGGTGTATTTGAAGCAAGAGAACATGTTTATTAGGACACGTGAAGATTCTTTGTGTTTTGCGGCTAAGCCGGCTGGAAAGCATCGTGCTGTTTTGGGTTACTTGGCGCAAGTTAATTTCTTGGTGGGATTTGATCTTGAGAGGAGGGTGGTCTTCTTTAAGCCTACTGATTGTGGGAGTCTGTGATGTGATTTGATGCATGTGTATTTGTCTCAAAAGTTAAATCTGTTTTAATATAGAGTCGGCCACTGTGTTTGACAATTTTCAGATTTTTTCTATATATGCATTGCACGTGATCTAAATAATTTAATTAAAAATAAAATATTAATCAGTTGTCTTATTGACCAAGTTATTTGAATTTATTGTGAATTTCTTTCATATGTTTTTATCTTAAAATGAAATCCACAATTATTAAAATTAAGCTTATATGTGTGAATATATCTTAAACAATATTATATCGAACTAAATACAAGTGGCATTAAAAACTTAGAAAAATTTATAACCAAATAATAGTTATTCTATGAACTCATTTTGAATATAAAAATTTGGCAATTTATAAGTTTATGATCGTGTATAATTTAAAAATTCAATGTCTTCCTTACATATAAAGATTCATATATATTTTTTTATATCATTTGAATAGAAGATAAATTTTTATATCATTGAATAGAAGGTGAAAATTAAAACTTGATCTTATTCTTTTCTCTTTTAATTCAAATATGTACCGTAAATTTTGTCAAACAAATATTCACGTAAAACATAACGGCAATTAGTTTTTCTTAAAAGTTCAAGTACTTATTTAAAAATAAAGTAATATGATATCAAACAATAAATTATGGTTGTCAAAAACACAAACCTAATGGTATAACTCCATAAACTTACTATATATGTTTTAACTTTATAAACTTAAGGCCAAATTAGTTAAAATATTTTTATCGTGTGATATGGCATCACATAGGCCTACTACTCTGAGTCATCTGAACTGGACCCATATGGGATGTCAATGGCAAATGTGATAATACATCTATATTCACTTGACCAATTTAATACCCAAACTTCATAACTTTTAATATTTTTTTAGTACCTCACAATTGCGATTGACCAATTCAATACAAATTTAATACCACACTTAAATATTTTTTATAAATTCCTACCTCTTCACTTAACAAGACAAAAAACAAAACACAAGAAAAACAATTAAATTTAAAATACATTTTTAAAAATTACATAAAATAATTAAAAATTAATTTAATTGAACTAATAAAAAAAGAAAAAGAAAATTTCTAAAAAGTTTAATGATTTTCAATTATACCTAAAATTAAATTCAATTAGTAGATGAATAAAAGTAAATTAAAATTTAATTAATTGAAAAACATTAGTTTAGTAAACTTAATTTAAAAATTAAAATGAAAATGAAATAATTTAAAATTAAGATAGTATATAAGAAAATTAATTATTTATTTTTCATTAATATATTAATTTTTAGTTATCTTTTTAATTTAATTTTCAAACATAAAAATAGTTAATTTAATTTATTTTTTTCAATTACAAATTAATTGTTTAATTTAATTAATTATTAATTAGTTATTCTTAATTAAGTTTTATTTTTTACATTGAATTATTTTAATTAAAGTTAACATTTTAAATAAAAATAATTAATTATTTTTTATTTTATTATTTTTATGAGGGGATTTTATTATTGTTCATGTCACGCCCCAATTTACATACCCAATAAAATAGAATAGCATCCAATAGGGTATAACCCAAATATTCAAGCACTTAGGCTCATCAAGAGCTATTATCAAAGTACAAACAACTAAAAAATATAAATACAGCGGAAGTCTATAAATCATAACATACAATGATAATGGAGTTGTAACTCACCTAACTATTACAAGATCAAATAGTTATATTGTTCAAGTGCTGACGGATAAGCCCTTGAAGCAGAAACTTAATTCTATGTAGAGTCAACTCTGAGCTAGAAGTCTCGTGTCAATCTCATCGATCTCAAAATATTCGGTCTCTAAAAAGTTTTATGAAAACCATGGGGTGAGCTAAATGAGCTCAATGGGTTGGAGTAGAGGAATACAATATTTATTTTATGAAAGATGAAGTGTTTCTTTGAGAAAAGTACTTAGTGTGCCTAATCATATTGCAATTCAATAATGATATATTAATTTTTGATGCTATCAGTGATGCAAGGCACATTACTGCTATGATTAGTCAAGTTTAGTAAAAGTTTTGTTTTTCAGGAACACGATAGATATCCCAATTTTTAAAATAAATAGTGGATATTTCGTTTTAAAAGTAAAGTTATTTTAATATAAACAGTTAATCAATTAGTTTGTCAGCCCGAAATAAGAAACGTAGGATCAATGTTGATCGGACACTGACCATGTTCGTTCTCCTTATTGCTTCCAACTATATGTGGATGAAGCCATGTCACCTTATCCCTCCCTGTAGGCTCGGCGTCTCTTTGACCTGGGCTTTTGCTCAAAGATCGTCATATTCATGAAAACAAGCCATCATTTTGTTCTAATAAGCAAATTTGGGAAACATTGTGTGACCATTTTGCGACAACTAAACTTAAGGTAATTGTTTTTATTGAAAATTATTATTCCAGTTATTTGACCCTTTTAAGCAACTCCACTGCCACCTCCTTGGCTTTTTGACGTTCTGAATGATTGTTTTATTGGTTTCAAGTTCTTGACATTAATTTTTAAATATACTTTGATTGTCATAATGTTGTTGAATCAAATTGACTTGGTGACTTGCTGCAACTAATTCATTTTGGTGGCTATTGGTCTTGTAATGTTTGCTTATAATTTATTAAAATAAATTGACTGAATACTATTACATGAATTAGAGAAGTTGAATGGTCTCGTAATGATTGCTCATAATTTATTAAAATAACAATACTAAATAAATTTTCTGAATAATTTAAATTGATAACTATTGAATATCAATTTTTTTTTAACAGCATAGAAGTTTTGTGAATGGCCAAAATAGGAGAATGGTGCGAGCACCACACATTTCAGGCAGAAAGCCTTTTACCTTTCAACGACATGAAATTGTGAGTGTTATAATTTTTTATTTGTATACATGTTTCATCTTTAAAAAAAACATATTTTTATTTGAATAACCTTTGTTGATATTTTTTTAAAATATATTTTAGTCTCAAAAAGAGTTGAATGGAGATCGTTGTGATCGAATTGAGTTGTATAAGCATACTCATGATTCAGAAAAAAAGGGTTGGTCATCTAAAGTTGCGGAAGAGAATTGGGTAACTTACATATTTATTTAATTTCTTTCTAATTTGATCTAATTGACACAGATTATACATTTTTTTTTATCAATATGGTCAAAAAGGAGTTGATGATAAAGAGACAAGAACAATACAATGAAGAAGGGGCTCAAAAGAGCACAAATGAAATAGTGTTAGAGGTCCTTGGCCACGGATCAGGTTATATTAAAGGACTTGGATATGGTCCAAAACCTCCAAGTAGACGCACTACATCATATGATTTAGCTGCTCCGCGACTCCAAAAGGAACTTGAAGAGACACATCAAAAGCTACACACATCTGAAACTCAAGTGAATGAGCTTAAAACACAAGTGGATGATTTTGAAATAGAAGTAACTGATTTAAGAAATCAAATGGGTCAGCAAGGTGCAAGTATCAACAAGCTTATGCAATTAATAGCTGCAAATGGGATAAATATGAATCTCTAAGTGAAAACTTTCATGTAAGTGTCTGGACTTGACTTGCTTTAGTCCAAATATGTCAAATTAAAATCAACATATTTATTGTAACCATTAAGTGAGTTTTTAATGTTAATTTCAAGTTTTTTTTACTAATATATCTATATATGTTTAAAATGTGCAGGTGACTTTTCATATATGGTTGCTGTGGGTTCTTCACGTGGAGTTTTTCAATTCGGCATATTGGATTATGAAACAATTTAGCAATTTGAAAATAAGATATGTTGGAATCTTTATTTTTATCATAAGTAGTATCTTGATTTGGATATCGACTATTATGCTTTTTATATTTTTGAAGTAGTTTATTTCAGATATCAAACATGGATATTTATCACTTTATATTTATAATTAATTTTATTCTACCTCGATGTATTTGGTTCATTTATTCCATTTGCCTGTGTAGTTAAGTTTTAAATTGCATCATAATACTCTAAAAAATTTGTATAATCTTAAGATTTCATAGATTTTCAATATATAATACTTCAAAATTATTTATTAAAATGTATACATAAATTTTTCACACAATGTAAATGATGAATTGTGAAAAAGTAATTCATAGTAACTCCTAAACAAAATATATTATTTTGGTGATTATATAACTATTTTTTCCCTGATGTTCGTTGCATGACTATGAGGGACATTATTAAAGAATCAACTAATTAATTAATCACGTTGAAATATTATGTCATTAAAAAAATTCTTTAAGACTAATCATTTCGACACGGCCCGCCCGGCCAGCCAGCCCAACCCAGCCTGATTTTTATCGGGCTGGGCTTTCATGTCCTAGGCCCAAAAAAAGTCGGGCCTCAAAAGCCCCGCCCGGCAAGCTAGCTCGGTCGGCCCGATATTTTTAGTATATGTTCCAATGTATGGGTGGTTGGACTCCCAAATTTTGATGCTTTCGTCTTGTTTGGCGGTCTAGCCCAATTTTTTTGAAAAGCCCAGTGGGTCGGGCTAGCCCGGCCCGGTGCTTTTGACAGCTATATTTGGTCAATAAAATGTGCCTTTCATGACGAATAACATTGTCATAAATTAGATTCAACTAATGTCATATTAAATTCATTAAAGGACATCAAGTAATTTGTCACTTAAAATTAATCATTCATGACGATTCTTTTGTCACCGTATGTATATATATTGTGATGATATCGTTGTCGCCATAAGGTCTTTTATAATGACAAATTGTTTCATCACCGCAATTTTGTTTTTTGAGACACTTACTATTTTTGTCCTTAAATGTGTACTTTTTAATGACAAAACATGTCATCACCACTCAAATTTATTAAGTGACGATATATAAGTTGTGCATAAAAATTTCTCTATTATGACGCATTATTTTGTCATCAAATATACTCCTTTTAGTGACGATAATTATTTTATAACTATTGGTTATACATTTCATGACGAAATATTTTAAATATGACAAAATCTGTTATTAAATAGTGACAATAAAAGATGTCGTTAATTTTTGATAATTTGGGTAATTCGATAATATTTGGGTGACAAAATATAGTTTCGTCATTTGAAGATTAACTCTTAAATGACGAAAGATAATATAAAATGACAAAACGTTAAGTGTCAATTATACCTTTTTGCCACGGAGCTACAATGACGAACATTGTGACGCTTACATTTCGTCACCAAATGATTTTAGTGACGAAATATTATATATAGGTGACGAATTTTATCGTCACATTTTGTCAATTTTCTTGTAATGCATTTTACGACCCAATTTTGTCGTTGTCTCCTGCCCGACCCGAAAATGGGATTAGGCATATGGGTAGTCAAACAAGGACTACAGGCAACCTGTTCAATCCATTGTCTAACCTGCCCACACCGCAATAGACTCAAACAGTCAATATTTTTGTCAAAGTGACATTTATTTGCCTAAAGGTTGAGTCAAGCAGTTACAATAGTTAATGCGAGTGAATATGATCATGAATGATATACTTTATGTTTTCTTTATGTGAAGCCCCCGATTTTTCCAAACTATGATTGACCCTTTTGTCGTCTATGTATTGATCGACTTTTTTACCGCGTCACTTTGACGGGTAATTATTAATAACATATATATTTTGTATTTTATTTCATTTTATTTATTACTTGTGATCATGATCTTTATTACTTCTATTTCACATTTATGATCACTTGATTGATCATTATTACTATTTTTGTATTTATTAGTCACCTTAGAATTTTAAGAGACTATTTGTTTTAGAGACTTTTACCTTATAGAATTAAGATTTTGATTTAGATTAAGTGATCATGAGACTTATAAGTGATCAAGGAAATCACTAATTATTTTGGAGATTGATATATTTCAACTATTATCATCAAATTTGGGACAAAAAAAAAATATATGGAATTACCAATTTGCCCCTATAGTGGACGGCCATGATAGGATTTTTGGAGTAGAAATATCATCCAACTCTTGTACACTTACACCTTATATTAGTCATCTTGTGTATAATTATACCATTAATTCAAACATTATACACATCATCTCATACATAAATTCTTTATTATTAAAATTTCCCAACATGTTGGAGTCTTCCCAACATTCCTTCTCTTCTCATACCTTGCCCATATCTTTGACCACCATTTTGTCTCCATGCAAGAGACAACTTGCAAGACACAAAATTAATCAAAAAAATCTCTCTCTCTCCCTCCCTAATGTTGGACGGCCAACATGGCCATTTTACACAAAATTTGGTTAAAAATTTTTCATCCAACACATTTTAATCTCTCAAGCAAATTCTTCTCCTTCTCTCTAACCTCTCTCTAAAATTCATTCACATCTTCAAATCTTCAAACACCAACCCTTCACATCTTCAAACCTTCAAACATAAATTCTTCATATCTTCAAGTACCACTTCTTCACATCTTCAATTATTCAAACACAAGTCCTTCACATCTTCAAACCCATCTTCATATCTTCAAGAACATCTTCTTCCTAACATCAAACATACTTTCTTTCTTCAAACATCTAAACCAAAACAAATAATCTTTCCACTTAAACACCAAAAATTCGAACACCCCTATCTCAAGGTAAGAAATTTCACTCCTCAATTCAACTTGAAATCTTACTACTCATCACCTTCTCCTTTTAATTTAAGATTATATTTTGGATTTTGAGGTACTTAGAAGACCACTTGGAGACATGCATGCATGGTGGTGAAATTTGAAGACTTGAAGAATAACTAGTAGAGAAATTGGACTACAAGGTAAGAATTGGACACTAGAACCCTTCTTTCTTCTTCTTCCTATTTTTTTTCAAATTTTAACACCCCTTTTTCATTTTTGAGAAATAGGGGCTGACCTTAGATGATTTTGGAGTTGAACCAAAAATTTCAAATTTGAAGCTTCAACTAGTTTCAAATCACATACTACACAAGGTAAAGTGTAGTCTTTCCAATTTTCTTATCTCCTTCTTTTTCTCCTTAATTTTTCTCTCATTTTTCTAACTCCAAATTTTTGATATTCTTGACTTAGTGGCTGACCTAAGTGACCTCATCCAAAGTTGTGAAATTTATCCTTTTATTTCACAATTTTCCAATTTTAAGGTGGGTGGAAAAATACTTTCCAACTTCTAGGTGTTTTTATTAAAATGCATGTAGAATTTTGATCATGAGCCCTTGAGGTATATAATCTATGTATTGAATGTCAATTTTATGTATCAAATCATGAAAATTCTCAAGAGTTGCTCAAAATTGCTATTTATTGAACTTTAGGTGCATGCATGTACAATTTAATGTTCTATATGATGAATTATTGTATGAATTGGACATGCATGTGTATGATATTTGAAATCCATGTTTTGGATGACTTATAACCTGTACAAGTCGAACATAATTGATTAAATTTCAATGCTGGACTTAAAAATGCAAAAATGGAAAGTTGGTGGACTAAATTGCAAAAAAATGAAAGTTAAAGGACCCCTCTGCAAATTATGAATTTTGGGACTGCACTCAGGTTCAAAAATGACTTTTGGACATTTTAATAAAGTTTTAAGATAAATAAAATCAACCTTTAAAAGCCCAAGGACTAGATTGTAAAATTTTAAAAGTTTAAGGGCTACTTTGCAAATTTTGAAACTGTACCAGACCTTACTTTTAAAATTTGAAATTTTTACTCTTAAGGTATTTCAAATGACATATTTTAAATGTATTCCAAAAATCCAAGTGTTTAGGGCTTCGAAAGTAATTTTTCTAAAATTAAGGGACTAAAGTGTGAAAGACTAAACTTGAGGACCCAAATGAAATTTCCAGGACTTATGCAGCCCATGCACCTGGAAATACTAATTTAACTATAACATAATTATATTTTGGACCCAAGGTTCAAATTTCATAACAATTGGACCCCTAAAAGCCTTAAAGGCAATTATTTCAAAATGGGACAAAAATGATATTTTCAAACGTTAAAGGACCTAAAATTATTTATTTTAAAAACTGCTTTTGTCCCAATATCCTACTAACCTTAGTGACATTTTCCAACTGGATTCACATTAAAAGCCCTTCCGGTTTGTGAGTTCCGATTATTTTAAACTTAAGGCCCGAAATGACAATTTTAATAAATTTGGGGCCAATGTGAGAATTTTATAAAAACTCGACCTCAAAACTTTATAAACCTGAATCTCTGAACAATTTGGAGAATTTAGGAACTGACCTCATAATTTTTCAAGGTCGGGATATTTATTTATTCAATTTTTAACCCCAAAAGTATTGATTTTTACAAAACGGGGCTAATTGTAAAATTTTCTTTTTATCAAGGACCTAACTCAAATTATTTTCCTTTTACTAAAACAGCCCTGGACCCTCTGACTTTAATTATTAATTAAAATATTGTATTTTCTTAAAAATCCCTTGACTTATCGGATCGTCTTGTGACCGATTAATACCCGATCGCGGAGCGATTTTATAAATCTTGCGATTTTGAATCTATAATGGGACTTATGTTCCACCTAATCTTTCAAGATATCGAAGGTTGCTTATCCTTCCGATAATCATCTTCATCCAATAACTCCACCAACGCCATAATTGCCACTCGTGTTTTTGAAAACTTTCTGAATCGCTTCCTGAATCAATAATACTCATTGCTGGTTGATCACTTTGTACTTGTATTTACTTTCTGCTGAGTCAACTTGGTGTGTCGAGCTCACGATCGGAATGGATACGTCGAGGATGGAATCGGGCGGCTCGGCCGCTATTCCACTCTTCCGGCCCCATCGCCCTAATCCCGCGAGGGGACGGAGTGTCGAGGAAGCGGGTCGTAGTACTTGAGGTATAATCATGATTATGACAAATCCGAGCCTTGCTAGCTCGGTGGGGATTTTGTCTTTGCTATGGAGCGATAAGGTGCGGGTCTTGGACCATCTTGCTCGGGGAGTTACAAGGAAGAACGAAGGAATCGTTTTGCCTCGATCCACACGATTCGGAGTTAATCGGACCCGTTTGGTTGGCACTACAAATCCGTACGCAACGCGCTACTTGTATTGCATTGGTTGGCGCTACAAACCGACGCAACCATTATTTGTCTTGCATAGGATTGGCGTTACATTCCGCGACGCAATCTACTGTCTTCTTTTGAATCACATAGTGCTTGTGTGACCATGAACTCTTTTCTTTAATCGTATACGTATATTACTTAAATATATTTTATCACGACGCTTGTGGGTGTGTGTGAGTTCATGCATCATATCTCACGCGTTTTCATTCAACCGTTTTCTCGCATTAACTATATATCGCCACACACCCACGAACACCCCATCCATCTGAGATTTTTGTCTCATCCCCTCCTCGTTTTCTAACCTTTAGATGGGGATTTGTGTTGAAGATGTCGAGGCGGCCCAGATTGATGACCTCGCCCGCCTGTCAATCTTGCACCTTTTTCGATGATTGTTCTTATTTCATGTACTTTTTTACCGATGTTGGACTCCCGTTTATCCTGCTACTCTTTTCTCTCTTTGTTTGTAATTTAGGCGTAGGACCCTTTAACGTTTAAGATTTGGACATTGTACTTTACCTTATGTTTTAGTTTTGGCCTGTAAACTTATTCAGGTTATTATGTCGGATGTATTTGGATCTTGTTAGACTTTAAGTTGTAATTTGTACTTTTTCTTTATTCCGCTGCTATTTAGACTCTGTTCCATTGGGTTTTGATGATATTCGTCTAGAATGTTTGGTTTACTTGTATTTAAGTGGTTGATCGTCGTCGCGTCCCGTCTGGGGCGTGACACTTTAATAAATGAAATTATCCTGGAAGAAACACAAAATATAATCATAGAACAATCTAATATTGTGAACTTCATGAAAATGATGTATAATTGCTTAATATCATGAAGTTCGTGAAATAACTAATGTCGTGAAATTTATGAAATTACAAGCAAACCTAATTATTGTTTAGGAAAATAATAATTTGCCCACCTTTAACTCAAATGTCACCTGAATGATGTCCAGAATGCAAACCCTAGTTTTCGAGCTCGATCTTGTCTTCTGCACTTTATCAATTTTTATGATTATGCGTTGACCTTGGTTTCTATAAAAATCTAGTATATTTATCGGACATTGATTCTAACGATATGATCATCACCTAAAAAAAAGAAAAAGAAAACATGATCCAACCCAATTACCAAAATCACAAATCTTAGTAGAATTAATACCACAGAATTACAACATTATTGAAATATAGTTTTAATGTGTGCGTATATAAATACAATTTATATCTTGTTAAAAGAATTCATAATGTTTATCCGCTTAACTTATCATAACAGATTATAAAACCTCAAGTTCAGCCTTTTAAATAAAATAGCTTTATTAAACTTGATTTTAATTTTGTGTACAATATATGCATTCGTAGTTAGGTAAGCAACCTATATTGTTCAACTGAATATATAATCTATTACTAAAATTAAGAATTATTCAAAAAGGTTATAAATTAGTGAAATAAATATAGTTCGAACTCAATATTTGGTTCGATGACCTTGCGGTTTTGAGTGATAAAATAAGTAAAAAATGAAGAAAGCTGGTTTAAATAATTGCAGAGGAAACCAAAAATTCCAGCCCCCCCCCCCTTTTTTGTTTTCTGACCCATATCTTTAGATAATTAATCAATTAATTGTTCAACACTAAGCATAATTGAATAGTATAAATAACAATTAAACCTCATGTTACACGATTTTAAGTTATTAAAGAAAAACCAATTACCAAAAAAAATTACCCGCCTTCAAGGCTTCCGCAAGTCTCCCGGTTTCTTGAACAGCAGTCCCACTTACATCTGGACCCCCAAACTCACAGTTCTTGTGAATATTTTTGGCTCCATATGTTGGATTAATTGATCTTATGCATTACAAGAAGAAATCAAAGAGAGAGATAATGAAGTTCTTGAGAAATTGAATATGTCTTACAAGAGAGGAGAAAACAGCTAACTAAATGGGAAGGAGGAAGACAACATATAAATACATAGGTTTACAAGGAAATATAAAAGGACTAAAGTACCCTTACTAATACAAAGAAATAACAATGCTAATTAAATACTACTAGCTCTAATATCCCCCCACAAACTCAAGATGCGGCTGCAAGAAGCATCGAGAGTTTGCTAACCAAAAAACAAAAACGTGGAACTGGGTGTGCTTTAGTGAAGAAGTCTGCAATCTGTGATGAGGAGGAAATGAACGGCAAAGTAATAGTGTCGTGTTGAAGGTGATGACGACTGAGATGACAATCAATTTGAATATGTTTTATCCTTTCGTGAAACACCAAATTGTGAGCAATTTGAATAGCGCTCCTATTATCGCAGTACATAGGAGTGGGCTGAAGAAGAATAACACCCATATCAGCAAGTAGCCGTCGTAACCAAACATCTTGGTGGTTGTAGAAGTCATAACTCGATACTCAGCTTCGGTAGAAGAACGAGATACAATAGTTTGTTTCTTGCTCTTCCAAGAGATAAGAGAATCCCCAAGGAAAACACAAAATCCAGTGGTAGATTTATGATCTACAGGATCACCGACCCAATCAGCATCAGAGAAGGCCCGTAACTCCAAAGAGGAATTAGACAAAAATAAAAGACTCTAAAAGAGAGTGCCTCTAAGGTAACGTAAGATGCGAAGAACAGCTACCCAGTGAACAGTCGCAGGAGGAGTAACAAAACGACTAATAATGTGAATAACATAAGCAATATCTGGGCGTGTAATGGTGAGATAAACTAAGCTACCAACAATAGTACGATATAAAGTAGGATCAACCAAAGGTGTGCCATCTGAAAAAGAAAATCTAACATTAACTTCAATGGGAGAATCAACAGTCCTAGTGTCGGTTAGACGAGCACGTTCAAGAATACTAGTTGCATACTTGGATTGCGAGAGCAGATAACCTTCAGATGACCAACTTACCTCAATACCTAGAAAGTATTGTAGAGAACCCAAGTCTTTTATTTCAAAAAGAGTTGACAATTCTGATTTCAAGAGCGCAATCCCATCAACATCACTACCCGTGATAATCATATCACCAACATATAAGAAGAGCACAATAATACCGGCTGATAATAAAAGAGCCGAGGTATGGATGGTTGGAATGGTGACACACCCAAGGTATGGATGGTTGGAATCCTATTAATAGAATAAACAACCGTAAGAATAGCTTCCCCCCCAGAATTCATTAGGAACAGACGCGGATAATAAAAGAGAACGGGCGGTTTCCATGATATGTCTATGTTTTCTTTCAGCAACACCATTTTGTTCAGGAGTATCTGTACAAGAAGTTTGGTGTATGGTTCCATCTAAAGCAAGGATTTCACGAAAGCTATTAGAGGTATATTCCCCACCCAAGTCACATCTAAAATATTTTATAACCGCAGAGTGTTGTGTTTTGATAAGAGCACGAAAAGAGGTATAAATGGTCAAGAAATCAGAACGATGTTTCATCAAATAAACCCAACAATAGCGCATGTGATCATCAATAAAGGAAACATAGTATCGGGACCCTCCTTTTGTGGCAATTGGAGAAGGTCCACAAACATTAGAATGAACCAAATCAAATGGTGCAGTAGAAATAGACACGCTTTTACTAAATGGCAATGCAAAAAATTTAGCAAGTTTACAACCACTACAACCAGAAATATCATGACTTTTTAAGTTCCCTAACAAACCAGTAGAAACCAAGTACTTCAAATGAGAAAAAGATACATGACCCAAAAGAGAATGCTATAAATAAAAATCATACGAAGATGGACTCGAACGAAAAGAAGACAAATCAACACTAGATGCTGCTACATCTGAGCAATTGGAATCTGACGAGAACCAATACTCAGATTTCATGCGCTAACATTTCGGTTAAGCCCGATCTGCTGAATGAGATCAAAGAAGCACAAGGGAAAGATACACATCTTAAAAAACTGAAGGAGAAGATACTTAAAGGAGAAAGATCAGAATTCTCGGTACCTGAAGATGGAGTTATCAGATTCCGGAATTGTGTGTGTGTACCTAATGACGAACATATTAGGAATAGAATCCTAGCAGAGGCACACCGCTCGAAATACACTATACATCCTAGAGGAAACAAGATGTATAAGGATTTGAAACGGAGTTATTGGTGGGTAAACATGAAGAACTAGGTAGCGGAGTTCGTTGCGAGATGTTTAACTTGTCAACGAGTAAAAGCAGAACACCAACGACCATCTGGTTTACTACAACCATTGAAAATTCCAGTGGAAATGGGAACACATAACGATGGACTTCGTGACGGATCTACCAAGGACCGAGAGGAGGCCATGATCTTTATTTGGGTAGTTGTAGACCGACTCACGAAATTTGCACACTTTTTACCCATCAAGAAAACCGATAGCTTGCGAAACTTGCATGCATTTATATCAGAAATCATTCGATTGCATGGAGTACCGATCGACATAGTATCCGACAGAGACCCGAGGTTTGTCTCAGTTTTGGAAGTGCTTGCACGAGGAATTGGAGTACCTCGCTAAGTTTAAAGACAAAGAACACATCCACAAACCGATTTGATCGAGCGAACAATTCAAACCCTTGAAGATATCTTTGCGAGCCTGCACATTGGATTTTCAAGGAAGTTGGGATTCGCACTTACCATTAGCCAAGTTCGCCTACAATAACGATTATCGGCCACGATTGGGATGGCACCTACGAGGCATTATATGGGCGAAAATGTAGATCCCCACTACACACTGGGAGATTGATGACCAATGGACTCGAAAGAGAAACGAAAGTCGCCCCTCGATTCCAAAGGTCGACTTAGTTCAGGAGGCCATGGAGAAGGTCAAGCTGATCAAGGAGCGGATTCGCACAGCTCAAAGCCGCCAAAAGAGTTACGGGGACAAGAGAAGAAAGGATTTGGAATTTGAAGTCGGTGATGAAGTATTTCTCAGATTCTCACCACGGAAAGGATTAATCAATCCGAAGAAAGGAGGCAAGTTGAGTCCGAGATATGTTGGACCTTACAAGATTTTACAAAGGATCGGGAAGTTAGCCTACCGACTCGAGTTACCAGCACCATATGCGGGAATGCATGATGTATTCCACGTGTCGAGACTGAAGAAGTATCAACCAGATCCCGAACATATCATCACTCGTGATACTCCTCCTCTAATGGAAAATCTATCCTACACCGAGAGACCGATCTGGATCATTGATCGCCAGAATCGGCGATTCGTAAGAGAGAAATTCCGATAGTTAAAGTGGTGTGGCGAGAACCACAACCAAGGCGAAGGCAAGCGTGGGAGATGGAAGAAGACATGAGAAATCAATATCCAGAATTATTCTGAAGAGAATTTGGGGACCAAATTCTTTTAAGGAGGGGAGGATGTGAAGCCCCAATGTTTCCGAACATATAATTGATTCTTATTGTCGTATATGTATTTGATCAACTATTTTACCGCGTCACTTTGGGGTAATTATTAATAATATATATATTTTGTATTTCATTTCATTTCATTTATTACTTGTGATCGTGATCTTTATTAATTCTATTTCACATTTATGATCACTTGATTGGTCATTATTACTATTTTTGTATTTATTAGTCACCTTAGAATTTTAAGAGACTATTTATTTTAGAGACTTTTACCTTATAGAATTAAGATTTTGATTTAGATTAAGTGATCATGAGACTTATAAGTGATCAAGGAAATCACTAATTATTTTGGAGATTGATATATTTCATCTATTATCATCAAATTTGGGACAAAAAATAATATATGGAATTACCAATTTACCCCTATAGTGGACGGCATTGGTGTTGAATTTTGGAGTAGAAATATCATCCAACTCTTGTACACTTACACCTTATATTAGTCATCTTGTGTATAATTATACCATTAATTCAAACATTATACACATCACCTCTTACATTAATTCTTTATTATTAATTTTGCCAACATGTTGGAAGTCTTCCAACATTCCATTCAAACCACCTCATGCCCATACCTTTGACCTCCAAAATGTTCCCCATGCAAGAAGCAACATGCAAGACACAAAATTGAACAAAAATTCCTCTCCCTCTCTCTCACTTGGACGGCCATAATGGCAATTTTACACAAAAATTCATTTTTCATCCAACACATTTTAATTCTCAAGCCTTTACTCCAACTTCTCTCTAATCTCTCTCTAAAAATCATTCACATCTTCAAATCTTCAAACAAAATTCATTCATATCTTCAAACCTTCAAACACCAACTTTTTACATCTTCAAATCTTCAACATAAGTTCTTCATATCTTCAAGTACCCCTTCTTCACATCTTCAAATATTCAAACCCAAGTCCTTCACATCTTCAAACCCATCTTCATAACTCCAAGAACATCTTCTTCCTAACATCAAACATACTTTCTTTCTTCAAACATCTAAACCAAAACAAACAATCTTACCACTAAAACTCAAAAATTCGAACACCCTCTTTTCTCAAGGTAAGAAATTTCACTCCTCAATTCAACTTAAATTCTTTCTACTCATCACCTTCTTCTTTTAACTTAAGCTTATATTTTGGATTTTGAGGTACTTAGAAGACCAGTTGGAGACATGCATGCATGGTGGTGAAACTTGAAGACTTGAAGAAGAACTAGTAGAGAAATTTGGACTACAAGGTAAGAATTGGACACTAGAACCCTTCTTTCCTCTTCTTTCTATTTTTTTTCAAAGTTTAACACCCCTTTTTCATTTTTGAGAAATAGGGGCTGACCTTAGGTGATTTTGGAGTTGAACCAAAAATTCCAAATTTAAAGCTTCAACTAATCTCCAATCACCTACTACACAAGGTAAAGTGTAGTCTTTCTCATTTCCTTATCTCCTTCTTTTTCTCCTTAATTTTTCTCTCATTTTTCTAACATCAAATTTTTGATATTTTTTGACTTAGGGGCTGACCTAAGTGACCTCATCCAAAAATTGTGAAATTTATCCTTTTATTTCACAATTTTCCAATTTTAAGGTGGGTGGAAAAATACTTTCCAACTATTAGGTGTTTTTATTAAATTGCATGTAGAAATTTTGATTATGAGCCTTGAGATATATAATCTATGTATTGCATGTCAATTTTATGTATCAAATCATGAAAATTCTCAAGAGTTGCTCAAAATTGCTATTTATTGAATTTTAGGTGCATGCATGTACAATTTAATGTTTTATTTGATGAATTCTTGTATGTATTGGACATGCATGTGTATGATCTTTGAAATCCATGTTTTGGATGACTTATAACCTGGACAAGTCGAGCATAATTGATTAAATTTCAATTTTGGACTTAAAAATATAAAAATGGAAAGTTGGTGGACTAAATTGCAAGAAAATGAAAGTTAAAGGACCCCTCTGCAAATTTTGATTTTTGGGACTGTACTCAGGTTCAAAAATGACTTTTGGACATTTTAATAAAGTTTTAAGAGTTTTAAGATAAATAAAATCAATCTTTAAAAGCCCAAGGACTAGATTGTAAAATTTTGAAAGTTTAAGGGCTACTTTGCAAATTTTAAAATTGTACCAGACCTTAACTTTAAATTTTGAAAATTTTATTCTTAAGGTACTGGAAATGACATATTTTAAATGTATTCCAAAAATCCAAGTGTTTAGGGCTTGGAAAGTAAATTTTCTAAAATTGAGGGACTAATGTGTAAAATACTAAACTTGAGGACCCAAATGAAATTTCCAGGACTTATGCAGCCCATGCACCTGGAAATACTAATGTAACTATAACTTAATTATATTTTGGACCCAAGGTTCAAATTTCATAACAATTGGACCCCTAAAAGTCTTAAAGGCAATTATTTCAAAATGGGACAAAAATGATATTTTCAAACGTTAAAGGACCTACACTTATTTCTTTTAAAAACTGCTTTTGTCCCAATATCCTACTAACCTTAGTGACATTTTCCAACTGGAATCACATTAAAAGCCCTTCCGGTTTGTGAGTTCCGATTATTTTAAACTTAAGGTCCGAAATGACAATTTTTACAAATTTGGGGCCAATGTGAGAATTTTATAAAACCTCGACCTCAAAACTTTAAAAACCTGAATCTCTGGACAATTTGGAGAATTTAAGAACTGACCTCATAATTTTTCAAGGTCGGGATATTTATTTATTTAATTTTTAACCCCAAAAGTTTTGGTTTTTACAAAATGGGGCTAAATTGTAAATTTTCTTTTATAAAGGACCTAACTCAAATTATTTTCTATTTTACTAAAATAGCCCTGGACCCTCTGACTTGGAGATTTAATTAAATTATTTTATTTTCCCTAAGACCCTTGACTTAACGGATCAATTTTACTGATTAATACCCGATCGCGGAGCGACTTCATCGTCTTGCGATTTTGAATCTATAACGGGACTTATGTTCCACCTAATATTTCAAGATATCGAAGATTGCTTATCCTTCCGATAATTATCTTCATCCAAATAACTCCACCAATGCCATATTTGCTACTCGTGAATTTTCAAAATTTTCCTGAACTGCTTCCCTGAATCAATAATACTCGACTGTCTGGTTGACTACCTGAACTTGTATTTACTTTCTTAATTGAGTCAACTTGGTGTGTCGAGCTCACAGTCGGAATGGATACGTCGGGAATGGGACCGGGCAGCTCGGCTGCTATTCCACTCTTCCGGCCCCATCGCCCTAATCCCGCAATTGAGGGACGTCGTAGTACTTGAGGTATAATCATGATTATGACAATCCGGACCTAGCTAGCTCTACTGTGGATTTGTCTTTGCCTATGGAGCGATAAGGTGACAGGTATTGGACCATCTTGCTCGGGGAGTTACAAGGAAGAACGAAGGAATCACCGTCTCGATCCACACGATTTCGGAGTTATCGGACCCGTTTGGTTGGCGCTACAAATCCGTGCACGCAACCGCTACTTGTTTTTGCATTGGTTGGCACTACAAACCGCACGCAACCATTATCGCCTTGCATGGGATTGGCGTTACATTTCCGCACGCAATCTACTGTCTTGGATTTGAATCACATAGTGCTTGTGTGACCATGAACTATTTTCTTGAATCTGTATAAGTATATTACTTAAATATAGTTATCACGACGCTTGTGGATGTGTGTGTGAATTCATGCATCATACTCACGCGTTTTCATATAATCTGTTTTCTCGCATTAACTATATATCGCCACACTTGCACACGATCACCCCATCCACCGAGATTTTTGTCTCATCCCCACCTGTTTTCAAACCTTTAGATGAGGACTTCGTTGAAGATCTTTGAATCGCCTTGGATTGAGCCTTTGGACTCAACTTCTTGGATTTACTTACTTGTTGTTGTTGATAGACTCGTTTCTTGTGATTGTTGTTGGACTATGCTATTTTCTTTTCATTCCGGTTTTGTAAATGAAGGGTGTAGGACCCTTTGACTTTTAAGTTGTTATCGTTGGTTGATTTTCGAGGATGTAATTTGGATTATGGATTGTGGACTGTAAGTTGTGCTTGCTATTTTATTTCCGCTGCTATTTTGACTCTGTTTCATTGGGTTCTCGATAATATTCGTCTAGACTATTTGGTTATTTGTATTTAAGTTGTGGATCGTCATCGCGTCCCGTTTGGGGCGTGACAGTAATAATATGTTATATATAAAAAATTCGTTTTTATATATTAACGTATTTTTTATATTAATAAAAATTGTTTTTTTTTATATTTATCACTGTATTTTGATATTTAAGTTTCAAAGTTGTACATTTTGAACTAATTATGAATTTTTTTGTTTGATAATTGTTTTTTGATATATATGTATATGTAAATATAAATAGTTTTTTTTAAATGTATTATTTTCCCTTAAAAATTCATCGCTAAATATAAAACATGGTTTTTGTTTAATTTCTTTAATAATTTTGATACTTGTGTAACTTTTAAAATCCCAAAAATATTAAATTTTGAAATGACTTTATTTATTATTATATTGAAAATATAATTTATAAATATTCAACATTGGGGTAGTAAAAAAATCAACATTGGGCAGTTGTTAAATTGTGTTTCAAACTTTTACTTTGTTATTGACAAACATGTTCTATAAATAGATACAGCTCATATTCACACAATAAACATTTCATATTTGAAAAGATTATTTTTATTGTTTATAATATATATTTTTCTATTGTTTTAATGTATGATTTACAATCAAATTAATTTTCTTTGTATTTTAATTATTTTTTGAAATTTTAAACCTTTTGCCATTACTATTTTTTTTAAACATAGATAACATAAATCCGTAATTTTTAAAATAAAGAATGAGAACAAGTAAAGTTGTAAAAAAATCTTAGGTTTAATTTTTAGAATTTAAAAAAATTAATATAAAATTAGAATTAATATTAATAATAGATAAATTCAATATACCGATTCAGGAAATAGAGATGGGAATGGAGAATCACCATTTTATCTAATCGGAATGAAAAGGGGGACGGGATATAATTATCATCCTTGTCCCACTTCGAATTCTTGAGAAGCGGGAAATCCTCATCCCCCAATTAACTAAGGAATTTCTTGTCTCATTCTATTCGGTTACCAACTGAGATGGTTCTCCGCGGGATGTTGTCATCCCTAAATGCATGAAATATAATTCATAGAACTATTATAAAAATGTATGTAATATTATAAAGCAGAAGCCTCGCGAATATACACCCCGTGCGTCGCACGGGTAAAAGACTAGTTAAAGGTTAATAATCCCATTAACATAATTCTAACAATGATCAATTAAAGTTGCTAATCTCACCACTCAATCTAATACTCTAATTAATCCAACTTAGACATTAATTAATATTCAAGAAAATAGTTACGACAATTTCCTAAAATTCTAATATTATAAACTCTATAATAATTAAAATTGTGACTATAAATTTAACCTAAATAGACCCAAATAAAATTCATAAAATATCACCAACATCAATTACATAAATATAATTAAAACCCAAATATTTATCATTTCGATATTTACCTAATTCATTAAAATCTACGGTCTCACAGTTCAGGTGCTAAAAAATCAATAATCCAAAACTTTATATGTACTTTTTACTTTTAGTCTAAATCTTTGGTCCCCCCCCTTTTTATTGAGTTCTTTACCGACTTAATCGCCAGACTCTCTACACTGGGACAACTCCCAATGCTTTTCAGGTCACCTATTGATCACATGATTACATCAACTGGTTGGAAAAATTACTGTTAGAGATATTTGTTGTTAACCGACCCATTCGAGCACATCGTCATGAAAGTTATATTGATACTCGAATTAACATAAAAGTGTAATAAATTTCTGTAATTTATCGTAAATGTCAAATTGTTATATATTAGATGAAAGTTTTTAAATTTTTCTCCCACAGTAGTATATATAATTTTATAATTAAATATGCACGTTTATCCAATTTTAATTAGTTCTTGTTCCATTTTTTTAAATTAGATTTTAATGGAATTTGTTCGTTCTTTGAGATTTATCATGAATATCATATAAGTATTAACAAATTTTAAGGATGTATTTATAAGTAACACCCTTTATATATTGAATTAGTTTATTTAATTCTTCTAATTTTTTTTTGTAATAACATTGATACCATTTTTATTATATTCACGTTCAATGTTAATTTTAATTTTTGTGTTAAGTTTTCATTTAACTAAATCAAGTTTTATATGTTGATAAAATAGATTAAAAATTTTCTAACACTATAATTCCATATATATAAGAAATAAAAAGTTATAATACGTTATGGAACAAAATTTAAATTTTGAAACAGAAAAATTATGAGCTATCATATAAAATATATGCATGTGTGTGTGGGTGTATCATGTGAGACACAAAATTAACTCTATATCTTGAGTTTGAAAGTGAATTTGTTCTGGTTAATACAAAATATGCCAAGAAAATACTCTAACAAATCAAGTAATCATCTCTATTAATTTTCTTAAATTTTGCATTAAAATTTAATTAGCGGTAATTACGAAAACCTCTTTCAGGTTTAGGCTAATTAATTACAAAAAACCCAAAGATTTTCAGAAATTACAAAAAACACCATTAAGTTTTGATCCATCTTATATTTTTTCCTGCATACACAAAAATTTCAAAAGCTCCCCTTACAATCAACATATTACATTTACCCACTTGAATTTAAGACACAATCAAATCTCAAGCGGTTTTTGTAATTTAAAAAAACATGTTTCTTTTTTTTTTTTTAATTAGCCCAAAGCATAGAAGGCATTTGTAAATATCCCTTTAATTCATTATTCTAATTTCATTGAGTAAAAAAATAGAGCTATCATATATTTTCTTTTAAATTTAAATTTTATATGATATAAACGTCTATATACCTTTTAATTTGTTTGTTGTTAATTAGAATTTATATTATCCTAATTATTATTTATTTTATCAAAAGAATATATTAGAAAAATAATAAAATTGATGAATGGATCTAATTTAGAATTTAAAAGGTCAAAGATATATCCATTTGAAAGGAAAAAAAAAGATTAATGCAAAACTATGATACCAAAATGTCTTATGTTCTAATTGTAGTCCGCTTATCTTAAAACCAATTACTATATTGACTATTGTAAAAACTTTACTATTTATTTATAATCAAAGCACCTGGAGTTATAGTTTTTTTATTTCTATTGTAAATTCATCTTAAATATATACTAGTCTTTGCCCCGTGCGATGCACGAGGTGTATATCTGTGAGGCTTATTTTTGTGCTGTGACATGTGCATTTTCCGAATAGTTCTGTGGGTTATATCTTCTGCGTTGTAGTAATTTTAAAATAGCATCAAACAATACGTGATAAATACTCTTTAATATTTTTATTGATGAAGTCAAAAAGAATAAAATATCGTACATGAGAATCATGGAAAAAATACATTCAAAACTATTTATTTGTGTTCGATTTTTCGTAAACTATTTTTTTTATTATTTTAGTCATGTTTAGATTATTAATAAGTGTGAAAATTTTTGCCATACTTTGTTTTCAAGGTTGTAGTAGTTAATTCGGATGCAAAATTATTTTCAAAAGTTGTTCATATGTGTAAATTGGAGGCAAAGATTTTTGCAAAGCTGATCTTGCAATAAATTAAAAATTAATACATGTATATGAGAAGTACGTACAATAATCTTTTTTATTCATGTTGTTAAGTATATTTTTTATTTTTATTTTATTGTGATGATTTGTATTGTATTATTTAGAATTTTTAATTATTTTTCTATTCAAGTTCTCATATTTGGTATGTTTTAGACTGTGTGATACACGAACTTTGGTTATATAAAAATAATTTTTAGTCGTTTGCAAAAAAATTAAAATTTCAATAGGTAATTAAAATATAAAGATAGTTAATTTGATTACAAATCATCCAATCAAACTATAGAAAAATAAACTATTACAAACTATGAAATATCCTATTTAAATACAAATATTTGGTTGATAACACATTTTTTAAGTGTGAATTGTATCTATTTGTAGAGCATGTTTATATATAAGAAAGTAAATATTTGAAAAACGTCTTAACTACCCAATGTTTTTAAATATTTAACACATTGTATTCAATACAATCAATAATAAAATCATTTCGAGTTTCAATATTTTTTAGGGTTTAGAAAGTTGAATAATTGTCATAATTATTAAAGAGATCAAATAAAAATTATGTTTTATATTTAACAACACAATTTCAGGGAAAAATGAAACATTTCAAAAGAACAAAAACTATTCTATTTTTATATATATACACACATATACCACAAAATATCAAATAGAAAAATTTGTATATAATGGTCATTGTACAACTTTGAAAGTTGAATGTCAAAATAAGTTGACAAATATGAAAAATAATTTCTATTTACATGAAAAGTACGTTAATATAAAAAATAATTTTCAATATATAAATAAATATTATGAATATAATTTTATATTAAATAAAAACTTAGTTTTGCTTACATATATATATATATGTATATATGTATATATATAATGCTATGTATGAATATATGTAATATATATAATATTATGATACATATTTTGAGATATTTTCTTCAATTAAAATAAGTATTTTTAATTAAATTTAATCAACTTAAATATAATACTATATAATTATGAAGATATGAGTTATGCCCAAATAAAAAATATAAATATATCATAAATAACCAAAATATAATAAATATACAAATTAATGGCTAATAGCTCGAATGTTTAATTTTAAAAGCCCTTAGAAAATAATGATAAATATATCTTATATTTTTTATTTATTATGTTTATTTTTTATTGTGTATATGCACTATTTGTGTAAAATTGAGGATCGTAAAAAGATGATTAATTAGATATATTATACGTCAAAAATGGTTAAAAAACAAAAAAAAACATTATTATGTTATAAAAAAATAAGAAAAATAAAAGTATAATGATTAATGCAGTACACACACAAATTTGGAAAGTTTATTTTACATAATTCTATTTTTTATATAATTTTAAAAAGTAATTTATTTAAAGAAAGTTGACTATAAAAAACAATCAAATCCCAAATATTTATTATTTTTATTTATAATATAATTTTATTACTTTTATTAGTAATGTGATTTAGGTGGGAAAATATTCAGGTTACTATTCTAAGAATGGTCTCTCTTTATATATACTAGTGTTTTATCCGTGCGATATACGAGTGTATATTTGCAACGGCGGATATATGTGCAAATAGTTGTACCCCCAAACTAAAAAAATGCAACAAATTTTTTAGTAAAAATAAATTAATAATAAATTTGTACCCCTATTTTTATAAAAAGAATTAGAAAATCCAAATAAAATAATACAAATCCCCACAATAAAATTTCAAAAAGTAAAAGATTGACTTAACAACTTGAATAAATAAATCATGGCAAAAGTCAAAACCTACAAAACTAAAAATATAAAAACAAAATCTAATAATCTATATATATATAATAGCAGAAGTCCGTAAATTTTATTTTCCCGCTCTTTTGCTTATTATATTAGGAAATAATTGTAAACATTATAAATGGTAATTATTATAAAATCTTATATTGGGAAAATATCATAAGAAAATCGTTGTAATTATATAAATTAGGAAAATATTATAAGAAAAGATTGTAAATGATATTCCTACTTTATATGTATATAAATTAGGAAAATATCATAAATGGTATTCCTACTTTATATGTATATAAATTAGGAAAATATCATAAATGGCATTCTTATTTATATGTATAAAAATTAGGAAAATTTTATTTACTGGTGTTCCTACTTTATACCAAAAGTGAGTCTATAGTATCAATTCTACCTATATATAATATATAGATTTTAAAAATTATAAATAACATTTCACCATAATTGATATTAGTATTTGTCAGTTCTTCTTAAATATATGTTACAATGATGTGTTGATTCTATACATCATATCTTCATCAAATATATTGTTTATTTGTTGCAATGGTGTAGATGCAATTTTGTACAATATAATATTAATTAATTAAGTTTTAAATACTGATGATTATTCAAACTTTCCTAAATTGTTTAATAATTAATAATAGTTAAAATAGACGAATTATGATTTTATGTATCTTTCACCATTGAATTAATAATTGATTTTGTGTTAAATCGATTTTTTGGCGACTTATTATTTATGTTAAATCCTCTTATATTTATAGTAGTTAAATTGCATGAGAGAAACACTTTGATATTGTTGATCCTAAATACGAAGCATAACCACCAAATATGGCTTCATCTTCACGTTCCCCTCTATTTTTATTTTCAGCAAGTGTCCCGCAAACATCGACAGTATTGAACTCGAATTATGCAATAAACAAAAGTTTTTATATAAACCATATTGTAGATTTGTACGGACAATATTTTGTGAGTTTCTTTTTGATTATTCTTCATAGTTTTGTTGTATTTTTTTAAGTTGTTGTATGTATGATTTCTTTATTTTTTTATTATTCCTCATACTAACATATTTTCTGTCAATATATTTTGCATCAACGTATATTTCTGTTAATATATATAAACTTCTATCCACGTCAATATTTTTTTTTATTATTAGTTTTATAGTTTTGATTCGGCAATTATTGATTTATTTTTATTCGGCAATATTTTTTTTTATTATTAGTTTTATAGTTTTAATTCGGTAATGAACTTCTATCTACTTATTGTAATGGCTTATTATATTGTTCGATCAGAAACTCATTACAAATTGTAAATTTTTTTTGTGTCAGCGTCTTCCATGCAAATTCAGCAGGCATTGTGACATCCATAATGTGAATGGATACACTTCGATGGTCAGCCCCTATGGCTTATATATATATATATATATATATATATATATATATATATATATGTGTGTGTGTGTGTGTGTGTGTGTGTGTGTGTAGGTCCCAAGGGGTGTGAGTGTAAGGTTTAGAAGGGGGTTGAATAAACCTTACCAAATTTTTCGATTTAGTCCTTTTTAAAGTTCGAGTTGATACTACACATTTGTGTCCTTGGTGGACAGACCAATTTAGTTAATCGGTAGAGTTAGTCACTCAATTCACTGACTCGAGTGTTGATAGAATAAGAATATTTCAAATTGTTAAGACCGTGAATTAGCTCAACCGTGGTTTGATTTATTGGAAGACTTAACACCCTTAAGTTTGGTTTAGTAGAGATTTAAAGCTTGATTTAGTACTTAGAAATTATCTAATGGATAGCAAATATGTCAGAGAATTAAACAAATATGATGCGGGAATTAAAGTCTTTGAAATGTAAATGACACGATAAGTTTTTATAGAGGTTCGAAGATGGGGTAATTCTTCTACTCTCTCTCTTCTCCAACTCCTGGAGGAATCCACTAGGTATTGATCAAGATATACAAAGTGGTAGCAGTCCAGATACAAGTCTTGATCACACAGGTGACTTGATCCTTTGGGACTCGATCGGAGACGCCTTGATCACTCGGTTGGCTTCTCACGACTCGGCTTCTTCCGGGCATTTTGCTACTTGCTACTGACCACTTGCTTAAGCTTTTTGGATTTGATCATTAAGCCCTCCAAAAGCTCAAGACTTGGTTCAACCTTGAACCTTCCTACAATCCTTCGTGGAATGTAGACCCCTTGATTCTTGAGAATTTCCTCTTCAACCGATTGAAGTTATCTTTCCTTCACGGGTGAGTGTTGGATTGATGTTCTTCGTAGTGTAGGCTTGAGGATTGAGCGTTTAATAACTTGAGAATATTTCAGGTTACAAAATATTTCTTTCTTGCTTGTATGGTCAAGGTAACCTATTTAATCTTCGTGTCTTTTTTTTTTCAGAGTTATTCCTCAGCCTTTTATAGTGATCTTTCAAAAATCTGCCCGTTGAAGAGATAGGCTTATTTTTTGAAAGTCACTTGTGGTTGTTGGCTTGTCTTGTTGCAGTCCTTGGAATTGCCATTTCCTCGTATGAATTGTTTTCCAGCTTTTCAGAGTTCTGACACGGTGTAGTGCTTCCCATTGGTTTATTCCTTTTGCACGCTTTTGGGACTGAGCACTTCGAGAAAGGTAGCATGGAGATATTACTTGTTTAAGTGATTCTCTTGATTTTCGGCAACGGATCTTTTTGATTATCTCGACTTGATTGCATTTCCTTGCTTTCCCCAGGTGACTTAGAGTCGCCTTCCAATCATTGGATGACTCTTCTGTCACTTCAACTTGAGACTTGGCTTTTCTTGAGTTGACTTGACTGATACTCCACTCAACTGTATCTCGATTTGCTCCTTGATAGAGTTCCGTCTTCTCTTCTTTGCCATACTCGGTGTCTTGCAAATGAGTCTTCTTTCTAGTCTCAGTTGTCTTCTTGCATGTTTGGGCATAGTGACTTAACTCAGCTTGACCAACCCTATTTATTACAATGCAGTTTACAACAAAAATTGGGGTGCCAACTTCCTATTCTAAGTTTTACATGGCATTCATCAAAATCTAAACAATAAATTTCCCAATAGTGTGTGTGTGTGTGTGTAAGGTCGCGATATCTTATATTTATTTAGTGGTGAGATATTTTTGTTAATATTTGTTTTTATAAACAATCTATACCTATGAAGTTTTGGAATGATTTTATCAAGGGTATACATAAAGAACAAAATGATGCAATTATAAGGCATAATGGAATACAATATTGTGTCGGGTTAAAGCAAGAGAAATTCAGGATTTTGATGCAACGTGGTTGCCAAAATTGTAATTGTTGTATACAATTAATAAATGGTATTTTTAATCCTATAGATATAATAAGTATTTACTGTTTTTTTCAATCAATCTTATAGATACAACGAACTATTAATTGGGATTTTTTAAAATTGAGCCTTGGTAAAACAATTGGCGGTATCTAATTGTACTTTTATTCATAGACAATATCCATTAATATTTTATTAATTGAACAATACTATGTGAGCAGATAATTGACAAGATGTTTAAGAAAAAAATGAGGAAACTGCACTTTAAGATTAAAGATTTATTAATCTAGCAAATTTATAATGTATTACTTTTTAATAAAAAAAGACAATAATTGGTCAATGGAGCATTTGTTTTTCATTTACAAGGGAGTATAATTGTATAATTGGACAATAACATATTAGCTTAAGAAAAACAATTGATTGAAAGATTTATAAAACTCAAAATGGTAACAAATATTTATTGCTCGGAAATATTGTATATATCTCTTTCATATATTGATTGAAATATTATTTTTTTCTGCTGCCAATTTCCATTTATATTTAAATTGGTTTTGGATTATGGACTTTTTATGGATGATTTCGAAAATATTTTATTATTAATAAGATGTTTGATTTTTATATCATGCTTTTGAAGGAATATCTGGATTTTTATTTCATATTGATTCGATTGTTGTTGCAATATTTATATATTATATTTATTTTTGAAATTTGGTATTTTCAGGAGTGTGAACAAATACTAATTAAGTTCAGTCTAAAAAATGAATTATCTTCTAATTGGTCCACTGATCAACGTTGGTGTAAAATTTGATGATAGTTTTCTTAATTAAGAATAATTAACAACTCTAATTATTATCGAATAAAATTAGTATATATATGATATAACTAAGGCAACTCAATTAGGAAAAAAATTAAAACATATATAAAATAAGATATAATTTTGGACAAATCAATCCAAATATTCTCCTAACCAATGCATATTTTGAAGTTATCCAAAATTAACAGTTCTTTGATTTGGTAAGTCAGTGAAAATAATCTTTAGTAACATAAATATTTTATTGGCTAATTGTCTTTTCGGTCATGATTGTAGTATTTTTTGAAATTTGAAAATTCAACTATAATCAATCTTATAATTGTCCTAGACAATCAATAAATTGACTGTAATCATTACTATAGATACAATAATTATTTATTATTGTATTTATTCAATCTATAGATATCATCAAGCATTGATTGAAAGAATTTTAAAACAAAGCTTTTGGTAAAACAATTGAGAGTATCTATTTATATTTTTTTAATTATATTTGGCTATGCTACACACAACATGATAATTGACAAGAATTTTAACAAATATTAAGACAATCGTACCTTATGATTAAAGATTTGTCAAATTAGAAAAATATATTAACTTAAAAAAAAGACAATAATTGTCAATAGGAGTTTTTTTTTTTAATTTCCAAGGGTACACAAGTTTATGATTGGACAACAATATATTACCTTAATTAAGAAAAATAGCTAATTAAAATATTTATAAAACTAAAAATGGTAACAAGTATTAAATTATTTGAAAATTGTACATAACTCTTTCATATCTTGATATGATATTAATAAAACTAATCAAATTGACGTTAAATAATTAACATGATCAATCAATACTACAAATGTCCTATAAAATCAATTATATAATTACTTAATTGGTATTTGTAATCAATTAGTATTTATTATTTTTTATAGTTTATTAATCATAACTCTAGAAAACAATCATAGAATTGATGGTGCTTTACTTTGGTAAATCAATAAATCAATATTGGAAGATGAAATAATCAATATCTAGCGATCAATTTATGTTTTGGAGTTATCCAAAATTGACGATCGTTTGCTTTGGTAAGTCAATAGAAAGATTTTTTGTAACGAAAATAATGTGTTGTTAACTCAATATATGATAATTAATAATCATATTGTCAACCAATGCCATTAAATAGATTGTTGTGAATTATATAATCATTTATATAGGATTAATCGATTGATGTTACATTTAAAATAAACTTCCCAGTTAAAAATTTTTGGATTGTCAAACTTCCCAGTGTATTCTATCATTTGATGAACGATTCACATCAATTCTTTTTTTTTTAGAGAGATTCACATCAATTCATTGTTGATCAAAATGAGAAAACTCACGGGGTTTACATACATCTATTGAAAATAAATGTCAAAGAATGAATATTAATATCAATTGTACTATTTCTATACACTTTGTTTCGAGTTATATCATGTTTATGTTCGTAAGTTTTTTAGTGGATTACTATGATATTCTTTGTAAAATTTATGTTGATACTACTAACATTTATATCAATGACATAATAGTTCATTTTTTTCAACAATACAAGTACAATATAGAAATACTTGTCTCACATACTATATATAATTATTTATAGAGAGGTGCGTGAGAAAAAAAAAAGAATATATAAAACAATAATTTAGGGACACGCATAAATTGAGGGATATTTCTGAACGAGTTGAATTAGACATTTAAGTTTATAGTTGAAAATATAAAATTGATATATATATATTTTTATTTTTAATAACCTTATACGAATATTACTATTAAAATAAAGTAATATATACCAGTTCATGTTAATAGATATTATAAAACCATAATATTAAAATAAAAATAAACGTGCAACGCACGGGGTGAATTACTAGTATCAATAATGTTACCAAAACTGTGTTTTGTTGTCTCTTGTTTTCTTAATTATTCGAATTAGTTCTTTTATATTGTGTATTAATTTTTCATGTACGTTTACATAATCAACTTTTACAAAATTTTGAACAGTGTTTTGTTCTATGACTTTAAATATTAAACAATATTTATATCCACATTTTTTTTAAATCTATGCTACCCCCATTTCAAAAATTCGAGATCCGCCACTGTATATTTGTGAGGCCTCCGTTTTGTACTGTGACGTGTGCATTTTCCTAATAATTCTATGAATTATATCTCCTGCATTATAATAACTTTGATATAGCATCAAACAATAGACATGAAATATTATTTAATGTTTTTTATTGCTGAAGTCAAAAAAGAAAAAAATATCATACTTCATAATTATAAATAATACATTCAAAAAGTGATTTTTCATAAAACCGCACAGACGTACCTACATCGTCTATTTCGTTTTAGTCATGTCTAGATTTTTAATAAGTGTGAAAATTGGTGTTACACTTTTTTTCAAGGTTATAATAATAAATTCGGATGAAAATTTATTTTTCAAAGTTGTTTGTATGTGTAAATTGGTGGCAAAACTTTTTGCAAAAGCTCATTGTAAAATAAATAAAAAGTTAACACATGTATATAAGATAATAGGAGAACTAAGTTCAATAATTAACGAAAGAGTAGTCAACAAAACATAGTTTTGATAACATTATTGTTTTATTAGATTTATATTTTGGAGAAATTTTTCATTTTTGCTGATTTGACCATGTATTTTACTTATTCATGTTATTAAGTCAATTTTTAATTTTTTTTAAATTTAGTTGTGGAGAATTGTATTGTACTATTTGGATTTTCTATTTATTATGTTATATTCGAGTTCTCATATTTGGAATTTTTCAGGATGGGCGATGCACGAATTGTATTTGTACAAAAATAATTTTTAGTGATTGCAAATTTTTCAGAATTTCAATAAATAATTGAAATAGAAATTTAATTAATTTGATTATAAATCATACAGTTAAATAATATAAAAAAAATTATTATATTAAAAACCCTCTTTAAGGAAAATAAATTTGGTTGATAATAAATTTTGTGAATGTGAATTGTATCTATTTATTGAACATGTTTATCTATATGAAAGTAACAATTTAAAAAAATACAATTTCCCAATGCCAAATATTAATGTCTTATATTTTTAATACAATCAACAAATAAAGTCATTTCAAATTCCAACATTTTTTAGGGCTTAAAAAGTTAAAACAATTGTTAGAATTATTAAAGGAATTAAATAAAAATCTCGTTTCATATTTAGCAACATAATTTTAGGGGAAAATAAAATATTTCGAAAAATAAAAACTATTATATTTTTATATATGTACATATATCAAAACAATATCTAACAAATAACTTCATATCTAATAGTCAAAATATACAACTTTAAAAGTTAAATATCAAAATACACTGATAAATATTAAAAATAAATCTATTAACATGAAAAGTATGTTAATAAATATAAGAAGAATTTTTCTATATACATTATTATGAATATAATTTCATATTAAATAAAAATTTTGTTTCTTCTTACATGAATATATATGATTATAATGCTATATATGGATATATATATATATAATATATATATAAATAATATTTGGATACATATTTTGAGATATTTTCTTCAATTAAAATAAATATTTTTGGATTGAATTTAATCAACTTAAATACAATTCTATATAATTATGAAGAAATATGAAATAAGCTTAAGTATAAATTATACATATATTATAGATAGTCAAGATACATGAATATACAAATTGATGTCCAGTAGCTCAAATGAATAATTTTTAAAGCCCATTATAAATAATGTGTAAATTTATCATATATTTTCTATTATTTATTATGTTAATTTTTTATTTTATATATGCAATATAGGTGTTCAACTGAAGACTGTAAAAAGATGATTAATTGGATATATTATACGTCAAAAATAAATATAAAACGAAAAAAATTATTAAAGTTTAAAAATGTAACGCCCCGAAATTTTGAACTATAAAATGTATGCACATATTTATTTTACCTTATATATTTTTGTTCCATCAGAAACTTGAGTAAGACAACTCGTTATAGCGAGCCATTTAATTTTCAAAAGAAGAATAATTACATTGGAAACAATCGCATAAAATAATTTGAATAAAATTTATTATCTACGTATAATTCTAACTGACTATTTGACAGTGAAAGACTTTGAAAAGTATCACGTGCATACTTTTATTTATAAGAGAAAATAGGTCTGTAAATATATTTAATTTAAAATTTAATAGCAACAGCGGAAGCAAATTATAAAGTGTAGAATATTCATATATTCATTTACTTCTAAGAAATTCGTACATTTACTAATTTATATAAAAGAAGTATCCCTATTTGTTGGTTTACATAAATGAACTTAGAAAATCATAGTAATTCATCATTTATTATCTCAATTCGAAAATTTCGTAGAAATTGAATATTTGTTCTAATTACCAATCAATTATCACACAGAGTTTATCATCGTAGGTAAATACTTAGAAAATAATAATTTGTTTAACAATTTCTCATTCAATTGAAAATTAACATTTAGAAAAAGACATCTCTCTAGCAGTTTCATATGGAAATCATAAATCGTATAATAATTTCTTACTCAATTGAAAACAACATTTAAAAATAAAAGACATTACTCCAGTAGTTTCATAGGCCACCCATTATCCACCGCCAATAACCATCGCCGACTCCTTAAACCTGAAAAATCTGATTATATATGGGGTGAGCGACACAGCTCAGTGGAGTATAAATTGTCCAAGCTAAAGACACAGATATCTCACATAGACATGCAAATACAATCCAATAGGACATAGCATATATCTTTTGAAAAACCGTAGACATAGACAATAGGTAGCACTTTGCGGGATCCACCGGGGATACATCGACCCGGACCTCTTGAGTCCCTCGGCTCAATAGGGCCTAAGCAATGTACTACACATTCATGCAAAATAATCTAAGCATTTAACAAGGACAATAAAGTTTATAAAACAAACCCCACCTCGAAACTTTGCTTGAAAAATAGTAGAATGATTTGATGCAATATCCTTATTGAACTTCAGAGCTTGCCGTCCTCGTCGCCTAACATGAATATATACATCTTAGTTCCTAGAAGTCAAAACTTAAGTATTAACCTCGATATCGGAAGCACTAAAATAACATTCGTGGAAGCTCACGGTATTTTCCTAAGGTTTGGGGTTCAACTTGGTTGGTTTAAACAATACTAAAATCATTTGTGTAGTTGGGATCGAATAATATTATCTCATAAACCATATACTGGAATTATTTAGTATTTTTACAATAGTTAATAAACTCAAAAATAGATATCCTATAAAAATTTCAGGAAGATTAGAAATATTTAGCTATGGATTTTGAATTTGTGAAACTGAAATTGCTGTAATATTAAAACATGCATAGGTAAGGGAGAAAAATCATATTTAAATAAATATAGTACTATATGATTTTAAACTTTAACAACATAACATACACATCAAAGTATAACATATCCAAAAATCATAAAATATTAAATTCGTTAACTTTAGGTTTTGAATTTTATAAACTGAAACTTTTGTCATTGCTAAAACTTTAACGTCTTGGAAACTAATTAATATTTAAATAAATATAAGTTATAATGATCTGATATTTTACCACACGGTATAAAATATTATAATACATAACATATCCAAAATTCAGGTATTTTGAAGGTCTTTATACATGGTTTCTAGAATTTATAAATCAGAAACAAAGTATATTCAAGATTTGGAAAGTGTGAATACGAATTTCATATAAAATAAAATAAAACTAAAACGTATATGAAATTTTAACTGAATATTGTAAACATATTATAACATAACATATTAAAAGTTCACGAATTCTAGATGTGTATAAGTCAGGTTTTGGAGTTTCTAAAACAAAAACAGGGAATAACATAAATTCTGGCAGCTTAGTTTGAAAATTACATAACTACAAAAGTACTTATTGGATTAGTATGAAATTTACCCCGTATGATTAAAACGTCATGAAGAATAACATATTAAAATTTCATAAAATTATGAATAGTGTATATTGGATTTAGAAATTTATAAGAAAATTACCCTAGGAGTTGAGAATGAAATAGGGAAGGCAATTGAGGGATCATGGCGTTGAAGAAAAACTTCGTCGAGGTTGTATGGTAGACTATGGGGATGTGGTGGCGCAGAGAATAGAGCTGGAACGTGTTTCCATTTGGTCCTCTCTAATGTGGTATAATAAAACCCTAATAATAAAAGACTCCTAATATAATTACCCTAGCTAGTTTCCTAAACACCTTAGGATTTCTCATGGGCCATGTAATTGGATAATCAATCCAATAATAATAATAATTCATTAATGGGCTATCTAACTAATTAAATACACTTTTGTTTGCCCGGGTGTTACAAAAAAAAAAGACAAATATAATATTAATGCATTACACACACAGATTTAGAAAGTTTATATAATTCTATCTTTTATATAACTTTAAAAAGTGATTTATTTAAATAAAGTTGACCACCAAAGATAATAAAATCTCATTTCATTAGTTAAATCCGCAAAGCAAAAAAAATATTATTTTTAGAAACTAAAAAACGGGTGGGAATAGTAAGAGTTACTATTCTAAGAATAGTCTCTTATTATATATATATATATATATATTCATTTAAACTAATATACGATTGTATATTGTATTTATTATTGAATGACTATAATTTTCTCATATAAATTCCATATATATGCTTCTGAGATATGTATTTCTGTTGATTCATACTTTTATAAGTTGCACCATGTTATTCCTTGCAGCCTATGGAAAAAACTCGTACTATTTTGCCCTGTAAAATTATGCATTTAAGCATTTAAATTGAAGTTATTTGAAAACTAAGTTTCGAATCAAAAATTATCTTGTATATTTAGAGGTCATTGTTAATGCGCACACATTTAAAATTCCTCTCGGTATACACTTAGAAGGATAACAATGCTACATTACATGCTTTGTTTCTTCATCAATAATGATAAAATTATCTTTTTAATAATCAAGTCAACCTCAAAACAGTTTCTTTGCATGTGCATTTTAAAGTTTGTTCTTTGCACATTTAAAGATCGGGCTATTTAAGCCCTCATTAATCAAATAGTCGATAAGGGGGTTGAGCCAAATTTTTGGGTAAGTATTCGGAGCTCACTCGACTAACATCCAAATACTTAAGGATGAGATAGCCCGATAAGGAGCTTCGCCCCGATCCATCTCCCTTGAAATCTTTGGCGTAGTATTTAAAGTTCTTGCAGCCAACCTTCAAATACCAAAGGTCGAGATAGAGCTCGGATAGCTAGCTCCATTGAAATTTTGGAAACATAAAATCATATCCGTGATCTTGAGATGAGGACACGGTGTCCCTTAAAAGGCTAGGGATGGCAATGGGGCGGGTTAAAACCCGGACTAAGACAAACCCGCCCCGTGCGGGCGGGTTTAGACTGTAAAGCGGGTCCCGGGCGGGTCTCGGGTAAGAAATCTAAAACCCGCCCGGGTCGGGGCGGGTCTCGGGTCTAGTAGGACCCGCCCGGACCCCCGATACATTTTTTTTTTAAAAAAATTATTTAAGTTTTTATTTATTTTACCAAATTTCTTTACATTGCAGACTTCATCTGTCTTTAATTAGTTGACTAGGGTTACTCCGCTTTCTCCTTTACGAGGTCACTCTGACTCACAAGCTAAACTTTCGAGTTTCCGATCACAGTACTTCATCGTCCGAGCGAGTGCCATACAGAGAGCAGCCCACGTTGCATTTGCTTCAATCTTTTCTTGTTCAGTTAGGCTATATTCGAAATTTGAGTGTTGTACTTAATCTTCAATGTTTCAAGCCGTCTAATTTGAATGTTTTCTACTGCAAGTTGCAACTAATTACTATTCAATGGTGGTGTACTTTGATTGTTTACATTTTATTATGCCTCTGTAGTTCTAATTTCAAACTTTGCCCAGAGGTTGCTGCAAGCTTGAAAGGTAAAGTTAGCACAGGTTTTCTTTTTTAAAAAAAAGTCAGCACAGGTTGGTAACGGGTCCAGCGGGTTTAGACCCGCCCCGGCGGGTCTTGATGCGGGGGCGGGCGGGTCCCGGGTTTTATTTTTTTCTTGGCGGGGTGGGTCCCGGGTTTGGCTAAACCCGCCCGTTGCCATCCCTATTAAAGGCCACTGATAGTGCACAATTTTCTTTGCTAAAAAACCACATTAATTAGGACTCTGTCAAACTCACTACAGAATAATTACCAAAACCATCATTTGTATTATGATTCTTGCAATACCAATTTTTTTTGTAGATATGGTAAGATGTGCTCAATATCAACTCCTTCCCAATAATCCATATATGACTTTTAATTTATGTCACGCCCCAAACGTGACGCGACGACGATCGCGCCAGTTCTCCCATTCGAGAGTATAATCCACTAAATATTTGAGCAATATTAATTGTCGAATATACATAGTTCTTCATGACCTCTCGGAAACAGAGTCAATAGTCGCAGCGGAAATACTATTACAATCCATTTGTCTAAGCGAAAGAGGTCTTACGCCCCTCTATTACATCAAAAATAGTAATTTGTTCATAAACGAAATTTAAAGCTAGGTCGATGAACTAAGTCTAGGAATTACTCCGTCGCTTGGTCGTCTTCGTTGATGTCTTCATAATATGGTAGATCAACAACTGGCCGTTGAAAAAGATGGGGGTGAGACAAAAATTCTCAGTGGATGGGGTGATCGTGTGCAAATATGGAGATATATATAGTTAATGCGAGAAAATCAGTTGTATGAAAACGCGTGAGATATGATGCATGATTTCACACACAGTCCACAAGCGTCGTGATAAATATATTTAAGTAATATACTTATACAGTTTTAAAAATATAGTTTGTGGTCACACAGGCACTATGTGATTCAAGCAAGAGAGGAGGATTGTGTACGGATTTGTAGCACTAATCCTATGCAAGACAAGTATCGGTTGCGTATGGATTTGTAACGCCAACCAATGCAATACAAGTAGCGGTTGCGTACGGATTTGTAGCGCCAACCAAAGCGGGTCCGATTAACTCGAATCGTGTGGATCGGACAGCGATTCCTTCGTTCTTCCTTGTAACTCCCTGAGTAAGATGGTCCAAGACCTGTCACCTTATCGCTCCATAGGCAAAGACAAAATCCAAAATGGAGCTAGCAAGGCTCGGATTTGTCATAATCATGATTATACCTCAAGTACTACGACCCGCTTCCCTTGGACAAACTCCGTCCCTAAGTTGTGGGATTAGGGACGATGGGGCCGGAAGAGTGGAATAGCAGCCGAGCTGCCCGGTTCCATCCCCGACGTATCCATTCCGACTGTGAGCTCGACACTGATAGGTGTGAGTTTTGCATGTATTTTGGGGCATATTTATGGCTATAATGATGGGTAAACATGCATATACTTGTGTAAAATGTTACGTATGCACTCTTTGTGGAAAAGATATTACACTTTGCTTGTTTTATAGGAATTTCATGATAATTGAAGAAAAATTGGATACAAATATGAGCCTTGCAAAGTGGAAACACGGAGAATTGAGTGAGTATATGAAAGGTGAAGCTTGAATGAGCGGAAGATGGGCGTATAAGAAGAATACAGGGAGTGCACGGGTTGGGCGTGCCTTAGGCACCACCCGTGTGCCCCTGAAGAGAGGATTTCTAAGGCTACGGCATGGCGCACGGGTAGCCCGTGCTCATACGCACCACCCGTGCGCCACTGGAGAATTTCAATATACATACGGCATCACGCACGGGTAGCCCGTGCAAGGGGCACACGACCCGTGCGTGTTTGGTAAAAATCAAAGGCTTCGCTATGGGATGACGCACGGGTAGCCCGTGCGCAGAGGCGCCACGACACTGCAAGGTCCTATTTGAATCCCATAATCTGCAGCATTTTGTCCTAAACTTGAAAGTGGGTATAAAAGGCTTTTTGGGGGGGCGCACACAAGGACATTCTGACATTTTTTTGGGATCTACAACACAGGACAAGGGTATATTCTTGGAAGAAGACATCAAGGAGATAATCGGGTTGCATCGGAGCTCAAGGAACGGAGATAAATCGAGAGATTGTCGACTTTCCTAAGTTTTTCTTGCTTCTCTTGTAGTTTTCATCTTTCATTTTTAGTTGTCATGGCTATGAAAAATTTGTATATGGATTGTTTAGAAATCATGTGTAGCTAAACTTGTTAGATTTCCGGGTTTTGGAAGTAGATTAATGAACTCTTGTTGGATGTTTTAATCCTAGTTGAAGTTATTATCTTGAAGCCTATTTGAGTACTTTGAGCTTATTCTTGTTTTATCACTTGATCAATGATTTAACTTGTTTGATATATTGATTCATAATTCGAGAGATGAGTTTCAATATTAGATCTTGAGTACTCGACACAAATATTTGCATGAATCGAGAGGTTTGTAAATATATGTGAAGACATTTGATATTTTGAACTTTTGGGAGTTGAGTACTTCATGTTGAGTAGAGATGCTAGCATAAGTATTTCAATCTACATTTTATATGCATCTCGAGAGGGAGGATAAAATATCTTTGTGATCGTCTTATAGGAATATTGATAATAACTTGGCTTGGATTAAATCGTACAACAAGAGGGTTGTTAATCGAAACCTTAACTCGGAAATCCGTTTCACCTTCTTGATACTTCTATCAATTGTGTTCTTTTAAGTTTGTGTTTAGTAGTCTAATTTGTCAGGATCTCACAATTAAATTACGATCGTCTAAATAAAAATAAAGCTATCTTAGTTCAATACTTAGTACATAAATTTATTAGTCTCCGTGGATACGACCTTGCTACCTTTTCCTATAACGTACACCGTACACTTGCGGTGAGCTAAAAATAAAGGCTAACAAACACACCAAGTTGACTCAAACAGGAAAGTAAATACAAGTTCAGGAAGTCAACCAGGCAGTCGAGTATTATTGATTCAGGGAAGCAGTTCAGGAAAAGTTTTGGAAATTTCGAGTGACAATTATGGCGTTGGTGGAGTTATTTGGATGAAGATGATTATCGAGAGGACAAGAAATCTTCAATATCTTAAAAGATTAGGTGGAACATAAGTCCTGTTATAGATTCGAAATCTCAAGACGAGGAAGTCGCCCCGCGATCGCGTATTAATCGGTCAAGACGATGCGATAAGTCAAGGGTCTTAAGAAAATAAAATATTTTTAAAATAATTATTAAAATCAGATGGTCCAAGGCTGTTTCTTTAAAAGAAAAATAATTTGAGTTAGGTCCTTGTTAAAAGAAAATTTACAATTAGCCCCGTTTTGTAAAAACCGATACGTTTAGGGTTTAAAATTTAATAAATAAATGTCCCGACCTAGGAAAATTATAAGGTCAGTTCCTAAATTCTCTAAATTGTTCAAAGATTCAGGTTTTTAAAGTTTTGAGGTCGAGGTTTTGTAAAATTCTCACATTGGCCCCAAATTTGTTAAAATTGTCACTTCGGGCCCTAAGTTTAAAATAATTGGGACTCACAAACCGGAAGGGCTTTTGATGTGATTCCAGTTGGAAAATGTCACTAAAGTTAGTCGGATATTGGGACAAAAACAGTTTTTAAAAGAAATAAGTGTAGGTCCTTTAACTTTTGAAAATCTTATTTTTGTCCCATTTTGAAATAATTGCCTTTAAGGCTTTTAGGGGTCCAATTGTTATGAAATTTGAACCTTAGGTCCAAAATATAATTATGTTATAGTTAGATTAGTATTTCCAGGTGCATGGACTGCATAAGTCCTGGAAATTTCATTTTGGTCCTCAATTTTAATCTTTACGATTTGGTCCCTCAATTTTTATAAAATTACTTTCCAAGCTCTAAACACTTGGATTTTTTTGAATACACTTAAAATATGTTATTTCCAGTCCCTTAAGAGTTAAAATTTCAAATTTTAAAAATAGGTTCTGGTACAGTTTCAAAAATTACAATATAGCCCTTAAACTTCTAAAATTTTACAATCTAGTCCTTGGGCTTTTAAGGGTTGATTTTATTTATCTAAAAACTCTTAAAACTTTATTAAAATGTCCAAACATAATTTTTGAACCTGAGTACAGTCCCAAAACTCAAAAATTATAGAGGAGTCCCTTAAGTTTTATTTTCTTGCAATTAAGTCCACCAACTTTCCATTTTTGCATTTTAAGTCCAAAAATTGAAGTTTAATCAATTATGCTCGACTTGTCCAGGTTATAAGTCATAAAAATATGGATTTCAAGGTTTATACATGTACAGGTCCATTTCACATAAAAATTCATCAAATATCACAATAAAGTATACATGTATGCAACTATTTCTCAACAAATAGCATTTTGAGCCATACTTGAGAAATTTTCAACTTGATACAAGAAATTAACATGCAATACATAACATATATATCTCAAGTGCTCAACATCAAATACTACATGCATTTAAAAAAAAAACACCTAGAAGTTGGAAAGATTTTTCCACCCACCTTTTAAATTTTCAAGTAGTAATGGTAGGAGTCTCCAAAATTGGACCTTCTTCTTCAAGCTCTAAACCCAAGACTTATCTCCTTAGTTCAGCCCCTAAGTGGTTCAAAATCCATAATTTAAGGTTAAAATTTGGGATTTAAGACTTAGAAAATAATATGTACAAAAAATAAAAATTATTCTCTACTTATCTTTTGATTTGTAGATAGTTGAAGTCTTCTAAAATACCATTTGAAATCGAGTTTTCTTCATTTAGCTTCTTCTTCCTTCCAAAACTCATGGCTTCTATTTTTCGCTTTCCTCAGCCAATCAAGACCAAAAAAATGAAATTTTGTGATGCTATCTTTTTTCACTTAGCTCACGTACGGTTGTCTTACTAGAATACCCCAAAGCACTTATAGTATTAATTAGTCAACCTTTAAATGATAGATTATTGTTTATGAAAAGTAGCTCTTAAAAAAGAAATTTGGAAGGAAAAATATGGTTTCTTTGCTTTCCAAAGCTCACGGCTAAATGCAAAAGGATAAGTAAGAATTAGACCTTCATGTGTATTCATATTGGAAGACAAAATTAGAAAGTGGGTTCTTTTGGTGGTATTATATATGTTTTAAAATAGGTTTGAGATGATGATAGATTGGTGAAGATTATGAGGAATTTTTGAAGAAAAACTTTGGTCTCTCCTTTTCAACCCACCGTCGAAGCTTTTCAAATAAGAAAGCAAAATCTTTTGTTGTTTGTTTGATGTCCAATAATTAGACATGAATTTATTGGGAGGTAAAATAAAAAAATTGAGTGGGATTCCCTCCTAGAGATGCTATGGCCGAAAGGTGTGGATAGTAGGATGATAGTGTAGTGGGTTTTGTAGGGTATTCTTATTTTTTAAATGTAGGCTTTTTAATAAAATGCAACCAATCCCTTAATTCATGGGAGGGGTGGGGCGATTTTGGTGGTGTAAATATGTCAAAAAAATTATTATTTTTTTTTGTCCAAAATTTAACCTTGTTGAAAGATATAAAATAGTAAAAATATAATGATAATAATGGAAAAAATTGAGTCAATTTCCCCATTTTTGAAAATAAGACATAGGATGGTAAAATTTTGTTCTCTTTTCTTTATAAAATTGAGAAAAATAAAATGTATAAATATCCATAATTAAATGTTTAGAATTTTAAAATAAAGGATTTTGAAATAGGAAATGTGTTTCAAAAATAAGAAATTGAAAGTTGGTTGGAATGAATTATAGAAGGAAATGAAAATTTTGGTTAAGGATTGGAATAGACTCTAAATTATCGAGGTCCAATAGTTCTAAAGTCGTAGTTAACCGTTCAAGTATTAATACTAGAAGAAAATCTAAAATTGTTAAGCTCGAAAATGAGGAAGATATAATTGACGTTGGAAGAAATGATTAAAAGTCGGGTCGTGTTTTATTAATAACGGGTTCGTGTTACTAAACCAAATAAATAAATCATCGCACAACGTCGTATCTCACATCGCGAAAATTTGGGGCGTTACAATTTATATTTGAGTAGATATCATGTGCAATGTTGTAAAAAGCGCTAGGGCTAGTTGGACGGCAGGCGAGATCTAGCGCTGAGGCGAGCATTGAGGGGTTATGTGGAACCTAAGCGGCTAATGTGGGGCCTAATCGGAGAAAAACGTGGAGACAAGGAGAACTTAGTGTATGCAGGTGGGGACTGGTGGGTATGCGGAGATTTTTACGACATAGATTATGTGAGGACCGTTTCATGGGTCAAATTAAATGAGACAGAGACCCAACACCCAAACTCAAACCCAATCCAACCAAAACAGAAAAAAAAGGCACCAAAAAGGAAAAATGTATCAGTTTTTTTTCTCCTTTTCTTCCTTTCCTTCTTCCTTCTTTTTTCTATTTCCTTCGTCCCCAAATCCAGTCACCTTCTTCTTCTTCTTCCCCAGTAATTCATTGTACATGAGAATGGTTAAACTATTTCCTCCCTTAAGGCTACGTTTGGTTGGGGTTTATGGATGGGATATCACACACTTCTATATTATTTCCCTCCTTTATTTTATTTGGTTCAAACACCCAAAGCCCGAAAAATTGCAAGGCAGGTTAACTATCATACTTAGAATGTGATAGCACATCCCACCTTGGAGGTGGGATCTAGATTCCATCTCCTTCCTTACTTTTTGAAATTACCTAACTACCCGAAAAACCATATTCAAAAGCAGATGTATTTAAACTTCACTTTCAAACCCATCAAAACTCAGACATACCTATTAAAAAGGTAGAACATTTGGAAAAGACCAATTATTAACTTCTTTTTTTTTTTTTTTTTGGTAGATGGACCAATTATTAACTTGGGAATGTAAAGACAAAGTTTAGAAGAAGGTGGACATTTGAAGACATGAACATTTGGTCAAGGCGGAACTTAGCAAATATTAATTTAAAAAAAAATTAGACGATCTTTCACTAAATTAATATTAAATAAAGGGCATTTGTTGATGTGGGGTAAAATTGGAAAATTAATTCTAAATAAAGGGCCCAAAAGTAATTTACCACTATTTAACTACTATTATCCAACTTCAACCAAACTCATTATTACAAAGCTCACATATATCCAACACCCCAATCATTCAAACAAACATGTTATTAGGCATTAGTGTGTCCTTTGGATATGACCAATTATTAACTTAGGAATTAATCAAACACAATCTCAATCTCGAACCAAACGTAGCCTAAAAGTATTATATAATGAACTAAAAAGTATTATAATTTTACGTGAAAATTATTACACATTACGTTGAATCGAAAAGTATTAGACATTAAACTAAAAAGTATTTCCTCAAACAGAGTAAAAGTGGTTTCGAGAAAAAAGCTAATAGTTTTAGTTATCTTCATACATGTCTGTTAGTTTAATATTTCACCGGTCTTTTGGGATGAATCACGGGTCGTGGAGGACCCGTCTCACAAAATGCGACTTATGAGTTGGTCTTATATAAGTTTTTGCCAAATTGCATTCCCCGCCAATTGTCTGATACTATTTCGAAATTATTATAATGCAGTGAGATAATATTTATAGAATTATTAAGTAAATGTAAATTGTTACAATTCAGGAGGATATAATTTATAAAATTATTAAAAAAATGCATATTCACAATATAAAATATAAAACGAAGCTCTCACAAATATTCATCCCGTGATTTGCACGATAGTTGCGTCAAGTTCTCCCGGAGTCACTCATGTCATGATTTGAATTTGGTATAAAAAATAAATATAATCTTAATTCTTCACTAGATTTAGCCTTGGTCTTACTATAAAAGAAAGAGAAGAAAGGGATTAAAAAAAAAGAAAAGGACAAAGACTTCAAATTTTCAAAGGGACAGCTATTTAAACCCCAATATTAAAAAATATCAGGCCGCCAGTTGAACCCCCTGCGCCATCCCAAATGAAAGCCTGTAGAAGCAGAGACATTTACACATCAATCTCGAAAGCGTTATCTTCATCGGGCAACAGGAAAGATCTCCAGAAACTCCATTCCCTCCTGATCACTTTTGGTTTACACAAGTCTCTGTTTTTCTCAGGCAAATTAATTTCCAAATACTCCCAGTTGAAAGATCCCAATTCTTCTTTATTTGCTTTTCGTGAAAATTCACAAACGAACAATGCATATATATGGAATACGATTATTAGAGCGATGACTCATAATGGGTTTTACACAAAAGCATTAGAATTGTATGCGGAAATGAGAAAAATAGAGGTGAAGCCTGACAATTACACATTTCCTTCAGTTATCAATGCTTGTGGGGGTTTGAAGGATTTTGAAAAAGGGAGAGTTGTTCATGAGCATGTCACGGAGTTGGGTTTTGAATCTGATTTGTATATAAATAATTCCCTGATTGATATGTATTCAAGGTGTAATGAGTTGCACTGTGCTCGAGAAGTGTTTGATCAAATGCCACTTAGAGATATTGTTTCTTGGAATAGTTTGATTTCTGGGTATACTTCCAACGGATTCTTCGAGGATGCATTGGAAATTTACACTCAATTGAGAATGGATGGTTTAGTGCCTGATTCTTTTCACTTTCCAGTGTCCTACTGTCTTGCGGTGGGCTAGGGAGATTCAACAAGGTCAGAAAGTTCATGGTTTGGCGGAGAAGGTTGGAACATGTAGGAATGTGATTGTAAGTAATGGGTTACTCTCCATGTATTTTAAGTTCGACATGCTACATAACTGCTGGAGGATTTTTAATGAGATGGTTCACAGGGATAGTGTTACTTGGAATACCATAATTTGTGGATATTGTGAATCAGGTTTGTATGAAGAGTCAATCAGGTTATACATGGAAATGGTGGGTCATTTTGAACCTGATATTTTGACGATCACATCTGTTCTCCGTGCTTGTACCTATGTTGGGAACTTGAAGTTGGGAAGATATGTCCATGAATACATGGTTAGGACTGGATATGAGTTTGATATTATAGCTAGTAATATTATCATTAACATGTATGCAAAATGTGGCTATGTGTTACATGCAAGGGAAGTGTTTGAAAACATGGGAGGCCAGGATTTGGTGTCATGGAACTCACTTCTTGGTGGATATACTGAAAATGGTTTGTATCAGGAAGCAATAGAGCTCTTTAGGAGGATGAAGATAACTTTCCAACCTGATTTTGTCACATACGTGACCCTTCTTTCTATTTGTACAGAGCTAGCAAACATAAATTTCACGGAGGAACTCCACTGTGATATAATAAAACAAGGATTTGGTTCCACTCAAACTGTGGGTAATGCTCTTGTGGATGCATATGCCAAGTGTGGGAAAATGGAGAATGCACTGAAACAATTTGAGAACATGAAAATTCGAGATACGGTTACATGGAATTCAATAATTTCTTCTTGTGGTCATTCTGAGAACAGTAGTCTTGGTTTCAGAATGCTTAGGAGGATGAGAATGGAGGGAATAATGCCTGATATACCTACTTTTTTGAGTACGTTGCCTTTGTGTTCTTATCTCATTGCTAAACGACAAGGGAAGGAGATGCATGGATGCATTTTTAAATTTGGTTTTGAGTCCAATACACCAATTGGGAATGCTTTGATTGAAATGTACTCAAATACTGGCAGTTTAAATAGTTCAATTCTGGTATTTGAGCAAATGAAAACAAGAGACTTGGTTTCATGGACGGCAATTATTTCTTCATATGGGATGTATGGTGAAGGAAGGAAAGCTCTTGAAGCTTTTGAGAATATGAAAGCAGCTGGTATTTTTCCTGATTACATAGTCTTTATTGCCGTCATATACGCATGTAGCCATTCTGGCTTGGTGCAAGAAGGGCGGGCTTGCTTTGAGCAAATGAAAAAAGACTACAATATTGTGCCGAGGCTTGAACATTATGCTTGTGTAGTTGATCTTCTGTCACGTTCTGGCCTCTTAGCTGAAGCAGAGGAGTTCATTCTTTCCATGCCATTGAAGCCTGATGCTTCTATATGGGGGGTGTTACTTAGTGCTTGCCGAGCAAGTGGAGACATGAAGATTGCGGAACGTGTATCAGAACATGTTCTTCAATTAAATTCAAATGATCCAGGATATCACGTTTTAGCCTCAAATGTGTATGCTGCCTTGGGAAGGTGGGATCAAGTGAGAAAAATAAGAACATCTTTAAAAGCTAAAGGATTAAAAAAAGATCCTGGATGCAGTTGGCTGGAGATTCAAAATAGGGTGTACTATTTTGGAGCTGGTGATCGTTTCTTTAAACAACACAAAGAAGTCATTGGGTTATTGGATGTCCTCTCTGGTTTGATGGCTAAGGAAGGATATGCTGCTGATGTCAAATTTGTGTTGCATGATGTCGAGGAGGATGAGAAGTTGGGCATGCTTTGTGGACATAGTGAAAGGCTTGCTATAGCTTTCAGCTTATTGCATACAAAACCCGGTACTCCCTTGCTGGTAATGAAGAATCTTCGGGTTTGTGGGGATTGCCACACTGTCACAAAGTACATATCAAAAATCATGTGTAGAGAAATACTAGTCAGAGATGCCAATCGCTTTCATCTATTCAAAGATGGAACCTGTAGCTGTAGAGATCATTGGTGATAACAACTTTGGCGGGATCTAAAATTTTGACTGGAGCAGTGTTTCATAATTGAAGCAACAGAATAGTTTGCTGGCTGGGCATGTGGATCATAGCAGGTCCCTACTAATCACAACAAAATAACAAGGACGCAGAGGTGATTTTCCTTTGCAAATCATAATGAAATCATAGAGGGTCAGATTGCCTTTTTTTCTCTCCCAATCATATGGTATAAGTTAAATCCTTCTTTCTCCATTGAATCTGTACTCTTCAACATTATAGAAACTGTGGAGCCAACTACCTGAATTTGATATCTCGTACTGTGCAGGTGATCGTTTGAAATGGTACCAAATGTGCAAGATCAAGTCTTACAGCCGTCCATGTGTACTAATTCCATGTGCTTGATGTTAGAAAGAATTCGGCCTGGCCTTTAGGGACAACTGTAGCAAAGGTATTAGACATTAAATTTTTCTCACCACGAATATCACACTGTAGGCTGCAGCCCTAGCACTATGTGACTATATAGATTAATTTAAAATAATATAGCTGAATTCGAGAAATTTTTGCCTTACAGTTATTGTAACTACATACCTTGAATAACGGTGCATTTTTTCTTAATCAATATACTGATTCTTACCCATTTTCCCTTTTTAAAACTGTTACAGATTCATTGAGAAAATCAAAAGTTTCCACCAACAAACTTACTTTTCCAACATTACCACAGATATTAATACCACAATGAGAAAAATGATGTTCTAACCAACCAAACCTGAAACAAAATAAAATTGCTTGACCATGTCATGAGCTATTTGATCTGCAAGTGGTTCTTATCAAGATTGTCATTTGAGAGAAAAAAATACAGTGGAACAACCATTTTGTTATGAAACTATTATTAGTTGTACAAACTGAACCACAGTTCTTTTTCATGCAACTTATTCGAGATATGGTTGCAACACAGCCTGAAGTTTCTCAACCAGTTTATCTCGAGGTGGCCAGCATTCTTTTATTATTGGATCATCTGAGATGTTATTCATCCATGCTGAGAAGAGTGGAAATATCTATGCATCTACTAATTTCAGGTCAGCTATCTCTTTTATGATGCTGATCAAACTAGCATTCCATCCAAATGCAAGATCCAGATAACCAATCATCTCTCCTCCAAAGAAGTTTCTCCTTAGACTGCCTTTTCTCTCTTTTCTACCTTTGTTGGGTAGATTTGCTTTTGCTGCTCATTTTTGTTATTGAATTTATCAAATAATTTCTGAAGCAGTGAGCAGTGTTGATAACAGAGATAATTTTGAGAATCTCCAGTTATGTGCCATGCCAATCATATGGTGTAAATTATTAGTTGGTTCTTTCTCCATTGAATCTGTACTGTTCGGCATTATTGAAATTCTGGTTTCAAAAGATGGAGCTAGACTAATTAAATTTGATATCTTTGACTATGCAGGTGATCATTTGAAATGGTACCAAGTGTGCATGATCAAGTCTTACATATAACAACTCTATGTTCTTGACCTTATAAAGAATTTGGCCCGGCCTTTAGGGGGTAACGGTACCAAAGTTATTAGACATTAAATTTTTCTCACCACGAATATCACACCGTAATCCTAGTACTATGTGACGTATAGATAATTTTAAAATTGTATAGTTGGATTCAAAATTCATTTTGCCTTACAGTTTGGTAACAACATAATTTTAAACACCACACTTGTGCATGCTCAATATAGTGATTCTTAGTTGTTACCAATTTTAACCTTTTTGAAACTGTCACTGATTCATTGACAGAACCAAGTTTCACCAACAAACTTAGTTTTCCAACTTTACCACGGATATGAATACCACAATGAGAAAAAGGTGTTCTAACCAACCAAACCTGAAATATAAAAATTGCTTGACCATCTCATGAGCTACTTCATCTACAAGTGCCAACATTGTCATTTGAGAAGAAGAAAAATGCACTGGAACAATCATTCTGACATGAAACTATTATTTGTTTTACAAACTGAACCACAGTTCATTTCATGCAACTTTTTCGAGATACGGTTCACGCATGGCCTTAAATTTCTCAATCATTTTGTCTCGAGGTGGCCAGCATTCCTTTATTACTGGATCATCTGAGAAGTTATTCATCCACGCTGATAACAGTGGAAATATCTCTGCATCTACTAATATCAGGTCAGCTATCTCTTCCAGGATGCTTATCAAATTAGCCATCCAACCAAATGCGAGATCCAGATAACCAATCGTCTCCCCTCCAAAGAATTTCTTCCCTTTTAGCTGATCTTCTATGAACTTCAGATTCCCTGCTGCTTGAGCGATAGCTTCTTCTCGCTCTTTTCCTTGAGCCATAGAGACACTCCGTATTGATGGCAGAACCTGATTTTCATAGTTAAGAAGTGTAGGTGAGATTATGCATCACTAATTGATCTTTGACTTAGATTTGTAGTATCACTGATAATGACAAAAACTACCCCTGAGATTAAGCTTAATTAAAAAAATAAAAAAATCCAACTATCTTTTAAAATTACCAATATCCACCAGAGGCTTGTATTTGTTATACAAAATACTCAATAGAGTGCAACTTGTAAAATAGAAACACATTTCATGGGGTTATTTGTAATTTGAAAATAACTGGTCTTTTTATAATTAGGATAAATCACAAGGGTAGTGTTTGTAATTATCCCTAATATAATATGTCTCTTTGTTTCACAGATAAGATGTGATGTTTGTGAAACTTCATTATTGCTGTTAGAGATGTGAAAAACAGGGGAACAGTAGTTGTAGTAGCAAAACTCTAATGCAATTTTGTGATAGATAATTGTAATCAAAATAAATGTTAGGTAAGGGATTGTCTATATACCTTCTCATCTCCAAATTTTGCCCAAAATCGAGCCTTGGATTTTTCGTATGGATCTTGGGGAAGAAGAGGATTCTGCTTCCATATCTCATCAATGTATTCAAGAATCACAAGTGACTCACAAATTGGTTTTCCATTGTGCACAAGAACAGGTACCTTCTTGTGTATAGAATTGTACTCTAGGAGTGAAGTACTCTTGTTTTTTATATCCTCAAATATTGTTTCATGTTCTAAGCCTTTGATCTTCATTGCGTGTACCACTCTCAAAGCATATGGACTTGACCATGTTCTGAATAGCTTCAGTTCTTCTTTCATTTTTCTTTGATAAAGAATTTGTGCTAATCAGTGCTTATATATATAGAAACTCCGTTCTCTTTGGCATTTTATCTCTTTATGAAATATATATTGCTTTGTTTTTGTCTTTTCTTTTTTTGGTTTGTAGGATATATATAGCATAGATGCATTTTATGATTTTAACCAATTCAAAGTTTATATATTAATTTTGTGTTGCATTATATATATATATATATATATATATATATATATATATATCCTTTCAGTTTCAAGTGTGTATTTAAAAACTGTCATGCAACTCCAAATTAAATTTTGTCAGCAATTTAGATAAGGAATCAAACTTTGTCTTTGCTCTTGCAAATCTTGAACTTAACTCCACAATTTTTGTTTCCTCATTTCTGGTTCCTATAGTTATTTTCTAATTAGCCGGCGGCTTGAATATAAATATGTATGTTCTCAGCAATTACGTGAGCCATCACATCATAAACAGACAGGAAGTGGGGCTCATATTCGGCTTTTTAATCATGTTGGACATAAAATATTGAGCATGGCTGAAAAGGAAAGATTAATAGACATAATCTTTGGACTCTTCATCCTTGGACTGCATTCAGCCATTTACATTTTCATTGCAGAATTTTGCTTAGTACTTTGATGCATGATGCATCATCTGTCATGTTCACGAGTATAAAATGGGTAGTGGGTACCTTGATGATGGCAATGGCTGGCATGGGGACACGGACCTCTATGGCGGTTGTGGTGATGGTCACATAGGCTGGGACAACTTGAGAGTGATTTTTTGCTACTTGTCTCCTTTATTTAACTTTTTGGATATGCCAATTCTTGTATTGAAAAACATTTACTTTTAATTGATTTTTATGTACGTATTCCCTTAGCTGTGATTCCTGTGAATGTAGGGACCTAGGCTATCTATTGAGGGTCGATCTTATTTTGGTGTCACATCATATTTTAATTATTTTAAATTTAATCTTTTATTCGTATTTCAGTCATAGGTATATGCTAAGTGTACACAATTCAGGTTAAATTTATTTAATGATATGTTTTATATGTTTGACGTGTATCTAGGATACAAGACACAATGAAGTGGAGATTTCGAGTGGTCGCATTAATAATTTCAGGTTAGTATTTTTAGAAAGAAAACTACTCCACTAAGTTTTTGACGTATTTCATAGTTGAAGCAACTGAAAAGTTTCCTTGCTTGGCATGTGGATCCTATAATAGGTACGTAATAATCGCAACGAAGTGACAACATTGTAGATTTGGTTTTGCTGCTCAGTTGTTATTAAATTTATAGCATTGTTGATAACATATATGATTTTGAGAATCTCCAGTTATGTACTCCATGGATCTATACTATTCGGCATTATTGAATCATGGTTTCAAAAGATGGAGCTAGACTAATTAAATTCAATATCTTTGGGTATGCAGATGACCATTTGAAATGGTGCCATTGTGCATGATCAAGTCTTACAGCCGTCCTGTATAACAACTCCATGTGCTTGACCTTATAAAGAATTTGGCACAGCCTTTAGGGGTAACCGTATCAAAGTTATTAGACATTAATTTGTTCTGACCACGATTATCACACCGTAATCCCAGTACCATGTGGCATAAAAGGCTCCATTGAATTGATGGATTTCGAGCTAAGGATTTCAAACCATAATAATAAGTCCATTTAGTTGTTTCGATGAAGTCATTCTCTATGTTGCTCGGACTCGGACACAAGTGTCAGACACTGGTAAATATCCGGGTGTCAGATCTTTTCTAGTCCAAAACTTGGACACTGCTAAAAGGATCCAACTTGGACACAAACATGGAGACATGGCCGACAAATTCAGTTTTTTCCAAATATATATTATAAATCATATTACACTTTTTAATACGACATTTATAAACAATATATGTTCGTTATAATTTGAACAAAATAACCAAAATATGAAAAAGTGATGCAAAATAAAATAATCTTTCATGTGTTTTATTGCTTAGTGCATCGTAGTATGAAAGTGGAGTGTCCGAATTTCTTTTTGGAGGATCTGACACGTGTCTAGTGTTGTATCGTGTCGACACGGGTACGTTGCGTGAAATGAAGAGTCCGAGCATCATAAGTCATTCTATAATAGATTTCAAATCCTTGGAAGCTATTTTTGGAGTCATTTTGGAGGATTTCAAATTCATCTTAGATGGGGTCGTTTCAAATCTTTCGCCCAAATTCTCTCCCCAAATCCAAATTCTCCCATCCAAATACAACCTAAAAAGATTTAGAATGCTATACCTGGATTCGAGAAATTTTTGCCTTACAGTTATGGTAACTACATACCTTGAATAACGGTGCATTTTTTCTTAATCAATATACTGATTCTTACCCATTTTTCCGTTTTAAAATCATTCTGATTCATTGAGAAAATCAAAAGTTTCCACCAAAAACTTAGGCCTTGTTTGTTTATGTTTCCAATGGCCTCTTTCAGGTTTCCAACTATACATAAAAGTGGAATCATGTTTGTTCATAAAATTTCCAATTGAAATCATCATTTTCATTTTCTATTTTTCACGAAACAACATCTCAAACCTATAATTTCTATTCTCAAACCTATACACTACCCTACATCACTCATCATTACTTATCAATCACTATTTTCATATTTTAACTCAATTATACATATGAGACCCACCATTATCAAATTTATCTACCTAAAATATTACTATTTTTAAATTATAATTATCTAATGGGACCCACCAACTATAATCTTACAAATATTATATTATATATTCAAATTAAAATATTGATATGGACCCCACCACTACCAACTTTTCAATTATTATATACATAAAATAATATTTCAAAACTACTCAAATCAAACACAATCTCATTTCCAACCCTACATAAAACACATTTCAATTCATTCATCCAAACACAATCCCAATTTCCACACGAAACCAATAAATTCTCAAAATTCTATTTCCAACCTTAAACCGGAAATAGACCATGGAAACATAAACAAACAGGCCCTTAGTTTTCCAGCTTTACCACGGATATTAATACCACGATGAGAAAAAAGGTGTTCTAACCAACCAAACCTGAAATAAAGTGAAAATTGCTTGACCATCTCATGAGCTACTTCATCAACAAGTGGTTATTATCAAGATTGTCATTTGAGAGATGAAAAAAAATGCACTGGAAAAATCAATCTGGTATGAAACTATTATTAGTTGTACAAACTGAACCACAGTTCTGTTTCATGCAACTTTTTCCACATACGGTTCGCGCATGGCCTTAAATTTCTCAACCATTTTGTCACGAGGTGGCCAGCATTCATTTATTACTGGATGATCTGAGAAGTTATTCATCCATGCTGATAAGAGTGGAAATATCTCTGCATCTACTAATTTCAGGTCTGCTATCTCTTCCAGGATGCTGATCAAATTGGCCACCCAACCAAATGCAATATCCAGATAACCAATCGTCTCCCCTCCGAAGAATTTCTTCCCCGTTAGCTGCTCTTCTAAGAACTTGAGGTTCCCTGCTGCTTGAGCAATAGCTTCCTCTTGATCTTTTCTTTGAGAGATGAAGACACTCCATATTGATGGCATAACCTGCTTTTCATAGTTATCAAGTGTAAGTGAGATTATGCACCACTAATTGATGTTTGATGTAGATTAGTAGTATCAGGGATAATGACAACAACTACCCATGAGATTTAGCTTAGTTATACAAATCGAATTATCTTTTAAAATTACCAATACCCCTGAAGTATTACAAATACCTATCGAGCATTGTATTTGTTATAAAATTACCGTCTCAGTGGGGTGCAACTTCTAAAATAGAAACACATGTTAAGGGTATTTGTAATCATCCCTAATATCATGTCTCCTTGTTCTTAGAGATGTCAAAAACATGGGAACAGTAGTCGTAGTCGCAAAACTCTAACGCAATATCTGATAGATAATTGTAATCAAAATAAATGTTGAGGTAAAGGATTGTTTATATACCTTGTCATCACCAAACTTTGCCCAGAATCGAGCCATGGCTTTCTCATATGGATCTTGGGGGAGAAGAGGACTCTGCTTCCATATCTCATCAATGTATTCAAGAATCACAAGTGACTCACAAATTGGTTTTCCATTGTGCACAAGTACAGGTACCTTCTTGTGTATAGGATTGTACTCTAGGAGTGAAGTACTCTTGTTTTTTATATCCTCAAATATTGTTTCATATTCTAAGTCTTTGATCTTCAGTGCGTGTACAACCCTCAAAGCATATCGACTTGACCATGTTCTGAACAGCTTCAGTTCTTCTCCCATTTTGTTTTTACATAGAATTTTTGCTGATGAGACCAATGTTTATATTTATAGACACTCTGTCCCGTTAGACATTTTTCTCCGTATCAAATATATGCACGTGTCCATGAGTTACAAGAACGAATTTCGCTTAGTGTTTTTTGTGTGTAGTTTCAAGTGTATATTTAAAAAAATATCATGCAACTCCAATTAATTTTTGGCAGGCCTTGACAATTTGGATAAGGAATCAAATTTTGTCTTCTTTGCTGTTGCAAATCTTGAACAATTTTTGTTTTCTCATTTCTGGCACCCATTTTGGTTTTTTTCTTAATTAGCCGGCGGCTTGAAAATAAATATGTATGTTCTCAGCAATTACGTGAGCCATCACATCATAAACAGACAGGAAGTGGGGCTTCGTACCGGGCTTTTTAATCATGTGGGACATAAAATAGCACTCCATTATAAAGAATGGACATGATCTTTGGACTCTTTCACCCTTGGACTGCATTCAGCAATTATTTTGGTTGTGAATTTTTTCCAAAATGAAGTGAAAATTTTTTAGGATGTGTGATTATTTGAGGAAAAAACGAAAAATTTTCAAAGAAAATCTCATTTCTCTTCAAAGTTAACTCATTTTTTTTTTTTCTCTTTCACATTTCTGAATACCCAATTATACTATTTATTTCTATCTCCTATCCCTATGTATATAAAGAATTCCGAATTTTTTTTTAATTTACCACTATTTTTATTATTTTTCTCTTAATATTGTTAACAAAATGTATAAAATGAAATTCATATTGCCTATTTTTGGATCAATTTTTTATTTTTTTTCTATTTTCTTACATTATATTTTACACTATTTTTTTCACAAAAAAAATTCACAAACAATCAACATCTCTAAAAGATTCTATATCACATCAACATAATTATCACTTTTTCTCTACACATCCAACTTTCACTTTTAAAAAAAATTTCATCACTATTCTCTTTAAAAATAAAAATAGATGTAAGTACAACCAATCACAACCTCACATTTTCATTGCGGAATTGGTTTGTGCTATACTGACAAAGGCGGCGAGGTTGAGAATGGTTTTGTGCTACTTGTCTCCTTTATGTAATTTTGGGGATATGCCAATTCCTGTATTGAAAAACACTTGCTTTTAATTGATCCAGAATTCTCTCTCTATGAGAGTCACTCTCTCTCTCTCTCTCTATATATATATATATATATATATATATGTGTGTGTGTGTGTGTGTGTGTGTGAGAGAGAGTGCATTATCCCACTAGTGTGGAAAGTCTCTTCTTTCCAATCCTTGACCTAATTTTCGCTGCTCTTTCGTTCTTAACATGGCTTAATCTAGGAAAAACCATGTTGTTGATTAATTCTTCATTTAGTCTTCTGTTATTATTACTAATTTGGTCTCATTTAATGTCACTCTCCTTAGCTGCCTTGGTGTCTTTTTCTCTATTGCACTTGTCTCTTTCTCTGTACCCTGTTGTTTTTTTTGTTCTTTGAGCTGTAAGTTTTGTATTAGTTCTCCTTTATTCTTTGTCTTTTGTTGTCTCTGTGCTTTTTTGTCTACTCTAGTGCAGGTCTCATCATTCTGAGATTTACACAATCAAGATGGATGTGAGGGGTTCGATGGAAGGTTGCGAGTCTGATATAGTCCAAGGTTGAGAAATTTCAAGCTGGGAACAGAGGAAAAATCGGGTATTACATTGGAGGCAACTGATATTGAGAAGGGAAAGGAAGAATGCAAGAAAAGTCTGTTTAGTAAGATTTTTGGAGCTACAAAAGTAAACTTCTCGGGATTAAAGACTACTATGAATGTTGTATGGTCTATTCAGAATGACTTTGTGATGAGGGAGTTGGGATTGAATATTTTTCAGTTTGTTTTTAGAGTAACAAAGTTCTAAATGGGACATGGTCTTTTGACAATCAATACATCATCTTGAAGGAATGGTCGGAGGATGTGATGGAACAGTTGGCCGAAGCAAACTCGATTGAACTATGGGTGCAAATATGGAATCTTCCATTGTCCTGGATATCAAAGGAAACTGGGTTTAAAATTGGGAAGATGTTTCCTAAAATACACGATGTGTTTATTCCATATTTTGGCATCATTTGTGGAAGATCTATTGGAGAAACCGCTTCTAAGAGAGACTCACATTAATTTGGAGAATAAATCACAATGGGTAGAATTTCGATACAAACCTCTTCTGGGCTTCTGCTTTTACTGTGGTGTGATTGGTCATACTGAAAGATTATGTGGAAATAGAATGGAAGATCTTAAAAAAGGTACCTTACAAGAGGGACAATATGATGAATGGATGAAAGTCAATGACTTCTCTAGTGGGGGCCGAAGAGGGAAGTCATTTAGTAGCAAAAAGGATGTAAGAACTACCTTAATCGATAGGGAGAGCAAAACAGAGGATAAAGCTCCACATCTCAACAATGAGAGTGATCTAATTTGGAGGAGAGAAAAGAGCCTAGTCCTATGCAGCAGTCGAAGAGAAAGCAGGTGGTTCTAAGCCGTGACACAATTTACCAAACTTATACCGGTTTACAAGTCATCCTAACTATCCTCCAACATACATCAATAGAACGACAAAATCCCAATAAGCATAGGTAAAGGAATAACTAAGTCAGAGTATGGTTGCAGCGGAATCCAAAGGAAATAAAATACAACATAATAATTGTTCTTTAGGGTCCTACGCCCTGCTATTACGAAAAATAAGTCCAAGGTCTAAATCATTACAATTAAAATCCATCGTCTTAATCAAATCCATAGTACAATATAACTAGCTACGTCTTGGGATTCATCGTCACGGGCCCGATACAATCCTTCATCTTCTCGGTTGATAAAAGAGGTGGGGTGAGAACAAAATTCTCGGTGGGTGGGTGCCGGTGTACGAGTATGACTCGTTTTTATGTACGAAAAATGGTTTCATGGAAATCAATGCATGAGAGTGCATATGACTTTATCTCATTACTTTTATAAAGATTTCCATTAACCATTATTTTAGATTGGTCAGAATCAGTTAAACATTATTATTATCTTATTAAATTTACTTCTACTTTCAATTGGATAAGGCCGTAGCAAATATCCCACTTCACTTGGATAGGGCCGTAGTCGGTATCCCACTTAATTTGGATAAGGCCGTATCCAATATCCACTTCACTTGGATAGGATCGTAGTCGATATCCCACTTAATTTGGATAAGGCTGTAGCTAATATCCCACTTCACTTGGATAGGGCCGTAGCCGTTATCTCACTTTAAATTTTCACTCTACTTTTCACTTTCATTCTCATTTTCACTTCCACTTATCATTTCATTTCACATTTCACTTCAAATTTTACTTCACTTCACATTTAATTCTACTTTACGTTTCAATTAAATCTTCATTTCAAGATTTCTCTTCCAAGTACTATCTCGCTCGTTTGAAAAATCTGATAAAATTAGTTAGCAAGTCTGGAGTGATCTTAGTCACACGATATCCGGTATTTATTTCAAAAACAAGACTCGTGGTCTAGTTATCGAGTGGATAATCTAGCCGGTTTTAATATTTGATCCGGTGCATTATGTTCAAGCTCGATATTTTTGTTAGAGAAGTACGAAACATCTCTTCAACTTTTTTATAAGGTAACCGAGTTAGAAAATCTCAACTTCAAGGTCCTTAGCAATTTTAAAAATGAAAATCATTTTTACTGAGGAGATTATTTCCTTATCGAGTTCTTAAAATTTGATAAGTTTCAATTACGGACTCGAAAAAGCAAAAGGCCAGTATAAAAAAATTGTAAATTCCCAGAGGGTATATTTTCCAGAGGCTCAAGGCAGATTTTATAAAATTTGCAGATTAGCCCTCTAGTTTCCAAAAATTATGGTTTTTGACTTGATATTTTAAAATTAAGTAACTCTTAAACCGGAAAGGATTTTGAGGTGATTCCAATTTTAAAATATTCCGTAGGACAGTAATAAGTTGTGGTTAAAATAATTTTGAAAAATTCTAAAGTTGGGTACTTCATTTTTTAAAATTATAATTTTGGCTCAAAAATAATTTTTTGTCGTTAAAGGCTCGTTTCAAGTCGGATAGTTATGAAATTTGAAGTAAATTTTCAAAATACCATATTAAATAAGTCAGAAAAATTTTGAGGTACCTTGACTGCCCAAGTTTCAAAAATTTCAATTTTGGTCCTTTAAGTTTTACAATTTTATATTTTGATATCAAACTTGTTCCTTATTGTATTTCTTTCCCGGAAGGGGTCCCAATCTTTCAAGTCATTTCATATATTAAATTTACAGAGTCTTGGGCCCAATATGTCAAATTTTCAGAGGTGGTCTTCACAGTTTTTCATATTTACACTTTTGACCCCATATTCACAATAATTGCAAAAATAACCCAAGCTTCGATTTGCTTTGCACAAGTTACAAGTATAGAATTGCAATAATATATAAAAACTCATATTAAACATTTATGAAACATATTTGAACATTCATAGCATCATAAATCATTGAAACATAATGATGAGCAATTTTATCAACAATTTATGCAAGAAAATATCATACTCATCCTTTTATTTTCTCTAAATTTCATTAAAACATAAATATCATAAATACTTGCTAAATTCATAAAATATCATATTATCACATAAGCATGCATTTTTGTGCACTAGTAGAAAGAATGATGCATTTTTGTAGAAATATTTTTCACCCACCTCGTAGTAGTTTTCGGGTTGTGGTTTAAGATGGAGATCTTCTTAAGAATCCAAGCTCTTGGTTCTAACACTCAAAGTTCAGCCCCTAAATGTCAACATATCCATATTTTGGTGTTAAAATTGAGGTCTCAAGTCCAAGGAAAATATCTTAAAATAAATGGGTTAATTCTTACGTACCTTAATATCCATAAGTAGTCTCCAAAAATGAATTTCTCTCTTCAAGCTTCTAACCTCAACTTGAACTTGTATAGATTAGCCCCTAAGCTCCATGTAGGTCCCAAGGGGTGTGAGTAAGGTTTAGAAAGGGGGGGTTGAATAAACCTTACCAACTTTTCGATTTTAGTCCCTTTAAAATCACAGAGTTAATTACACAGCTAAGTCTTTGATGGATAGTTAAGTTAGTTAATCAACATAGTTAGTCACTCAACAGACTCGAAAGAGCTGTTGATAGAATAACTCAATTGTTTAGACTAAACCTTAACTTGGCTGTGATGAGATTTTCAGCGGAAGACTTAACACCCTTAAATTTGATTTTATCTTTGTTATAACACTTGGTTTTAGCACTTGTTATTTATCAGTCGGGTAGCAAATTATCAGCAGATATAAAGTGATATGCAGAAATAAAATGCTGAAATGTAAATGACACAATGATTTTTATAGAGGTTCTAAGATGGGGTAATTCTTTTACTCCTCTCTTCTCCAACTCCTGGAGGAATCAACTAAGTAATGATCAGAGTACAAAGTGGTTATCAGTCCATATACAAGTCTTGATCACACAGCTGACTTGCTCCTTTGGGACTTAGTCTAGAGATGCCTTGGTCACACAATCGGCTTCTTGTCCGACTCGGCTACTCCGGGGCGGGCTTTGCGCTTACACTTTTGACTTACTTTCTCAAGCTTCTTAGATTTGATCACGAAGCCCTCCAATAACTTGAGATTGGTTCGACCTTGAACCTTCCTGAAATCCTTCTTGGAAAGTAGACCCCTTTTGATTTTTCAAGAGTTTCCTCTTCAACAGTTTGAAGTTGTCTTTCCTTCACAGCTTAGTGTTGGATCGATTTCCTTCGAGATTTTGGCTTGAGGATTTTGCTTGAATAACTTGAGAATGTTTTGCAGGTTACAATATGAATATTGCTTGTTTGTTCGTGGTTCAGGTAATCAAGGTAACCTTTTCTCAAAGTGATTCCACAACCTTTTATAGTGAACTTTTCAAAAATCTGTCCGTTGAAGAGATAGGCTGATTTTCAAAAGTCACTTGTGTTCGTTGGCTTGTCTTTTCTTGGTCTTTAATCTTGAGATGTAGACCTTTCCTTGTATTAAATGAATGTCCAGCTTTTCGTGTTCGACACGAGGTGCAGTGCTTCCCATTGGTTTATTCCTTTTGCACGTTTCGATCGAGCACTTTAAGACATGGCAAAGCATGGAAGTATTACTTATTTAAGTAATGTTCTTGACTTTTGTGCAACGGATTCTTTTCGATTAACTCCTCTTTGCATCTGCCTTTCCCCAGGTGACTTGAGTCTACTCCAATGATTGAAAGACTCGTCTGTCACTTCAACTTGACTTGGCTTCGTGGGTTCACTTAATCGACTCTTCTCATAGCTTTGTCTCACGGTACCGATACTCCTTGATCGAGTCTTTGGTCCGCTTGGCCATACTCGATTGTTCCTCAATGAGTCTTCTCTTCACATCTTGATTGACTTCTTGTTCTTCCAGGCATAGCCGACTTGACTTAGCTCATACGGCCTTTATCTATTACAATAAGAATTACAAGAAAATGGGGTGCCAACTTTCTAGTCTAAGTTTTACATGGTATTCATCAAAATGAAAAGTAAATTTCCCAACAATTTCCCCCATTTTTGATGATGCCAAAACTTAAAACATACAAACAAAATGCAAACAACAAAGATACATACAGACAAATGCAGTAACAAAGAATGTATGCGTAGAATTAATCTTTTTATTGATCATAACATTCTTGTCCTTTACACAGCTGTTTACAATGTGTATCAGAGCAATCAGAGCATAACCTTATCTATGGAAAATACAAGTTTTTCATTAAATGTACAGAAGACTTACATACATATGTATTTACAAAAGTAAAATACATGAAAGGGTTAGCAGCAACACTTCATCGCCTTCGCTGCCTCTTTCTTTCTTCTTCAGCTCTGTCTTCGTCAGCTCTCTTCCTCTTCTTTTCCTCTTTAGCTGCTTTCTTCTTTCCGTAAGCTCTCTTTGCAGCTTCATCTTTTCTTTTTCTTTCCTGTCTCTCTTGCCACAACTGAGTTTGCCTCTTATTTTCTTCTTCGATTCTTTTGACATACTCAACATTTTTCCTCTCCACTTCCAGATTGGCTATAGCATCATATCCAGCCCAGTAGATCCTTCCTTTCTTGCCTGGATCTATATATTTAATATTTTTGGGCAAAGGTCTAGGTCGAAAACCTCTTTCTCCACCACTATTTCTTCCTCCTCTGGGCGTATATTGAACTGGAGTCTTCTTCTTACCAATTTGAATGGTCGCTAGTAGTCTCCGCTTATCGCTATCTTCTTCGCATGACTTGGACCTTTCTCCCGGTACAAGTCCCAGGCTTGAGCTATGGACATGTTTTTGAAATGTCCTTCGAACTCGAGCGTTTTGAATTCTTCAACAGATCTTGGCTCTTGTCCGTCATCTGGAATGGCATCTATATCTTTACCTACCGGAATGCCTCCAAATTGTTTTAACATCTCTTCAACACGAACATCCGTTCTTTTGTCGAAATCCTCCATCTCTGCTTCTACAATTTTCTTCTTATGAGACATAGGCACAACAGAGTGATAGAGCGGCAGAGTCACATGAAGTTTGCTGATTATTGATGCTGTGACTTGACCTTGCTGAGGGGTTTCAGCAAACATTAAGGTCACATCTTTTGACCTTTCCCCCTCAACAACTTTTCCTTTCTCCTTCCTCTTTTCAACTGCTATCTCTTTCTTCTCCACAGCAGCTGTCTCCTTTTCACCTTTCTCCACAACCGTCTCCTTCAACATCTTCAGGTATTCCTCTTCCTCCTTTTTGGCATCATCAAAGGAGAGAGGAACTCCAGGAAACATGCCTGCAAGCATGAAATCAAGGCGGCTGATAGCTGAATTCTGCTTGGAGTTTGATGCGGCATAGGCTGAACGAAATTCAAAACGAGTGGCCTTCGACTCAGCTGTAACCAGTTTCATTTCATCCATGAGGAGGCTAAATTTGGCATTCATGGTCTCTTCGAGTCGCAAAATTTCTTTCTTCTGAAACTCCTGCAGCAGCTCCATTTTGGTTTTGTGAGAGGCATGCAACCTCTGAATGTACTCCTGCATTCTCTGCTTCATGTCAGCATTGTCTGCGCTCCAAACAAGCATCCTATTATAGAGTGCCTTGAAGTAACGAACTTGTTTGAGTCGCATTGCAGATTGCTATCACTATCCCTCTCAAGTCGGCTGTGAGGGTAGCATCTCGATTGTCCATCCACATGTCCAATGAGGCCTAATGTCGTTTGATCCTCTCAATCTCTCCACAGATTTTCTTGAAGACTTCACGGATTTGTTTGTCACTTCCATTTAGCGGCGGCCATTCAACGCCGAAATCGAATTCTCGGTACAATGGAGTCGGTAGGGATGATGGGTTCTTCTCATGCAGAGTACTTCTTCTGTTCCTTTGCGGTTTCTTCATCTAGTGCAGGTAGCTCGAGTGAAAAAGGGAAGGTCTCTTCAAATGCATCATCTCGTACATGTGAAATCGTAGGAGATGTCGTTTCTGCTGCAACTCTGGTTGCCTGCGCAGTTGAAGTTGTGGTAGCTGGGGCAGTTGAATGTTGTTGCCACCGACCGAGCCTCGGCCTTCGTCGGTCTCGATGAGGTTTTTCCAATTGAGTAGATCGTCATCTACCGTATCAACAACAGCGTCATCGGATGATGATGGAACTTGGGGGCTTGGTTCATCATCAAAGTTGAATTTTGACGGCTTGACTTTGAAGTTTGGCGACTTCGTCATGCGGAAGAACATCCTGGTGGGTCCTTGGGATGTGCAATGGGGTGGACTCGGCTCCATCTTCGATCCTTAAATGATATATCAGGGTTGTCTTGGGAATCATGAAGCGCATTAATCTTCTTCTGATTCTTCAATGTGAACATGAGGGATGTTCTCAGGTTTCTTTCTCTTTACCCAGGGAAGTCTCAACCTCCCGGGCCTTCAATACCTTTAGCAGTCTCAACTGCAGAAAAGCCTTCTACATTCCTTTCGACAGACACAACTGTCTTAGGGTCTTGGACATTGGCATCCGAAGGAGTCTCAACCCTTTGGATTGCACTTTCAGTGCCCAAAATGTTAACTCCTGGCATTTCCATCTCGTGCCTCGATCGCATCAGTGAGTGTCCTCACCGCAAAGTCGTTGGCACTTCAGCTGGGACAGACTCAACTGTCCGAGCTTCGTCAGTGGCAACTTGCTATTGTTCTCTTTCTTTCTCTTTCTTCACTTCGCCTCCTTCCTTCATTGTGGAGTCATCTGCAGCATCCTCCGACCTAGCTGTAGTGGAGTGAGGTTCCCCTCACGGTGGCGCACCAGCCTAAGTGACTGATGGTGAGGTCACTCGCTCCGGACTCTACTGTTTCCATTGAGTGTTCAGCCGTGGGGACAGGTGGTAAGACACCTTTGACAAGGGTTGGCTCAACTTGGGTGCCCAAATTTCCAATGTCATCGCCATGTCCCTTGGATCCGCCCCTCCGAGTGAATCGGGAAGTGGTTGCAGAATAATCGGGCAATCTGTTGTACCACTCCCGAGGGATCAATCTCGGTGAGATTTAGAAGACTCTCATGATCCTTCCTAATTTGTTGCTCATGCATCAACTCACGGATTCTGCATGGCCGCCGTGATATTCGATTTCTCCTTTGCAAAGAGCCAGGATCCATGTCTTCATCATCGGAGAACATATCAAAATAAGGATGAGAGTGGTCTAGAGTCCCATTGAAAGGACATATGTTTGCTTTCCCGCACGGGCTTGCTCTTGACTTTGTCTTTCTCGTCCGCCTTTATGATACGGAGGATGTCCATGCAATTTTCCTCATCAAGAGCCTGTCTTGCAGTGGTAATCCCTAGGAATTGCATTAACTCATCTTCCTCTTCTATAAACACAGTATGCTCGAATCGACCCTCGGAGTTGCTTAGCTTCCATGCCCTCCATTCACGACGACGCCGAATATCTCAGATATACGGTGAATACATGATGACATCATCATCATCATCATCATTTTGTTCTTGTCCGTCCTTTTCGGGAATGGAAGGTAGCATACCCTGTTGTTCTTCACCTTCAGCAGCATCGGGGGCATGTGGAGACACAACTCTCTCATCGGGAGATTCATTGTTGTCTTTGCCTCTTTTTCCTCATTTATTCTATCCACACTGGGTCTTTTATTTGCCTCACGATCCCTCGCCAGACTTGGTCTGTTTCAACAACAACACGGAGACTCCACTTCTTCGCATGAGTCTCGGATATTTTCTCCAATCGAGTGGCAGACTGAGTTGTCTTCTCAAGCTCCGAGAGCTTGGTGATTCTTCTTCGTCTTTTTGTCCTTACCAGAGGAAGTTCGGTTCGAGATACTTCTTCCTCAGCTTCCTTGGCGGCGGGGGCCGGTGCATCTTTCTTTGACTCGAGGAGCTACCTTTTGGCTTGATAGTCCTTTTCTTTTTGATGGTCGGAGAAGGTATTAGGGCTTCCTTCTCCACCTCGGCTGCGTGGGCAGGAGACATGGCTGCTCGGGCAGGTGACTCCGGCTGCAGGGCGGAGTGCATCTTTGTCTTTCTTTGTAGGGGCAACTTTCTTCTTTGTACTGCGGGGCAGGGGCGCTTTTCTTCTTCGGAGGGGAGGCAACAACTGTTTCCTCGGGGTCAGCTGATTCCCCCTCACTGGTGTCCGCCCTCTTCGCATGGGCTCTCTTCTAGGCTCCTGAGAGGTTAGCCCTAAACATATTATTGTTTACATGGAAGGACATTCCATGCTGAAGAGGAATATCCTTCACTTCCATCAAGCAGCCAATAACTAGGCCATAGCCGAGTGATCCTCCAATGGATCCATCTTCCTTGAAAGACTTGTTCACAACGTTCTGGCAGAGTCTGCTGTATACGAACTCAGCCCAATTAACCTTCTTCCCTTGCATGATCGCTGCCATGATGATCAGCTTAGTCTTTGACAGTTGATTGAAATTGCCAAACTTCATATCCACGCATTTTGAGACGACATCCATCAGCTTGTGATAGTCGTCCTTCAACAATTTATTTTCATCTGTGTAGACTACTTTTGCAGCATACTCGGGTTTGGCTACTTCTTTCCATGCAGCAGCCAAGTCCACATCAGCTTCGTATATCTCCGACATGCCTTCCAACGATAGTAAATAGTGCTCCGCAAGGTCTTCAACAGTGATCATGATGTCCTTGCGGTGGACGGAGGACTTAATCCCTTCGTACTGCACCTCGGCATTCACATAGACCTGCGCCACCTCTTCCAGGTAGGTGTGTGAGTATTCTATCGTCAAAAAGGCTTTAAGCGCAGATATTTCCAACATATCTGCGATTTTCTTCACAAGGGTTGCATCCGAACCCTGCTTGATCATGCCTTCGAAATCCACTGAGGAGTCTGTGTGGATTTGCTTCGATAACTTGATGAACTCAGTCTTTGGTGCCATTTCTAAAGGATTTTACCAATTAAATCTTGATGAACTTGCTTTGAGAACAGGTAGGGTTTTGAGAGAGAAAAAACTGGCTTTCGTATGCTTGAAGATGAACAGTTTTTTAAGTGTGAGAGAGAAAGACTGAAAGAACGAGTATACAAGGGTTATGAAAGGACGTGTTTTTGGTTTTTGAATCTTGATCGAGATCAACGGCTCAAATTTAGCACGTCTCATTGCATTTAATTGCTCGCATTTAATGCGGCAGCATTATATCTAATCATATGCTTACTGTGCAGCTTTTGACTGTACCCATCATAATTATGCTGACGTCATCCCTAAAAACATTCCCGCTCACTAAAAATGACTGCATTTTTGTTACTTAGCTCATAAATAACTCACCATCGCACAAATGACTCAACTCTTCTTCTCTCCTTTCGTATAGTGATTTCTTGTCGCTAACCTAACTTGATACAATGACTTCCCGATACTGATTCACTTGGCTGATTTATGATACTTGTTCTATTTTCATCTTATCCCATTCCATCTCTTCTCATTGAGTCTTCCGAGTATCAACTCAGCTCAATTAACCCTAGCTCATGCTTAAGCTCTTCAAATCTTGATTCACATAAGGGTTTGGTGAATATGTCAGCTAACTGTTTATCAGTTGAGATGTATCCCGATGTTATGTCTTTCTTTTCAACATGATCTCTTATAAAATGATATCTGACATCAATGTGCTTTGTTCTTGAATGCAACACAAGATTCCTTTTAATTTGTGACGGATTTTTCTTTGATGATATCTATAAGCTTTTCATCATCTGTTATTTTTTGTACCACTTCGGTTGGTTTCCCCTTTTGGTGTAAATATGGTACTATCCCGAAATCAATACGTTTTTTTTCCTCCGGATGAACTTGGTCTGTCCTCCAGATTCTTGACTCGTTTCTGAATATCATGAAGGATTCCAAGAGTCTCCTTCTGATATTTCACCATCGTCTCCATCTGGTTCTGGATCTGATGAACTTGTGTAGGTAAATGAATATGGCGGTTGCCATAATTCTGCACCGTCTTCTGGACTTCCCTAATATCTTTTGAGATCTTATATGTATCCGAAAGTATCTCGTTCCACTTTTGTACTCCATCAAGAATCATTATTCTGATGGGCATTCTCATGGACTGCTTCTTAATGATTCATCAAATCGACATATAATATTTGGTTTATTGTAAAGAAACCCATATAATATGCCGCTTGTCTCTCGCAGTGTATCAAGGTTTCCCTATCTGCTCCTGCGCGTTCTTTTTCCTCATATTGGTGGTTCCAATATGCTATCTTGTCTTGGTGATCTTGTGCATACATCGTCAAAATTTGACGATAAGTCTTGTAAGGTGTACATCTTGGACAATTGTCCAGATCCATGTTCTCGGAGTAATTTCTCATCACCAAATGTTAATTACATAAATATAATAAATTTAAGTAAAAGTTCTTAATAAACCTAGGCTCTGATACCATTTTCGAGGATCGCCAAGACCTTGGGGAGTAATTGTAGAAAATGCAATAAAATTTATCACTTAGGTTGCAAAGTGCAACAACTTTAAAGTTTAGATGGTAAATTGCAAACCAACTTTCATGAAACCAAGGGTAAATATGGAAATTTATGCAAAGTGCAAAATTTTGTAAAGTTGAGGTTGCAAAATGTAACTTTTCAAAGTTCGGATGGCAAAGTGTAAAAACCTGAATAGTTTGGGGTGTTAACAATCTTCATCCCTTTTATTAATAGCACCACACTATTACACTTTCACCTTGAAGAGCACCACATTCTTCTTACAATACCACCAAGAAGATTACCACAATCTTGTTGCACCTATGAAGAGTACCACACTCTTCAACACCTAAAATCATCCAAATGTGCTCTACCACAACAACACTAACAAGGATATCTTGATTTGGATGATGGAAACAAATTCAAGATTACAACTAGATATGAAATATACAACTTTGAAGTGCAAGTGTAATCAAGAATAAGGCCTAGTACTTAAGATGTGCAAGTGAAAGACTTAGGCTAAATACAACAAGAATATGAAAATAAAGAACAAGAAATTTGCTTGTGTTGTTGTGTATTGTTGCTTCAATCCTTCATCTATTTATAGGAGAGGTCTTGGATTTGATTTCCAGGCATAGGCTCCTCCATGGAGATTGAAATCAACAAAAAAATGCAAATTAGATAATGATTATAGCTGTTTGAAACCAATCCCTTAAAATCATGAAAAAGTTATTTGCTACTCAACGGATAGTTTGCTAATAAAACATTAGGTCGGCCGGTTGACCTCTAATACAGAATTCGAATTATAACACAAAAATTAGCCCGTTGGACCGATCAAAGGGTGCTCGACCAATCGACCAGGGTTTCCACCAGTCGGCCCCCTATAGGACCGGTCCAACACCCTTAAACTCCAATACACAAAAGTTTGGCCAAAAACAAAACTTCCCAGGCACCGGTCGACCTCCTGGGAATTTTCGTATGTCTCGTTTCTGTTTTAGAAATCAAACTTTCAGGCACAGGTTTCTCTCTAGGGCGACCGATTGAACACGAGACATAGGTGTTGTCCAATTTTTGTCAAAAATAAACTTCAAGAAATATTCCAAAAAATTAGTAAAAAATATTTTAAATCGATTGGGACTATTTGGACAACATTTAGGGACATTGTTTTGGTGAAAAATTCAGTTAAATAAAATCATCAAAATTACGATAAAAATATTTATCTAACAAACTCCCCTTTTTTGATGATTACAAACCAAAATAATTTCAAGAGGTCGATTTTGAAAGCGAAACAAGTTTTTCCGGTCTGAAGTAACTATCCATTTTGAGCGACACTTTTCATGCATAAGAATCATAAGGATGCGAGTAAAGATTTTCAAAATATTTTGTAAAAACTCCCCTATCAACATGCATAGCAAGAGTAATTATAGAAGCAAGCATCTAAAAGCTCAGCTTTTACACTTTGAGCTTAGATATCAAGAGCTTAGAAGCTTCCCCTATCAAAAACATATCATTAGACATGAATAAAAGTCCATAATCCATTCATTGGATTAAGTCATATCCCCAGCTTTTGGCTTTTTTATCCATAGCTTATAGCTTTTTTTGCGAGTTTTTTCTAGCTTTTTTGAGCATATGAGCTTATTTCACGTTTCTCCCCCTTTGGAATCATCAAAAAGAATATCAGCACGATAAAAACATCATATAATTATATCAAAGTGCACAATTTAACCGATTTATCGAGCTTTTGAACATAAAGCTTAAAATTCCAAATAATAAGGGAAAAATCCGATAAGATGATTTGTAAAAGCTCATTTGAGTGACAAAACATGATCTCTATAAACTTAGAAGACTTTTGAAATCGAGAGAATCATGTAAAGTATGAAATTTTCATTGAAATATTTTGTCGAACATTTGACGTGCGTAGAATAAAAATAAAGATGTATATAACACTTGTAAATATAATAAACCCAAAAATTCATCACCAAATGCAATTTTATAAGCATCATCAATCAATAATTAACAACCCCAACACAATTATACATCAATTTCATCAAAATACCAAATTATAGGCACTTTCTCAAGGGTTCAACCCAATTGAGATTAAAAAGGAATTAAACTTACCAATCAACCGGTGAAGTCGGGCAATAATGATGATATATCAACAATATAAGTCCACAAATATAGAATTTACAAGAAAGAAATCATTTGGTGAATTGTGTGAAATTAGCAAGGGGTGCGAAGATGAGTGAAAACCGTTTAAAATGACAAAGTTCGGGACAAAGACTGATATAACCAAAAAATACTTTGCTCAACCGGTCGAAGGTGAGGTTGACTGATCCAGGCTGAGGTCGACCTCCCTCAATCCGGTACCTGGAGCAAATGTTTCAGTCTCTGTCTTGATTTTGAGTTAAGATTCCGATTTTTCACCCCCCAAGTTTTAAAAACTCACAAAATGCAAACACAGACCTTATTCGATATGCATTATGCCTAAACGAGATCGAATTGAAGCAAAATACTCGGCGGTTAGCAGTTTTGTAAAAATATCCGTGAGTTGATCTTGAGACGGAATGAAACATATCTCAATTTTTCGTTTGGAAATGCAATCCCTTAGAAACTGATGACGAACCTCAATATGTTTAGTATGGTTACGATAAACCGGATTTCGAGCAATATTTATAACAGACATGTTATCACAAAAAATAGGAACATTTTCAAAAGAACATTTGTAATTCGCTAAGGTTTGTTTCATCCAAAGCAATTGATTACAACAACAGTAAATGGAAATATATTCGCTTCGACCGCTTTTAAGGAAACACAATTTTGCTTTTTCGATAACCAAGATACGAGACAATCGCCTAAAAATTGATATGATCCGAGGTGCTTTGCGATCATCAATATTTCCCGCATAGTCCGAGTCACTATATCTTTTTGAGAAAATTTTTCGTTCTTTGGATAAAACAAACCATATGAAATAGTGCCTTTCAAATATCGAAAAATTCTTTTAACGGCACTCATATGAGACTATTTGGGATTGCTTTGAAAACGAGCACACGGACATACGACATAAAAAATATTGGGTCTACTTGCGGTTAAATAAAGTAAACTACCAATCATACGTCGATATTTTGATTCATCAACCGACTTGCCGTTTTCATCCTTGTCGAGCTTGACATTGGTTGCCATAGAAATAGTGACAGTTCTTCCTTCTTCAATTCCAAACTTCTTTAGAAGTTCTTTGGTATACTTTGATTGTGATATGTATATACCTTCTTGACATTGCTTAATTTGGAGTCCAAAGAAGAAATTGAGCTCCCCCATCATACTCATTTCAATTTCACCTTGCATCAACTTAGAGAATTTTTTGCAAAGGGAATCATTAGTAGCACCAAAATAGGGAATTGTTTTTTTTTTTTTTGCAACCTGTACTATGACCATTTTACGGTTTTGGTATCTGAACTTTTTTTTGTTGGTATTTATTACCTAAACTTTGTGGGATTGTTAAATTCTAACTTTAGGCATCCCGACGGTGGAATATTCTGAAAAGATGCCATCACGTGCGCTACACATGAGGGCAAAATCATCAAATCATCCAAACTGATAAAAGTTATTGCAGTTTGCAACCCAAACTTTACGTTATTTTTTAATTTGCAACCTAAACTTTTTACATTTGAACTTTGCCACCTCATTTCAAAATAAATAATAAAAATTAATATTAATAAATGTATTTATCTTTTTATTCAAAAAATATAAATTTAGTAGTTGATACAAAAATATATTGACAAGTTAATTATTAAAAATTCAATAGTTATACGACTATTTTAAGTTAATAATAATATTTAAAAATTGAAAATGCATTATAAAAATGTTCAAAGTTTTCTTATTAAATATTTTTAAAACTTTAAAATTTTAAATTTTCGTACATTTATTTACTTATTCTTTGTTGTTTAAAATTTTATTTTTAAAAAATCTATGAAGTTACTTAATTAATATAATTCATAATTTAACAAAGGAAAAGTATAATACTAATAATTTTGAAAATGCATTGTAAAATAATAAAAAATTATGACTATATATTTTAAATTTTATTAAACATAAAATTTACATATAATTATTTAATTTTTCTTCAATTTTAATTTCCACTTTTTTTAAAAATTCTATAAAATAAATTAATCATTAGAATTCATAATTCAACAAGAAAAAAATGGTTATTTTTTATTATACTAGAATTATAAATTCATTATTATAGATTCTTAATTTTATGAAACTTAAAATTATCGTATAATTATCAAAAAAATCATAATTTATTTTAATTTTTATATTAATTCTTACTATTAAATATATAATTTAATGAATAAAAAGATACAAATACATATTAAACAATATAAGTTTTATTATTTATTTTGAAATGAGGTGGCAAAGTTCACATGTAAAAAGTTGAGGTTGCAAATTAACAAATAACGTAAAACTTGGGTTGCAAAGTGCAATAACTTTTACCACTTTAGATGATTTGACAATTTTGCCCTCACGTGATGGCATCTTTTTGGAATATTCCACCTCCGGATGCCCGAGGTTGCAATTTAGCAATCCCACAAAGTTTAGGTACCAAACCCGCAAAATGGTCATAGACAAATGCGGGTTGCAAAAATAATTTCCCCCCAAAACTAATATCATCAACATAAATTTGAACTAGTAAGCAATCTTGCGTTTTTTCAAAAAGAAAGACAGTAGTGTCAACTTTACATCTTGTAAATCCATTCTGCAAAAGAAAAGAGCTAAGTCTATCATATCATGTTTGGGGTGCTTGTGTTAAACCATATAAGGCCTTTTTAAGTTTGTAAACATCATTTGGCCTAGAAAAGTTTTCAAACCACGGAGGTTATTTTACATAAACTTCTTCTTGAATAAAACCATTTAAAAATGTGGATTTAACATCCATTTGGTAAAGTTTGAAATTTATAAAACAAGAATATGCAAGTAAAATACGAATAGCTTCTGAACGTGCAACGGGTGCAAAAGTTTCATCATAATCGATACCTTCTTCTTGACAATACCCTTGAGCCACTAACCTAGTCTTATTTCGAACAATATTGCCTTGGTCATCGAGTTTGTTCCGGAATACCCATTTTGTACCAATATTAGTTTGTGATGGAGGACAAGGTACCAATTCCCAAACATCATTAATTTCAAATTCATTCAACTCCTCTTGCATTTCTGAAAACCAATCCTCATCTTCAATTGCTTCCTTTGCATTTTTAGGCTCTTTTAAAGAAATAAGAGCTTTTTCGCCAAATTTGCTTCTAGTCATTACCTTGTCTAGAGGGCCCCCAATTATGAGATCTTTAGGATGATCTCCTTTGAATTTTAGAGCAACGGGGAGATCCGAATTATCATCTTTTTCTTCTTGAGGAACATTTGAAGTTGACGGTTGATCATTTGAAGTAGAAGGTTGATCATTTTGAGCATCATTTGGAATAATTGGTTCAATATCATTTTCCTTATCACTTTCATCATTGGGTATCCTTTCAATACCCGAAGCTTCATTGAATTTGACGTGAATAGATTCTTCAACCACCATGCTAGTCTTATTGTAAAACCGATATGCTTTGCTCTTAGTAAAGTACCCCATAAATATTCCTTCATCGGCCTTAGGATCAAGTTTGTCCAATTGATCCTTAGTATCCAAAATAAAACACTTACACCCAAATATTTTGAAGTAACTAATATTGGAGTTCTTCCTTTCCAAAGCTCATATGGTGTTTTATTCAACTTAGGACGAAGGTAAACACGATTAATAACATAGTAAGTGGTACTTATGACTTTGGCCCAAAAATATTTTGGAAGAGAAAATTCATTGACCATTGACCGACTCATTTCTTGAAGAGTCCGATTCTTCCTTTCAGCTACTCCATTTTGTTGTGGTGTTCTTGGAGCCGAAAAATTATGAGCATATCCCTTGGTTTCACACAAGATTCTAAATTCACCATCAAATTCATCACCTCGATCACTTTGAATAGATTTAATGGTATATTCATTTTCATTCTCAATAAGTCTACAGTTTACACAACTTAGCAAACTCATTAATGACATCGCTTTTATTGGGAAGAAAAATAGCCCAAGTATATCTAGAATAATCATCGACTATAGGAAAAGTGTACTGTTTTCCACTTAGACTAGTCGTACCAATATCTCCGTACAAATCAAGGTGAAGTAATTGTAGAGGTTTGGTTGTTGGAATTTCAATTTTGGGCTTAAAACTACTGTTAACTAATTTGTTCTTTTGACAAGTGTCACATAGCCAAGATTTTCAAAACTCAATTTGGATAGTCCTTTTACATGTTGGTTTTGTAAATGTTTTGCAAATTTTTGTATCCAACATGTCCAAGTCGCCTATGCCATAAACTAGTTAAATCATTATTGGCGACAAGAAAAGAACATTTTGACTAACCAAATCACTAGTACAAATTTTGTAAAGATTGCCTCTTCTATTTGCTTCACAAATAATTTTACCAGTTTTAAGAATAAGGCATTTTTCTTTATTGAAAGTAACATTATAATTTGAATCACAAAGTTGGCTAACACTTATCAAATTAAACTTAAGCCCTTCAACTAAAAAAACATTATTAAGAGAGAAAGAAGAATTACCAATTTCTCCATTTCCAAGAATTCTTCCCTTGCCATTCCCAAACATAACCATGCCTTCTTCTTCGAGCTTGATGTTGGTAAAAAGTTCTCTCCTTCCGGTCATGTGGTGTGAACACCCGCTGTCCATGAGCCATTTTGAATCTTCCATAATGGTTATAGCCCCTAGCACCTACAAATGAATCATTTTTAGGCACCCTAAACTTTTGGGGTCCATGGGGGTTAGTTTTGAGACCTTTGGGTCTCCAACAATAGCTAAAGTTGTTTTCAATTTACAATCATTTGCATAGTGTCCATTTTTACCATAATAAAAATAAATAAGATTATTAGGACTACTAGCTTGTATAAGAGTCGGACCTTGGCCATTTTTCTTAGAAATATTTTGAAAATATTTGTAACCAAGTCCTAATTTAGAATGCTCACCTCTTTATGCATGAAGAATTTTTGTAACCTTATCCGTGCTTAAATTAAAACGATGCACATCCATGTTTAAATTTTCAATCTTTTTTGTTAGCATTTGTTTTTCGGAATCAAGAGCATGCATTTTTATAATGGTAATAGCATGGGCACGATCAAGTGATTCATAAGAATTAAATAATTTTTCTTTCTCTAATTTGAGCTCTTTAAACTCCTTTTTCAAATTTTTCAAAAGTTTATATTTACATATCATATCTCTAAATTCATTTTGGAGTTCATCATAATCACATTGTAAATCATCAACTAAAGAAGAAGATGAAGAATTATAGCATACCTCGTTGTTTTCATTGTCGATGGCCATGAGACCATGTTCGACTTCTTCTTCCTCGTCGGATGTGGCAAGTAGCTCATCCGAAGTTTTTGCTTCGGCATTTAGAGCTTTCTTCTTGGGAAAAGCCTTTTTCTTCTTTTGCTCCTCCTTCGCTAATTTTGGGCAATTGGGTATGTAGTGCCTGGATTTCCCGCATTCGAAACACGAGTTGTCTCTTGATTTTCTTGCCTTATTTTTATTCACAAATTTGGTAAATTTTCGAACAAGAGCGGACGTCTCCTCATCATCTTCATCACTAGAATAATATGAAATATTAGAAGAAGATGCGAAGCATTTAGGAATAATTTGCATACCCGATTGAGAGGTGGATGGTTTGGAATTTTTCCTCTTTAAGATATACTTCATAGGTGAGGAAGTTTTCAATGAGCTCATCGAGTTTGAGTGTTTCAAGATTTTGAGCTTCCGTGATTGCCTTCACCTTTTCCAACCATGTACCAGGAAGAGCATTTAGAACCTTGGTGACCTTGTCTTCTTCGGATATGACTTTCCCAAGTGCCACAAGAGAATTGACTATGTTGTCAAGCCTTTCCACCATCTTTGAAATATTTTCTCCATCAAGCATAATGAAGTTTTCAAAGTCTTTAACAAGCATGATTTTTCTTGCTTGTTTGACTTTCTTTGTACCCTCATAGATGGTTTCCAGTTTTTCCCAAAACTCATGTGCGAACCTTATACCTCTAATGCGATTATACTCGGTGGCGGTAAAAGAGCAATGCAAAATATTTAAACCATTTAGAGAAAATGACTACTTGTTATTATCGTCAAATTCTTTGAAGGTCTTGAGAATGGAGGTGCCATCCTCCAATTTCTTGGTTCATTGTGATATCCCTTCAATGACTGCATTCCATATATCGAACCCGCACCCTTGTATGAAACACTTCATTCGGTCTTTCTAAAAGGCATAATTGTTGGCGTCGAATAGTGGTGGCTTGTTGGTGGAGGTGCTGGTGGTGAGGTAGCTTTCACTCGTAGCCATGGATCTTTTCTCTTTACTCGCAATAAAGAAACGAGATTGCCAAAGAGTTTGGTTTTGACACCACTTGTTAGTCCAAGTGACTATGATAATGTAGAGGGGGTGAATAAATTATGCTGATTTTTCCGATTTAACCCTCTTTTTCGAAAGTAGAAACAATGGAAAGAATATAAGTGCAGGAAAATAAACAACACTCAATGATTTATAGATGTTCAACCCACCTAGGGCCTAACCTTCTACCACCCCGGTATGTCCGAAGTGGATGTCGAAAAAGAAAAAGAAATTTTATTAATAGCACCAAACTATTACACATTCACCTTGAAGAACACCACATTCTTCTTACTACACAACCAATAAGATTACCACAATCTTCTTGCACCTATGAAGAGTACCACACTCTTCGACACCTAAAATCACCCAAGTGTGCTCTTACCACAAGAGCACTAACAAGGATATCTTGCTTTGGATGATTGAAACAAATACAAGATTACAACTCGATATGAAGTATGCAACTTTGAAGTGCGAGTGTAATCAAGAATAAAGCCTAGTACTCAAGATGTGCAAGTGAAAGACTTAGGCTAAATACAACAATAATGTGAAAATGAAGAACACGAGTTTTGCTTGTGTTTGTATTGCTTGTGTTATTGTGTCTTGTTGCTTCAATCCTTCATCTATTTATAGGAGAGGTCTTGGATTTGATTTTCAGACATAGACTCCTCCTTGGAGATTGAAATCTACAAAAAAATGCAAATTAAATGAAGATTATAATTGTTAGAAATCAATCCCTTAAAATTATGAAAAGGTGTCTACTACTCAACGGATAGTTTGCTGATAAAACATTAGGTCGACCGGTTGACCTCTATCCAAATTTTGAATTATAACACAAAAATTAGCCTGTTGGAATGGTCAAGGGGGTGCTTGACCGGTTGACTAGGGGTTCGACCAGTCGGCCCCTTATAGGACCGGTCCAACACCCTTAAACCTCAATATAGAGAAGATTGGCCAAAAATGAAACTTCCCAGGCACCGGTTGACCCACCGGTCGACCTCCTGGGAATTTTCGTACGTCTCATTTCTGTTTTAAAAATCAAACTTTCATGCACGGGTTATCCTCTATGGAGACCGGTTGAACACGAGACAGAGGTGTTGCCCAATTTTTGTCAAAAATAAACTTCAAGAAATACTCCAAAAAATTAGTAAAAATATTTTAAATCAATTGGGAGTATTTGGACAATATTTAGGGACATTGTTTTGGTGAAAAACTTAGTTAAATAAAATTCATTAAAATTACGATAAAAATATTTATCTAACACATAAAGGCATGATCATATGTTCTTATAATTAATGAATTGGTCTCACAGTTCTTAAATAAATTTGGGCATTTTATTTAGGTTGCATCATTTTATGAAATAATCTATCTTTATTATTATAAAATATTGGTGTGAATTACTTACGTTTATTGGATCAAGGGAGATTTAATCAAGGTTAAATTTCTGTTAAAAGGGAAATAAATCTCCGGTTATATTGGTTATGTTATTTCTCTTAATCATGAGTTTATTTTAAATAGATAATTACATAATTGTTTTCCCTTGAATTGTCAATAAGTGAGGTTTAGTTATTACAAACCGACACCTTGATAGTTTGGACATTTTGATCATTTAATTATCAGTATTTATGAAATAAACAATACCAAATTTTTGTGAAAATATCCTATTGATATGTTTCGGTACTTGGATGTACTAAGTCATTTTGTCAAAGGCAATTGTTCCATTAGAGAAATGTTCAAGTTAAGAGATAAATAATTTATTGATTTGTAAATTTGTATCAATTAATTATTGATATTTTACAAAGAAGAAATATACATTTAATATTTAATTATTTATTATTAATCATGCAGTTAAATATCGGGCTTTTAGTGGAATATCACCTATTCGGCCACTAAACACCTAAAATAAATCTAGTGACGCTCGCAAGAGCACGAGATTAATCGTAGAGTAGCAAGTTGATCAAAGCCGTCCCTCGCGGAAGACTTAGCCATCAAATAATTATTATGCGTCACAATTAACAAAAAATAAAAATCCTAAAAACTTTAATCTAATTTTTAAGGTTTGTAAGTAATTAAAGCTATTAAAATGAATGTTCAAAACTAACACATGAGATCTGGATTGAAAAATGAATGATAAAAACTTCTAGGGATTCATATTTGTTTCCTCAAATTACCATGCATAAGGTCAAGCAATTGATAATGCAATTAAACAATTAAGAAAACAGATATAAACTAGGTCTAGATCTGCTAACTTTCGTATTCACAGACTAAACCTGGATAGACCTAATTCACCAAATTATTTAACCATGTTAGATAATACATTACTGATTTATATCTAACCCCCTAATTGAATTTAGTTCGAAAATAATATCTGCTCCCGATCTCAATTATTCCATCAAAATAATCAAAAGTTGGCCAAATAAATAATTATAACAAAAAGAAATTCAATTAGGAAAAGCATAATCAATTACTCAATACTCATGCTTGTCATCCTAACCCTAGAACAAAGAAATTAGCTCATGGATAGATTCATCAATTCAATTAAACAAGAGATAATAATCACAAACATCATTATGAAGTAACTAAAATAAAAAAAATATCAAATAGAAAAATAAAGGTGGAGAAGAATTACATTTTTTCAAGTTGTAGAGAGATTTCCAAAGAAAAGCCCTAACTTAACGAGAAAGAGAGAGAAAGAGAAGAGAGGAAATACAAATCTTGTATCCAGCTTGAATGAATGAAAATCTAGAGCCTAGACTCCTCTTTTATAGCCCAAAGGCCCTAACAACTTTGGAGAGCCCAAATCCTAAAAGAAATCTGATAAACACCGAATCTGCATAATTTGCGTTAAATATGCGCTTGGTCTTGAACGGGCACCAAATGGTCATTCCAATTGTATTTTTCCTTGCGAACGGTCGTGGAGCGGCCATTGAACGGCCATTCCAAGTTTTTATTCCACGCAAATGGACATGTGGCATAGTACTCTTTCTGGGAACGACCAGTGAACGACAAGTCTCTTTTGCTTTCTCCCACGCGAATGTCCAACGGTCGTTCACCGTCTGTTCGCCTAGTTTTTTTCTTTCTCGTTCACTCCACGTTTCAAACTTGTTCTCTTAGCCACTTTTCGTTCATTCCTCGTTCTACCTTCACTTTTCCACCAAAAATAAGCATAACAATGAAAATAGACTCAACGACAAAACACACAAAAAAATCACAAAATACACTACGAAAAAATATGCAAAACAACTCAAAATAACCACATAAAATACTAACAAAAACACACAAAACAACCCCCCCACACTTAGTCTTTTGCTTGTACTCAAGCAAATAATTGTGTCTTTAAACCCAACAAGAAATATCAAGTATAATTTGAAATTCAATTAACCCATAACATCAAATTCAATTAATCCAACCTGAATTGATCCCCAATCTCGATCCACAATAGACTCACCCAGTTAAGGTTAAAAGTTAATAAAGGTGTTCGGCCATCCTCGCTAATTTTGAAATCTGTTTTATAAGTTGTAACCCCGTTACACACAACAAACCACTCAATCTCTAGCCACAAAATTATTATTCTTTTTCTTTTTTTCTTTTTTTGTTTTTTCTTTTTTTTCTTCTTGTTTTTTTTTGGCAGAACTTTCGAGATGTCTTCCACTATGTGTAAACTTTAGATTTTCTCCAAAGGCTCCTAGGTGTTAGTCCAAGTGGCTACAATAATCTAGAGGGGGGTGAATAGATTATCCCTATTTTCCGATTTACGCCCTATTTTTCGAATAAGTAGATGATGACCAAAAATAAAGTGCAGAAATGTAAACAACACTCGATGATTTATAAAGGTTCAACTCACCTAGGACCTAATCCTCTACCACCCGGTATGTCTGGAATGGATTTCAAAAAAAAAAAAGGAAAAAGTTTATTAATAGATACCAAACTATTACAACCTTTACCTTGAAGAGTACCACACTTTTCTTACAACACCATCTATGAAGATTACCACAATCTTCTTACATCAATGAAGAGCACCACACTGTTCAACACCTAAAATCATCCAAGTGTTCTTACCACAAGAACACTAACAAGGATGTCTTATTTTGGATGATTGAATACAATTCAAGATTACAACTTAAATGAAGTATACAACTTTGAGGTGCAAGTGTTCTTTTGTTGTTGTCTTGTGTTGCTTCAAGCCTTTATCTATTTATAGGAGAGGTCTTAGATTTGAATCCCAGCAATAGGCTCTTTCTTGAAGATTGAAATCTATAAAAAGTTGCAAATCAAATGGAGAATATAGCTGTTAGAAATCAATCCTTTAATTTCATGAAAAGTTACCTGATGTGCAATGGATAGTTTGCTAATAAAACCTTAGGTCGACCGGTTGACCTCTATTACAAAAAATACGTTGAAAATTGAAATACCGTTGAAATTTCAACAGGTGGACCGGTCCAAGAGGGGTTGGACCGGTTGACCCACATGGTGACCGGTCCACCTCATCCAAAATATGAAATAGAAGAGTTTTGAACAAATTTTAACACCCACAATTGTCGACCAGTTGGTCGACCGGTCGGCCTCCTCCAGATTTTCTTTCGTTTCATTTATGTTTCAGAAATCAAACTTCAGGCACGGGTTGCCCTCTAGGGCGACTTCTTTGCCTTATTTTTTGCTTCACCGCAAGTGTACGGTGTAGTTTATAGAATAGGGTAGCAAGATCGTATCCACGGAGACTAATAAATTAATATGCTAAGTATCGAACTAAGATAGTATTATTTTTATTTAGACGGTCGTAATTGGATGATTGTTGTGAGATTAAGACAATTAAGACTACTAAAAACACAAGAAGTATCAAAATAATAAAATGGATTCCCGGGTTAAGGTTTCGATTAATATCCCTCTTGTTGTCCGATTTAATCAAAGCCAAGTTATTATCAATATTCCTATAAGACGATCACAAAAGTATTTTATCCTCCCTCTCGAGATGCATATAAAATGTAGATTGAAATACCTATGCTAGCATCTCTACTCAACATGAGATATTCAACTCCCAAAAGTTTAAAAGATCAAATGCCCTCACAAATATTTACAAACCTCTCGATTCATGCAAATATTTGTGTCAAGTACTCAAGATCTAATATGGAAACTTATCTCTTGAATTATGAATCAATTTATCAAGCTTGTTAAATCATTGATCAAGTGATAAAACAAGAATAAGCTCAAAGTACTCAAATAGGCTTCAAGATAATAACTTCAACTAGGATTAAAACATTCAACAAGAGTTCATTAATCTACTTCCAAAACCCGGAAATCTCAAGAGTTTAGCTACGCATGATATATAAACAACTCATAGATAAATTGTTCAAATCCATGCTAAGTTCAAATAAAAGATTCAAATACAAGAGAAACAAGAAAAACTTAGGAAAGTCGACAATCTCTCAATGTATCTTCGTTCCTCAAGCTCTGATGCAACCCAATTGTCTCCTTGATGCCTTCTTGAAAGAATAGCACTTTGTCTTGTGTGCTATAGCCAAAGAATGTCAGAATGTCCCTGGTATGCGCCCCAAAAAGAGCTTATATACCTTTTAGAAAGTTTAGGGCACGTTGATGTCATAATCTTTGCATTACGCCCCGAGGACGCACGGGTCGGCGCGACACGCACGGGTTACCGTGCATCATGCCGTAGGCCAAGTCCTGCTTTTCACCAACCAGTGCACGGGTCGTGCGTCTACGCACGGGTTACTCGGGCGCATTGCCGTAGGCAAATACAAAATCTTCAGTGGCGTACGGGTGGTGCGTATACGCACGGGTTTCCCCTTGCGTCTTGCCGAACCCATAATTTTTCCTTCTCTGGGACGCACGGGTCGCGCCCATGCGCGCGCCCTACCCGTGCGTTCTCTATTTTGGCCTTAGTTGTCCAACTTCTTTTCATTGTGGATTCAAATCTCGTACGTTCACTCTATTCTTGGTGTTTCTACTTCGCGATGCTCGTATTTGTCTCCAAATTACTTCAAATGTCATTAAATTCCTATAAAACGAGCAAAACATAATATCTTTCCCACAAAGAGTGAATACAATCCTTTTCATATGAGTTTATGCATGTCTAATCACCATTTTTGTCATAATTATACCTCAAAATACATGCAAAACTCACACCTATCAAAACCCCCCCAAACTTAAATTGTTGACCATCCCGATCAACAATTTTGAAAACGAGATAAAGCACAACAAGGAGCAATGAAAGATAGCGCACACAAAAACTCCAAAAGAAAATCCATATTGTCCGTCATGGGTGTCAAGCAACAAATCAATCAAGCCTCAAATATCTACTCATGGAGCACGTATCAAATAAAACATGTTAAATGCTCTGAATCACATCTCTCAGGATCAAGTGTATGCTCTCATCTCACATGAATATAGGACGTGTTTACGCTCCAATCAATTCAATGTTCTGAAATTACCATAAGTTTGCAAACTGTCTCATATCTCCGCCACTAGAGTGTACGCAACTTGTGAATCAAAAAGAACTTTTTATTTTGGTTGTAATGAAGGCTCTTTGGTTAGGGTAGGAAAATATGGATAGAGTGACTCAAACTCGAGCGTATAGACCGATGAGCATATAGATCATCTACATTAAAGCTCAATATGCTCTTAAATTCTTCTCTCATTTTTATCAATTCTTCCTATCTTTATCCCCTTTCTTTTGTAAACATTTCCACCTCACGTTACAATTCTTAGCATCCAAGTTCATTCAATGAAGACTCACATCATAAAGTCGATTTTTTTTTCCGACTCTTTTGTGAATTTTCAACATTTCTTTTCTCCTCCTTTTCTTCCTCTTTTTGTTCCCATCAACCATATTCGCCAATTATCCAACTTTTCAATTCCCACTCGTTCAACCTCATTCACTCCCTTTACTCAATGCTATACACTCGAGTGCAGGGTAACAAATATATCAAGTTAAGGTTTGAATTTGTGGTTATCCAAGAAATAGCCAATAAGCTCAAATTGGGTAACTAGGAATTTCAACAACGTTAGGTAAGCAAAAGGTTTGAAAGGCTAACAAAGATGGCCTTTAATCATATTCACTGGTCGCATACAACATGTGGCCTCGACAGAGATGCGAGCAAGTTCTAGAATTCTAACAACATGAATGATACACTCAAATCACAAACAAGACTACATAAAATAGAAGCAGTAAAGGCTCAAAAGCTCACAGGCTTGTAAATACGTAATTCAAAGCATATAACCATGTTATCACTATCCACATGCTCAATGTCATCTATTCATAGCTCATTCAACTCATACTCAACATTCAATCCCAACAATACAAATTTTCAAAGAACACACAAACATCAAGTTGCATCATGCCCAAATAACTCACTCTCTAACATCTATGAAAGCAATAAACGTGCTAAAGTCAGAACGTACTTCTAATGCAATGCAACCTAAAATGCTCAATGCAACTATATGAAAAACACACAAAAATGCAAGATTTTTTTTTATCTACACTTTTCATATATCAAAATACTACCTCTCTCCCCATACTTGAATGAAATTATATTGTCTGAAGGGGAAAGATAGAATTTCAATAATGAAAAGTGGAGATATACCGATTCTTGTGGAGGTGGCGGGGAAGTGGCCCTGTGAGATGTGCCACATTTGTATCTATTGTATCACTTGCCACGCGTCTCAAGGACCTCCGACCATAGTCCTGGGAAAGCACGGAAATCATCTCGCTGTTGCTGAAAGTCTTCCCTTTGTTGCCACATCTTCTCCCTTTTGATGCCGCAAGTCCTCCCCATATGCATAGAGCATGTCATGAAATTCATTTCCACGTTGGGACCCACCACCATAAGAAGTTCCGGGATGATCCCCGCTATGTGAGGGTCTGGGGTGATCTCCTCCCTGTGAGGGCCCAGGAATGTCATACCCTATTTGAGGGTGATGAGGTTCCATTCCCCTTTCTTGTCTGTTTAGCTCTTCTTCTTCAGCCGCCATATCCTCTACATCCGGGAAACCTACAACGCGACGCCTCTTCCTTGCATTGATAGCATCAGTAACTCTGATATGTGCTTCAGAGTTAAGAAGGAAATTGGTAGTGTCTTCAAGGGTGTCTACAGTGGTGTATCTCGGGTTAGGTAATGGAAATGCATCACCTTGCTTCTGCTGAAGAAATAACACACCATCTTCATTTGCAATAAATTTCATATGGTGCAAATATGTTATGTTAACCCGAGTGTCACCCGGTATAAGCTCCAAACCTCGAAAATCAATGTTGAAGTGTCGAGCAATAGGGGTAATCAGACCCCCTCTAGAAATAACACCACCACCCCGCTTTGCTAAATGATCCACCTGTTCAATGAAGTACGCGACCGTATTGTAGGGTGTACTCGTCAACATACACCATAATAAATATATAACTCTCTAACCGTCATTCCCCCAATATTTTCTCACGCAAAAATTGAGGCTAACGTAACTCATTTGTATATTAGGAAAACCGTGATTCCGGATCTAAGAAGATTTTGCGGTGCGGGCCTCGTATAGCATGGGACCCATTTAGGCATTTGGACTAGTAAGCGCCAAAAGTGATATTGGTTATGATGATACCGAGCCGAGCGTGAAAAATTAATCCACGTCATCGATCTTAACACATATCCGAATAGGCGACTGCGGGTGACGTCAACAATGATGTACGACAACACGTCATTTAATTAGGCTCGCGCATTTCGCTAATCGAGCCCAACCGCTACCGAGCCGCTACCGAGCCCAACCGCAACACGACTCACGAGCCCCGAGCCCAAATTTCAAGATGAAACGCACGCGCAACCAACCGTAAAAATAAACACATGCCCATACTTGACACTTTATTGGTATAAACGCCACATGTCGAGGATTATGAAGAGAAGTCGACAAGTGGCAAACTTTGGCTATCATGCACAACTATAGAGGGACATGTGTCGTGTTTTGACTATTTTATTAATTAATGAATAGTTAGTGCAAAGATGACTATTGTAAACCCACTTACTCAAAGGGGTATAAAGGGTCGAAAAGGAGAAAAACAAGGAGAGGAAAAAATAGTAACAAATTATAAAAAAAGACCGACCCCAATATTCCGGCTCAAGCAAAATACAAAAAAGGCATAATTAGCCGTAAATAAACATACGTTACGCACGTTTTCATTTCCACGTGTTAAATCTTTTACATATTTCGCTTGTTGACCAAAACGCACGCCAACAAACAAATTGGCGCTAGAAGGAGGGCCCGTATTGGTCGGTCAGGAGTTCGATAAAAGCAAAGTGAAACAAAACCAGGTAAAATTTGACATGAACCTTTTGATCAAAAAAAAAAAAAAAATGAGTCAATGCCGAGAAATGCCCGTTTGATCAAGAGCAACATTTGAACAACCAACCTGGCCAAACTACGAATGGCCACAATATGCTCCAAACGGAAGCGGGAGCACTACTTTATTCCCTTTCGCTCGTTAATCGCCAACCCAACCTTTGTACAACAAATGAACCAACTTATATCGCAAACTCTCGCCACCACAAACTCTCAAGCACCTCCTCCACTCCTTGCAAATACTAACCCACTCAACCCACAACTAAATGTTAACATTAATCCTCAAATTCCCGGACTTCCTCGCCACGAAGCCCACGGCTTGATTCGGGTAATGAACAACATGTCCGTCATGACAGAAGGCGGCAAAAGAGAAGATGAGGAGGAGCAAAGTCGAGTATAGCGAGTCATTTCTAGAACAAACACGACATCGTCGTGCCCACTCGATGTTCGCCGGACGACCTGGAGTTGATCCCTTTCGCCCGGCTCGATCGATAAGTTCGGCTCGGGTTTCGGATGAGCGGGAACAACTCAGGGTCAATCAGGTCCAAGGCCCTAGCTTATGGCAGAACGGGATGTAGAAAATACCGCCACGCCGCGTGCCGAACAATTGGAAGGCGGTCCGGATGGCGAATCAGCAGTCTCGAAGACCGCCCCAGTATGGAGCGCCCGGATGTTCCGTCGCCATTTTTCTCTGGAATCCTGGCGATCCGTTACGCCAAAGTTGAAAATCCCCAGGTCGGTCTCTATAATGGGGGAAACCGACCCGACCACTCACGTTCACAAGTACTTAGCATGGATGGAACTATACGGTCAAGCGATGCCATCCTTTGCGGGGCCTTCCACGACTTTGGGCGACCGAGCCCACGTTGGTTTAGGACCTGCCGCAGGGATCCATTCAAGCATAGGGGATCGGCCTCCGCTTTACGACACATTTCTTAACGTCCAAAGTCCGAGCAGCGCTAAAGACTCCTCGTAAACATCAAACAAGGGAAGGGCAGCCCCTGAAGAGTTATATTTCTCGGTTTAATAAACAAGTTCGAGAGATGGAAGGTGTCGGATGACGCCATTTTGATCGCGACCATGCCATTTGGACTAGCCCCGAGACTTGGTTCAATTACTCCATCCACGAATCGGGGCGACCTGTATCAAGAATTTCTAATCCGCGCGAACGCCATATTTGTGCGGAAGAAGCCATGGCAAGTAACCGCCCGAGCACCGACAAGGAGCGTAAGAAAGGACGGAAGGAAAGAACCAGTGAGTTGGGCCGGGTCGGGGTTTCGGCCGTTCTCGGAAAAACCCGACCACCGGATTTAGAGCTCGCCAAGAGGCGAGAGCCAAGTCGCCGCGCTTAAGGAGTACTTTGACCCACACTCGTCGGCCATATGGAGTGAAGTACAGTGGTCTGAATTTGTTGCCTCGGCCGCCTCGAAAATTGAGCCATCAAAATTAGATTCGCGTCGATTCTACGCCTATCATAAATCGATAGGTCACGATCTTGACGAGTGCCGAGATCTAATTAGGGAAATTATGCGGGTTGTTCGGGCGGCCTTAAAAGGCACGTTCATGAACTACCACCCCCAAGATCGCTCGGCTCGCGCGTCAACCCGGAGCGCGTAATCAACCCGACTCTCTCGCGCCGCCCCGGTGAAAACCAGGGGGGAAATCCTCATGATGTCAAGTGTCATCGGATCAATACCAACACAATGGAGGATAGACGCTCCAACAGAAAAGAAAAGCCGATATTAGACAAGCAACCAATGCCGAAGAAAGACAAGTTCGGGTGGCGAAATCAAGGAAGGCCAACCCACCGCCACTTTGTGTTCTCGGATGCGGATGCCGACCAGGTGGTCCATCCTCATTCGACCCTCTGGTCATCATGCGACCGATTTTGGGTATTAGGTTCAAAATTTTAATTGATACCAGGAAGCTATTCGTCAGTCATTTATGTCCGAGCATTTGAAGATTAAACGTGGATGATAGTTATATCCGTCCATGTAACGATAGATTCAGGGGTTTGGAGGAGGAAGGATAGTCCCGCTCGGAGAAGTTGATTTGCCCATCCAAATGGGGCAAGGTTTGCATAAACGGATTGTCATGACAACATTCAAAATAATCAATGCCGATTCGGAGTACAATGCCATCATTGGGAGGCCATTGCTTTATCATATAAAAGTAGCCGTTTCAATATATCATTTTTGTATAAAATTCCCAACATCCGATGGCGAAGCTATACATAAAAGGAATCAAAGGAGTCACGAGTGCTCTCTTAAACTCCGACCGGTGGAGATTAACGTGGGCGAGAACGGCAAAACCGGTGGAATCACACAAGATAATCCCTTGCCCAAGAGGAGTCCGAAAGGAAAGTGGTGATCGTCAGGAGGATAATCCGGTCGTCGGCCTGGGAAGGAGCAATGATGGAAGAAAGCGAGCCGGCAATCGAAACCGAGCCGGCCGAAAGCGAATTGCCCCGCAAATCAAGGAGGGGCAAAGCAAGAAAAGAAAACTAGCGGAACGATGAGAGAACAAGGTTGATACAATCAATGTCGGTGAGGCGAGCGGGGCGCCAACTACGTATTGGTCATGATCTTCCGAACCATATCGAAGCGAGTTGGTCGAGTTTTGGGAAATAATCTTGACGCGTCTTCGCATGGACTCATGCGGACATGCCCGGAATTGACCCCAAGTATGCGTGCCACCGCCTCAATATTGATCTAACGCTCCGATCATCCGAAAAGGCGCAAACTCGCCCCGATAGATAGGCAAAGCCTTTTCGAAATCAAGGTTAACAAACTACTAGACAATCAATTCATCGGAAGCCCTATCCTCGATGGGTTGCCAATCTGTTTTTGGTAAAGAAAAGCAATGGCGGTGGCGCTATGCGTGGATTTTACCGACCTCAACAAAGCATGCCCTAAGGCGGTTATCCATTGCCAAATATCGATTACATGGTAGATGCCACGACAGACACGAGTGATGAGCTTGGTGGATGCATACTCGGGTTACAACCAAATACGGATGCACCTGGAAGATGAAGAAAATACCTCATTTTTCTCTCGCTTCGAGGAATTCATTGTTACAAGATGATGCCTTTCGGATTGAAGAATCTTTGGTGCGACCTATCAAAGGTTAGTAAATAAGATGTTTGAGAAAATGATAGGTCACACTATGGAAGTCTATGTAGATGACATGCTAGTAAAATCATCGTACATGTCCGATCATCTAAACGATCTTAATAAAATGTTTTTTGTTTTGAGAGAGTACAAGATGATGTTAAACCCGAGAAAGTGCACATTTGGGGTCGGCTCGGGTAAAATTTTGGGGGTATATGGTCAGCCAAAGGGGAATCGAAGCTAACCCGGACAAAATAAAAGCCATCACCGACCTAGAATCCCCAAACTCGTAAAAAAGGTACAAAGCCTAACAGCCGATTGGCCGCCCTTAACCGATTTGTTTCTCGGTCCACGAGACAAGTGCAAACCTTTCTTTGAAATTATAAAGAAGAGCAAAAATTTCGAGTGGACCGAGCAAGCCACATTGCCTTTGAATCCCTCAAACAACACCTATCTTCAATCCCTATATTACAAAACCGACCCAGGGGAGGACTTGTATTTGTACTTGGCGGTATCCGAATACGCCATCAGCTCGGTGTTAATCGGCTAGATGGCTCTATTCAACATCCGATTTATTACACCAGTCAAGCGTTACATGATGCCGAGCTCGGTACCCACCGATGGAAAAGTTGGCTTATTCATTAATCACCAGCGCGCGAAACTCAAATCCATATTTCTTAGAACACAAGATTATAGTATTGACGAACTATCCGTTGAAACAAGTGTTACACCGACGACTGATACTTACGGTCGGATGATTAAGTGGGTCGTCGAACTTAGCCAATTTGACATTATATACGAACCACGATCGCGATAAAAGGAGGCTTTAGCCGATTTTGTGGCGAATTCACGTCTTCCATACAATTGGAAGTCAAGGAAGACCAAGAATGGAAATTATTCGTTGACGGCTCTTCCACCGCAGCCGAGCAGGGGCGGAATCGTGATAATCGATCCAAATGAAAAATGCTCTTTGCTCGGCCAGACGATTTGAGTTCCCGCAACGAACAACGGTTTAATATGAGGCGCTCTAGCAGTGCTTAGATATGGTAGCCTCTATGGGCCTAAAACAACTATTGGTTCACAGTGACTCTCGGTTGGTCGTTCATCAAATCAACAGCAGTAGTACGAAGCGAAAAAGAGCAAAAAATTGCACAATATTTGGATTTGGTCAAGAAAAGATTATCACACTTTAAGACAAAAATCTTACATGTGCCCCGAGCGAGAACATGCAAGCGGATGCCTTAGCTCGGCTCGGCTCGATCCAGGGCGGATGTCATCACGGATGTCATCACACAACGTTATCGCCCGTCACTTGGTGCAAAGAAAATATATACAACCGAAAAACGCCGAAGACTTGGATGACCCCAATCATCCAATATTTAGAGAAAGGAGTTCAACCGAAAACAAAGCGAGGCGAACACTACGAACTCAAGCGGCTCGGTTTACACTAGTAGACGGCATCCTATACAAACGAGGGTACTCCATCCCACTTCTACTGTTGCCTTTCCGAGACGGATGCATTATGCACTTCGAGAGGTTCATGAGGGAATATGCGGCAACCACGCTGGGGCCAAACGTTGGCCTATAAATTAATACGGCAAGGATACTACTGGCCATCCCCGAAAGGACGCAACCGACCTCGTCAAAAGATGTGAGAGGTGCGGAGATTTGCACCACAGGTCGGATATCATCACGAACGACTTACTTCGTATTTAGCCCATGGCCGTTTGCCAAATGGGAATGGACCTCATCGGACCACTACCCATTTTGGCAAAGGGGGCGTCAAGTATGCCATCGTGGCGGTGGATTATTTCACAAAATGGGCGGCGGAGCCTCCGCAAAAATAGATGAAGAAAAGGTTGTGAGCATTGTATGGAAATCTATTATCTCAGTAGATTTGGGATACCACATTCGATTGTTACAAACAATGGGAAACAGTTCGACAACCGAAGGTTCAAATTTTGTGAAGGTTTCCGCATAAAAACCATTTCTCAACTCCATACCACCCCGATCGAACGGACAAGTTGAGGCCGTTAATAAAATACTCAAGTATACCCCGAAGGCGAGATTGGAGGAGTCTAAAGGCAATTGGCGGAGGAACTACTCCGGGCGTACTATGGTCATACTGAGCGACACATCGAGCACCCATTTTCGGAGAAACACCTTTTCTTTAGCTTATGGAGCCGAGGCGGTGATTCTGTCGAGATTGGAGCCCTACCTTGAGTGCGAATTTTGAAGAAGGCGTAATGAGGCGCGCTCCGAGCCGAACTAGACCTTCGAAGAAAAAAGGTGCGATCGAGATGAAAATGCAGTGTATAAACAAAGGAGTGAAAGGTACTACAATTCGAAAGTAAAGGAAAGAAGATTTGGTCGGCGATCTTGTATTGAAAAAGATAACGGGCATTCAACCGAGCCCATTGAAGCCTGACACGGGAGGGCCCATTTCGGTCAGCCACGTCTTATCACGGTGGGGCATACCAGTTAGAATATTTGAGTGGAGAAAAATTTATGCATCCATGGAATGTAGCATACTTGAAGCGGTATTATCAATAAAGATCTCGATCTATGATCCAAATAGGATTCCAAAGAATTATCCTTTCATCCGGTATTTCGTGAGCTCTCTAAAGGAAAATGAAGTTTTTACTCACCACGGCTAAAGACTAGGTTCGCACCGAGCACAATATAAAGACTTGGTTACGCACCGAGCACAATATAAAGACTTGGTTACGCACCGAGTACAAAATAAAGACTTGGTTACGCACCGAGCACAATATAAAGACTTGGTTACGCACGAAAGAGCACAAAATAAAGACTTGGTTATGCACCAAGCAATGAAATAAAGACTCGATTCGCACCGAGCACAAAATAAAGACTCGATTACGCACCGAGCACAAAATAAAGACTTGGTTATGCACCGAGCACTAAAATAAAGACTTGGTTATGCACCAAGCAATGAAATCAAGACTTGGTTACGACCGAGCATAAAGTGAAGACTTGGCCACGTGCAAGTACAAAATAAGGACTCAATTATGCGCCGAGCGCAATAAAGACTCGGTTCATAAACAAAATTTCAAAAAAAAAAAATAAAGGACAGGTTTATATACCGAGTACAAGAATCAATTAAGGCGAGCGGATCCCCTTATTCGTAAATAAAAACCGAGCCCCATACTTGGGAATATAAAAGGAAAATGTAAGACAGGCAACAATCTTACAAAAAGGAAAGAGCCGAGCATCCACAAAAAGCTTGAAACACATACAGGTAAGGAAAATAACAATTCATTTCTACTTCAAAAATATTTACATAAGGGAGGCCGGAGCCATTACATCTCGAGGCACGAAGCCAAATTACCTATCTACTAGGGGTACATATAAAAGCATCAAGGCGAGCAGGGGCGGAATTTCGACGGCACCACTAGAGCAAACTTCTTCCACATCCGGAGGAGGAGAGCCTGCGCATTAGAAGCTTCGGCAAAGTTCGGCCGAAGGATATCGAGATCAGCCTCCGGGGAGGGCCAGTCTTCCTCAAGCCGAGCAAGAAGACGCCCGCCTTGATCAAATCAAGAATTTCTCGGTTTCGGTCGCATGGCCATGGCCACGAGGTTAACATGAATGCATACTCCTCGAGTTTTGTAAGTTTTAACGGCCTCTCTACGAACTTCCTCGGTTTTGCGGCGGGCGGTTTCTTCAGCCTCTCTGCAGACATCGGCTAGACGCCTCTCCATTTCCTCGGCCGGCAATGGCAAAGACGTTCGATTCGGCGACCTTAACCCCGAGCTCTTTCTTCCTTGCGGGCCGATCTCGCTCTGCCTCGGCCTCGCAGCGATCTCTCTCTCGGAGTTGGCCCGAGCCGTAGCCTCATCCGCTTGAGTCTTAAAAGATTCTTGTACCCCCTTGGAGGGTAGCATAGGCCTCCTGCAGATCCCGTGCCGCTTTCCGGTCGGCATATTTTTTTCTCCGACTCACGAGTCCCCCAACCGCATGCCATAAGAGCCCAATCATCCGCCCGGACATGGCCATAGCATATTGAATTTGTTCTTCAAGCTTTGTCTCCGAGCGCAATTGCTCGATACCTTTTGTCCGGGCACGAGCCGGAACACTCATCGCGGCCCGACCGCCTCCGGTAAAACTCTCGTTTGCTCGTGCGTCGGCGTGGCACACGAACGAATTCCACAAACCATCGAGGCGTAGTCCGATCATCCCCCGCAATATTCATCCCTCACTTGACTTGGAGGGATGAAGTGACCTTCCCTGCCGAGGTCATCCGAATAAGTCCGTGGACCTCCTCTTCGGGAGGTACATTCGGGATGTTCGGGTACCGCTCGACCAACCCCTTCGGTTTGATCGGCTCCTCCATCACAATTCCTCCTCTTCTCCTCTGAAGAGAGGCCGCACCGCCTCGGCACCCCATCGCCAGCGGGCGTTACGGCCGGATATCTTCTCTCCGAGCGCCCACATCGGCGGGTTGATCGGTGCCCGAGTTCGCCGCGCGGCCGTGTTCCTCACGCTGCGAAGACGTGCACGCAAGTCCAAGCCACGCCCGCACAAAGCAACCACCGTTAGAATATCAAAAGAAAACAAAGATGTTTCAAAAGGAAATGTGAAAAACTTAAGTGTTTACCTCGGATACCGCCGCCTCGGCGGCTCTGGAGTCTGTGTTGGCCCTACAGCGCGAGATGATGCCTCTCAGGCTGGCCGTCACGAGGACGCCAGGCGTAGCTTGTTCTGTCCTCACCACGCTCTCCCGGAGAATGGGGCCGTCTTCTTCATTGCAGGGAGGGTTCGGTTGAGGCTCTCTCTCAACCTCTACCTCCCGCTCGGCCACCTCGTCCGAGCCGCCCCCTCGTCCTCGGGGTCGGCAAAGCAGCCTCAAAACCAGTCTGCGGCTAAGTTGGCCTCGGTAGCCAACCTCTCAATCCGCCTATCCATTATGCCCCGAGCCGGATGTTTTCCAGCCTTCGAACAAAGGTGACCGACAGAGGCCCCTTGGACGCCCGATTCCCTATAAAGGTCAAAAGAAAAGACAATTACGAAAAGAAACAATAAACAGCAAAAGCAGAGGAAGGAAAAAGGTAAGACTTACTATAACCAAAAACAAAATTTGATGGAGGATGAAGAACGGTCTCCCTCTCTCCATCTCCCACGCGAGCTTGCCACTCGCCGCCCACCCAAAACCATTTATCCTTCCACTCCTTGAGAGAAGAAGGAGACCTTCTACTAAACCGTCCGGGTACCCGGTTGGGTCATCGTACATAATACCACCGGACACTGGCCCGAGATGAAGGAGTCGCCGCCATACGAAGAGCTCGTTCATCTCCTTAAATTTGGGCGAGGATACTTTTCGGGTGAAACATCACCAGGAGGCCGATGATCTCTCGCCCAAGAAATCGGGTGCACTGGGTAGGATGCATGCCCCACTTATAAAACCACCGCGTAAGGAAAGCGCGGTGGAAACCTCAAACCGTATAAAAGGGTGGGGGCGAACAAACGACTATGCAAACCCATTTGGTGGGTCTGGGAACTTCCGTGCCGTCACCAAAAATCGATACCACTTGAATACGGTACCTCCGCCGGAACTCATCCACCTCCCGAATCATTAACATGCTCGGGATATCGTTTATATCACTCGGCGTCCACCGAGGCTCGACACGTAGACGAGGGCCTCCTCCGTCTTGGCCGTCGCCATTACGATGGCCTATGGGCCCTAGCGGTCTCTCCGCCTTGAATCGCGGATGGTTCATCTACCCGCTCTACGTTATCACGCTTCGGCTCCAATGGGTCCATATTTTCTTCTTCCGGTGATGCATGTCTAAAATCAACACTCGGTGATTCTTGACAAGAACTCTCTTGTACCCGATCCAGCCGATACACGTTCTTCTCTCGAAAATTGTCTTTGGCGTTGGATCGAAAATAGTGTGCGTCCGCTCTAAAGACGTTCCACCTCGATAAGAGTCTGGAGAAGATATCTGAATGACGCTCGGACTATGAGGCGGTGATGGCCGTGCTGGTGAGAAAGAAACAGAAGGTTCAGAGGGGGGATCTTCGATTTCAACCTCTACACTATAACTACGACTCCTACTATCCTCAAAAGAAGACATTTATAGGTAAAGGGAGAGTATTTGGAAAAATACCTAAGTTTGAAGTCTCTGAACTTGGAAAGCCGACCCGAAATTTCTGCTCGGTTCTACTTGCTTTAGCTCAAAGGTTAATGGTTGCGAAAGTGAAAGATGAAGGGAAACGAAGGTATTTATAGATAGGGTTCCTCGATAGGCGCGACGATTATTCGAAAGAGACACGCCTTTTAAAAACTTAAAAGCCGTCAAACATGTCAAAAACGCCGCGTCCCCACGCCCTACGTGAATCGAGCGTATTTTCGTTTCTGCGCGCAAGATTGGTCCAACCACAAGACGCCACGCGTGTCTGTATTATGGCAACCCAATTAATGCGCCGTTTCAAGCATTAATTGCTCGCGACAGTGCGGGGAAAGAACAAAACCTTTGAGAAATCCGTTTCCTATTAATTGTTCATCATTAGCATTAAAGTTTAACTCGACTTGAGAAATTCTTCTCTCGGAATCAAACTGGGGGCCTTTGATGATACCGAGCAGTTTTGTGAAAAATTAATCCACGTCATCGGTCTTAACACATATCCGAATAGGCGACTGCGGGTGACATCAACAATGATGTACGACAACACGTCACGAATTAGGCTCGCCCGCTACCGAGCCCAACCACTACCGAGCCGCATTCGAGCCCAACCGCAACACGACTCTGAGCCCCGAGCCCAAATTTCAAGATGAAACGCACGCGCGACAACCGTAAAAATAAACACATGCCCATACTTGACACTTTATTGGTATCGACTTTAAAGCGCCACATGTCGGAGGATTATGAAGAGAAGTCGACAAGTGGCAAACTTTCGCTATCATGCACAACTATAGAGGACATGTGTCGTGTTTTGACTATTTTATTAATTAATGAATAGTTAGTGCAAAGATGACTATTGTAAACCCACTTACTCAAAGGGGTATAAAAGGGTCCGAAAAGGAGAAAAACAAGGAGAGGAAAAAATAGTAACAAATTATAAGAAAGACCGACCCCAATATTAAAACGGCAAAATACAAAAAAAGGCATAATTAGCCGAGAAATAAACATACGTTACACGTTTTCATTTCCACGTGTTAAATCTTTTACATATTTCGCTTGTTGACCAAAACGCACGCCAACAAAGTTATATTGGTATGATGGTAGGAAGGGCGTCGGTGGGAACCTCAAATATGGCATTCAATTCTTCGTGGATAATTGTTTGCACATTCCAGTGAAATTGCATTCTTTTTTTTTGAAACGATAGAAATATATTCATAACTCAACAAAACTTACACCGCCAATCGGCAAAATGGCCACCTTGAACATACATACATTGATACATGTCGGGGAGAACTCGTCACGAGAGGTATAACCACCGTAAATCGAGGGAGCAAAACAAAAAACAACTAAAAAACACAAAATAAAAGAAAACTAAGCACTCCAAAGGAGACTAAAACACCTCCGAAAGGAGGACTAAGGCACTCCTCAAGGGAGACTACCCAACTCGAACAAATCCGAGCACGAGCTATATCACACACTGCAATACAATAATTACTGACCGCCTACGAGATTCGCAAATCATCCGGTAAAATAAAGACTAAAAAAAAACAGAAAAAATTGAAAAAACAGAAAAATGCCTCTCTCCCACCCGATCTTCAACCGCAGCCCATCACCTACCCAGCTCCAACTCTCCTCTTTATAGCTCCGACCTCCGACTTGCCTCCACTCTCGATCAGAAAAGCCGATCACCTCCGGATAACATAAGAGATGTGCCTTCATTGGCTTCCACCATAAAGCATGGTTAGGGAGGGGAGGGGATAAGGGGAGGAGGAGTAGGAGAAGGGAGGGGAGGGGAGGAGAAGGGGGTGGTGGCTGGGGAGGGGGAGGGTTTTAAGATTTAGGGTTTGTAGTGAGAAGGAGGAGAAAAAAAACTAGAATTCGAATGACCTCGTTACTTATATCTTTAATCATTTTCACAGTGATCAAGAATTCAAGCGTGAATTTCTTGTAACTAGGCCATTTTTCCCCATAAAATTTGTCCAATCGACCTTTGCAAATAACCGCCACACGTCGTCATGTATCCCAAGAAGTTGGGTACAATCATCGTCGGCGTACTTTGAGGGAGCCATCATTCGGATGACTAGCCTATTCCATCGCTCGATGGAATCCACATTTGTCAGTATGACTCCATAGGCTGCAGGGCTATCGGGTTGTACTTCTTGTGGTGGTTTCGCCCTGGGACGTCGTCTCCTTCCTTGAGGGTTCCGTCTATCTGCCATTCCTTGTGAATTGGTACCTGGAATAACATGTATTAGCAACCCAAAACAAACCAAGTACAAGCACAATTATGATTAATGTAGGCCAACAAGTTAAATGGGGTGTGATGATTCTCATACATCAATTTGACCGATCAATTAAGCTCCAAACAATCAACTAATATGGCAAATATAGAGAATCATTATCTTAAAGCCCTAACAATTATAGCTCATGCCCAATTCATCAGCAATTCATCCAAATATGTCTCAATTTCACATGCTCACAAGGTGTTTGATAAATTGCCTTAAAGAAGAAATCATCCAAAGTATAGCAAAAATATCAAAACAAGCACCCAACATGATCCCCAATACATAATTCACAAGAAAATCACAAGAAAAATGAAGTTCTTAAGAATTCTCAAAATTTATCAAAAGGGGTGAACTTTGAACCCAAGGTGCCTTTCAACCAATTCTTCAATCCAAACTCGAATTTGATGCAAAGTGTTAGTGTACTATGATGAGAGTATGGATTATATGAGAGAATTTAGAAGAAAATCGGGATTTTGGAGCAATGTGTGGGGAGGGCGATTTTTTTTCGTGTTGGTCGAGAGTTTGCAATTTGAGAACAGAGTCTGCCCAGACTCTATTTAGCATTCAGCGTGAAGACGCACGGGCCGTGCGTGGGCGCACGGGTTACCCGTGCGCCATGTCGTAGGGGCATAATTTGTTTCTCCAGGTACGCACGGGCGGTGCGTTGAAGCACGGTGTTGGGAAATTAATTTTTAGATTTTGATGAATGCCATGTAAAACTTAGCATAGAAAGTTGGCACCCCATTTTTATTGTAAATTGCATTGTAATAGATAGTGGTCGGGTTGAGTTAAGTCGGCTATGCGAATATATGCAAGAAGTCAATCGAGACTAGAAGGAAGACTCCACTTTGTGAGGCGGTGAGTGTGGCAAAGAAGAGAAGGCGGGAACTCGATCAAGGTGCAAGCGAGATGCGGTTGAGTGAAGTGTCAGTCAAGTCAACTCAAGATAGCCAAGTCTCAAGTTGAAGTGACAGATGAGTCATCCAATGATTGAAAGTCGACTCGAAGTCACCTGGGGAAGTCAAGGAAATGCAATCCAAGTCGAGATAATCGAAAGAGATCCATTGCATGAGAAGTCAAGAAAATTACTTAAACAAGTAATACTTCCATCTTGTCTTTCTTAAAGTGCTCGGTTTTAAGCGTGCAAAAGGAATAAACCAATGGGAAGCTCTTTACCCGTGTCGAACTCGAAAAGGTGAAGACTCATTCATACGAGGAAATGTCAATTTCAAGAAGCGCAACAAGACAAGCCAACGACCACAAGTGTCTTTTGAAAATTAACCTATCTCTTCAACGGGCAAATTTTCAAAAGAACACTATAAAAGGCTGAGGAATCTATTTGAGAAAAGGTTAACCTTGTCACCTAGAACTTTCAAGCTACTATTCAAACTATAACCTACTCAAGTCATTCAAGTTCAATCCTCAAGCCTACATTACGAAGAAAATCAATCCAACACTCACTTTTTTGTGAAGGAAAGACGACTTCAATCGGTTGAAGAGGAAATATTTGAAGAATCAAGGGGTCTACATTCCACAAAGGATTGTAGAAAGGTTCAAGGTCGAACCGAGTCTCAAGTTTTTGGAGGGCTTCGTGATCAAATCCAAGAAGCTTGAGCAAGTGGCTGTAGTAGCAAGGCAACCCCCCTGTGAAGAAGTTCGAGTCGCACGAGAAGCCGGTTTGTGTGACCAAGGCATCTCGGCTCGATCCCAAAGGATCAAGTCATTTGTGTGTGATCAAGACTTGCATACGGATCGATAACCACTTTGTACATTGATCAATACTTAGTGGATTCCTCCAAGAGTTGGAGAAGAGAGGAGTAGAAGAATTACCCCATCTTGAACCTCTATAAAATTTATTGTGTCATTTACATTACAACACTTTAATTTCTCGCATATTATTTCAATATCTCACGATAAATTTGCTATCCAATTGATAATCAACAAAGTGCTAAAACCAAGTATTAAAACAAACTTAAACCAAATTCAAGGGTGTTAAGTCTTCCAATAAAAACATATCATAGTCGAGTTAAGTATTAGTCAAGCTTGCTAAGTTATTCTATCAACAGCTCGTCAGTCTGTTGAGTGGCTAACTCTCTTGATTAACTAACTTAGTTGTCCATCAAGGACTCGGTGTGAAGTATTAACTCGAACATTTTAAAAGGACTAAATCGAAAAGTTGGTAAGGTTTATTCAACCCCCCCTTCTAAACCTTACACTCACACCCCTTGGGACCTACACACGGGCTACCCATGCGTAATGCCATAGCCTCAGTCTCTTCCCTCCAGGCACACACGGGTGGTGCGTATAAGCCACAGCAACCCGTGCATACCTGTACAGCAATACTCAGGTTTTTTTGAATTTTTTTTAACACACACAAAAGTGAAACAAAATTAAAAGAAACACACACACAAAAATGAAATCCACACCAAAAACCGTTGGGTTGTCTCCCAACAAGCGCTATATTTAACGTCTTTAGCTTGACGCATGTTTTCTTTCTGTGACGGGTCTCGCAAGGTGATGGATGTCACCTCCTCTTGGTTACCTCGGTGAAAATAATGCTTAATCCTTTGGCCATTTACCATGAACGTCTCACTGTCCTTGGTTAACAATTCCACGACTCCTGGAGGATTTAATACCTTCTTTATCACAAATGGCCCCGACCACCTAGATTTGAGTTTTCCAGGGAAAAGTTTAAAACGTGAATTGTATAAGAGAACTGGTTCCCCTGGTAAAAACTCTCGTTTCTTGATCATTTTGTCGTGCCATCTTTTGGTTCTTTCTTTGTAAATTCGGGAATTTTCGTACGCTTCATCCCGAAACTCTTCCATCTCATTTAAATGGAGCAACCTCTCTTCACCAGCCTTTTTAAAGTCCAGATTTAGTTTCTTGACCGCCCAAAATGCCTTGTGCTCCAACTCTACCGGCAAGTGGCATGATTTCCCAAAAATGAGTTGATACAGAGATGTGCCCAACGGTGTCTTATATGTTGTCCAGTATGCCCATAAAGCATCATCCAATTTCAATGCACAATCCTTTTGGTTGATGTTTACCGTCTTCTCAAGAATCTGTTTAATCTCACGGTTGGCCACTTTGGCTTTCCCATTGGCTTGCGGATGATATGCTAATGCAACTTTATGCTTATCCCCATATTTTGCCAACAAGTTTGTCATCAATTTATTTACAAAATGCGACCCTCTATCACTAATTAAAGCTCTTGGAGTGCCGAATCGAGTAAAAATATTTTTCTTGAGGAACCGCATCACAACTTGGGTGTCATTGGTTTGTGAAGGAATCGCCTATACCCAACGGGACACATACTCTACCGCAAGTAAAATATATTGATATCCCGAAGATGATGGAAATGGGCCCATAAAATCGATCCCCCACACATCGAACAATTCGACTTCAATTACATTTGTCATCGGCATCTCATGTTTCCCGGAAATGTTTCCCATCCCCGACACTGTCACATTGTTGCACATACAAATAACAATCGTTAAATAAAGTGGGCAAGTATAGCCCACTTTGCAATACCTTCTCCTTGATGCAGTCGGACCAAAATGTCCTCCGGAGGGTGAGGAATGACATTGTTGTAGGACTCCCTCCCATTCTTCTTGAGGTACGTATCTTCTGATGATTTTGTTCGCGCACCTCTTAAAGAGTAAGGGGTCGTCCTACATATTAAACTTGACATCGTGGAAGAACTTCTTTTTTTGGTATGACGATAAATTTGGAGGCAAAACTCCGGCAACCAAATAGTTGACAAAATCGTATACCACGGAAATTTTGCCTCGACCATGAGTAACTGTTCATCTGGAAATTCCTCCTTTATCAATTCCGTACCACTTTTCGCCTCCTCTTGATTTTCAATTCTAGACAAGTGGTCTACCACCACATTCTCACATCCCTTTCGGTCCCTGATTTCCACATCGAACTCTTGCAATAAGAGAATCCACCTAATCAACCTTGGTTTCACATCCTTCTTATCAAAAAGATATTTGATAGCCGCATGGTCGGTGTGAACTATCATTTTCGCTCAAATCAAGTATGATCAAAATTTATCAAATGCGAAAACAATTGCTAACATCTCCTTCTCGGTGGTGGTATAATTCTGTTGAGCACTATCCAACGTTCTACTAGCATAGTAGATGGATCTAAACAACTTTTCCCTCTTTTGATCGAGAACCGCCCTTACCGCAAAATCGCTAGCATCACACATTAATTCAAACGGTTGACTCCAATCTGGGGCTACTAGAATAGGTGCGGTCACCAACGCCTTCTTCAAGATTTCAAATGCCTGCAAACAATCATTGGAAAAATTGAAAGCAACAACTTTTTCTAACAATTGGCTCAAAGGCTTAGTAATTTTTGAAAAGTCACGAATAAACCTTCTATAGAATCCGGCATGGCCCAAGAAACTCCGAATGGATTTTTTGTTTGTAGGAGGTGGTAACTTCTCGATCGCTACACTCTTTGCCCGATCCATTTCCAACATGCGGAAGAGACTTGATGACCAAGTACAATACCATCGCGTACCATAAAATGGCACTTTTGCCAATTGAGTACAAGATTGGTCTCTTCACATCTCCGTAAGACTAAGGAAAGATTGTGAAGGCAATTATCAAAAGAGTCACCAAACATAGAGAAATCATCCATAAACACCTCCATAACTTTCTCAATAAGATCGTGAAAGAGAGCCATCATACAATGTTGGAAAGTTGCAGGGGCATTACATAATCCAAATGGCATACGGCGAAATGCAAATGTGCCGTAAGGACATTTAAATGTCGTTTTTTCCTGGTCTTCCGGTGCAATCATGATTTGATTGTACCCAGAATAACCATCCAAAAAGCAATAATAATCATAACCCACTAAATGATCCAACATCATATATATAAAGGGGAGGGGAAAGTGATCTTTTCGAGTGGCATCATTAAGTTTTCTGTAATCAATGCAAATTCGCCACCCGGTAATAATTCTAGTAGCAATCAATTTTTCATTCTCATTTTTCACGACTGTTACCCCCCTTTCTTCGGCACCACTTGTACCGGACTTACCCATGAACTATCAGATATAGCATATATCATTCCAGCATCTAACCATTTCAACACTTCTTTCCTAACCACTTCTTGCATTATAGGGTTTAGTCGTCTTTGGTTTTGCACTGATGGTTTATAAATATCTTCCATCCAAATTTTATGCATTACAATAGATGGAGTTATACCTTTTAAATCAGTTATTGACCATCCTAGTGCCGACTTATATTTTTGTAAAACCCTTAACAGTTTATCAAGTTGAGTAGGAGTGAGAAGAGATGATACGATTACCGGACTTGCATTATTTGCCCCAAGAAATGCATATTTGAGGTGGTCAGGACATGGCTTAAGTTCTGGAGTCGAAGTTGTTGTCTCAGGGTCACGCACGGGCTGCCCGTGCTTAGGCGCACGGGTCGTGCATGATCCCCTATCTTCAGATTTTCCTTCGGTATCAAGCACGAGTTGCCCGTGCTCTGGCACACGACCCGTGTGATCTTCAGGATTTTTGACTCTTGCTTTGACACCACGCACGGGTTGCCCGTGCGTCCGTGCGTGGCTGTAGGCTTGACTCCCTTATCTCCAACATTGCGTTTTCGCCTCTTGCGCTCCTTGGTAGTTCTTGCATATTATCTAAGGCACAAACATAGTCGTACAAATCTTGGTTATCAAAATCAAGCACAACACTCGACATCGAACACGAGTGGGTTAGACCAAACTCCAAATCATCCCTCGACAATGTATGATCAACATAATCCTCACTGCATGAACTAACTATATCCAAAAAATTACAATTCTCCACCGTATCATGAAATTGTATTGCCTTATAAATAAAAAAAATAGAACATGCTCATCATTAACTCATAAAGTGAGCTCTCCTTTTTGTACGTCTATTAAGGCTTTCCCGGTAGCAAGGAATGGACGTCCAAGTATCAGTGAGACGTCGCGATCTTCTTCCATATCTAGAACTAAGAAATCCACAGGGAATATAAATTTATCAACTTTTACAAGCACATCTTCTATAATTCCTTTTGGATATGTAAGTGACTGGTCCGCAAGTTGTAATGTCACCATGGTTGGCTTCACTGCGCCTAGTCCAAGCTTCCTGAAAATGGACAAAGGTATCAAGTTAATACTTGCCCCTAAATCACACAACGCTTTATTAAAGAAGTTACCACCAAAGGCACAAGGGATAGTGAAACTCCCCGGATCTTTTAGTTTTTGTGGTAGCTTCTTTTAGATTATCGCGCTACATTCTTCCTTCAAATTTACCGTTTTAAAGCTTGTCATCTTCCTCTTCTTTGACATAACATCCTTAAGAAATTTCGCATAATTTGGCATTTGCTCTAGTGCGTCTGCAAAAGGAATGTTATTGTGCAATTTCTTAAATATATCAAGGAATTTTGCAAATTGATCATCAAGCTTTTTCTTTTGAAATCTTTGAGGGAAGGGAAGAGAGATAGGCAATTTAGATATATTAGAGTTAGACGAAGATTTAAGCTTCTCAGCCCCTGTTTGTTCCTCCTCTTGTCTCTCTTTTTCCTCATCGACTTCGACATCATCTTTCGTCACCGATTCAACATCTCCCGACTTGGATGCTTCATCTGAAATTTTCAGATTTTTCTTTAGGCCCCTCATATTCCGTACCGCTCCTTAGCCGAATGGCTTTGCATTGATCCTTAGGATTAACTTCTGTGTTACTAGGAAATTGACCCTTTTGATGTTGCCCACCAACAATTGTAGCTAATTGGCCCACTTGAGTCTCAAGATTTTTTATCGAACTAGCCATTTGTGTCACTTGTAGTTCCATCTTATCCATCATTGAGTCTTGCCTTGTGAAGCGGCTCCTCATTTCACTCATGAATGAACTTGATTGATTTATGAACGAGGTGAGGGCATCTTCCAACGATGAATTGCCTTCCACATTAGTACCCCCATTTGATGCATTGAATCCCGGTGGTAGTTGCAACACATTCTTTGTATTAGCATAGGGAAAATTTTCATGGTTTCTTGGATTGTTCCGGAAATTGTTGAAGTTCCGATTATTCACATAATTGATCTCCTCCATCGGATAGAGAGGGACTTCACTACTCGTTCTTGTGTTGGCAACGGCCCCCTTCATAAGAACACTTAAATGATTTGTCAATGCCGCCATTTGTGCCGTCAACGCTTTAATTGGGCCAGAATCTGAAATTTCCGCTACCCATTGTACATTGGACCTCTTGGATGGTCATTGATAATTGTTCATAGCCATTTCTTCAAGAAGATTAAAGGCGTCTTGTGGAAACCTTGCCAATAATGCTCCTCCCGTTGCGGTATCAACAAAGGGACGTGTTTGCCAAATCAAACTATTGTAAAAGAAGCACAACTGTTGATCCTCCGAAAAGCCGTGTTGTGGACATCTTCTTAGCAAATCCCGAAATCGTTCCCAAGCCTCGTACAAAGGATCGGAGTCAAACTGTCGGAATTGTGTAATTTCACTTTTGAGCTGCAAAGTTTTGCTCGGTGGAAAGAATTTAAGCAAACACTTTTGGCTCAAATCGTCCCATGTGCTCACACTTCCTTGCATCAACGTACCCAACCAATTCCTCGCCTTATCCCTCAAAGAAAAAGGGAATAGGCGCAATCTTATGGCGTCATCCAAAACGCCATTCATTTTTATTGTGTCGCTTATTTGGATAAAATGCGCAAGGTGAAAATTAGGATCTTCGGTTGCAAAACCCCCAAACTGGTTCTGTTGTACCATGTTTATCAGTGCCGGTTTAAGCTTGAAGTTGTTGGCATTTATCGGAATATGAGCAATACCCCTGTAATTATGATTCGTTTGTGGTCGAAAGTAATCACGGATGGCTTGTTGTTGAACCGGTATCGGTAACTCGTTGATCCTGCTGATCCCATTGTTGCCCCTATTTTCTTCTTCTGCATCCCCCATAATCTGATTTTGTTGTCTTTCAACCTGTCTAGTAGTTGCACTGATTCTCCTTGCGAAAGCCTCAACTTCCGGTATGAGCGGTATTAACTCTCCTCGCCTAGAGCGAGAGTTCATGCACTACATGGATCAAACTAAAAGAAACAAGTCAAATAATGAAGGATTAAAGTCATACAAAAATATTAAAAAAATAAAAATGTCTAAATTAAGAATAATTCTATCTATCGCAATATTAGCACCAAAAATTATATCAGTCCCCGGCAACGGCGCCAAAAACTTGTTTGCCTTATTTTTAGCTTCACCGCAAGTGTACGGTGTAGTTTATAGAATAGGGTAGCAAGGTCGTATCCACGGAGACAAATATATTAATATGCTAATTATCGAACTAAGATAGTATTATTTTTATTTAGACGGTCGTAATTGGATGATTGTTGTGAGATTAAGGCAATTAAGACTACTAAAAACACAAGATCAAGACAATGAGAATAATAGATGTATTAAGATAATAAAATGGATTCCCGGGTCGTAATTGGATGATTGTTGTGAGATTAAGACAATAAAATGATTGTTGTCCGATTTAATTAAAGCCAAGTTATTATTAATATTCCTATAAGATGATCACAAAAGTATTTTATCCTCCCTCTCGAGATGCATATAAGATGTAGATTGAAATACCTATGCTAGCATCTCTACTCAACATGAGATATTCAACAACCAAAAGTTTAAAATATCAAATGTCCTCACAAATATTTACAAACCTCTCGATTCATGCAAATATTTGTATCAAGTACTCAAGATCTAATATTGAAACTCATCTCTCGAATTATGAATCAATTTATCAAGCTTGCTAAATCATTGATCAAGTGATAAAACAAGAATAAGCTCAAAGTACTCAAATAGGCTTCAAAATAATAACTTCAACTAGGATTAAAACATTCAACAAGAGTCCATTAATCTACTCTCAAAACTCGGAAATCTCAAGAGTTTAGCTACACATGATATCTAAACAACTCATAGACAAATTGTTCAAATCCATGCTAAGTTCAAATGAAAGATTCAAATACAAGAGAAGCAAGAAAAACTTAGGAAAGTCGACAATCTCTCGATGTATCTTCGTTCATCAAGCTCCGATGCAACCCGATTGTCTCCTTGATGCCTTATTGAAAGAATATCACTTTGTCTTGTGTACTATAGCCAAAGAATGTCAGAATGTCCCTGGTGTGCGCCCCAAAAAGAGCTTATATACCTTTTAGAAAGTTTAGGGCACATTGATGTCATAATGCTGCATTACAGCAGGGACGCACGTGTTGTGCGTACACGCACGGATTACCCGTGCGTCATGCCGTAGGCCAAGTCCTGCTTTTCACCAACCAGCGCATGGGTCATGCGTCTACGCACGGGTTACCCGTGCACATTGCCATAGGCAACTTCAAAATCTTCAGTGGCGCACGGGTGGTGCGTATACGCACGGGTTACTCATGCGCCTTGCCGAACACATAATTCTTCCTTCCTAGGGACATATGGGTCGCGCCCATGCGCGCGCCCTACCCGTGCGTTCTCTATTTTGGCCTTAATTGTCCAACTTCTTTTCATTTTGGATTCCAATCTCGTACGTTCACTCTATTCTTGGTGTTTCTACTTCGCGATGCCCGTATTTGTCTCCAAATTACTTCAAATATCATTAAATTCCTACAAAACTAGCAAAACATAATATCTTTCCCACAAAGAGTGAATACAATCCATTTCATATGAGTTTATGCATGTCTAATCACCATTTTTGTCATAATTATACCTCAAAATACATGCAAAACTCACACCTATCACCGGTTGACCTCGAAACAGAAGTGTTGTCTGATTTTTGTCAAAAATAAACTTCAAGAACTACCCAAAAAATTAGTATTTAAATCGATTTAGAGTATTTGGATAACATTTGGGGACATTGTTTTGGTGTAAAACTTAGTTATATGAAATCATTAAAATTACGATAAAAACATTTTTCTAACACTAGGGTGGTTTCGCATACTCAAGTTTGTGCCGTCATTTTATGTAATAGACAAACATGGGGCTCATGAATACTCCTAGTTACTATGCAACACTAAACATATGAGTATAATCTCAATTGCTCAATTTTTTTCACTATTATTTTTTTACGCAAAGCTAGCAATCTTGTGTACATAGTAATTAAAACATGGTCTCAACTTAATTCACATCAACGAAACCTTACTATTCAATCCCCATAACCTAGGCTATCATTTAACCATCGCCGAACTTGTCTACCAGAAAGGTAAAATCCACAATAACAAGTTATAAGGTAATTTGTATTCTTAACCCCTTTACACGTCAAATTATCATTCAAAAATTCAAGAATTTTGATAAAATTCCATTCAAATATATCATCGAGTATTGTTGTGTAACATGGTATGCAACTTTTCAAGAATTAGTAAAAATATTCTATTGAAGCATTTTTTCGAACACCTTGTGCGCATCAATTTAGATAATGTAAATTTGTGAAATTTGAAAGTTTTTAAGACCAAAAATCACAATGAATTCATCAAATATGCTTAACAAGTTAGAATTATCACAATTCATCAATTATCTTAAGCAATTAAGACACAATTTGGTGAAAATTAAAGTTTTTCGAAATTAAGGTTCACATGCTTCACTATGGAAAAATTCTATCATTACAAGATTTTTTAGTAATAAGGAGAAGATAATTACCTTTTAACGTAATTTAATCCGAGAAGAAAGCAAAAAACAATTCGAGCTAAATTGGCTTTATAAGTTTTAGGAAGAAATCGAAGAGGAAGAAGAAAAAATGGTGGGTTGTCGAAATGCTTCACCGTTCTTTTTATTGAAAATTCAAAAACCTTTTTCTTTAAGATAAAGGTTGTACCGCGATACAACATTGTGTACCTCGGTACACAATTTTCAAAAACAAATAATATTTGTTTTAATACCATGTATCGCGGTACACTATGTTGTTCCGCGATACACAATTTCAATTTTTTTAATAAAAAATAAAAGTAAAAATAAAATACTGAGACACTGCCATGTCTGAAGACATTGGGGTCGTGTTTCCATCTAGAAGTACAGAATTTTTCGACACGGTCCAACACTGTCGTGTCCATAGACACGGCACGAACATGTTCATTCTTTTTAAATAAAAAAATAGAAAATAGATATATTTTTAGAAAAATTACTCTATTAGCTTCGAAAAACCCAAACGCACACACAAATCAATTTAAACAAATCACACAAACCTCGGGTTGCCTCCCGAGAAGAGCTAAATTTATAGTGTTCAACCAGACTTTTGTTTTACTCAACCTGGATCTAAAAACAAGTGTTGATCATGCCACGTCTTAGTATTTTCCAATAGTATAGGTGATCCTTTAGTGCCTTTAAGATGTAGATTATTTAGGATCATTTTGAGGATGTTTTGGAAATTAAAATATGTGTTTCGAACCATTAAAAATGATTTTTCAATTATAGTAAAGATATTTCTATCTTTATTCATATTAAATATCAATGAATCTGTTGAACATATTAATTGATCATCATTTTCAAATATTGTTCCATCTAGTGTATGCTTCTTAAAATATTATAAATCTATATTAAAGCTTACATCTAGAGTGCACACATTTTTATCAAAAAAAGGATTTCAATTGAATGAGAGATAGAAAAATCCATGAGTTAATTTGATGTGGCTCCTCTTGTGAGATCGGATTGCAGTCTTCAAAAGTTTTCTCCAAATTTTGAAGGATGTCCACATTTTTCATATTGGGCAATTCCTCATCATGTTCATGATCTGCACTTCATCAGGTCCCAAGAATGATGACAACTTATCATTATTTATTTGGTCAATTATTTGTTGGAGTGACTTGGATATATTTTGACATTTAAACTCGATTTGTTGAAATCTTATCTCGGCTCATCGTATTCTATCATAAATAACCCAATGTCTTATCGTACTCTCCACGATAAATTGAGCAAGAATTTCTTCCAATTTGGATTGACGTTTTATCTCAACTTGTTGTTTTCTTGTCACAGTCAGCTAAGAATTGATAAAATATTTCTTCCAAGTGAGGCAATTGTTCTTGTGGTTGCTAAGAGATTTCATGATTTGTAATATCCTGGGCCCATATATTTTCTTAAATTGGATAATAAGGAACAAAAGTGTTCTTTCTTTGACTTCCAAAAATTCTCGTAACATCATCGGTTAGCCAATTATATGTATACATTATGATTTCATCCAATGACGTGTCTTCAATAAAAAGAAATTAACAAAATTAAAACAATAAAATAAATAAAATAAAAATAGTCAAATTACAACTAGACAGTCAACCTTGATATCATACAAAACACATTTCCCGACAACAGTGCCAAAAACTTGTTAGGCTTAAAAACAATCACCTAATTTACCGCAAGTGTACGATTGATAAGTTTTAATATAAATTACCTCTCCTATATTTGTGTGTGTAAGTATCCACAAGGAATGTGTGTGTAAGTACGAAATATAAATTACCTCTCCTATATTTGACTGATGAATAAGAGATGGATTTGCATATTTATAATTAACAATAATTAAAAGTAAATAAAAATACAAACATTTAAATCTACGAGAGAATTATTCTAGAGGTCGATTTTATCAAGTTATCACTAATGTAAGATAAACAATCTATATATTTGAAATTCCCAATTTAATCAACTACCTCTCTCAAGTGTCTAGTGATTTCAAATTATAAAACAAGATTTCGATATCTCTATAAAAATCTCATGAATTATAATTCTAAATAGAACAGTGGAATTTCTACAACTTCAAAGGATTTATGAATCTCTCCATTATATAATTTTCTATGTTGTGTTATTCTAGATTTGATATTAAACCCTTTCTCTCGAATGTGGATTAACACATCAGGCATCAAAGATTAATGTTCATGTAATCAAAATGTAATTAATACAAATAACACAAATATACCATGAATTGCACGAAATAAAATAGATCTACAAATCAAACATAAGATCAAACAAGATTACATCAAGCCCCTAGAATATCTAATTAATACATAAGAATTGTTTGACGAATTAATCTGGTTCCTTTCCTGTTTCGATATGTTCTCTCCAACTGAGCTCCTTTTGTGGTATCTCCTTCCCTGGGTCTCTCGTGTTCTTTTGTTCTTTGAAAACTCATGCCTATTTATAAAGAAGGCTTCATCTTTTTTTTCCCATTATTTTCTCTATCAATTGGACTCTTCTGCTGTCCATTACCTGATGTCCTCCATTAATTTTTACTTTTAATCTGTACTATTGTGTCTTCTTCTTCTCTTTTGGCTGATTAATCATTCTTTGTTGTAAAAGAGCTTTCAGTGGTTTTACGTCCGTGCAAAGTCAAATTATTGTTGAAAGATATTATTTAGGTAACGTGGTAGGCATTGAATGTATCACGTCGAAAGCGGTGAAATCGGGATCAAAACGCGCAGACGCATTGCACCACGGTACCTGATACAACAATAAAATTATTGTGTACAACAAAGAGTACATAAATATTTGTACCATGGTACAAGCTTTAAATTAAGTTTTTTAATAAACTCTAGGTGTCTTTAAGACGACACCTTGTATCTTGTGGTACAGTGACCAAGCACGGGCAGCCCGTGCGTATGTGCATGGCATGTGCGTGTGATGAAAATTTTATGTATGTTTTGGAATGATGCACGCCCAGCCCGTGTAGTTGTGCACGATCCGTGCATTACCCGTTCTACCATGTTTTATGATTTGTGTTCAATTCTTTGCGCGGTATGTCTTTGTGTATCACGATATGGCTCATTTTTCACCATTTTCCATCTATTTTCTTTATTTTTTGATACCTGACTCCCTTTTACAACTCGATGTACAACTTCAACAATAATTTTGACTCAATCCACTAAAAAACAATACAATTTCTAGGTTTAGGATACCTAATTTGTTGGTAAAAATTCAACTTAACAGTTATCAATGGAGAAAATCATGGCGGGTCATCGAGCAAGACCTCTATTACCACCTTGGAATTTTTATCCAGCTGATTTGCGTTGTTCCTGTCATAGGACATCTTTCACAGCACAATCAACAATAAAATTATCATGCAAGGCATAGGCAGGACTACAAGCTATATCGAGAAATTGAAAACGTCAAAGTTTTGCCCAAAACATTCATACTAAGTTTTCTATTTTTGACATCAATCAAAGTGTTAGTGATCGCCATGAATGGTCTACCCAACAATATAGTATGATCTTTAAAATTACCTTTATTCTTTTCCATATCCAAGACAACAAAATCTGTGAGAATTTTAAGACCACCTACTTGGACTAAATATCTTCAACAATGCATATAAGATACCTAATGGACCTATTAACAAGTTGCAAACGTAATCCAGTGGACTCCAACTCCCCTAAATCTAATTTTTTAAATATAGAGTAAGGCATAAGGTTAATTCCAGCTCCAATATCAAGCATACCAGCGACTTTCTTATCATTCCCAAAAGAAATATTAACAATGGAACTACTTGGATCTTATTGTTTTGGGATTGGACTTAGGGATGGAATGGGAGGTTTGTGGGGATTATCAGTTTCATGGAAAGGTGATCCCTTACTTTCCTCTATATTCGTATTTTCTTCACTTGCATCAACTTTCTTTTCTCTTTTTGCGATACTTGCGGGGTTAGACGAGACAATAGAATAAAGAATCTCAATTTCTTTATCATAAATTTCACCAATTTCAAGAATGGTGATGGCTTGAACTTGCACTGGTTGACTAGGCAATATGTCATTCTTGAAGACATGTCAAGCTACCTCACCAATTTGAGTAGCCAATTGGCCGACTTGAGTCTCAATTTGCTTAACAGAGGCTTCCAAGGAATCGAGCCGCCTATTATTACCCTCTTATGTTTGCTGACTAATTTGAATAAAAAATTAAAGCTCTATTCTAATGTAGGTCGTGGTAGTTGATGGGGCTACTGAACTTGTGGAATAGAATTTGCCCAACCCAAATTGGGGTTACTCCGCCAACCGAGATTATATGTTTGCGAAAAGGGGTCATTCATTAGCCATTGTTGGAATCCTTGAATGTCATTAGCTTGTAATTTTCCATCAATCAACCGCTCAGGAACAACATTACAAACATTGTCATTATGCCCATAACCACCACAAACTCCACAAGCCTTAGTAGATGGGGTGTTTGGAGATCCACGAACTGCAAGTAATTGGACCTGCTAAGTGCGTTCTGCTAGGTGCTTGGTGATCTTATAGAATGGAGTCACCTCAATTGCTGTAGCACATCTACTCCTAGTGTTATTTTGCTGCGAATTACTACCCATCATCTCGAAGAGGTCATAAATCTCTTGCATCACATGTGCACCCATATCACCTCCGGTTGCATTGTCAACCATGTATTGATAATTATGTTCCAACCCATCATAGAAAAAATGATTCAATAACTCCAAGGAATAATGATGGTGTGGGCACTGAATCAATAAGTCCTTAAAGCGATCCCAAGTCTCATGAAAAGGTTCACTATACGATTGTCTAAAGGTAGTGATCTTACCCTGTAGATCTGCCGTCTTCTGCTGAAAATAATATCTAACCATAAATTTATCGTATATGACCTACCAATTAGTCAGAGAATTGGGAGACAAAGACATAAGCCACAACTTAGTCTGATCTTTTAGTATGTAAGGCAAACATCTCATCCACAATTGATCTTCATTCAACCCTTGTAGAGGAAAGGTTTGAATGAAAGCATAAAACTCATGGATGAAGTTGAGGGGATATTAATTCGACATCCTATAAAAAGATGGCAGTTGATTGAAGTGGATCATTTTGAGCTCATAATTTCGTGTTACCTCATCGAACATTGTGGTTGCTCTTGATTATTAGCCATTCCTTGTGTTTGTTCTTCGGGTTCTTTCTTTGGAACTTATTCTTAGTATTCCATAGTGCTCTCACTACTTTCGGAAGAATTATCTAATTCTTCCCTTGTACGCTTCGCAACTCGATGGATTTCGTCCATGCAAGGCACTAGATCCAGTCCATGTTTATGCGCCTTGCATAAATAACACGAGAAAATAGATCAAACACACCCGTGGAAAAATTTGTGAACTAAAAGAAATCCTAATCTAAAAACACGAAAAATAAACACAATAATTATTACACCTAAAGCCTTCCCCTGCAATGGCGCTAAAATTTTGTTCGATAGCTAAACACCTAAAATAAATCTAGCAACGCTCGCTAGAGCATGAGATCAATCGTAGGGTAGCAAGTTAACCAAAGTCGTCCCTCACGTAAGACCTAGCCGATAAATAATTATTATGCATCACAATTAACAAAAAATAAAAATGCTAAACACTCTAATCCAAATTTTAAGGTTTGAAAATATTTAAATTAATTATTAAAATGAATATTCAAAACTAACACACAAGATCTGGATTGAAAATTGAATGATAAAAACGTCTAGGGATTCAGATTTGTTTCCTCAAATTACCAAGCATAAGGTCAAGCAATTGATAATGCAATTAAATAATTAAGAAAACAGATATAAACTAGGCATAGATCTGCTAACTTTCGTATTCACAGACTAAACTTGGATAGATCTAATTCACCAAATTAGTTAACCAGGTTAGATAATACATTACTGATTCATATCTAACCCCTAATGAATTTAGTCCGAAAATAATATCTTTTCTCGATCTCAATTATTCCCTCAAAATAAGCGAAAATTGGCCAAACAATCAATTATAACAAAAAGCAATTCAATGGCATAATCAATTACTCAATACTCATGCTTGTCATCCTAACCCTAGAACAAATAAATCAGCTCATGGATAGATTCGTCAATTCAATTAAACAAGAGATAATAATCACAAACATCATCATGAAGTAATTAATACCAAAAGAAAATTAAATAGATAAATAAAGGTGGGGAAGAATTACATTTTTTCAAGTTGTAGAGAGATCTCCAAAGAAAAGCCCTAACTTAACGTGAAAGAGAGGAGAAAGAGAATAGAGGAGATCCAAATCTTGTATCGAGATTAAATGAAAATCTAGACCCTAGACTCCTCTTTTATAGCCCAAAGGCCCTAACAACTTGGGAGAGTCCAAATCTTAAATGAAATCTGATAAAAATCGAATATGCGTAATTTGCATTGAATATGCGCCTAGTCTTCAACGCGCACCAAACGCTAATGAATGGCCATTCCATTTGTATTTTTCCTTGCAAATGGCCATTGAACGGTCATTCCAAGTTTTCATCCCACGCGCATGGACATGCGACATAGTACTCTTTTTGGGAAGGGCCAAAGACCAAATGGCAAGTGGGAACGGCCATGGGAAGTCGTTCCTTGCTTTCTCCCACGCCGAATCGCCATTGGACGGCCCCATCCATTTGCTAGTTTTCTTTTTTCTCGTTCACGTACTCACATTTCAAACTTTTTCTCTCAACCACTTTTCATTCATTCCTTGTTCTACCTTCACTTTTCCACCAAAAATAAGCATAACACACGAAAAAATAGACTCAACAACAAAACACGCAAACAAAAATAAAAAATACACTACGAAAAACATGCGAACCAACTCAAAATAATCACACAAAATACTAATAAAAACACTCAAAACAACACCGATTTAGATAATTGTTTTACAATTATTAGGAGCATTGATTAATAATAATTGTTGGATCCCTAAACTAGCTCAAGATGATTGGTGTGGCTTATATCACAATTAATGGTCTTCAATCTTTGGGTAGTTTTTGTTAATACTTGGGCTTAGGCTTAAGTAAAACCCAGGCCCGATTCTATAAAGGTTCTGAGACATCTATAAAAAGATAAGATGTCAATATTCTAAACACACGAGAAAATAGAACAGGAGAAATAACATAGAGAAAAGTCGGAGGTGATGTTGGAGTGCCCACACGTCGCCGCCACACCCCTTGAGAATAGTTTAGAAAATCTAACAAGGTATTCTCTTCTTGGAGGTGGAAGATTCAGTTGCATATGTATTCCACATGTGGATCCTTTCTACTACACATACCTATAATTCCTTCAAGAGAATCATGAATTTCACAAGAACCAATTAGTTTATATCCAAGAAATTTAAGGTCAAGAGAAAAAAGGGATTTGGGATGGAAAAATGGTGAATTTTCAACACCAATTTCAATAAGGAATCCTCCTACAAATACTAGAGCTTTGGTTGTAAGTGGGACTTTTACTCACACCAAAAGTGATTGCACTATGGAAATATAGAAGAAAAACAAATGCAATAAAAGGAGGAGACGAAGGGAAGAAATAAAAAAAGGAAAAAATAAAAAGATCGCTAGAAAACATTGGTAAAAAGTATTAATATTGAACTAGAAAATATTACATGTTGAACTTAAAATAACATCGCATTCCAATTTTATTGAAGCAACCGAATCTCAAGTTTTATAAAAAAATCAAAAAATAAAAATATAAAGAAATAAATTTTCGAACCCCACAAGTATTTTCAATAACTACGAAAGCAACCTTATGCACATAATCTCAACATGCTTCTTCAATACTAAAACCAATTAATGTTTCACATAACCAATTCATGCAATTCTATGGGTTCAATTCCTAAGTTAGTCTATTCCCCCTCCCGGTGGTGCATAAACAGTGGATTAATAACAATTGTAGATCTCCCGATACGTTACAACTATTATTAACTCCTAAAAGATCTATGAATTGAACGACTCCCCACAAACAGTTGTAGGTCTCCCGACTCGTTACACCCATTTATGTCTGAATTCGATTTTCGTCTTTGTTAGAACTCATCTCCCGAATCTTGCACTAACAAATATGGCATGCTAATTATTGATCAGATAATAAGCAATTAAAAATAAGCATTCGAATTCATAAAATAGAACCTATGAATCAATTAAGAAAAAAATTAATCAAGATTTAACACGAATCCACAGTTTTGATTATGCCCTAAGATCTGAAAGATTAGCCAAACATTGATAACAAATTCATAGACAAAACTTGAAATCAACGTTGTGATATCGTTTAAGCACATACAAGAGATTTAAACTAAGAAAGAAACCCCTTTTGTCAGGATGGATCTTCCTTCCAAGCCTTCGAAGCTCTTGTGCTTCCGTAGATGTGAAAGTCCTTGTGGTATTCTTCGACGACCTAGCACTCTCTCTCGGAAGACCTTTGATCTTGTGTTCTGTGTATTTTGGTGTGTTGTATGTTGTATGAATGATTATAATTTCGTGTTGACCATTGGGTCCTTATATAGGTGCTTGGAGACATCACTTGTAGAGTTTGAATCCACCACAGTCAGTCGCACGGCCCATGTGGATTTCACACGATCACTCCACACGGTTGTGTGGTCTCATACGGTCTAGTTGTGTGGCTTGGTTTCGCCCCTTTTTTCTCCCGAATACTTCACACGGACATGTAGCTCTACTGCAGTCGGGTCACACGGTCATATGGTCCCACATGGTCCGACCGTGTATGCAGTTTTTTTCTCCGATTTTTTGTCTTTTCGATCTTGTTTTTACACTCGTCAATCTTATTCGGGGCCTTCCAACTGATATCTTTCCAGTTAAGCTCTGTTTCCTATAAAAAGTTACATGAATACACAGTATCATGCCCTTCTAAGAAACCAAGAAAATAAACTAAATATACATGAAAATATATCAATTATATACCTTTTAAAGACCCTAAATGTACACATATTTTACACGTATCAATTGTATAGTTTTAATATTAAAAAATTGATATATTATAAGAATTGTAATGAGTCGGGACATGACGGGTATCTCAAGACTCAGGCCCGACCCGTCAAGGAAAAGGGGTTTCAAGTTCACACGTGTTGACCCAAACAAAATAATTTATGATTTATTAAATAAAAATTATTACAATAATTTATTACATTCCTACAAAATTTCGTGTTATCCAACTATAAAATAACAATTTAGAAAAAATGAGAAAAAAACAAATTGACTATATAATTTAGAAAAAAATAAAAATATTATTATATATTTGAAGCAAGCTTATACATCTATTAAAAACACTTGTCGAGTTGTCTAAACTTTTTTAATTATATGTTCACTTAATAAAATATCACTACTAAATTTTATTGAAGCAACCGAATCTCAAGTTTTATAAAAAAATCAAAAAATAAAAATATAAAGAAATAAATTTTCGAACCCCACAAGTATTTTCAATAACTACGAAAGCAACCTTATGCACATAATCTCAACATGCTTCTTCAATACTAAGTTAGTCTATTCCCCCTCCCAGGGGTGCATAAACAGTGGATTAATAACAATTGTAGATCTCCCGATACGTTACAACTATTATTAACTCCTAAAAGATCTATGAATTGAACGACTCCCCACAAACAGTTGTAAGTCTCCCGACTCGTTACACCCATTTATGTCTAGAACTCATCTCCGAATCTCGCACTAACAAATATGGCATGCTAATTATTGATCAGATAATAAGCAATTAAAAATAAGCATTCGAATTCATAAAATAGAACCTATGAATCAATTAAGAAAAAAATTAATCAAGATTTAACACGAATCCACAGTTTTGATTATGCCCTAAGATCTGAAAGATTAGCCAAACATTGATAACAAATTCATAGACAAAACTTGAAATCAACGTTGTGATATCGTTTAAGCACATACAAGAGATTTAAACTAAGAAAGAAACCCCTTTTGTCAGGATGGATCTTCCAAGCCTTGAAGCTCTTGTGCTTAGTAGATGTGAAAGTCGTCGTTGTGGTATTCTTCGTGACCTAGCACTCCTCTCTCAGAAGACCTTTGATCTTGTGTTCCTGTGTATTTTGGTGTGTTGTATGTTGTATGAATGATTATAATTTCGTGCAGCCATTGGGTCCTTATATAGGTGCTTGGAGACATCACTTGTAGAGTTTGAATCCACCACAGTCAGTCGCACGGCCCATGTGGATTTCACACGATCACTCCACACGGTTGTGTGGTCTCATACGGTCTAGTTGTGTGGCTTGGTTTCGCCCCTTTTTTCTCCCGAATACTTCACACGGACATGTAGCTCTACACGGTCAGGTCACACGGTCATATGGTCCCACATGGTCCGACCGTGTGTCTGGTTTTTGTCTGATTTTTTTGTCTTTTCGATCTTGTTTTTACACTCGTCAATCTTATTCGGGGCCTTCCAACTGATATCTTTCCAGTTAAGCTCTGTTTCCTATAAAAAGTTACATGAATACACAGTACCATGCCCTTCTAAGGAAACCAAGAAAATAAACTAAATATACATGCAAATATATCAATTATATACCTTTTAAAGACCCTAAATGTACACATATTTTACACGTATCAATTGTATAGTTTTAATATTAAAAAATTGATATATTATAAGAATTGTAATGAGTCGGGACATGACGGGTATCTCAAGACTCAGGCCCGACCCGTCAAGGAAAAGGGGTTTCAAGTTCACACGTGTTGACCCAAACAAAATAATTTATGATTTATTAAATAAAAATTATTACAATAATTTATTACATTCCTACAAAATTTCGTGTTATCCAACTATAAAATAACAATTTAGAAAAAATGAGAAAAAAACAAATTGACTATATAATTTAGAAAAAAATAAAAATATTATTATATATTTGAAGCAAGCTTATACATCTATTAAAAACACTTGTCGAGTTGTCTAAACTTTTTTAATTATATGTTCACTTAATAAAATATCACTACTAAATTAAACTAGATCAATGAAGACATAATTGAAAATTATACTAACAAATTAATATATACATTAATTTAATAAATAAAATTAGAATGTCATTTGATTTATCAATAATAATATCATTCTACGTAATTCATAATTATTTGAAACAACGATCTAACAAATTGGATGAATAATAATATTTATTGTTTGACATTAATAAATAAATATATCATAGATAATAGAACAACTAAATAGATTTTTTTACGTTATTAGCATTTATTTATTTTATATCCAAAAAGGTATATACACATTTGTTTCTACAAAATCTATACATATGTATGTATAACTATAATGCAAATTGGAATATATATATATACATATATATGTATATATTATCAATATTTAAATTTGAAGATATTTTGCGTTGATTTTATGTTCTATATTATATATGTATTTACCTTTTTTAAGTCAATTTTGAAATTTAATTTTATTCTCCATATTTTTAGTATACTATTCGGATAGTGTAACTATATTGTTTGAATTTGCTTTATTTGATAATTATCAGATATTTTGTTATACTTATCCAACATGAATTATGTGTTTTCATAAGAAATTAACAAAATAAATACTGATTTTTGTGGGGAAAAAACGAAATTAGTAACTATTGAATTCAGATTCACATTATGTCTAAATCCTATCAATTATAAACCTATAAAAATCTACAAAAAAATCAATTTAATCAAAATAATAAATTTTAATTGTTTAATTTAAGAAAGTACAAAAGTTGCATATTTGTTTACCTTAATCATCAGAATTTCCACAAATTATGCTAAGGTAAAAAAATAGATTTACTAAAAATATGAAATTATATGATGTTTTAAATAACTTAAGATTTTATATCGTACTTTTTATTTATTTAAATAGTCTTGGATTTTATTTGGTAAATATAAAATTCTTAAAATAATTTGAGATGTTATTTGATTGTTTACGAATATTTCCAATAATTTATATTTTATTATAATGATTTTTAGATTTATTTTAATAGTTTTAGATTGTATCAGATAATTTTAAGACTTATCAAGATTTATTTGATAATTTTAAGGCTTTATTTCACAATTTTCATTTATTTATATAAATCTGTGAAATCTTAGATAATGTGAAGCCCTCGATTTTTATTCGATCGTGTATCTATTCACTTATCGTCTATGTACTATTTTGACTATTTTACCGCGTCACTTTGACGGGTAAATATTAATAATAAATATATTGCGCATTTAATTTCATCTTTTATTTATTACTTGTGATCATAATCATTTATTAATTCTATTTCACATTAATGATCACTTGATTGATCATTATTATTATTTGTGTATTTATTAGTCACCTTAGTATTTTAAAAGACTATTTATTTTAGAGACTTATACCTTATATAATTAAGAATTTGATTTAGAATAAGTGATCATGAGACTTATAAGTGATCAAGGAAATCACTAATTATTTTGGAGATTGATATTATTCATCTATTATCGTCAATTTTGGGACAAAAAAATATGGATACCACATATGACATACATAGTGGACGACATTAATGAGTATTTTGGAGTAGAAGTATCATCCAACTCTTGTACACATACACCTTATGTATTCATATTGTGTACAATTACACCATTAATTCAAACCTTATACACATTATCTTATACTATAATTTTATAATATTAAATCCCCCAACATTCCCCACTATCTCCAACATTTCCCTCAAAATTCACACGGTCTTCCATTCTTCTATTTTGACCCATACTTTGACTAGTTTAATTGTCTCCATGCAAGAGACAATTTGCAAGACTTGATCAAAAAAAAAATCTCTCCTCTCCCTCACCATGTGGACGGCCACATAGCCAAAAATTGACCAAATTTGATTCATTTTTACCAACACATTTTGATCTTTAAGCAAAAATTCTCTTCCTTCTCTCTAAAAACCTCCTATTTCTCTCTACCCTTTTCTTCTTACTTTCTTCTTCAACATTTAGAAAAATTTCAAGACTTTCCTCCTTAATCATCAAAAAATTCGAACCAAACCTATACACAAGGTAATTTCATCTTCAATCCATTTTTTATATCACCTAGTTCATCTCTTTCACCTTCTTAACTTAAGTTGTGAATTTTGATTTGAGGTATACTTAGAAGACTTTGAAGACTAGAGCTTGACATCATCTTGAAGAGGACTTCAAGACTTGAAGAAAATTTTGAAGAAGTGGACTATAAGGTAAGATAGTGGACTCTAGTAGCATTTCCTTCTTCCTCCTATTTTTCTTCAAATTTTAACATCCTATTCTCATTTTGAGAAATAGGGGCTGACCTTGGAAGAACTCTTGAGGGTGAGCAAAAAAATTCCAACTTTGAAGCTTCTGCTAGTCCCATTTTATCTACTACACAAGGTAAGTGTAGTTTTGCCAATTTCTTTACCTTTTTCTTTTTCTCCTTAATTTTTAACTTTATTTTCTAACTCCTATATTTTTCTTGATATTCCTTGACTTAGGGGCTGACCTAAGTCACTTCTTCATCAAGAGCGATTTATTTCATTTTTCACCAACAAGTTCATTTTTAAGGTGGGTGGAAAAATGCTTTTAACTTCTAGGTGTTTTTAATTAAATACATGTAGTATTTTAATTTTGAGCACTTGAGATATATATATTATGTATTGCATGTTAATTTCACGTATCAAGTTGAAAAATTCTCAAGTATGGCTCAAAAATACTATTTATTGAAAAATAGGTGCATGCATGTACACGTTATTGTTATATTTGATGAATTCTTGTATGAAATAGACATGCATGTGTATGATCCTTGAAATTCATGTTTTATATGACTTATAACCTGGACAAGTCGAGCATAATTGATTAAATTTCAATTTTTGGACTTAAAATGCAAAAATAGAAAGTTGGTGGACTTAATTGCAAGAAAATAAAATTTAAGGGACCCCTCTGTAATTTTCGAATATTGGGACTGTACTCAGGTTCAAAAATAATGTTTGGACATTTTAATAAAGTTTTAAGAGTTTTGAGATAAATAAAATCAACCTTTAAAAGCCCAAGGACTAGATTGTAAAATTTAGAAGTTTAAGGAAATTTTCGAAACTGTACCAGACCCTATTTTTAAAATTTAAAATTTTAATTCTTAAGGTACTGGAAATAACATATTTTAAGTGTATTCCAAAAATACAAGTGTTTAGAGCTTGGAGAGTAATTTTATAAAAATTGAGGGACCAAATTGTAAATGATTAAACTTGAGGACCAAAATGAAATTTCCAGGACTTATACAGTCCATGTACCTGGAAATACTAATTTAACTATAACTTAATGATATTTTGGACCCAAGGTTCAAATTTCATAACAATTGAATCCCTAAAAGCCTTAAAGGCAATTATTTTAAAATGGGACAAAAATGAGATTGTCAAACGTTAAAGGACCTATACTTATTTCCTTTTAAAACTATTTTTGTTCCAATATCCCACTGACCTTAGTGACATTTTACAACCGGAATCACATTAAAATACCTTCCGGTTTGTGAGTTCCAATTATTTTAAACTTATGGCCCGAAATGACAATTTTAACAAATTTGGGGCCAATGTGAGAATTTTATAAAAACTCAACCTCAAAACTTTAAAAACCTAAATCTCTGAACAATTTAGAGAATTTAGGAACTGACCTCATAATATTTTAAGGTCAGGACATTTATTTATTCAATTTTTAACCCCAAAAGTATTGGTTTTTACAAAACGGGGCTAATTGTAAATTTTCTTTTTAAGGATCTAACTCAAATTATTTTTTCTTTTAAAGAAACAGCCCAGGACCCCCTGACTTTAATAATTAATTAAAATATTTTATTTTCTCAAAAATCCCTTACTTATCGGATCGTCTTGACCGATTAATACGCGATCGGGGGGCTATTTCCTCGTCTTGCGATTTTGAATCTATAACGGGACTTATGTCCCACCTAATTCTTCAAGATACCGAAGATTACTTATCCTCTCGATAATCATCTTCATCCAAATAACTCCACGAACGCCATAATTGACACACGCGATTTTGAAAACTTTCTTGAACTGCTTTCCTGAATCAATATACTCATTTGCACTGGTTGACTTCCTAAACTTGTAATTAATTTCCTAGTTGAGTCAACTTGGTGTGTCGAGCTCACAGTCGGAATGGATACATCGGGGGATGGAATCGGGCGCTCGGCGCTATTCCACTCTCCGCCCCATCGCCCTAATCTCACAACCGAGGGACGGAGTTTGTCAAGGGAAGCGGGTCGTAGTAGACTTGAGGTATAATCATGATTATGACAATCTAAGCCTAGCTAGCTCTACTGTGGATTTGTCTTTGCCTATGGAGTGATAAGGTGACAGGTCTTGGATCATCTTGATCGGGAGTTACAAGGAAGAACGAAGGAATCATTTTGTCGATCCACACTGATTCGAGTTAATCGGACCCGTTTGGTTGGCGCTATAAATCCGTACGCCACCGCTACTTGTATTGCATTGGTTGGCGCTACAAATCCGTACGCAACCATTACTTGTCTTGCATAGGATTGGCGCTACAAATCCATACGCAATCCTCTTGTTTTTCTTGAACCACATAGTGCCTGTGTGACCACGAACTATTTCTTAAACTGTATAAGTATATTACTTAACATATAGATTTATCACGACGCTTGTGGATTGTGTGTGAAGTCACGCATCATAACTCACGCATTTTTCATACAACAATTTTCTTGCATTAACTATATATTGCCACACTTGCACACGATCACCCCATCCACTGAGATTTTTGTCTCATCTCCTCCTATTTTCTAACGGCTAGATGGGGACTATGTTGAAGATGTCGAATCGGCCACAGACTGATTACCCTCGCCCCGCCTGTCAAACTTGCATCTTTTGACTGATGATTGTACTTATATCATGTTTTTCAGCTAATGTTGGACTCTCATTTATCCTGTTACTCTTTTCTCTCTTGACTGTAATTTAAGGGCGTAGGACCCTTTGACATTTAAGATTGGGGTATTATGTACTTTATATTTTAGTTTTGGCCTGTAAGCTTATTCAGATATTTATGTCGCATGTATTTGGATGTTGTTGGACCTTAAGATGTAATTCGTACTTGTACTTATTTTATTTCCGCTGCTTTAGACTCTGTTTCATTTGGGGTTATGTTATTATTTGTCTAGACTATTGGGTTTAATTCTGTTTAAGTTATTGATTGTCGTCGCGTCCCGTCTGGGGCGTGACAGATAATTTCCGATTTATTAAATATTTTTTAGATTTTATATGCTTGTTTTTTAATTTATTTTAATTTTTTTATATTTGAAATTTTTAAATTTTATTTAGCCATTCTTCTTAAATACTATTTAGATTTATTTTGTAGTTTTTTTATTCATCAAATAATTTTTATGGGAAAATAGGAAATTTTAATTTTTAAAATTAAGAAAGTATAAAGTAGTTGCCAAAATAAATTTACCTTACTAATCAGAACTTACCCAATTTATGTTGACAGTGAAAATCATTTACTGAAAATAAAAAAATTATAATTTTTTAAAATTGGAAAGTATAATCCAGTTGTCAAAACAATATTACCTTACTCATTAAAACTTACCCAAAGTCTTAGCCTTTTTTTCTTTTTTGCAAGATGTGGACAGATTAAATTACCATTTTTTTTATTCAATCTCTTTTTAATATTAATTAAAATATTTACCAGATTTAGAAAGATAAAATGGGCAGGAATTTTTGTTTACAATTATAACTGACTCTCTTTATATATATATATATATATATATATATATATTAGGAATTGGATCAAATGAGACCACATTCCATAGCTAAGATAGTATGGACTAATCCTGTCCACAAATTTAAAATTTTAGATGGTTGAGATTTGACTGATTTAGTGGCCTTTCCTATTTTAAATCAAATACGGGTAGGTTGGTCATTTTATTATTAGCAGTTTTCACCCCCAATTGGTAATCCCCCCCCCAAATCGGTTCAACTCCCCCCACAAATCGCTCGGGAATTTTTTTTTTTTGAATTTCCACAGTTTTGTGGACTTGTGGGTTCCCTCCATATCCAGAATTTTCTAAGCAAAAGAGAATATCACTTGTCGTGAGTGTGTCGTGGGGGTGTTCAGTCATCTTCTCAAGGCAAAGTGAAATTTGCTGAGCGAGGTGCGATTTTTTTTTCACTATTTTTGAATTTAATTGTGAAAGTCTAGGGTTTATTTAATTTTATTTTTTATTGAGATTTTATTGTGTTTGGGGAGAATGCGATTCCGAGTTGAAGTTGTTAACTAGGGTTTTGTACAGTGATTGTGGGTTAAGCTTTTGTTAATGGCGGTTATATGTTTTGTTCTGTTGAAGAAGATGGTTTATGGTTTTTGTAAAAATTAAGAGATTTTACTGTATACTTATATGTGTTTTGATGCTTACTTAGTTACTTTTTACCGTATGTTTTTATATGTTCTCCACTGACACTTTATTTTTGTTGTGTATTTTGAAGTATATTATGTTTCATGTAATGTTGCTTTTTTACCGTGATGGTGAGTTAAGCTTTTGTTAATATCGGTTATATGTTTTGTTTTTGTTGAAGAAGATGGCTTATGGTTTTTGAAAAAATTAGGAGATTTTGTTGTATACTTATGTATTTTGATGCTTATTTAGTTAATTTTTACCGTATGTTTTTTATATATTCTGCACTGACAGTTTAGTTTTGGTTTTTTGTGCTAGGACTGGTGTTTTGTTAATCATGGCTAAAAGAGGTAGAAGAAGTGAACAGCGCGTCGAGGGCGATTGTACACATAGTCTGATTTTATTGTATAGTTAGACATAGTTTATTGTATAGATAGTCTGATTTTATTGTATAGTTAGACATATTTTACTATATAGATAGTCTGATTTTATTGTATAGTTAGACATAGTTTACTATATAGATAGTCTGATTTTATTGTATAGTTAGACATAGTTTATGTTAGTCCAAGTGGTTACAATAATCTTGAGGGGGTAAATAGAATATGCCGATTTTCCAATTTCGCTCTCTTTTTCGAATGTAGAAATCATGACTCAAATGATAGTGCGGGAAAATAAACAACACACAATGATTTAAAGAGGTTCAACCCACTTAGGGCCTAATCCTCTACCACCCCGATATATCCGAAGTGGATTTCGAAAAAGAAAAAGAATTTTATTAATAGTTACCAAAACTATTATACCTTTACCTTGAAGAGCACCAAACACTTCTTACAACAACACCTATGAAGATTACCACAATCTTCCAACTTCAAGAGCACCAAACTCTTCCAACTCGAAGAGCACCAAACTCTTCAACACCTCGAAGAGCACCAAACTCTTCAACACGAAAAGCACCAAGCTTTTCAACCAAATCAACTAAATGTGTTCTTGCCAAAAGAACACTAACAAGGATTTTTTGTTTTGGATGATGTTTCAAATACAATCAAGATTACACTTTAAATGAAGTATCACAACTCAAAAGTGCAAGTGTAACCGAGAAGGAAAGGCTAATAATCAAGATGTGAAAGTGATGTGCTTAGGCTATTACAACAAGAATGTTGAAAGTGGAAGCTTTGAGAAGTTTGCTTATTTTCTTGTTATATTGCAATGTGTTGTCTTATCTTGTTGCTTCAATTCTTCTTCTATTTATAGGAGAGGTCTTAGATTTGATAATCAGACATAGGCTCCTCCTTGGAGATTATAATCTACAAAAAATTGCAAATCAAATGGAGATTATAGCTATTAGAAATCAATTCCTTAAAATCATGAAATGTTGTCTGTTGTACCAACGGATAGTTTGCTGATAAAACCATAGGTCGACCGGTCAACCTCTAATGAAAAATTACGAATTGTTCAGTGAAAATACATTGTTGGACCGGTCGAACAGGGGTTGGACCAGTCTCCCTTGGGTTGGACCGTTCGACATAGAAACAAAGAGATTTTACGAAAAAACATTTTTTCTTCAGACACCGGTCGACTGGTCGACCACCCTATTTTCAGCAAATAGATTGTTCTCTGTTTTGCACAACTTTCAAGTACGGGGTGACCTCTAGGGCGACCAGTTGACCTCAAAACAGAGGAGTTGTCCGATTTTTGTCAAAACTAAACTTCAAGAAATACTCCAAAAAATTAGTAAAAATAATTTAAATCGATTAAGAGTATTTGGACAACATTTAGGGTCATTGTTTTGGTTAAAAACTCAATTAAATAAAATCATCAAAATTACGATAAAATTATTTATCTAACAGTTTATTGTATTGATAGTCTGATTTTATTGTATATCTAGACATAGTTTACTATATACATTGCCTGATTTTATTGTATAATTAGACATAGTTTACTGTACAATAATTTAGTTAATTGATTTGTGTCTATGAATTGTTGGTTTTTTAATTATTGTTATTTGGTATACCGTAATAAACTGTAATGATTGGTCTAGCCCAACATAATCTTGTTAACTGATTCCTTAATTCACGGTCCCCACATGTTTTTGTTTGAATTTTTTAATATGCAGTACATATATGTTAAACATATAGTATAATAGTGTTAAATATACAGTAAATATATGTTAATTACACAGTATAATAATGAGCGTGATTCTCTTTCTCTCTCTATAACTGATTTACTTAATTCACGGTCTCCACATGTTAATGAGTGTGATTCTCTCTCTCTATAACTAATTCCTTATTCACGGTCCCCACATGTTTTTGTTTGACAATTTTAATATGCAGTAATTATGTTAAATATACAGTATAATAGTGTTAAATATATATTAAATATATATTAAATATATAGTATACTGAATCGAAGAGCACATACGTGATTTTCTCTCTCCCTAAGGTGATTCTCTCTCTCCCCAACGTGATTCTCTCTCTCCATAACTGATTCCATATTGGACGGTCCCCAAATGTTTCGTATAACAACTTTACCCTTATAGGGATTTGATTAATTGGTTAATGTATTACATCCTATATTAATCCTAGCTTTTAATGTATATAGGAGATGGTTGAGATCAATCCACAATGTCTCACCATAAAATGTGGTTACATTAGATGATTCCCATATATATATATATATATATATATATATATATAGGAATTGGTTCAAATGAGACTAAGCCCTTTAGTAAGAACATAAGACCACATCTAGACCATTTGATTTAATAATCAATGGTCCAGATTTTACTCCTCATTTAAAGCATTGGCTCCTCACTCAGGGATAATTGGGTAATTTCATCTTTAAAGACCAGGGTTATTTTTGTAATTGCACTTGTTTTGATTTTGGTAACCCAAATTCCTACTTATCTCAATCCTGTGATTATTACTTCATTTTTTTTTCAAAAATCAAAATTGTCTCTCCTCTCTTCTCTCATGAACCACGTTCCTCCCCCACATTCAAAAATCAAAACTGTAAATTTGACTTACCCAACGAATTGGTGTTCTCTTCAAGAGGTGCGATTTGGGTGCGTCTTCGTTAGGGTTCAAATTCTCAGCATTTGGGTGTAAGTTTTCGGTAAGTGTGTTTGATTTAATTTTTGTGTGGTGCGATTTTTGTTTTTCTTCGTTGCTATGGTTCTAGAGTTTGTTTATTGTCATTTATTCTTGTTGAATTTTTGTTCATATGTTGTGGGTTATCTCTTTTGTAGCCACCGTTTCATAGTTCATCTTCTTTTAATTTCTCGTATTTTTTGGAATATATTCCCAACGTCTACGTCTTTTTACATATGTGTTATATGCACTTTTGTATTATGAGTTTCCCAGAATAGGTTTATGATGTGTTAGAGTTCGTATATTAAGTTGTTCATTGTACATAGGATTATGTAGTCTTAGAGTATGAATTGTGTATATTTAGGTTTGATATTATGTGCAACACATGCACTAGTTGTAATTCTTTCTATATTTAGGGTTGCTCCATGTTTGTATACTTTATTATGTAATAATGTATATTTGGTATATAATAATGTATTCTTAGTTATATGGTAATGTATATTTAATTGTATAATAATGTATATTAGTTTTGTGATAATGCATATTTAGTTGTATAATAATGTATATTTTAGTTGTGTGATAATGTATATTAAGGATATATTAAATTTTTATTTAGTTGTATAATAATGTATATTTAGTTCTGTGATATTGTTATTTAGCTATATCTTTGTATACTTAATGTACATATGTGTGCATAATTAGTTATGTGGCATTGTTTACTTAGTTGTGATTTATTATATAATTAGTACACATATTATACATATTGTGTTTTGTATAATTGGTTCTATATTTTTTGCAGGTTTGTTTATCCAATTAGTCTTATCAATTGAATGGCCAAAACTAAGGGAAAAAGGGTTGTGGAGAGTGGGGCTGATGATGGGCGGGAGAAGAGGGCGAATGATTTGTATCCGACGTTATCCACTAGGTCGAACCCCAGGGTGTTAGTAAACGCATTGAAGAGACTTTCCCCTCCACAAAGGACGTGGTTGTGGATATGGGATTTGGAAGTTTGCTATCACTCTCTATTGTATATGTAGTTACAAAATTTTGCATACTTACGCATAAAATTATGTATATTTAAATACTATGACATCTATAGTATATGTAGTTATTGAATTTTTTATAATTACGCATAAGATTATGTATATTTAAATATTATATCATGTATTGGTCCACATGTTGCATACGAAGCAAAAACGCTGTGTAGTTAAATCCAATAATGTATATTTAGTTTTCAGATGTTGCATATTTATGCATAAGATTATGTATATTAAATATAATTTGCCTTTTCGTTTGCCAATAATATTGTATATGTAGTTATAGAATTTTGTATAATTACCCAGAAGATTATGTATATTTAAATATTATGCCATGTATTGATCTAGATGTTGCATACGAAGCAAAAACGTTGTATAGTTAAATCCATATAATGCATAATTAGTTTGCAAATATTGTATATTATACATGAGCATATGTATACATACATAAATTGCCCTAGTGGTTTGCTGATGTATATTTAGCATCACATAATGTATATTTAGTTTGTTAATGATGTATATATTACACATCCATATAGTATCATATTATGCACAATTAATATAAACATTTTGCATATTTATGGAATACAAAAGCAATTGTACTCCGAGATGTGGAATTGAAATCAATAGCAAATACACATTGTTCTCTCTATTGCAAATAACACTTAGAGTTTTTTAAGCCCTCTCTGTTGCAAAAAACGTATTGCACACGAATTTTATCGTTCTTTAATTTCTTTGTAGTGTTCCTTCTAACGTTGAAGCCACTGCACGTACCATAATCCTTGTAAAATTATATTCCAGCCTCCAATATATGGAAATACGTGTCGGTATGAGGAATATTTTCTAGGTCCACTTATGGGATCCAACATTTAGTTGATTCTGGTGAGATTTCGAGCATCTACCCAACATAAACCATGTAATCTGGTGTTTGCTCTGGTAAAAACACAAAATTTACATACTAAATATACAAATATGTAATACAATATATACAGAACATTAATGTAGGGTTCAAAATCGTAATTTCCACTATTTGTGTTCTAAGTACACATTTTAAGTGCACATTTTATACAGAATGACTACTCTAAGTATACAATATATGCATTGTAATTATGCAAACCCATATTGTAAACATGTCGAACATTAATACGTAGTATACATTAAATGTCATACATATTTTACATACTAAACACCCAAATATGAAATATTATACACACAGAACGTTAATATGTGTTACGTAGACAATTTCTTATACAATTCCTGATATTTTCCAATATTTTATTCTAACTATACACATCAACAACATTATACATGCAATATCCTTATTCTAAATTAGCATATTAGTAAATTTTTTGATTATTGTTATATGAGAATATGTTATACAGAATAAGTACTCTATATGTACAAAATACAAATAGTAAACATACACAATCGTTGTTGTAAATACACATAATTCGCACATTTCTGCACACGTAAAATTTTGTATTGTTCAACATTATATGTGTTTGATCCAAACGTTTTTGCATGAATTGGTGTTAAGTGATTACCTTCATTTGAATGGATTGTGGAGTGGAAATCCTGATTTTGTGACATCACAATCCTGATTTTGTTGATGTATATGATGATTTCTACTTTTTCTGTTTTTTGATGATTTGCGATTCGATGCCTCGGTTCCAATTTTGATGTTTCTACTGGTATGAATGTAGAATTTCTTCTCTATTTTGCAGGTTTCAATTTGATGTGGTTATAACGTGAAGGGAGGAATAAGGTGGATGTTGATCAACGTGAGTTTAGCTAGTGAACCAAGAAAATTTTCCTTCTCTTAATTGTAGGTGGCAGTTATTTTTGGCCCATTCCTGCGATTCTATTTTTACCCTTGGCCGGTATGCCCCTATTTTTTTAATGCTACAAAATCTTATTAAATCTTAGCATTTCACTTGTTTTGTTGGATGGTGTGGATGTGGCCTTATGTTCTCACCTATAGCTATGGTCTCACAGGATCTCCATATATATATATATATATATACATATATAGGGATGGGATCTCATGTGGCAGCATTTTACCATGTGGCAGTGTAGACAGATCTCATCCATCCATCCTAATCAATCAATGGTTCAGATTAGGCCTAAAAATACACCAGTTTACAATTATTTTATAAGTAAAAAGGGCAAATCGGTAATTATCAAAATGGTGTAAAAATAATACCATATTTACTTACCTAAAATCAAGTGATATATTCAATATCATCTTTCCATAACAAACACGCTTAATCATGAGCAAAAAAAAAATGGATTCACCTTCTTCTTCACTATTCATTGATGAAATACAGCAGGAAAAAAAAAATAAATCTTTATGAGCAAAATGTTGTCGACCTGTCTAGAGCGGAAGGGAGGCGACAACATCACGGTTTTACATTGCTTCCTAGTACTCTTCCGCATGTGAACAACTGCAGCAGTCTACTCGCTCCCCTATTCTTCAGTCGGCTGCTCGGACCCCACCGCATCAACACCATCCCCCACCAATCCCATCATGCACGTCATCACCTTCCCCTACACCAATGGTCCTGAAAAACTAATGAAATAAAAAAAAAACATAACAAAAAGAAAAAATGCATATAAAAAAAGAAAAGAAACTTACACCCTCAGCCTATGGCTGCTCCTCAACCGGGTTCTCCTCGGAGTATTTACGCGATGCCTCCAAAACGTCTGACCAATTTGCAACGTTTGCTTCATGTGTCAGACCAATACTGAAATTGGGGATATCATCAGAGCTTTTCTTGAACTCGTCCCGCCGACAAATAGCCTGTTCAACCTTCTCCAGTGTAGCTATATTTTTGGGGTTGCTCCAAAACGCATTAATCTGTTAAGTTTCACTAGCAATGGGCACCCCAGCAACAGTGTCTTTCCCCACTCTATCCCCGGAAAAGCATATGAACTTCCAAGCCACATCTTCAATTTTCCCAAAATCAGCATTTGAAGCCACCTCCCGAGGGGCATTATTCAACATTACAATAATGTCCATTACGTCGGTAGCTACCGTCGCCAGCTTGGACAAAAGATTGCCAACGTAACCCTGCACCAACATAAAAATAGTTGTCAACTTTTTCATGCTCATTTAATTGAATCTTGATGCATAAATAGCTGTCAAATTGTATATAGGAATATAAACTGTTCACCGTATATGATAGGAACTAATATTGTACCAAGTTGTAACTAACTGAACATTTGCATGTTAATAATGTTATACCATTTTGTCACTAGACAATAAGTCATCTCTTATGACTAAATATGTCATTAACTAGTTAACATTATACCATTTAACAACTAACTTTATGCATTCTTGTTGCTAACATTATGCCAAATTATATCTACGTTACTCCATTAAATACACAAACAATGTAGTTTGTAGCTACCCCTGACTCAAAAGCATATTAAAAAATAAAACTCATCCATGACCGAAAAGCATACTAGAAAGTAAAAGATCAGAACCTGCACACCACCAGCATTTAATCCTGCAATCGCGCTAGATTATCGTTACGTGGTCCAGGTGCCTACATACCACCAAAATTCATTGAAGCTGGTGGCGGTTGATCATTTCGCGATCCAGAAGGTCCGGACTCGTCAATTGCGCAATCAATGTATAACCTTCGCGTTTCATCTCAGCAGTATTCCTATCCCGAATGCTTTCTGTTGTCAATGACCGCACACATAGAACCACCCTCGGGAAAGAACGAATAGCCAGTACAACTCTATCCATATAGAACCCCTTTGATACAAACAAAAATGTTGTTATTATAGTTGATATTGTTAAAGTCAAATAAAATGGACAAACACTTACAATTAAAAAAAGCAACGGGCCGTTGAAACTCTTCTTATTTGTTGTCGTCCATTTCTCTCGGCTCTCTATCAAAGTCATCATAGTGTGCTCGCACCAATTTATTTTTGGGATATCGCCAACGTTCTCCAAGCATTTCATAACAAGTGCGTTAATGTATCCATCTGGCATAGTCCCAATTATTTGTCCATCTAAAGAGCTATAAAATTCCTCTTGAACCATATACCCCCCCTCAACATCCTCCAACATCTTTTCAGAAACCTCAGCAGCCGTAATGGTGTATGACCTATCTGCGTTGGCCTCAAATTGGGACTGCCAATCCTCGTATACTTGGCATGTTTCGGACTTTGTTTTTTTCTTGACTCTTTTCCTACCTCTCGGAAACCCCAACACTAGCTCCACATCCTTCTCGCCAACGCGAATAGACCTGTCATCCGATAGAATTAACTCACATCTGAGAGAGTTGAAATTTTCTACCAACCAATAAATAATCCTCCCCGATAATTCTTCAACATTTAGTCCCAACAAGCTCCCGAAGCCCATTCCAATTATAGCTCTAGTCTGAAAATTGTTGAGACGACCCAATGCGCCCAATAGAACTGTTGGCACAGATCTTGTCCCCAGTTTGGGCATCGAAGATTTCAAAGCAGATTTGGCAGTCTTGGACCTCTTGTTAACATAACGCACATTCTCTCTCGGCCCTGGAGATGCATGTCTTTTCCTGTTTCATCTTGCCATTGAAAATTTTAAACCTGGTATTGAGAAACATGAACTATATTAAATAATGTGAAACTTAAGCACAATATATCAAAAAAAATTACACCAACTAAATTAATTGTGCACTGTATGAACTCAAATTGTATACAAAAATTATATTATTTAAATACCATTTGTTATTATGCATTGCGTGGACATTATATACAAATTGCCAAACTTATCAATGCATCAAAACACATATTCATGCCATTATAACAATACTAAATATGCACCAATACATATATCCATGGATTTTTATTTTTTCTGGTGCAGGGGTTAAACAAAGCACCACAATAGATTTAACTATATACCAAAGATAAGAAAACATATATCATTCCTATGTAAAATGTACACCAAAATAATAGAGACTAATCCACCAAAAAATACACAAAACAAAACTAATTTAGCGATATATGAACTTTAATTGTATACCAAAATAATATTATTTAAACACTATTTGTCATTATTGATTTCATGGACAGTATATACATATATCCCTGTCTCTTTTTTTTTTCTAATGCAGGCGTTGGACAAAAAATATCACAAAATATTTAGCTATATACCAAAAGTAATAAAAGATATATCATTCATAAGTAAATGTACACCAAATAAACAAGGAATGATTCCCCCAAAAAAGAACCAAACCCCATTTTCCTACAAAAATAAGAGAACCAACAAAAATCAAAAACAAACCACAAACACGCATACGTTACACTCGTAACTTCCCATCGTATATCTAAACTTACACCATCCTATATCAATAATATAATCATTACACAATCCATTAACTAAATATACATCGTTTTTATCTAATTTTATACCAAAAATATCTCTACCAAATCGCATTATTTCGCACAAAAATTCCTAAGCAAAGAAAAAAGGAGTCAGTAAAAATCAAAGATCCAAACTCTAGGAACTTCAAAATTAAAAAAAAAAAATTGCGTGCTCTACTTATCGCAACTAAATCCAAAAATCCATAAAAGACATCAGCATGTTTCAACATAAAAGGAAAAACAAAATTAAGGGGTAAACCCTTTCTACCAAAATCTACAACAAAAAAAATGAAAAAATAGAACCAGACTCTGACCTTTACCAATACCAAGGGCGTTTTGGTTTTTGATATCGAAGAAACACGGACAAGCTTCGAAACTGACACAAAACTGATGCGTCTCGGTGGTCGAGTGGTAGAATGAAGAAGAAATAGTAGAAATGGGCGATTGGTAGAATGAAGAAGAAAGAGAAGAAAAAAAGGAGTTTTGATTTTGTGTAAAAACAAGAATGCATAAAAGCGGGAAAGATTAATTGAAATCCAAAAAAAAATAGGGGGTTATGGGGGGTTACCATAACTGCCGTGTGATTTTGTTGATAAAATGACCATTGTGCCCTTAAATGGGCAATATTCAATATAAAAAAATTCGAAAAAAACTTAGTCTTAGAATTAAACAGATCAATGGCTTAGATTGGTCCACATTGCCACATGGTAAGTCCCTTGCCACATATGATCTAGGGTTAAGATCAAATGTGACAAGGGGCTTACCGTGTAGCAGTGTGGATTAATCCAATCCATCCACATCTTTTATTCAATGGTCCAGATTGCTATTAAAAATAACTGATTTATCAATTAATTAATAGGTGGAAAGGGCATAATAGTAACTAGCAAAATGCCATAAATCACGCCCCTACAATCAAGGGATTGATTAATATCACGTTTTCATAATTGAATTGTGCACCATTTTAATACCTGAACTGTACACCATTTTATATTTAATAGTGCATCATTGTATAAGTAATTGTACACCATTCAATCCCACCGATTTTTATGGGATTTGATTTTATATACCTACTTTTTTGAGTGCGTTGTCTTTGTGTTCGCATCTCATTGCTAAACGACAAGGGAAGGAGATGCATGGATGCATTTTTAAATTCGGTTTTGAGTCCAATACACCAATTGGGGAATGCTTTGATTGAAATGTACTCAAATACGGGCAGTTTAAGTAGTTCAATTCTGGTATTTGAGCAAATGAAAACAAGAGACTTGGTTTCATGGACGGCAATTATTTCTTCATATGGGATGTATGGTGAAGGAAGGAAAGCTCTTGAAGCTTTTGAGAATATGAAAGCAGCTGGTATTCTTCCTGATTACATAGTCTTTATTGCCGTCATATACGCATGTAGCCATTCTGGCTTGGTGCAAGAAGGGCTGGCTTGCTTTGAGCAAATGAAGAAAGACTACAATATTGTGCCGAGGCTTGAACATTATGCTTGTGTAGTTGATCTTCTGTCACGTTCTGGCCTCTTAGCTGAAGCAGAGGAGTTCATTCTTTCCATGCCATTGAAGCCTGATGCTTCTATATGGGGAGTGTTACTTAGTGCTTGCCGAGCAAGTGGAGACATGATGATTGCAGAACGTGTATCAGAACATGTTTTTCAATTAAATACAAATGAACCCGGATATCATGTTTTAGCCTCAAATGTGTATGCTGCCTTGGGAAGGTGGGATCAAGTGAGAAAAATAAGAACATCTTTAAAAGCTAAAGGATTAAAAAAAGATCCTGGATGCAGTTGGCTGGAGATTCAAAATAGGGTATACTATTTTGGAGCTGGTGATCGCTTCTTTAAACAACACAAAGAAGTCATTAAGTTATTGGATGTCCTCTCCGGTTTGATGGCTAAGGAAGGATATGCTGCTGACGTTAAATTTGTGTTGCATGATGTTGAGGAGGATGAGAAGTTAGACATTCTTTGTGGACATAGTGAAAGGCTTGCTATAGCTTTCGGCTTGTTGCATACTAAACCCGGTACTCCCTTGCTGGTAATGAAGAATCTTCGGGTTTGTGGGGATTGCCACACTGTCACAAAGTACATATCAAAAATCATTTGTAGAGAAATACTAGTCAGAGATGCCAACCGCTTTCACCTATTCAAAGATGGAACATGTAGCTGTAGATCATTGGTGATAACAACTTTGGCCGCATCTAAAATTTTGACTGGAGCAGTGTTTCATAATTGACGCAACAGAATAGTTTGCTGGCTGGGCATGTGGGTCATAACAGGTCCCAACTAATCACAACGAAATGAGAAGGACGCAGAAGTGATTTTCTTTTGCAAATCACAATGAAATCATAGAGTGTCAGACTGCCTTTTCTCTCTCCCAATCATATGGTATAAGTTATTTTGTTCTTTCTCCATTGAAATCTGTACTCTTCAACATTATAGAAACTGTGGAGCCAACTACCTAAATTTGATATCTCTTACCGTGCAATTGATCATTTGAAATGGTACCAAATGTGCAAGATCAAGTCTTACAGCCGTCCATGTATACTAATTCCATGTGCTTGACGTTAGAAAGAATTCAGCCTGGCCTTTAGAGACCACTGTAGCGAAGGTATTCGACATTAAATTTTTCTCAACACGAATATCACACTGTATCCCTAGCACTATGTGACTATATAGATTAATTTAAAATAGTATACCTGGATTCGAGAAATTTTTGCCTTACAGTTATGGTAACTACATACCTTGAATAACGGTGCATTTTTTCTTAATCAATATACTGATTCTTACCCATTTTTCCGTTTTAAAACTGTTACAGATTCATTGAGAAAATCAAAAGTTTCCACCAAAAAACTTACTTTTCCAACTTTACCACGGATATTAATACCACGATGAGAAAAAAGATGTTCGAGCCAACCAAACCTGAAACAAAATAAAATTGCTTGACCTTCTCATGAGCTACTTGATCTGCAAGTGGTTCTTATCAAGATTGTCGTTTGCGAGAAAAAATGGCAGTGGAACAACCATTTTGATATGAATATTAGTTGTACAGACTGAACCACAGTTCTTTTTCATGCAACTTTTTCGAGATATGGTTGCCACATAGCCTAAAGTTTCTCAACCAGTTTGTCTCGAGGTGGCCAGCATTCTTTTATTATTGGATCATCTGAGATGTTATTCATCCATGCTGAGAAGAGTGGAAATATCTCTGCATCTGCTAATTTCAGATCAGCTCTCTTTCATGATGCTTATCAAACTACCCATCCAACCAAATGTTCCAGATAACCAGTCATCTCTCCTCCAAAGAATTTCTTCCCTTTAGACTGCCTTTTCTGTCTTTTCTACCTTTGTTGGGTAGATTTGCTTTTGCTGCTCATTTTTGTTATTGATTATCAATTAATTTCTGAAGCAATTAGCAGTGTTGATTTTGAGAATCTCCAGTTATGTGCCATGCCAATCATATGGTATAAATCATTAGTTGGTTCTTTCTCCATTGAATCTATACTGTTCGGCATTATTGAATTTCTGGTCAAAAGATGGAGCTAGACTAATTATAGCTCTTCTTTCCATTAGTAACCTGGGCTTCTGGAGGAGGAGCTAGAGAAAGGGTCCCTTGCTCAGTAGTTTCGAGGTCGCCTAAGACCATACTTGAAAGAAATTATCAACAGCTAAGGCATCCATCCAACACAGATAGAGCGTCATATACAATGACTCTATCCTTTGGAAACCACTTATTCCTCTATGAGACTACCTTCACTAGGGTCAAGATTCATGGTATTCTAAGGGCCCTTTGATGGAGCAAAGGATTGCTTTCGTCTCTTTCCTTCTGGGCCAGGAATGGAAGTTGTCGTTAAGCTTCTTTGGATCAATCGATAGTGTGCTTATCGCTTTACTTCGCTTGATTCTCATGCCTGTGGACTCGTCGCTCAGCTTTAGGCCTTATTAGCTTCATTTCTGAACTGAAGTGAGCATGAAGTCCGAATTGAATAGATACTGAGAAGCGTCTTTCGTGATGAAAGTAGCAAGCTCGGATCCAGGGTTTCTCAAGAAAGAAGCAAAGCGCAGCCGGAGCTTCATCTATTATAAGAGGCCTAGGGTAGGCTCTTTGGATAAATTTGTCTGGCTTAAGCCGATGAACCAGCTTCTACCACTGACGAGCTAATTCGGAGTATGCCTAACTAGAGTAAGAAAAGAACCTTCTCTTGGCTCGGCATCTTTTGAAAGGGAATCCCATATTTGATATCTTTAACTATCCAGGTGATCATTTGAAGTGGTACCAAGTCTGCATGATCAAGTCTGTGCTTGACCTTATAAAGGATTTGGCCCGGCCTTTAGGGGGTAACGGTACCAAAGATATTAGACATTAAATTTTTCTCACCACGAATATCACACCGTAATCCTAGTACTATGTGACGTATAGATAATTTTAAATGTACTAGTAAGAAACACGTGCGTCGCACGTGATCCACATGACTTTACTAAAATAATTTTATTGATTAATATTAAAATATTAAAAAGTAAAATAAATATTATTAAATTTAAATATTACACAGTATTTAATATATATTTTGCTTTACTTTAATTATAGATCGATATGAATTGTTAAATAATCATTTTAAAGAACTCAATCCCACAAAAAATTTACAATTAGTATAACAACAAAATAAGTTTTATATTAGCTTAAAATCACATTCGGACTTTTATTTCATTGTTATGGCTACAAAAGTCTTTTCTTTTATATGATTTTCGAATTCTTTTAGCATGAGATGCATTTTAAATAATCAGAAAAATAATTTAGCTTATAAATCATAAGCTAATAATTAGTAAATCACATGCAAGTTATCGCATTAATAAAAAAAAAATTAATTAAATATTATACCAAAATCCATCATAATATCATCATTTTATTTATTATTGTTTTGCAATTAAAATAAATTAAAATAAAGGTTAGTCAAATTCTTATACTTCATGTGCTTACTTCTTTTATTCTATCTCAGTTCTTCGATTAAAGAAATGTAAAAAAATTACAATATAATATATACGTAAAAAAATTCATATATTATTTTAATTCTAGTAACAAAGCCAATATTTATCATTAACACTTAAACTTAAAGTTTGTAGCCCTATTTCCAGTGTCATTAAAAATAATAAACATTAACCTAATATATAAAAAAATTAATCCATTATTTTAATCGAGAGTGAGGTATTAAATAAAAATATGAAAAAGTGATAAGTCGAAATCTGAGTTTTGAAACTCTAATCAATTGCACACAAAATATCTTCATTTAATAAATAATAAAACCAAAAACAGTCTTATGAAAGAAAAAATAAGTTAACAATTTTCACGTGTCAATCTTTAATAATTAAATATAATACTAATTTATAACTTTTATTTTTGAATTTCTTTTTGCATTCACTTCTGTTTTTAAAAGTTATACATAATAAACTAAAAACTAATATAGTTTTTTAAACTTCATAAAGTTTTAGAAAGATACGTTATACTATTAGAGTTTGTACTTGCAACTGAATTTGGCTATTTTGGTTATATTAATATTTACATAGTTGTAAATTTTGTGAGTCGTATAGTTATCAAAATTGCAATTATTCTTAATATACTGAAACTAATCTATATTTGTCTGAAGGGACTGTAAATTTAAAATTGATCTCATTTAATCTCGTTTACAAAATCATATTATTTGTTGTAAAATATAATTATCAATCCATTTTAATGTCTTTATTGAGAAAATGATATATAGTACTTTGATCTTTATTGAAAATTTTGATTGAATTTTTGATCAAATAAGAAAAGATAGTTGCCAAAAATTTAGATATCAAGTGTTAAAAAACCCTCTTAACTATTCTCTTTCACCTCCTTATGCCCGGAATAATTCATATTACTTGACACTAAACATGGTCACTTCACTCAAATTTATTATTATATATAGTTTAACACAATAAATTTGATACAAAAATATTATTTTGAATATTTTAATTATTATATTGGTACCTAAATTAACATGTAATTTAAGAAATATTAATCTTTCACATAAATATCAAAATATTTCATATTAAATAAGTTTAGTTTATTTATTTATTTTTTTACAATTTCATATACATACAGTGAGTTTCTATTTCTAATTCTTGTTTTCAAGTTTTTTATAATATTTGATTTTGTAAAAATTAGAATAATTTGCACCCAATTTTATAATAATTGTCTTTGTGCTTGAATATTTATAAGTCATAAAGGTGTGCTTTTAAAAGGAACTGAGATTGTTTCGAAAATATCAAATTATACATATTATATGGAAACCATTTAATTTTTCTTTAGAATTCACAACTATAACCCACATATTTTTTTTAACTATTTACTTTTATTCTTTCAAATCTTTATAATATGTTTCATTTGGTTTAATCCTAAAATATCTATATATATGTGAGATTAACCCCCAAAATTATTTAGATCAATCTCTACTCATTAATGTCAAGTATAACAATTTATTTTTCAATATTTTTTATTCTTAGTTTTCACTCTTATTTGTTGTAATTATTTAATTTTACTTAGTTTTTATGAATGTTATGTTAGTATTTGAACTAATATATAATTTGTAATATATAATTACTTTCTCAGTAGTCAAATTGTTACACATTAAATGAGTTCATTTATTTTATTCTTTTGCATAGCATATATGATCATTTTGACTAATCCAATTTTAGTTCATGCTTCACTCTTTCACACCATTTTATTAAAATTTAATTATTTTGGTATACATTTTTATTATAAATATGTATCATACTGATATTTTAAACTTATAATTTTTAAGGGTATAATTTTCAAACGACATTCAAGTTTTATCACAAATGTCAATTTAATAGATATGGATTTTTTTTAATAAGTTTGTCTTCTATGTATTTTTTTTTATAAATTTATATATACAACTTTTAAGACTTTTTTGCCCTTGTTTTTAAAATTTATAGGATATAAAATAATCGAAAGATTGAAATTATAATATATTAAAAAAATAATAAATTAGAAACTAAAACTTATTATGTTATAAATAGAAAATTAAGTAAATGTCATATTAACACATATAGTTAAAATTCAAAAGGTAATGTTTTTTACGCGACAAACTTGTTTTTGTTCGTGTTCGCTTTTTTTTTTTCATGTTAATATTATTCCTTTTATTTTGTATTTTTTATTTTACTGATATGGATTGTTAAAATAAAATATACATGAAATTGAAATAAAAATAAAATATGAGATCTCTTGTTTTCAATATTATTCTTTAACAACTATCAATAAATTAATTTTTAAATTGCATATTACTAATTGAAGAAGAATTGTTCGACCATAAAGGAATTATGTATGTTCTCTACTTTTTATTTAGCATCAAAACCACCTATAATATTTTTTATTTTATTTTTTCTTATCGTGTATATTGTAATTTGATCTTTTTCTTATAAATTATAATAGACATATTTAATTATTGAGAAATTTTAAAAGAATATAAGAAATATAAAAATTTGCATCATACTAAAAGTTAAATAGTTAAATTTTCTTCTATAACGGGTTATGTATATGTTTAGAACATATAGTTGAAGATTTTGAAACCTAGTTAATTTGAAATTAATTTTTTAAGAAATTTAAAGTATTTTTAGTCTTATGATTAAAAAACTATATTTTCAGATTCTGAAATCTTTTTTGACTATAATGAACATCTCTCATATAATTAAATAAAAAAATTAAATAAATAACAAAAACTATAGAAAAACACAAATTCTTAATTCTTACATAGTGTTGAACTTTATAATGTTAAAATTTTCTCATGTGAAGTTCTTATATATATGCTTATGACATATGGTTAGAAAGCTCCTGAAATCTAGTTTAATATGAAGCTAATATTATTTGAAAATTCAAAATATTTTAAGAGTTATAGCTGAAAGAATAAATACTTTTAAAATGTAGAATATAAAAGGTCACAATTGTCTTATAATTGGAAAATAGAAGCTAAATATAAATATCAAATTACTTAGTTATCCTAAAATATTACTATGTCTAAAGGATATTTTTGTCCAATCAAAAATTGCAAGAAACATTCACACTTTTAAAATAATATAGATATAGATAGATATAGATAGTTGGATTCAAAATTCATTTTGCCTTACAGTTTGGTAACAACATAATTTGAAAAACACCAAACTTGTGCATGCTCAATATAGTGATTCTTAGTGCTTACCAATTTTACCTTTTTGAAACTGTCACAGATTCATTGACAGAACCAAGTTTCACCAACAAACTTCCTTGTTTGTTTATGTTTTCAATGGCCTATTTTCAGTTTCCAACTATTCATAAAAATGAAATCATGTTTGTTTATAATTTTCCAATAGAAATCATCATTTCACTTTCCATTTTTCATACAAAACATCTCAAACCTCTACTTTCAATTCTCAACTTTATATACTATCCCGCATCACTCATCAATCACTATTCTCATTTTTTTATCCAATTATATATGTGGGACCCTCCATTACTAACTTTTTCTATCTAACAGGACCCACCAACTACAATCTTATATATAATATTATATATTTAATTAAAATATTCAACTACTATCAACTTTTTAAATTATTATATACATAAAATATTATTTCAGAACTACTCAACCAAGCATAATCTCATTTCCAAACCTATATAAAACATATTCTCATTCATTCATCCAAACACAATCCATTTTTCACACGAAACCATAAATTTTCAAAATTTATTTCAAAATATTAGAAATTGGAAATGTTCCATGGAAACATAAGCATACAAGACCTTAGGTTGCCAACTTTACCACGGATATGAATACCACAATGAGAAAAAGGTGTTCTAACCAACCAAACCTGAAATAAAATGAAAATTGCTTGACCATCTCATGAGCTACTTCATCAACAAGTGGTTATTATCAAGATTGTCATTTGAGAGAAAAAAATGCACTGGAAAAATCAATCTGGTATGAAACTATTATTAGTTGTACAAACTGAACCACAGTTCTGTTTCATGCAACTTTTTCCACATACGGTTCGCGCATGGCCTTAAATTTCTCAACCATTTTGTCACGAGGTGGCCAGCATTCATTTATTACTGGATGATCTGAGAAGTTATTCATCCATGCTGATAAGAGTGGAAATATCTCTGCATCTACTAATTTCAGGTCTGCTATCTCTTCCAGGATGCTGATCAAATTCGCCACCCAACCAAATGCAATATCCAGATAACCAATCGTCTCCCCTCCGAAGAATTTCTTCCCTGTTAGCTGCTCCTCTAAGAACTTGAGGTTCCCTGCTGCTTGAGCAATAGCTTCCTCTTGATCTTTTCTTTGAGTGATGAAGACACTCCATATTGATGGCATAACCTGCTTTTCATAGTTATCAAGTGTAAGTGAGATTATGCATTACTTACTCTGTGTAAAAATCTCGCCTAGCACTGATTAATCCCCGCCTAGGCGCGCTAGACGCTCTTATTCACCTACGTTTTTTTTCCTATTAGGTTCCACATAGCCCCACCCAGGTCCCACCTAATCTCGTCAAGGCTCCGCGTGCTTTTTACAACATTGATTACTTATTGATCGTTGACTTAGATTAGTAGTATCAGGGATAATGACAAAAACTACCCATTAGATTTAGCTTAGTTAAAAAAATCAAATTTATATTTTAAAATTACTAATACCCCATGAAGTATTACAAATGCCTATTGAGGATCGTATTTGTCATTACCCTCTCAATAGGGTACAACTTCTAAATAGAAACATATGTTAAGGGTATTTGTAATTATGAAAGGGATAATTACAAAAACTACCCTAAGGTTTGGGGTAATTGCAAAAAAAACCCAGAGAAGTTTTAAAATTACAAAAAGCTTTATGATGTTGGATTATTTCTTAAATCTAAGGGGTTAACTGTAATATTTTTATAAATGTAAAGCTTGTATTTGAAATGTTTTTGCTTATAAAAGAATAATATGTAATACAAAATCAAACCTCAATGGCACTTTTATAACTATAAAAAATCACTGGGTTTTTGGGTTATTAGCTCAACCCTTGGGTATAGTTTTGTAATTATCCCTTATGAAAAATTACTGGTCTTTTTATAATTAGGCTAAACGAGGGTAGTGTTTGTAATCATCCCTAATATCATATATCTCCTTGTTTCACAGAATAAGGTGTGATGTGTGCGAAAATTCATGATTGTTGTTAGAGATGTAAAAAACAGGGGAACAGTAGTCGTAGTCGCAAAACTCTAACGCAATATTCTGATAGATAATTGTAATCAAAATAACTGTTGAGGTGAAGGATTGTTTATGTACCTTGTCATCTCCAAATTTTGCCCAGAATCGAGCAATGGCTTTCTCATATGGATCTTGGGCGAGAAGAGGACTCTGCTTCCATATCTCATCAATGTATTCAAGAATCACAAGTGACTCACAAATTGGTTTTCCATTGTGCACAAGTACAGGTACCTTCTTGTGTATGGGATTGTATTCTAGGAGTGAAATACTCTTGTTTTTCACATCCTCAAATATTGTTTCATATTCTATGCCTTTGATCTTCAGTGCGTGTACAACCCTCAAAGCATATGGACTTGACCATGTTCTGAACAGCTTCAGTTCTTCTCCCATTTTGCTTTGTCTTAAAATTAATGAAATCAGTGCTTATATATGTAGACACTTTCATCAGTGCTTATATATATAGACACACTGTCCCCTTGTGTTTTTTTTCTCCGTATCAAATATATGCACGTGTCCATGAGTTACAAGAACGAATTTCGCTTTTTTTCTCTTTTCTTAGTTTTTTTGGTGTGCATGAGGGCTAAGGGCCGGCATTTATCGCATCGATTGATCTTATGTTTTTGACCTATTCAAATTTTATATTTCAATTTTGTTGCATCTTATATATATGCAGGTAGTTTCAAGTGTATATTTAAAAAATATCATGCAACCTCCAATTAATTTTTGACAGGCCTTGACAATTTGGATAAGGAATCAAAGTCTGTCTTCTTTGCTGTTGCAAATCTTGAACTTACCTCCACAATTTTTGTTTTCTCATTTATGTCACCCATTTTGTTTTTTTCTTAATTTAGCCGGCGGCTTGAAAATAAATATGTATGCCCTCAGCAGTTACGTGAGCCATCATAAACAGACAGGAAGTGGGGCTCATATTCGGCTTTTTAATCATGTTGGACATAAAATAGTACTCCACTAGCCCACTGGAAAATAAAGAATGGCATAATCTGAGTCTTCATCCTTGGACTGCATTCAGCAATTCACATTGTCATTGCGGAATTTGGTTAGTGCTTTGATGACAAAGGCAGCGAGGTTAAGAATGATTTTGTGCCACTTGTCTCCTTTATGTAATTTTATGGATATGCCAATTCTTATTTTGAAAAACACTTGCTTTTATTTTTATTTTTTTGATAACTCAACAGACTACGACCGTATCTTTACGCCCGACTACGCTCGGCGACTCCGCATTCTTTGCCGCCAAGGTAAACCGCATGGATGTGCACGCACGGCCAGGTGTTACGACGGTGGTCACGACGTACAACCAGATCTCTCGGGTAAAGAGAACAATTATGTTCGACCCCAATCTACTAATAACAATCTCTCCCGAATCGAACCCACACGGATGTTATTCAAGATGAGTTCCCACCAAATCTTCACCATTTTCGCATATACCCCGGGGAACAATTTGATGGAGTAGGGATTTGAACCCCTGACCTCCACCCCACAATTGCTTGTGGTGGCCAGGTGGGCTAACCCACCTGGTTAACACTTGCTTTTAATTGATCCTTATGTACATATTCCCATAGTTTCCTAGGCTATCTAATGAGGGTCGATCTGTTTTTGGTGTCGCATCATATTTAATTTTTTTTTCTTTGATGTAATATTTTATTGGGTGGCACTATTGACACCCCTTTTTTGATGAGTACACCCACCTTCTAATTACACCACCTCCACTTTTTCAAATATGACACAATTGATGAGTTCACCCCCCTTTTTCTCCAATTTTACCCTTGGTCTTATTTTCCCTCAAAATATACCCTCCAACCTTTCACCTCCCCACTTTCTCAATCTACAACAAAACAATACACCTACCACTTCTGAAAACTGTTACATTCGACGTCAATGGCTCGTGAATTACAAACATACTGGAGAAGAAAGATGGTACTTGCCGATGATGATGACGACTTCGTGGATGGTGCACCACCATCCACGAAGTGCCGAGACGCGACGACACAGTCACCGGCACCGACCCTGGCCCCGACACCGGTTTGCGAAGACGTTGATGAGGTAATAACTCCACTTTGCCTTAATATAACTTGTATTTTTGTATTTTGGGTGTGCTATTGTTATATATTTAGTTGTATGAGTATCGGTTGGAGATGGGTGTAGTTATGGCGCCATTTCGACTGTAAAATTTGAAATGTGGAGCTTTGAAGAAGACGAAATGGCACGGTCGATGAAGCCCTAGGTTGCATGATCGATTGTACGATCGTGCCACTTAGGCACGATGGTAGTTCATCGACCGTGCTACCATCGTGCCTTTGGGGCATGATGGCTTAATTCATCGATCGTGCCACCATCGTGCCATTGGGGCACGATGGCTTAGTTCATCGATCGTGCCACCATCGTGCCTTTTGGGCACGATGGCTTAGTTTATCGACGGTGCCACCATCGTGCTTTTTGGACACGATGGCTTAATTTGTGGCACGTTCGATGAAATAAGCCATCGTGCCAAGGTAGCTGTCAACTTTTTCTAGATTTTTCTATGTGATTTGCTGATAGTGGTTGATTGCTAATTGTGATTTTTTACTATTTTTCACAGTGGGCTTGGAAAAGGCAGAACTTTATGTCAATAAAGCCGAAGATCAATTTGTATAGCAGGTTGTCGATTCTTGACAACTTAAACATTGAGTTGCGTGATTGTGGGGATTATGTGTACGAGGAGTTTCAGAAATCCTGTTTTGGTTTTGTTTTAAGGATGGACAGCCATGCGGTTAGTTGTAATGCCGCCCTTCATGCCGTTATTGCGAAGGAGGTTGTTAAGAAAGACACGAGGGATGAATTTTGGTTTCGGATTGGAAACCGTTTGATTTGGTTCTCCAAATATGAGTACGCTTTGATTACTGGGCTATCCTTTGCCCCCACCACAATTGATCCTAACACCAAGCACGTTCCGCCTTCCAATGGGTTGTATGATAGATACTATCGTGGTGTTAAGGTGTCGATGGATGATCTACTAATGCATTTTATAGCCGGTGCATTCCGTGATGATCCATCTGATGAGTTAAATGTGGCGAAGTTGTTGGTTGCATACTTTTTGCTATTCGGGTGGGATGTGAGGTCCACAGTCATTGAGGATTCGTGGTGGACTTTGTTTGATGACGTTGATCAGTGGGAGTCTTTCTATTAGTGGAAGTACTCGTTCCAGATTTTATGCCACTACCTTTCACGATTACCCACCGAGCCCAAGAGTAATTTCCGTATTTACGGATTTGTTTGGGCTTTCTTGGTAAGTGATATTAATGTAATTTACATCTTATAATTTACATTTAGTACAAACATACATCTTATAATTTAACTATTTTTATTGTTCTTCTTAGATATGGGCGTACGAGGCCATACCCAACTGGGATTTATGTGGGGTTCGGCCTCAGACATTGCTATTCCACGTTGCACACGGTGGAAGTTTCAAGTCCTCTCGTGAATCTGCATGGCTTTCCGACTGTCGGTACACAATGTAATTTGTGTTTTTCAAATTTTAACTTATGGTAATAATTAATTACTTACGATTTTGTCCTTGCAATTTTGTAGATTGATACGCACCAGACCTTGACTGCGAGGGACAATGAGCTTCCTTATCTATTGTATGTCAATCTCAAGCTCCGATCGGTGTCGTTTATGTTCATCTGGATAACCCAATCGGGAAAAAGAAGTCCATGACGCCTATTACTCCTCAAGCTCCAAAGCATCGACGCACCACATCTTCAGTCCATGTCACAAATGAGTTGACTTCATTGATGGATGACGATGATCCCCTTGATGCGTATCCACATATTGAGATAGGTGATTATGATCGTCCAGCCCCCGAGGGCGTTGTTCTATTTGGTCCTTCACCTACCTCCATACCCTCTCTAGCTGTCGATCCAGCGCTTTTAGAAGAATTGGTGCGGCAGCAGGTGGAGGCCATTGTGTCGACTTTGGTTAAGAGTGCCGTGGAGGCGTTGGTCCCGCGTTTAGTACGGCGGGAGGTCGAGGCATTGGTTCCGGACTGGGATGCAACAGGAGGTTCCTACTAATGTGCCACTGACAGAGAAAATGTCTCGAAGTGGGAAATGTCGTCCCTATTGCATTCATTAGAGTCAATTCTCAATCAGTAATTATCACTGTTGGCAGAGAAGATGGGTCCATCAATGATTTTAAGATTGTGCAAGCCCATATGTAATTATCTTCCCGCTCGTACACCATATAAGCAATTGCAATAGAAAATGTCATATGTGTCGACGTCACACCAACAATCTCCAACAAAGGTAACTTGTACCTATTAGTTTTGTATGTGCAATCCATAAAAATGACACTCAGAAAAGCACGCAACAACTCATGCTTGTTGGGTGAGCAAAGAATATATCCTTCACAGTGTTACTCATCTCGCAACGTCTATGATGATAGAAATATCCATGCTCCTTCAATTTATGCATAAGTTGTTGCATCACGCTCGACAACTCTATTCTTCATACGGGCATTGTAGATAGTCCTTACGGTGGACTTATTATCTTGAAACTTATTTTGTAGGCCAAACAAAATGTCCTTCGGCCGAGTATTGCCATGTGACATATCCAACACATATTCTTCCTCACTTCTTGATAATCGACCGGCATAAGAGTGACCCTCCAAATATTGTGCAATTGGATGATTATGCACACCACATTCAACATCTAGTGACCATTCTCATTCAATTGTTACTTGCCCACCCCTCAAACGAAATGGGCAACCACATTTCTTTGTTTCAGATTCTCTCTTAGAGACTTTGTTTCCAACTTTCTTAGCATCATTTTGTTTGACATCTCTAGTCTTTTTTGAATTACGGTAATGCCCACTACGTTCACAAGCCAAAAATATCTGAGGTCTTTTCTTTCCTTGATCACTGTCCGACCTACTTATTACAATAACCATGTCGTGCTCATGTCCTCTCTCAATCACCCAATTAAATAATTTATCCCGAGAAACAAATAACTCATACGTCGTGAATACGTGTGTGTAATCGGTAACAACACCCAACATTCTCATCATTCTTGGAAGGACAAACAACACTATATTCCGTAGGCAATGATGTCATACCCTATTAAAACAAAATCAATAAGCCCAAAAAACAAACTGTCAAAATGGCACGATGGAAACCATGATCGTTCCACCCTCCATCGTGTCAAATGGCACTATGGCACGATCATTGAAACTCCAACGTTCATATGTGGCACGATAGATAGAATATGAACATGTGATCGTGTCATAGTGGCATGTGGCACGGTTGAAGTGATGATCGTTCCCTGTTGTTGATGATCGTTCCCAACAGAAATTGCAAACGGTAAAAATGGATCAATTACATAATTTTGAGCTGAAAACCAAGAAGATACTTACATTATTTGGAGGAATCAATTCTTTGTTGTCCATTTTAGATGTTGTGTTGGTGTCGAAAAATCTAGGGTTTATAAGAACAAGGTTTCAGCTTTTCTCAAGAAAGAAAAAGAAGAAGAATGTAGCTGAAGGATGTGGGTGGGTGTGTTTTAGTAGATTTAAGTATAATGAATGATGTGGGTGTATTTAGAGATTGGGGGGCTGTATTTAGAACTTGGCTTTTTTAGTAAGGGTATTATAGTCTTTTATGACATTTTTGAAATTTTAGAAAGTGGGTGTACTCATCAAAAAAGGGGGTGCTAATAGTGCCACCCTATTTTATTTCGTATTTAAGTTATAGATATATGTTAAGTGTATATAACTCATGTTAGATTGATTTAAAGATATCGTTGATGTAGATGACTTGTATCTAGGATACAACGTAGAATGAAATGACTAATTAGATGTTACCCAATTGTGTAGGGTTGTAATCGAATCGATCTGACTGAGCTTTTGGAGAGTTTGAGCTGACTCGTTGATTATCGAATCGAATTTGAACTTAATTTATCGAATATATTGATGGTTCACGAGTTTTTTCGAGCTTAGTCGAGTCTAAACAAACTTAGTAAATATCAGTTATAAATTAAATTATTTTTTGATTTGTTACAAAAATAAAATAATATATTTCTAAAATGCATAATATATATACTAAAACCTATGGTTTTATTTTTCAAATAAATTTATTTAAATATTGTTTATTTATCATGACAAATGTATAAATATTAAAATTAAAGTCGAATTATTAGTTTTAATTATACAAGCTAGCTCATGAGCTTACTGATAAGCCTACTTATGAGCTTCCTAATGAGTCTGCTCACGAGTTAACAAGTTGAATATCTTTAAACTTGAGTTTTGTTCATTTATGTGAAAGAGCCTCACTAAACGAGCTTTTATCGAGTCGAGCTAAGAATATCTCACGAGCGGCTTAGTTCTTTTGCAGCCCTATAATTGGGTACCACCCAGCTCCCTCCTAATTTTGACATGTCCCATTTTTTCGTTCCTGAAATAAATACATGCACATAACACATGTAAAACCACAAGGTACTTGAATGATGCTTGGATAACATCTCATTACCCGAAATAGAGAATTCGAGTGGTCGCATCAATAACTTCACGTCAGTATTTTTAGAAAGTAAACTATCTTGTTAAAGAATAAAATGTTATTTTTGAGGGGCAAAATAAAGAAAGACGAAAAGAAAAGCATTCAATTTATGACGAAGGAACAAGAAAAAAATAATTATTATTTTAACGAATATTAAAGTTCCAAAGGTTGATGAGATCATGTTTGGTTGGTAATTATTTTTATTTAAGAGGAAAATATTTTTTGCCCTCCGAACTATTCGATTTTTTCGATTTTACCATTTAAACTTTTTTTAGGACACTCTACCTTCTGAAGTTCAAGGATTTTGCACATAGCCTTCGGATCTCATCGACGGCGGAATATTCCATAGGAATCTTGTCACGTGCCATTTGACTCAAATAATATAATGCAATTTAAATTTTTTTCTATAAATTCAAGTAAATTTAAGAATGTAAAAGCATTGCAACTTTAATGAAATGCATTATTTCTACTTTTAAAATATAGTATAAGATTTTTAACATATGTTTCAAACTTATTACCACCTACTATATTTTAATTATGAAAATGTATTCTAATATATAAGAATTTTTATTTGCCTATGTATGTTATTTTATTTACCTCAAAATGGATACATAATTATGTATGCTTTTTATTTGTAATTTGTAAATTAGATTAACATTAGTTTCATACTTTTTATTCAGTAATAAAGTAAATCAAGCAAGTAAACTTTAATTCTACAAAAAAGTGAAAAAAAGAAAATAATATAAAATAATCTTATTGGTAATATATTTTATTGAAGTGAATACTAGTTCAATTTATCTAATTTTATCAAGAAATTTTAAAATATGTAAAATAAATGTATATACATATAAATTTTTGATTTTTTGTTTAAACAGAGGTGACAAAGTGTAAATCGCTCAAAGGTCATATGACAAAATAAAAATCGCGCAAAATTTAGATGGCAAAGTAGCAATAAATTTATTATAATTTGACCAAATAACAATTTTGCTCCCACGTGCATAGCACGTGACAAGATTCTGGTAGAATATTTCACTGCCGACAAGATCCAGGAGGCTATGTGCAAAACCCTTGAACTTCAATAGGTAAAGAGTCCCAAAAAAACGTTTAGGTGGCAAAATCGAAAAAACCGAACAGTTGGGAGAGCAAAAAATATTTTCCTCTTTATTTAATTGTGACAAGTAAATTCCCGGTAGTTGTAAGGTAAGGATTGTCCACAATTATATTTTAAGCAACTAGCCAAGCCTTATTAAATGTCTCCCTCAATTGAGCTTTTGACTCCATTAGTTATTGGTTGGCATCTATGCCTCTTCATTTCTTCTCCTTTAAACAAAAAACTCATGCAAGAGTCGTCACCTTCCCCCTTGCTATTTTGTAGCCCTTATTAGAGCATCTACAATGCTAAACCAAACTAAAACTTCCAGCGCAATTTTTTATACGCCACATCGCTGTCACATCAAAAATAAAAACCTCAAACACTTTATAAATCTTTATGTACAATCCATAAACCTCTACCAATACTTTTATATGGACCCTGCCATTAATTCTCTATTATTAATTATAATTTTATTTATTTTATATACATTCATTTAATATCCTTATAAAAAATAAATATTTCTTTAATTATTAATTAATATATTTTATTTAATTTTCATTAATAAATATAAAAAAAAGTTGGCGGATTTTTATATTTTCATATATAACTTGATAAAATATTATTAAAATAAACAAAATATTTAATTTAAACATTACAAATGACTCATTAATACATAGCAAAAGACAATTAAAGTTTCATAAATTGATATTTGAAATATGCACTAATCGCCCTCGCAAAGCGCCCATATGTGCTTAACTAAATCGGCTCGAAGTTGGTGCACGTAGCTCGTAATGCTCGCGGATGTAATCCATGAATACTTGAGTGGAACCTTGAAATACTTGCGCAGGAGGAGCGATTTCTTGATCATCCAACCAATCACTTACCATTTCTCTTTCATCCTCAATGATCATGTTGTGCATAATAATGCACGTATATATGATATCGCTCAATGTATTCCTGTACCAATATCGCATAGGGCCTCTAACTATTGCCCAAAGAGATTAGAGCACCCCAAAGGCCCGGTCGACATCTTTTCTTGCAGCTTCTTGTCTTTTTTTTTGAATTTTTTTCTATTGGGATTCGCATGACATGGATCTTCACAAAAGTAGCCCATTCGGGGTAAATCCCATATGTAAGATAATATCTCTTTGTATATTGTGAGCCATTTACCATGAACGTAACCTCCGGTACTGTACCATCTATAATATTATTGATTAAAGGTGATTCAATAAGCACATTGATGTCATTTTTGGACCCTGCTACACCAAAAAATGCATGCCAAATCCACAGGCCAGCTGATGCAACTGCTCCAAGAACAATTGTTGGGACCCCATCATCGCCTCGAGTAAATTAACCTTTCCAATCGACCAGACAATTTCTCCATTCCAGTGCATACAATCAAAACTATCCAATATACCAGGAAAATTGTTCTATGTCTTCTCAAGTATTGATCACCAAGTACTTCAATCACACACTGACAGAATTTGGATAAACACTCGATAGTAGTTGTTTCTGCGACCCATATATACACATCATAATGGTCAGCAGGGGCTCCATATGCCAACTGACGGATAGCTACCGTGAATTTTTGCAGTGGTGAGAAGCCTTTTTGTCCGACTGCATCAACTGTCTGCTGAAAATATGGTGAATGATTTTGTAAAGCTTCGACTATGCGAAGGAACAATTATTTTAGCATCCAAAATTGTCATCAGAAAATATCGTCATGTCATGTTGGGTCGTCAGAAAAGTAATCATTGACAAGATGAACATGTGCGTCTTCACGATCTCGATTAATGTACCTTCTCGTACATTTTGTGCTGGAAGAACTTTGATCTGTTAGAAGTCTCTGCTCTTTTTTCTCAAGTAGCTCTAGAAATTTTCGATCAATGTCATCTTTAGTGTTTTGCCTCGCTAGATATTTCCATATTTCATGGATTTGGGCTTTCTTAGAACTACGCAAATCTTGAGGCATTTTGGTAAGATCAATAATATTAGTGAGGGTAAGAAGACAATGAGTCTTTTACATATATAGGCTAATTTCCAACGGCTAGTTTATAACGACTAGTTTATAACCGCTAGTTTTCAACGTCTTGTTTATAACAAATAATCTCCAATGGCTAGCTTGTTAACTTATTTCCTCTTTTTTTAATCGATGTCAAGATTCTTGATTAATAAAAACTAAATTATTAAATCAATTGATGCATGTGTATATATAAGTATATTTCAAAATTATTGCATATCGTATCACATACTTATGCATTTGACTAAAACCGTTAATAATATATTACCTTTAAGAACCCACTCGTATACTAAACTACATTTGATGGTCAGAATTTCAAAATGAGATTTTGGAGTTAGAGGAAATGTTCTGCCACTTTTTTTCTTAATTTAAAAACTAGTCATAAGCTAAAAAGTACAATAACCATTAGCTAAAATACAACAAACATATTTCGCTAAATAGTACAACAAACATAAGCTAAAAAGTGCAACAGACAATAGGAAAATCAACCTAATGAACTACGTTAAGCCATGCCTCTCTTTTATTTTTTGTACAAGCTTTCTATGGAAATCAAGATTTTCAGGGGCGATTTCACTCTCATCATTCATATAGATTTCGTATCCCTTTATAAACAATATTTGATCATCATGAGCCATCTGTAAGTCCAAGCGGCTACGATAATCTAGAGGGGGGTGAATAGATTATCTCCATTTTTTCGATTATGCCCTCTTTTTTGAATCAAACAAGCCAAGATAATAATGAAGGTGCGGGAAGTAAATAACACGCGTCGATTTATAGAGGTTCAACCTACTTAGGGCCTAATCCTCTACCACCCCAGTATCTCTGGGATGGATTTCAAAAAGAAAAAAAGATTTTATTAATTACCACAATTAATACAACATCACCCTACAACACCTTGAAGAGCACCACACTCTTCTTCAACACCACCTTGGAGATTACCACAATCTCCCTAGAAGATTACCACAATCTTCCTTCAACGGCACCTTGTGAAGATTACCAAAATCTTCAACCTTAAAGAACACCAAATTCTTCAACATCTCAAAGAGCACCACACTCTTCAATAAGAAGATTACCACAATCTTCTTGCACCTAACACCTAGATCACCCAAGTGTGTTCTTACCACAAGAACACTCACAAGGATATCTTGTGTTGAATGATGACCACGAAAATTCAAGATTACAACTCGATAATGAATAATACAAATTTGAGTGCAAGTGTAATCAAGAAATAAAGCCTAGACCTCAAGATGTGAAAGTGATAAGCTAGGCAAATTACAACAAGAATAGAGACAATGAAAGAACAAGTATTTGCTTGAGTGTATCTTGTTGTGTTGCAGTATTCTCTCTTGTTGTATTCCTTCAAATCTTCCTCTATTTATAGGAGATGATTGATCAAGGATAGGCTCCTCTTGGGGATTGAGATTCTACAGAAAAATACAATAAAAATCAAGAATATAGCTGTTAGAAATCAATCCCACAAATTAAGGAAAAACTGTCTGCTGTCAACGGCTAGAATTTTGTTGTCAAAACGGTAGGGCGACCGGTCGCGTAGAAATAGACGTTAAAATAAAATCCTTATTTTTACACAGGGCGGCCGGTCGATGGGGGGTCCGATCGGTCGATCCTGTGTTGGACCGGTTGAGGTCCTCAAAGTTTTAGTCCAAGGAGTTCTGTCCTTCAGAAAATCTCCCAAGTACCGGTCGACCTGAGGTCGACTGGTCGACCACACCAGTCTGGTCGACCACACCAGTCGATGCTCAGGTCGACCGATCGACCTCATCTATTTTACTTTCGTCGTATTTTCTGTTTCAAAACACATCTTCAGCTATAGGGCGACCGGTCCAACGCGAAACGGAAGTTTTGTCCAATTTTTGTCAAAAATAAACTTCAAGAAATATTCCGAAAAATTAGTAAAAATATTTTAAAACAATCGGGAGTATTTGGACAACATTTTCAAACATTGTTTTGGTGTAAAAACCCTTTAAAACAAAATCATCAAAATCATGATAAAAATATTTATCAAACACCATCTTTGCCTTTTGCATTTCTTTTAACATCACCAACTCAGCATCCAACTCTTCATCTCCTTTTTTGGCTTGCAGAACCTTGTATTTCCACTTCCTCTTTGCTGCCTTTTGGCCTATTGGACGAGTACGAGCATCAAAAAAACTCACAAAGTCTTTTGCATCCGGATTGGAATCTGAAGTATATGCTTTAGATTCAGATACTTTTGTCTTTTTTTGCACCCCTAGTACCTTGTTCTGTCGGAGCCCATTTCGGATTGTCTCTGACAAGCTTCCACACATGGTAATATTTGAAAGGTTTCCCATAATCATTCCTGAATCTTTTATTTACTTCATTTTGTACTTGGTCATCGCTCCATCCACTCCTTCTTTGATTTTGCTCTTTATTGTGCAATTCAACATACTTATCCACGTCTTATTGCATTAGAAACCAGTGCCCTTTTTTTGAAACTCGTTGAATTATTTTTCAATGCGTATCCAAAAGTCTTTGCATGCTTGGTCATTGCCTACTCTTGAGTAACAACTAATGGTCATCCATGCCTTTGTTAAGAGCTCTGATGGCTCGGAAGCTACTCCTAAAAATAGCCTTGGCAAGTGCACCTATCGTTTATAGTAAAGCTAAGCGTGTATCGAGTGTCATTCCCACGAGGACTATGAGTACAAGTAATTACCGTCTTTTTATTATCTAGCCTACAAATTCGCCAAATAGTTTGTTGCATAATAAAAATAAAATAAAAGCAAATAAAAATGGAAGAGGCAACTAAGAACACGAAAGATATCAGATACACTCGAATTGGAAGATAATGGATATAAATGTGTTTGAATGTGAATCCCTCTAGAACGTCTTTGTAATTTTTCCAAAATAAATACAACCATAACCCTTGAGTTTTAACCATCCCTTAACATATTTTCATGCTTCATGGACCGTAAGCATTCCTAAATTAAGTTAAACCCTCCTTCGAGGTGAATAACTCCTAACCTCAAGTTGATTAACTGAAATCTCTTTCTAGTTAAAATCCCCAAGATTGCATTATAGCGATTTGTGAATTTCCATATTAGGTTTGACCCTAATCCGGAAGATTTATGTCGTCCTATATATAGTATTTCATGCAACTCCTTTCACTTAAGTTGGTTCTATTTCACCATGAATCTCAAGTTGATTAACTGAAATCTCTTTCTAGTTAAAACCCCCAAGATTACATTATAGCGATTTGTGAATTCCCATATTAGGTTTGACCCTAATCCGGAAGATTTATGTCGTCCTATATATAGTATTTCATGCCACTCCTTTCACTTAAGTTGGTTCTATTTCACCATAAATCTCTCGATTTCCCGATGAAAAATAAACTTCAAATCAGTATTCCGCATATATCAATTCGAATAATCAAGAATAACTTAAGTGAATCGCATAAAAGCATAAGAAAACATATTTAAACATTCAAACCAATAATTATCACAAATAAGTTCTAAGGTTCATCACATTCAAACACTAGCGATTTAACTTATGATGGATTTGGAAATGAAAACAACAATTAAACAAGAAGTTTCTCTCGAAATAAACATGAATACTTGAAGTTAAAACTTCCAAAACCAACATAAGACTCCCCTGTTGGATGTATGATGATGAAGTGGTGGTGTTCATCTTCTTCTCCGAGCGATCTTCAATCCTTGTGCCTTAACGCCTCTTCATGGTGATTCAAGCCTTCTAACTATCTTCCTCACCACAATATGTGTTTCTCCTCTCCAAAATATGAACTCACATCTCAAAAATCTAATTTTCTATGTATGTCAATGAATATCTCCTTCAACCCACACTGATAGTTATGAAAAACTTCAATTCAATAACGCCATGAAAATACAATAATTCAATAGATCGTTGTAGTTAGCCTACTAGTCATATAACCAAGCTTCTTGAACTTTTTTTTGGAATGAGAATTCGAGGAATATACATTCTCTCTTTTTTTGTTTTTTTAGGACCTTTCGAGGCATGCTTCCACTAGGTTTATATTTTGAATTTCCGTTCAAACACTCCTCGGGTGGTTTCCCATACTCATATTCATACCGCCGTTTTACGTAAAAGACAAACATGGGGCTCATGAATGCTCCTAGTTACAAGCAACAGAGGAGTATAACCTCGATTGGTCCCTCTTTTCTTTTGCTTTTCTTTTCTTTTTTTCTTTTTTTTTTTTTGCTCTTTGGCTTGGTTGAAGTGATTTCTCAAAATACCCTTCAGAAATCGTGCAGAAACAGTCCTAAAGCATGGCCGTGCTCAAAAGCATGGCCTGACCATGTTTTTCATGCATTTTGGGAGTTCCCAGAACACAGCCACGCTTAAAAGCACGGCCTGGCCGTGTTCGGTACGACATGGCCATGTTTTTGCTCTTTTTTGGCTGATTAAAAGCATGGTCGTGTTTAAAAACACACCCTGGCCGTGTTTGTCTCAAAAGGCCCCGAAATGACGCATTTAGCTTGGGATTTCGAGTGTTTTTACATCCATAAACCCAGGGATATGTTTTGACATGAATCCATGGTCCGAAATCCACCAAAAGTAGCTCTGAATGATCAATCTACACCAATAAAAACACCTCAAAGTAATATGAACTATGTACAATAAAAAACTCATGAAACTAACAACAAAATAACTCAAATTATACTCAAATACACACATAAAACATACCAAAAAAGACACTTATCAAACCACCTCCAACTTAGAACTTTGCTTGTCCTCAAGCAAAACATAAAACCATAATGAGGGATTCAATATTTCACAACACACAAGGAATATATTTTTCTCAACACTTTGAATATAAGCAGTTAAAGTCTTAGCTTTATCAATGCAAATTAGCCACTAAGTAAAAATATAGTTTTGCAAAGCGATCGATTGTCAAGTAAAAACATTAATATCAATGGGGCATATTTAGACTTGAACTCATCACTCCACGAATACTGATAGTTATGAACAACTTCAATTCAATAATGCCATGAAAATACAAGAATTCAATAGATCATTGTAGTTAGCCTACTAGTCATATAACCAAGCTTCTTGAACTTGTTTTTGGAATGAGAATTCAAGGAATATACATTCTCTCTTTTTTTGTTCTTTTTTTAAGGACCTTTTGAGGCATGCTTCCACTAGGTGTATATTTTGAATTTCCGTTCAAACACTCCTAGGGTGGTTTCCCATACTCATATTCATGTCATCGTTTTACGTAAAAGACAAACATGGGGCTTATGAATGCTCCTAGTTACTAAGCAACAACAAATAGAGGAGTATAACTTCGATTGGTCCCTTTTTTTTTGCTTTTCTTTTCTTTCTTTTTTTTTTTCTTTGCTCTTTGGCTTTGTAGGTCCCAAGGGGTGTAAGTGTAAGGTTTAGAAGGGAGGGGTTGAATAAACCTTACCAAATTTTCGATTTAGTCCTTTTAAATATTCGTGAGTGGATACTACATAGCCATTGTGTCTAGGTGGACAACCAATTTAGTTAATCGGTAGAGTTAGTCTCTCAATGAGACTCAACTGAGCCATTTGTTGATGGAATAAACTTTTGTTGGGTCTAAATTAACTCAAGCGTGGTTTGTTTTCATTGGAAGACTTAACACCCTTAAGTTTGGTTAAACAAGGATTTAGTGCTTGGTTTAGTACTTAGAAATTATCAAGTGGATAGCAAATTTATCGTGATTTAAACAATTAAGATGCAGGAATTAAAGTCTTTGAAATGTAAATGACACAATGAAATTTTTATAGAGGTTCGAAGATGGGGTAATTCTTCTACTCCTCTCTTCTCCAACTCCCGGAGGAATCCACTAGGTATTGATCAAGTATACAAAGTGGTAATGTCCAGGATCTACAAGTCTTGATCACCAGTGGTGACTTGATTCTTTGGGACTCGATCTGAGACGCCTTGATCACTCGGTGGCTTCTCGTGCGACTCGGCTTCTTCACAGGCAGTGCCTTTGCTACTACTGACCCACTTGCTCAAGCTCTTTGGATTTGATCACGAAGCCCTCCAAAAGCTTAAGACTTGGTTCGACTTGAACCTTCCTACAATCCTTCGTGGAATGTAGACCTCTTGATTTTTCAAGTATTTTCCTCTTCAACCGATTGAAGTTATCTTTCCTTCACGGTGAGTGTTGGATTGATGTTCTTCGTAGTGTAGGCTTGAGGATTGAGAATATTTCAGGTTTCGGTTCTAATAATTGCTTGAGCGTTTTTGGTTCTGGTCCGTTACCCTTCTCAAAATCATTTTCGGCCTTTTATAGTGATCTTTCAAAAATTTGCCCGTTGAAGCGATAGGCTTATCACTTGCGATCGTTGGCTTGTCTTGTTGCGATCCTTGGAATTGCCATTTCCTCGTATGAATTGTTTTTTTTTCACCTTTTGAGTTCGACACGGTGTAGTGCTTCCCATTGGTTCATTCCTCTTGCACGCTTCGGGGTGAGCACTCGAGAGAAAGGTGGTATGGAGATATTACTTGTTTAAGTAATTCTCTTGATTTCAGGCAACGGATCTTTTTGATTATCTCGACTTGACCGCATTTCTTTGCTTTCCCAGGTGACTTAGAGTCACTTCCAATCATGGATGACTCTTTCATCACTTCAACTTGAGACTTGGCTTTTCTTGAGTTGACTTGTCGATACTCCACTCAATTTGCATCTCATTTGCTTCTTGATAGAGTTCCGTCTACTCTTCTTTGCCATACTCAACTCTCTTGCGGAGTCTTCCTTCTAGTCTCCAGTTGTCCTCTTGCATGTTTGGGCGTAGGCGACTTAACTCGGCTTGACCCACCCCCTATTTATTACAATGCATTTTACAACAAGAATGGGGTGCCAACTTCCTATTCTAAGTTTTACATGGCATTCATCAAAATCTAAACAATAAATTTCCTAACAATTTCCCCCTTTTTGATGATGCCAAAACTTAAACCATTCAAAAATGCAAATAGCAAAGATACATACGAGATAGTGTATTCACATAGAATGTATGCGTAAAATCAATCTATTTATTGATCATAACATTCTTGTTCTTTTACACAATGTTGTTTACAAGGTGTATCGAGCAAATATTTGTCTACCACGTAGAAAATAAAGAATTTATAGCTTTATTGCGAGAAAACTTACATAGTATGTATTTACATCACAAAATACATGAAGTGGTGGACATCAACACTTCATCTCCTTGTCTCCTTCTTTCATCTTGTTCAAGATCTTTCGCTCTTCTTCTCTTTTTCTCATCGTCATTTGCTTCTTCTTCTTTTTCATATGCCTTCTGGGCTTCATCTCTTCTTAATCTCTCTTGTCTTTCCTCCCATAGCTGAGTTTGTCTCTTGTTTTCTTCTTCTATTCTTTTCGCATACTCAAGCATTACTTTTAGCCACTTGCAAATTTGCTATTTGGTCAAGACCCGGTGATGAGATCCCTCCTTTCTTGCCGGATCTACGATTCAATGTTTTTTTTTGGCGAGAGGCCTGAGTCCGAAACCTCTTCCTCCACCATTGCTTCTTCCTCTACCTCCGGGCGTGTATTGTCTTGGGGTCTTCTTCTTTCCCGGTGAGTGACCACGGAGTGACCAGCAGAGCGATTAGGTAGTCTGCTTGCTGTCGCCTTCTTCACATAACGTGAGACCCTTTTCCCAAGATACAAGTCCCAAGCTTGAGCCATAGACATATTTGCAAAGTATCCTTCGGATGTGAGCGTTTTAAATTCATCAAGCTGATCATGGCTCTGTCCCGACATCCGAGATGGCATAAGTGTCTCTCTTTGGAATGCCTCCATGTTGTTTCAAGATGTTCATAACCCGGGGCATCCATTCTTCCTTCCACTTCCTCCATCCCCTGCTTCAATTGTCTTTCTCTTTTTAGCCATAGATATAGCGAGTGTTGGAGTGGCGAGTCACGGGGAGTTTTTCTCGATAATGTCATTTGTGACAAGACCTTGTTGGGGGGTTTGTGCAATCATCAAGGTCACATCTTTCGATCCTTCCCCCTCAACAGATTTTCCTTTTTTTTTTTTTGCTAACCCCATTTGTCTTTCCCTTCGCTTGTTGCATCCTCTTTTTCGCCGGATCTCTTACGTCTTTAAGGTATTCCTCTCCCCCTTTTTGGCATCATCAAAGGAGAGAGAGCACGCCTGAAACATCGGCAAGCAGGAAGTCGAGGCTGCGATAGTCGAGTTTGTCTCAGTCTGGCTGCGGAGTATGCGGCCACGAAATTCGGATCGAGTAGCGTTGGACTCTTTGAAATTAGCTTCATCTCGGCCATGAGAAGGCTGAATTTTCTATTCATGTTTTCTTCCAAACGTTGTAGATCACTCTTATTTTGCTCACGCAGCCAGACTTTATCTCGGAAGTGTGAGCTTCATGCATGTGCTCAATGTGTTCTCTCAACTTCATTTTTGCATCGGCATTCTCGGCTCTCCATACCATGACTTGTTGAACAATGTCAAGAAGTATCTAACTTGTTCCACACGCATTGTTTCTTCTTTGTTGCCACCATTCGATCTTGTTATGCCTCTTAAGTCGGAATAAGATTGGCATCTCTGTTGTCGATCATGTCCATAGAGGCCGATGCCTCTCCATCCATTCAATCTCAGCAAATAATGCCTTGAACACTTCGCGGACTTGGTGATTCTTCCGTTGCGGTGATGGCCATGCGCGTCAAAGTCATAATCGGTGGAACAATGGTTTTGATGGAATAACGGAGGTGGTCTATGGAAGCGTCTTGCGTTCGTTCTCACGATTCTTGGTGAGGTCGGGTACCTCTAGGGAGAAAGGAAAAGATTCTATAAAGGAATCATCACGGCCAATCGGTATTTGTTCAATGATGAGAGGTGCGCGTGAAGTTCCTTTTGAGTCGAATCCTGCTGCGACTTGGGAGCTGCGCGATGGACTGGACTGTCTCGGAGTTTGTGAAGTGGACCCGCTTGCATTGAGCCTCGGTTTGTCTCAACAGACTTCGTTGGTCTCGATTGGTTTCTCCAATTGAGTGGGTGGTCTCGGCCTTATCGAAGCGTCATCGGATGATGATGAGATTTCCATTGGTGGCTCGTCATCAAAATTAAAGGTTTGTGAGTAGTCTTGGGATCGAGACTTGCTCGTGCTTGGAACATCCGAGTTTGAGTCTTTTGGAGGCATCACGGGGGATGACTCGACTTCTTCATCGCCTTCCGATCCCGAAAGGTTACATCGGGATTATCCTGGGAATCATGAAGTGCGCTTATCTCCTTTTCGGATGGGTCAATGATAGCGGGAGGGATGTTCTCTACTTCGCTTTTTTACCCAGGAAGTCTCAACCTCCCGTGGGCCTTCATTACCTCCTACGAGTCTCTCATTGCGCAATGAGGCCTTGGACCTCCCTTTCGACAAAGTGTCGGTTTGTCTTAGGGTCTTTCGTGGTGGCATCCATTGGAGTCTCAACCCCATGGATTGCACTTTCATCGCCCAGTGTTAACTCCAGGTACATTCCTTCCGTGCCTCGTTGCATCGGCAGCGTCATTAGCCTTCGGAGAGCGGTTGGCACCTCATTTAAACAGTCTCAACGTCTCGAGTTTCGTTGATGACAACTTGCTGTTCGTTTAGTGTTTGTACTTCCTCCACTTCGCCTTCTCGGATTCGTTGTTGAGTCATCTGCGGCATTCTTCGACCTTGCTTTGCGGTGGAGGAGTTTCCCCTCGGCGCACGCACCGGTGAGTGACTTGGAATGGGGTCACTCGTCTCCGGACTCCCGGTTGTTTCTATTGAGTGTTCGTAGTTGGGGCGGTGGTAAGACACCTTCAATAGGGGTTGGCTCGATGGGGTCCCTACTATCGGTTCATCGCCATTTCCTTATTGCCTTCTTCCGAGTGAGTGGGAAGTGGTGGCAAGAACAACAAAGTGGCAATTTCTTTGAACTACTCCCATTGGATCAATTTCGGTGTGTTGGAGGACTCTCCTGGTCCCTCCATCAATCTTTGCTCGTGAAGGATTCTCGGATTCGTGCAATGCCTTTGCATTTGCAACTCTTACGTGGCGAAGTGAGTCCAGATCCTCATCATCTTTGTCGAGATAAGACATCAAGGAGAGGATGTGTGTTCGCGGGTGCGGAGATAGGCGGATCTTGGCCTTCTCACGTGCCTCGGCTTTCCTCTCGCTGTCTTTCCTTCTCCTTGTCCTTGAAGATCTGCAGGATATCCGTGCGATTGTCTTCATCCGATCTTTGGGATCACGGTGGTTAGGCAAGGAAGTTTAATAGTTCCTCTTCTTCTTCTATAAACTCGGGCCGTTGGAACTGTTCCCTTGATTTACTCAATTTCCATTTCCTCCACTCACGCAGACGATTTTGGATGTCCGGGTAAGGTGGAGATAGGATCATCACATCACTATCACTCTATCGGCTTCTTCTTGTGTCTCATTGCGCGGACTACGGCTATTTCTTGAGTTGCCTCTTTGATCGCCTTGTGAGACTTGTTGTTTCATCAATTACATCCGGGGACTCATTGATTCGGTAGTTTATGGTATTTGTTCCTAAGTGGCGACTCAGCTAGGTTTTTCAAGCTCGGAGTGCTTGATGATTCTTCTTCGTCTTCTAGTTTGTACCGAGAGGATTTTGGTTCGAGACGATTTCTTCGAGTCTTGGGCGGCGGGGCGTGCTAGTGTTTTCTTAGGAGTGGCCATCTTGGCTTATCGTTCTCCTCTTTTTGACGATCGGAGAAGGTATTTGAGAGTCTTTCTCGACCGCTGCCTCTCTCGGGCGGGAGACACGGCTGCGGGCGGGAGCGGGTTTGACTTTCTTTTCTGCGGGAGCGTGATCTTCTTAGCATTGCAAGGGGGCAGCTTTCTTCTTTGGTGGAGAGGAAACAACAATGTATCTTGAGGGTGGTGATTCCCCTCACTCGTGTCGACTCTCTTGGCGTAGGCTCTCTTCGTGCGCGAGGAGAGGTTTGATCTGAACATCCTCTTGTTAACATGGAACGCCTTTCCATGTCTAAGAGGGACTCCTTTCACCTCCATCATCGGCCAATCACAGGCCATATCCTAGGGATCCTCCAAATGTGCCATCTTCTCAAGGACTTGTTCCCTACATTCGGCATAGTCTGCTGTAGACAAACTCAGCCGATTTATTTTCCTTTCTTCAATGATCGCCGCCATCACGATCAACTTTGCTTTTTGATGATTGGTCAAAGCCGCCAAATTTGATGTCAATGCATTTGGCAACTATGTCCAACGACTTGTGATAATCCTCCTTGTGATCTCTTGTTTCTTTGTGTAAATTATTTTATCAAGTATAGTCGGGCTTGGCTATTTTTTTCCAAGCACCGGCCGGAGTTTACATCGGCTTCGCTAATTTCGATGCTCCTTCCGTTGGTAGTGGCGGTGTTGAGCCAAATCCTTGGCGAGAGATGGTGAGCCGCTTTTCGTGAAGGATGGCTTTATCCCTTCATCGTGAATCTCGGCATTCACGTAGAGAATCGCTGCGACCTCCTCCACATAGGTCATCGGATATTCAAAGATCGAAAGCGATTTCACCCCAGAGGCGTTTCCAATTTCTCAGCGATTTTCTTCACTAGGGTGTCATCGGACCCCTGTTTCACCATCGTCGAAATCCACAAGAGACCGGTGTGGATTTGCTTTCCTAACTTGACAAAATCATAGGTTAGTGCCATTTTTCAGGATTTTATCGAAGAAAACTTAGAGATTGATTTGAAGATAGATAGGGTTTTGAGAAGATTTTTGCCTTTGCTTCTAAGAGAGAGAAATGAAGCAGGTTTTGGTAGTGTGTGAGAGAAAGGACGAAAATGGTTTAAGTATGGTTTATGAAAGGGCGTGCGGGTGGTTTTGAAATGTGATCGAAATCAGCGGTTTAGATTTTGCACGCCTATTTAGCATTTAATGTCTCGTATTTAATGCGGCAAAAAGATTTATATTCAATCATAAGCTTGGTGTGCGGCTTTATGTACAGACATCATCATATTTGCCGACGTCATTCTTAAAAACATTCCCGCTTAGCAAAAACGATCAGCAGTGTGTTTTTGTCACTTTGCTCATAAGTGACTCGGCTTATCCCTTAGCCGATTTAACTCTTCTTCTCACAGTTCTCTTAGTGACTCAATAACAAATTTGTCTTGGTATATTGTCTTTCCAATACAGTTGATTTACTTATGATTTGTGAGTTGACTCTTTTTCCCTTTTAGTGTTCCATTTCTTTTCTTTGATTCTTCCGAGTGTCGGCTCGGCTCAATTAACCCTAACTCATGTTTGAGTTCTTCAAATCTTGACTCACATAATGGTTTTGTGAAGATGTCACCAATTGTTTATCGGTTGAGATATATTCAAGATGATGTCCTTCTTTTCAACATGATCTCTTATGAAGTGATATCTCGACATCGATATGCTTTGTTCTTGAGTGCAACACAGATTTTGAGTGATTGCAATTGCACTTGTGTTATCACACATGATTGGAATTTCTTTTTCCTCAACTTCATAGTCTCTTAGCATTCTTTGTCTCATCCATAGGACTTGGGCTGTGTTTGCCCCTTGACTATGTATTGTGCGCTTGGTGTAGAGGTGGCTATTGAATTTTGCTTCTTGCTAAACCGGGAAATCACTGTTTCTAGCATTTGACATGTGCTCGAGGTGTTTTTTACATCAACTCTGCATCCAAAGATAGTCGAGTCCGAATAGCTAATTAGCTTGAATCCACCTTCCTTTGGGTACCATAAGCCAACTTCTTGGCTTCATTTCAAATATCTCAATATTCTCTTAGTCTTGTTTGTCATATGGCTCTCTTTTGAGCAGATTGAAATCTTGCACATACACCTCTGACAAAAGTGATGTACGGCACGCTTCTTTGTAAGATAAGATAGAGCAATGATCCAATCGATGCTCAGTATCTTGTTTGATCTCTGGGCTTGCCATCTGCATCCATGTCCATTTTGGTGATGTATTCATTGGTATTTTCATAGAAGACTTTTCCTCCATACCAAATTTCTTCATTAAGTCTCTGGTGTATTTTGTTTGACTTATGAAGGTTCCATCCTTCGATTGTTTCACTTGGAGTCCAAGGAAGAATGTTAGCTCTCCCATCATGCTCATTTCAAATTTACTTTGCATGAGGTTTGAAAATTTTTCACACGAGTTCTTTGTTTGTGGATCCAAAAATGATGTCATCCACATATATTTGAACAAGCAAGATACTCTTTTTGTCTTGAATTTAAAAGTGTTCTATCTACTTTTCCTTTTGTGAATCCATTTTGATCAGGAATTGTGACAAAGTATCATACCATGCTCGGGTGCCTGTTTCAATCCATAAAGGCTCTCTTGAGTTTGTATACCTTATCTCCAAGAGTCTTCTCGCTCAAATCCTGGAGGTTGTTCAACATACACTTCTTCTTCCAATAAACCATTTAGGAATGCACTTTTTACATCCATCGATATACAATGAAATTCTTTGTGAGCTGCGTATGCAAGAAACATCCTTATAGCTTCAATCTTGCTACGAGGAGCAAATGTTTCATCAAAATCTATTCCTTCTTCTTGGCAATATCCTTTGGCTACTAGTCTTGCCTTGTTTCTTACCACAGAACCTTCCTCGTTCATCTTGTTTCGAACACCCATTTAATGCCAATAACATTTTGATGTGTGGGTCTTTGAACTAATTCCCATACTTTATTTCTTTCAAACCGATTGACTCTTCTTGCATAGCTTGAATCCAATGTGTGTCGTCAATGCGAGATAAAGCATGTGAACATGGCTTCTTGTTGAGTTCGGATCTTGTTTTGACACCTTCTCTTATATCTCCAATGACAAGTTAGGTGGATGGTCTCTCACCATCTTACATCAAGGTTGGAGTAAGTTAGCTGGATTCGAGTCATCTTGCGGTGTGTTCTTTTGTTCAAACTCTCTCGTAATCACTTAGCTGCAAATTTTCATTGTTTTTGAGATTGACTTTCTCATCTTCTTCTCGAGTTTATAATTCGGCTTGACCAAAGATAGGGACTCTTTCGTATGGTTGGATGATTCAAACTTTTATCGGTGACTCTTCAATGTCTTCTCCATTTACATTTGGCTCATCGAATACCACATGAATGGATTCTTACGCAACCATAGTCCTTTTGTTGAGTACTCTGAGGCTTTGCTTTGAGTATCCCAAGAAGATACCTTCATCAACTTTAGCATCGAAAGCCTTTAGATTGTCTTTGCCGTTGTTGTGGATGAAGCATTTACATCCAAATATTCAAATATGCAACGAGTTGGTTTTCTTCACCCAAATCTCATAGGGAGTCTTTGTCGGTCCTGTCATTTTATCATACATCTGTTTTGAGTGTAGCAAGCTATGTTGATTGCTTCACCCAAAATCTTTTTGGTAACCCCGCTTGACTAACATGGTTCTTTGCCGCTTCTTTGAGAGTTTTGTTCTTCTTTCGCAACTCCATTCTCTTTGAGGAGTCCTTGCTGGCGATAGTTCATGACCAATACCATTTTTATACAATACAATTTTGAGTTATTATTCCATTGACAAACTCGGTTCCTCTGACGATCTTATTTTGATAATGGTTTGGCTCTTCTCGTTTTGAATCCTCTTCATCGGTGTGGTAGTTTCGTAGAGTTTCTTTCTTCTTACACATGAATATTGTCCATGTATATCTTGAGTAGTCATCTACTACCACCAAGGTGTATTTCTTTCCACTTATGTTGGTTTGGTTCCTTTGGGCCAAATAGATCCATATGTAGCAGATGCAATATTCTTGTTGAAGATGAACATGTCTTTTCTTTGAATGAAGATTTGATTTGTTTTCCCTTCGACATGCATCACATATATACTCTCCTTCTTGTATCTCGAGTCCGGAAGTCCTTCCACAAGACTATACGGCAAGCTTGTTAATCGTTTTGAAATTCGGATGACTCGCTTTTTGTGCCAACCTAACTTGATTGGTTTGTGCTCTTTGCTAATAGGCAGTCTTTGTGTAGCGGTTGACCAATCTACTACATACATGTTCTTTTGTCTCGCATCCTTGCAACACAACTTCATTCGATTCAATATCTTGATTTGGCACACACCCATGTTGAATCCAACATTATAGCCCTTGTCCGCGAGTTGACTTATGCTTAGCAAGTTGAAGTTGAGTCCTTCGACATATGCAACATCTCGTAATTTCTAATCCGTTCTCTTTGACGGATCCAATGGCTCTTATTTCACCTGGAGCTTCATTTCCTCCAAATATTACTTTTGCTCCTTTAACTTCCTTGAATTTTGACAAATTTTTCTTATTTCTGTCATATGTCCGGAATGCGCCACTATCCATGTACCAGGTTCCTTGGCACTGCTTGAACCCGCAATCAAGGAAATTAAGTTTTAAGTACCCATACTTATGCAGGTCTGAGGGGTTAGAATTGTAAGATGATCCAACCAACTTATAGCCAAATGATTTGACTCTAAGGGGTTGCCATCTATCGATGCCATAATCATAATTAATCCTGGCAAATTGCTTGGGGATTCTAGGTTCATACAACCTGTCTCTTTTGTCCGTATGCTGTGTATAAGTTTTAGCAATCGCCTTCTTTGGGTAATTGTGGTGTCTCCGAGTGTAGTGCCTAGGTGCATATGTGTCTTTGATGAAAGCTCTTATACTTTTGGAATGGCCTTTCTTTGAGTTCTGGCCTTTGCCATTTGGGCTTATATTCCATAAGTCTATGCTTTGATAGTTTACATTATTCCAATCACTTGGCTTGAATATTTTCTACCATTCCCATCATATGTATTTCTTTTATGGATTTTCTGGGTTTTTGGTAGCTCGCTTCTTCTTTACAGAGTGTAGGTCCCAAGGGGTGTAAGTGTAAGGTTTAGAAGGGGGTTGAATAAACCTTACCAAATTTTCGATTTAGTCCTTTTAAATCTACATAGTTAATTCTACACAATTTTGTGTCCTTGATGGACAAATCGAATTAGTCACTCAAGAGAGTTAATCTCTCAAATGCACTCAAATTTGTTGATGGAGTAACTCGGTTGTTGGCGCAATTTAACTTTTGTGGTTTTATTTTTATTGGAAGACTTAACACCCTTAAGTTTGATTAAGCAAAATATTAGAGCTTGATTTAGTACTTATAAGTTATCAATTGGATAGCAAATTTATCAAGTAGATATAAGCGAGTTAAAAGTGCGAGAATTTAAATCTTTGAAATGTAAATGACACAAGAAAGTTTTTATAGAGGTTCAAGATGGGGTAATTCTTCTACTCCTCTCTTCTCCAACTCTGGAGGAATCCACTAAGTAATGATCGGTTTACAAAGTGGTAGAGTCCGGATACAAGTCTTGATCACAATGGCCGACTTGATCCTTTGGGACTCGGTCGGAGACGCTTGATCACTCGGTGGCTTCTCGACGACTCGGCTTCTTCACGCGAGGCGTTTGCACTTTTGCTACTACGACTCACTTGCTCAAGCTCTTTGGATTTGATCACGAAGCCCTCCAAAAGCTTAAGACTTGGTTCAACCTTGAACCTTTCTACAATCCTTCCTGGAATGTAGACCCCTTGTTTTCAAAGGTTTCCTCTTCAATTGGTTGAAGTTCTCTTTCCTTCACGGGTAAGTGTTGGATTGATGTACTTGAAATGCGAGGCTTGAGGATTGAGATTGTTTCGGTTTTTCTAATGTGTTTGTCTATCTCACGTATATGTCATTCATGCATCCTACTTTTCTCAAACAAACTCCTCGGCCTTTTATAGTGAACTTTCAAAAATTTGCCCGTTGAAGAGATAGGCTTATTTTTTGAAAGTCACTTTGCGATCGTTGGCTTGCGAGTTCTTGGAATTCTTTGTTTCCTCGTATGAATTGTTGTTTCACCTTTTCGAGTTCGACACGGTGTAGTGCTTCCCATTGGTTCATTCCAATTGCACGCTTCGGACTGAGCACTCCAAGAAAGGTGGTATGGAGATATTACTTGTTTAAGTAAATTTCTTGATTTACGTGCAACGGTTGTTTCTGATTATCTCGACTTGATTTGCATTTCCTTGCTTTCCCGGGTGACTTAGAGTCGGTTTCCAATCATTGGATGACTCTTGTCACTTCAACTTGAGACTTGGCTTTTCTTGAGTTGACTTGATCGATGCTCCACTTAGCCGCATCTCACCGCTTCTTGATGGAGTTCCCGTCTACTCTTCTTTGCCATACTCAATTGTCTCACAAGAGAGTCTTCCTTCCAGTCTTGATTGTCTTCTTGCATGTTAGGGCGTAGGCTGTCTTGACTCGGCTTGGCCACTCTATTCACTACAATGCATTTTACAACAAGAATTGGGGTGCCAACTTTCTATTCTAAGTTTTACATGGCATTCATCAAAATCTAAACAATAAAATTCCTAACAATTTCCCCTTTTTGATGATGCCAAAACTTAAATCATATAAAGATGCAAATATCAAAGATACATACTGGATAGTGTATTGACATAGAATGTATGCGCAGAATCAATCTTTTTATTGATCATATCATTCTTGTACTTTTACACAATTGTTTACAAGGTGTATCGGAGTACATTTTGGCTATCTTGAAAATAAAGAATTTATAGCTTTATTACGGAAGACTTACATTGTATGTATTTACATGATAAAATACACGAAGGGTTGGACAAAGAACACTTCATCTCCTTTGTCTTTGTCTCCTTCTTTCATCTTGATCAAGATCTTCTTCTCTTTCTCCTCTTTTTCTCGTCGCCATTTTGCCTTCTTTTTCTTCTCATATGCCTTTCCTGGCGACTTCATCTTTCCTTGTTCTTTCTGTCTCCCGCCATAGCATTGAGTTTGTCTTTTGTTTTCTTCTTCTATTCTCTTTGCATACTCGGCGTTAGTTTTAGCCACTCGCAAATTTGCCACTTGGTCAAGTTTCCAACCTGTAGATCCCTCCTTTCTTTCCGGGATCTACGATTCGATATTCTTGGCGGAGGCCGAGGTCCAAGCTTCTTCCTCCATCAGCCGCTTCTTCCTCTACCTGCGGGGCGATATCAGATCTTTGGGGTCTTCTTTTTTTGGTGATTGACTAAGAGGAGTGACCTAAGCAGAGCGATCGGAAGTCTCATTGTCTGTCGCCTTCCTCACATAATGTGAGACCCTTTTCCCAAGATAAGTCCCAAGCTTGAGCCATGGACATATTTGCAAAATATCCTTGATTCGAGCGTTTTGAATTCGTCAACCGCGATCTTGGCTCTGTCCCCGACATCCGAAATGGCATACGTGTCTCTGTCAACCGGAATGCCTCCATGTTCTTTCAAGATGTTCATCACCTGGCATCCATTCTTCCTTCCACTTCCTTCATCCCTCGCTTCAATTTCTTTTCTCTTCTCGGCCATAGATACAACAGAGTGTTGGAGTGGCGAGTCGCGGGAGTTTTTGCTTATAATGTCATTTGTGTGACGGGACCTGTTGGGGGGTTTGTGCAATCATCAAGGTCATATCTTTTGATCCTTCCCCTCGCCAGATTTTCCTTTCTTGATTTCAAAATTTCCTCACTGATTTTCCTTCTCACCGCTCCCTTCTCATTTGCTCCTTTCTTTTCACTTGATTTTCTTCGCTTTAAGGTATTCCTCTTCCCCCTTTTTGGCATCATCAAAGGATAGAGGAACCCCAGGAACATCTTTGGCAAGCATGAAGTCGAAGTCTTCGATGGTTGAATTTGCTTCAAGTGCGTTGTATGCGAGACGGAATTCGGCATCGAGTAGCGTTGGATTTCTTTGAAATCGGCTTCACCTCGGCCATGAGAAGGTGAATTTTCTCGTCATGTGTTCTTCCAAACGCGTATATCATTTGCATTCGCTCACGCAGCATGACTTGATCTCGGCGGTGTGAGCTTCATGCATATGCTCAATGTGTTCCTCGCCCGTTTCAGCATCAACATTCTCGGCTCTCCACACGGCACTTGTTGAACAAGGTTCAAGTATCTCAATTGTTCCACACGCATTGATTCTTCTTTGTTGCCACCATTCCCTTATCCCGTTGTGATGCCTCTCAAGTCACCGTAAGGTTGGCATCTCTGTTGTCCAGCGCATGTCCAAAGAGGCCGATGCCTCTCCATCCGTTCAACCTCAAGCAAAGAGTGCCTTGAACACTTCTCGAACTTCACCGATTCTTCATTGCGGTGATGGCCATCTGTTGTCGAAATCAAAATCTATTTGGAACAATGGTGCCTGAGTGAAAAACAGGAGGTGGTGCGTGATAGCGTGCTTGCTCATTTTCGGACTCTTCGTGGAGTTCTCGTATCTCCGGTGAGAAAGGGAAAGATTCCACAAAAGATTCATCACCGCCAACTGGGATCTGTTCGATGATGAGCGGTGCGCGTGAAGTTCTTTTGGGAATCGATCCTGCTTTGCAGCTTGAGGAGCGGAGCGAGTGGTTTAGCCGGTTAATTTGGGTTTGGTTGTGAAATAGACCGACTTTTGCCGAGCCTCATTGTCTTAATAACCGTTGGTCTCGGTGATTTTTCCTTTTGATGAGACTTGTCCTCGGCCTTATCTAGCGTCATCGGACGATGATGAGATTTCTAGTGGTGGCTCATCATCAAAGTTAAAAGTTTGACGAGTAGTCTTGGGATCGACTTGCTCGTGCTGGAACATCCGTGAGTCATTTGGATTTGTCATGGGGGTTGTCCGGGAATCATGAAGTGCGCCGATCTCCTTCTCGGATGGGTCGATGATTGCGGAGGGATGTTCTCTACTTGACCTCTTTACCCCGGGAAGTCTCAACCTCCCGTGGGCCTTCATTTCCTCCAAATAGCGGTCTCTCTTTGCGAGGCCTAGTCCTCCCTTTCGACGAGTGTCACTGTCTTAGGGTCTTCTGATGGCATCCATTGGAGTCTCAACCCCATGGATTGCACTTTCATCGCCCAGTGTTAACTCCAGTTAACTCCTGTGCCGTTCCTTCCTCGGGCGTCATCGCCAGCCATTAGCCTTCGAGTAGTTGGCACCTCGGTGAGACAGTCTCAATTGTCGAGCTTCGTTGATGGCAACTTGTTGTTCTTCTTGTGATTGTAATTTCTCTTCTTTGCCTCCTTGCTTCTTTGTGGAGTCATCTGCAGCATCCTCCGACCTTGCTTTGCGGTGGAGGGAGTTTCCCCTCGGCCGGCGCGCACCACCGGTGAGTGACTTGGAGTGGGGTCACTCGTCTCCAAACTCGGCTGTTGTAATTAATGGTTCAGCCGTTGGGGCGGTGGTAGCACACCTTCAATAGGGGTTGGCTCGATTGGGGTCCCCACTAGCCCGATTTTCATCGCCATTTCCTTATTGCCTTCTTCCGAGTGAGTGGGAAGTGGTAGAAGAACATCGGTGGCTGTTATTTCTTGAACCACTCCCATTGGATCGGATTTCAGTGTGTTCGGAGGACTCTCCTGGTCCCTCCATCGAGTCTTTGCTCGTGAAGGATTCTTGATTCATGCAATGCTTGCTTTGCATTTGCAACTCTTCTCGTGGGCGTGAAGATTCTCTGCAGTTCCTCGTCACTTTCGGAGAAGACATCAAGGAGAGGATGTGTGTGTTCGTGGTGCGGGAGATAGGGCGGATCTTGCCTTCTCACATGCTTCGGCTTCTTTGACTTGCTTTGCTCTCTCCCCGTCTTGTAGATTTGCGGAGAATGTCTAAGCAGTTGTCTCATCAAGTCTTTGGGAGCACGATAGTTAGTCCAAGGAAATTTAGCGGTTCCTCTTCTTCTTCTATTAACTCTTTCGGCCGTTGGAACTGTTCCCTTGACTTGCTCAACTTCCATTTTCTCCACTCACGCAGGCGATTTTGGATGTCCGGGTAAGGTGGAGATAGGATCATTACATCACTATCCGCAGAATTTGGATCTTCTTGAGTTTGTGTGTGAGCTAAGTTGTGTCTTCGGGTTGCCTCTGTTGGTCGCCTCCAGTGAGACTTGGCGATTTCATCAACTACATCGGAGACTCTACTTCTCCGATAGTCTCTCTGTATTTGTGCTAGTGAGTAATCGACTGTTTGGTTTCTCTGTTCGGGACCTTGCTTGACGAGTCTTCTTCGTCTCTGGTTTGTACCGGGAATTTACAGTTCGAGGCGGTGTCCTCTCGAGTGGCGCGGGGCGTCTTGGTGTTTGTTTCGAGGAGCCGCCGTCTGGGCATCGGTTCTCCTCCTTTTGATGATCGGAGAAGATATTTGTGAGTCCTTCTCGACCGCCGCAGGGGGAGTGACACGGCTTTGGGCGGGTGACTCATTGCGCGGGGAGCATGTGTGGTTTTTTTTTGCAGGGGGCATAGCTTTTCTTGGCAAGTGCAGGGGCATCTTTCTTCTTGGTGGAGAGGAAGCAATTTGTATCTTCCGGGTGGTGATTCCCCCTCACTGGTGTCGACTCTCTTGGCGTAAGCTCGCACGAGCACCGGAGAGGTTAGCTCGAACATTCTCTTGTTGACATGGAAAGCCTTCCCATGTGTAAGAGGTACTCCTTTCACCTCCAATAAGGCCAATCACTAGGCCATATCCTAGGGATCCTCCAAATGTGCCATCTTCTTTGAAGGACTTGTTCCCAACGTTTTGGCAGAGTCTGCTTTGTAGATAAACTCAGCCCAGTTTATCTTCTTTTCTTCGATGATTGCAGCCATCACAATCACTTTGCCTTTGATAGTTGGTCAAAGTCGCCAAATTTGATGTCGATACATTTGGCAACTATGTCCAACAATTTGTGATAATCCTCCTTCAAAGCGATCTCTTGTTTTCTTTGTGTATATTAATTTATCAAAGAAAGTCGGACTTGGCTATTTCTTTCCATGCGTCACCAAGTTTACATCGGCTTCTTTGATCTCGGATGCTCCTTCTGGCGGTAGTGAGCAATATTCACCAAATCTTGGCGTAATAGTCACCGCTTTCCGTGAGCAGGATGACTTGATTCCTTCATCGTGAATCTCGGCATTCACGTAGAATTATGCGACCTCCTCCACATAGGTCATCGGATATTCCAGCGTTAGAAACGGTTTTAGTCCGGACGTTTCCAACTTCTCAGCAATTTTCTTCACCAGGGTGTCGTCGGACCCCTGCTTCACCATTCCGTCGAAATCCACCGTCGAACCGGTGTGGATTTGCTTTCCTAGCTTGGTAAAGTCATAAGTTGGTGCCATTTCTCAGGATTATATCAAGAAAAATCTCAGAAATTGATTTGAAGGTTGATAGGGTTTTGAGAGTATTTGCCTTTGCCTTTTGAGAGAAAGATATGAACAGTTTTTAGAAGTGTGAGAGAGAAACGGACGAAAATGATTTAAATATGGTTTATGAAAGGGCGTGCGAGGCGGTTTTGAATTGTGATCGAAATCAACGGCTTGGATTTCTGACGCCTATTGAGCATTTCACGCCTCGTATTTAATGCGGCAGCTTTATATCCAATCATGTTTAGTGTGCGACTTTATTTCGTACACATCATCATTATCTTTGACGTGTTCCTTAAAACATTCCCGCTTAAGTCAAAATGACTGCATTTTTGTCACTTTGCTCATAAGTTATTTAGCTTATCTCTTAGGTGATTTAGCTCTACTCTCCTCGTGATTCTCTTAGTGACTGATCGGCTATCGGTGACTTGTGTGTATTTGTCTTTCCGATCTGGTGATTCTTGAGTGATTTTGTTTTCACTCTTTTTCACTTCTTTTCTTTTCTAATACTCTTCTTTGATTAAATGAGTGTCATTTCACTCAATTAACCCCAACTCATGCTTGAGTTCTTCAAATCTTGACTCACATAATGGTTTTGTGAAGATGTCGGCTAGTTGTTTATCGGTTGAGATATATTCCAAGATAATGTCCTTCTTTTCAACATGATCTCTTATGAAATGATATCGACATCAATATGTTTTGTTCTTGAGTGCAACACAGATTTTGAGTGATTGCAATGGCACTTGTGTTATCACACATGATTGGAATTTCTTTTTCTTCAACTTCATAGTCTCTCTTTCTTTGTCTCATCCATAGGACTTGGCACAACATGTTTGCCAGCCTATGTATTCGCCTCGGTGCTGTAGAGGTGGCTATTGAGTTTTGCTTCTTGCCAAACCAGGAAATTAGTCTGTTTCCTAGCATTTGACAGTGCACGAAGTGCTCTTCTGTCCACTCGCATCCAAAGATAGTCAGTCTCGAATAGCCAATTAGTCCAATCCACCTTCCTTTGGATACCATAGGCCTACTTCTTGGCTTCCTTTCAAGTATCTCATTATTCTTTTATTTCTTTGTCATATGGCTCTCTTTTGGAGCGATTGAAATCTTGCACATACACCTACAAAGCAAAGGTGATGTCTAGCACGCTTCTTTGTGAGATAGAAGCGATGATCCAATAAGTGCTCAGTATCTTGTTTGATCTCTGGGTTTCCCATCCGCATCCATGTCCATTTTGGTGATGTGTTCATTGGTATTTTTCTGAAGACTTCTCTTCCATACCAAACTTCTTCATTAAATCTACGGTATATTTTGTTTGACTTATGAAGGTTCCATCCTTCAATTTTGTTTCACTTGAAGTCCAAGGAAAAATGTCACTCTCCCATCATGCTCATTTCAAATTTACTTTGCATGAGGTTTGAGAATTTTCACATAGCTCTTGGTTAGTGGATCCAAAAATGATGTCATCCACATATATTTGAACAAGCAAGTATACTCTTCTTGTCTTGAATTACGAAAAGTGTTCGATCTACTTTTCCTTTTGTGAATCCATTTTCGTTAGAAATTGTGACAGGTGTCATACCATGCTCGGGTGCCTGTTTCAATCCATACAGGGCTTTCTTGAGTTTGTATACCTTGTCTCCAAGAGTCTTCTCGCTCAAATCCTGGAGGTTGTTCTACATACACTTCTTCTTCCAATAAACCATTTAGGAATGCACTTTTTACATCCATCGATATACAATGAAATTCTTGTGAGCTGCATAGGCAAGAAACATCCTTATAGCTTCCAACCTTCACGAGGGGCAAATGTTTCATCAAAATCTATCCCTTCTTCTTGGCAATATCCTTTGGCTACCGATCTTGCTTTGTTTCTTACCCAGAACCTTCCTCGTTCATCTTATTTCGAATACCCATTTGGTTCCAATAACATTTTGATGTATGGGTCTTTGCACTAATTCCCATACTTTATTTCTCTCAAACGATTGACTCTTCTTGCATAGCTTGAATCCAATGTGTAAATCAATGCTTGTGACACATCTTTTGGCTCTATTTGCGAAATGAAGCATGTGAACATAGCTTCTTGTTGAGTTGGATCTTGTTTTGACACCTTCTCTCATATCTCCAATGACAAGTTCGGTGGATGGTCTCTCGGCCATCTTACGTCGAGGTTGGAGTAAGTTAGCTGGATTGATCGACTTGCGTTTGTGTTCTTTGTGGTCGCTCTCTCTCGTGGTCACTTAGCGCAAATTTTCCATTTGCTTTTGAGATTCAAACTATCTCATCTTCTTTGAATTGATAATCCTTGACGGCAAAGATAGGGACTCTTACGTATGATTGGATGATTAAACTTATCGGTGACTCTTCAATGTCTTCTCCATTTACATTTGGCTCATCGAATACTACATGAATGGATTCTTCGTAACCATTGTTCTTTTGTTGAGTATTCAGTAGGCTTTGCTTTCATTTGAGTATCTAAGAAGATACCCTCATCGACTTTAGCATCAAAAGCCTTTAGGTTGTCTTTGCCATTGTTGTGAATGAAGCATTTACATCCAAATATTTCAAATATGCATCACTTGGTTTTCTTCCAGTCCATATCTCATAGGAGTCTTTGTTAGTTGTCTATTTATCATACATCTGTTTTGGGTGTAGTATTTGTGTTGATTGCTTGACCCAAAATCTTTTTGGTAACCCCGCTTACCTAACATGGTCCTTCTTCTTCTTTGAGGGTTTGTTCCTTCTTTCGCAACTCCATTCTTTGTGGAGTCCTTGCTGGCGATAGTTCATGACCAATACCATTCTCAATACAAGATCTTGAGTTATTATTCCATTGACAAACTCGGTTCCTCTATCGATCTTATTTTGATAATGGTTTGACTCTTCTCATTTTGAATCCTCTTCATCATTTGTGGTAGTTTTTGTAGGGTTTCTTTCTTCTTGCACATGAATATTGTCCATGTATATCTTGAGTAGTCATCTACTACCACCAAGGTGTATTTCTTTCCACTTATCTTTGTTTGGTTCTTTGGGCCAAATAGATCCATATGAAGTAGATGCAATATTCTTGTTGAGGATGGGCATGTCTTTTCTTTGAATGACGACTTGATTTGTTTTCCCTTCGACATGCGTCACATATACTCTCCTTCTTGTATCCGAGTCGGAAGTCCTTCTACAAGATGGCTTCTTGCCGCGACTTGTTAATTGTTTTGAAATTCAGGTGACTCGACTTTTTTTTGTGCCACATCAACTTGATTCAATTTGTCTTTTTGCTAGTAGGCAGTCTTTGGGTGTTGCGGTTGACCAATCCACTACATACATATTCTTCTACATCTACTTCCTTGCAAAGACAACTTCATTTGATTCAATATCTTTGATTTGGCATATACCCATGTTGAATCAACATTGTAGCCCTTGTCTGGAGTCGATCGATACTCGATGAGGTTGAAGTTGAGTCCTTCAACATATGCAACATCTCGTGATTTCTAATCCATTCCTCTTGATGGATCCAATGCCTCTTATTACACCAGGAGCTTCATTTCCTCCAAATATGACTTTGGCTCCTTTGACTTCCTTGAATTTTGTGATTTCTCTTATTTCTGTCATATGTCCGGAATGACCACTATCCATGTACCAGGTTCCTTGGCACTTTCAGTTGTTCCTTGAACTGCAATCAAGGAAATTAAGTTTTAGGTACCCATACTTATGCGGGTCCCGAGGGGTTAGAATTGTAAGATGATCCAACCAACCTATAGCCAAATGATTTGACTCTAAGGGGTTGCCATCTATCGATTGCCATAATCATAATTAATCCTGGCAAATTGCTTGGGGATTCTAGGTTCATACAAATTTGTCTCTTTTGTCGTATGCTGCATATGTGTTTTAGCAATTGCCTTGGCCAGGTAATTGTGGTGTTTTTGAGTGTAGTGCCTAGGTACATATGTGTCTTTGATGAAAGCTCTTGTGCTTTTGGAATGGCCTTTCTTTGAGTTCTGGCCTTTGCCATCCGGGCTTATATTCCATAAGTCTATTTGATAGTTCACATTGTTCCAATCAGCTTGGCTTGGATATTTTCTACCATTCCCATCATATGTATTTCTTTTATGGATTTTCTGGAATTTTTGGTAGCTCTGTTTCTTCTTTACTGAGTATTTTTACGTTAGGAGTTTCTTTGAGGACTCGGTGAATCTCTTCTCATTTGTCCTTTCAAGCATACTCAATGACATTTTCTTTTCCTTTGTAACCAAGGCCGTTTGCTTAGTATTGTGCTTTGGAGTGAAAGTGTGTGCAATATTTAGAGTTTTGGATTTTTGATTCTTCATGACTTGAAGATCCTTTTTCCAAAATTACTCTTGAGGTTTGACATGGCACAAAGGAATTAAATCCTAAGCTGTCTTGTCTCCACATTCTCTTTGACTCATAATAAGATCATCCAATGATTTAGATGCCTTAGTGAATGAGGCAATAACATTTTGAGGTCATTCTCCTCTTTTCTATAGCAGCAATTTTGCTACTAATTTAGCATTTTCAGCCTTTAAACTTTCATTTTCAATGACTATTTGACTTAGAGTACTCGGCTCCTTAGTCGACTTTGAGTTTTGACCTTTAAGTAGTGTTTTCCTCTTTCAATAGTGTGTGTGAGGATTTAATGTGCTCAAAATCTTTCATCATTTTGCCTAATGAATCATAAAGATCAAGTAGGTGATGAAGTGTGTGTGTCATGTCACTATCACTAGTGTCCGAGCTTGTTGAATTAGATTGTACCTCATCTTCTTGATCTTGTTCTTTGGCCATTAAGCGGATCAAGGCTTCTTCTTCGTGAGTCACTTGAGTAGTCGCTTCTTTGCTCTGAATCATTTGTCTCTCTTGACTTGGGTGTCTCAAATAGATCTCTGCAGCCATCATTGCCTTTTTCTTTTCTTGTCTTCTTTCTCTCGAAGACCTTTCTTTCTTCTTCATTCTGCACTTGTTGACTACAGGATATGAGCGATCAATGGCATAGTGACACTGGTTGTCTACAATTCCAACATAGATATTCACCTTTTGATCGGCTCTTTCTACTCTTGAGTTGTCGAGTCCTTTGATACTCAACTTGTTGATGATCATTCTCTTGGTTGGCCTATCATCCCTTGATTTGGAGGGGCGAGTGTCTTACGGAAGATTCACCCTTTCTCTCTTGTAGTTCTTGTTAAAGAACTTGTTAAATCTTTTAACCATCGGGCTATTTCTTCCGGGTCAATTGCCTCTTTGACCTCGACTCTCTTCCCATCTTTGACAATTAGAGCAATTTTTTTGGGTACTGTTGTCTCTTCCTGGTCTTTTCTTCTCGGCTCAAACTCATAGGCTTTGAGGTGCGAGAATAGTTCATGGTTGGATGTCTTTGATAGGTCCATGGAATGTCTCGAGTGCCATGACCTTCATTTCCCATTTAAATTTGGAAGACTTTTAGGATCTTCATACACATTTCCTTCGTGTATATTCCTTTCCAAGTGTAGATGACTCATTTGTGATTTACGTAAACCGAGCGTCTAGTTGATCCAGATTCTCTCCCGAGATCATTTTGAAATTTTCAAACTTCTACGACATTTGATAATTTGTTTTCTTTGATTTGCTCACGAGCCTTCACAAATCAATGTCGCTTGTCCCGATTTCTTTGGCTGTTTTGCATGATTTGACTTTGTTGAACATGGCTTTGTCAAGGTTTTGTAGAGGATGTCCTTGGCTACATTATCCAGGTTGTATCTTTTCTGTCATCATTTGTCCACTCGGTTCTTGGTTTTCAACCATGGTGGTCTAGGAGCAACATCTTCTTCTCCTTGTTGCAACTCTTAAATGACAAATTTGTGTTCACCTTTAATATTTGTAGAGGCCCATCTTCTATTACTATCCACATCTCATCATGTAATCTTTGATAGATGAGCCGCATACGAATTTTCCAATCATCAAATTCTTCAATAGTAAACACAGGGATGCGTGTCAAATTTGCTTCCATGATAATGACTTTTAATAAAAAGAGTTTTGAAAGTTTAAGTACTAAAGCGAGACTTTGAAAAGTTTGGAGATCTAGTTCAGAATAACCGGTGCGGAGGGTTCAATGAACCAACCGCTCCGATACCACTTGTAGGTCCCAAGGGGTGTAAGTGTAAGGTTTAGAAAGGGGGTTGAATAAACCTTGCAAATTTTCGATTTAGTCCTTTTAAATCTCTGAGTTAATTCTACAGTTTTGTGTCCTTGATGGACAGTCGAATTAGTCACTCAAAGTAGAGTTAATCTCTCAACAGATTTCAATTTGAGCTGTTGATGATGGAGTAACTTTTGTTCTGCAATTTAACTCATTTTGTGGTTTTATTTTCAGCGGAAGACTTAACACCCTTAAGTTTGATTAAGCAAAATATTAGAGCTTGATTTAGTACTTATAAGTTATCAATTGGATAGCAAATTTATCGTGAGATATAAGCGAGTTAAAAGTGCGAGAATTTAAATCTTTGAAATGTAAATGACACAATAAAGTTTTTATAGAGGTTCGAAGATGGGGTAATTCTTCTACTCCTCTCTTCCCCAACTCCTGGAGGAATCCACTAAGTAATGATCGGTTTACAAAGTGGTAACAGTCCGGATACAAGTCTTGATCACAACAGCCGACTTGATCCTTTGGGACTCGATCCGGAGACGCCTTGATCACTCGGTGGCTTCTCAAATGCGACTCGGCTTCTTCCAGGCGCATTTTGCCTTGCTACTACAGACTCACTTGCTCAAGCTCTTTGGATTTGATCACGAAGCCCTCCAAAAGCTTAAGACTTGGTTCAACCTTGAACCTTTCTACAATCCTTCCCGGAATGTAGACCCCTTGTTTTCAAAAGGTTTCCTCTTCAACCGGTTGAAGTTCTCTTTCCTTCACAGGTAAGTGTTGGATTGATGTACTTGAAATGCGGGGCTTGAGGATTGAGATTGTTTGATTTTTCTAATGTGTTTGTCTATCTCACGTATATGTCATTCATGCATCCTACTTTTCTCAAACAAACTCCTCGGCCTTTTATAGTGAACTTTCAAAAATTTGCCCGTTGAAGAGATAGGCTTATTTTTGAAAGTCATTTTGCGATCGTTGGCTTGCGAGTTCTTGGAATTCTTTGTTTCCTCGTATGAATTGTTGTTTCACCTTTTTAGAGTTCGACACGGTGTAGTGCTTCCCATTGGTTCATTCTAATTGCACGCTTCTCGGGATGAGCACTCCAAGAAAGGTGGTATGGAGATATTACTTGTTTAAGTAAATTTCTTGATTTACGGCAACGGTTCTTTCTGATTATCTCGACTTGATCGCATTTCCTTGCTTTCCCAGGTGACTTAGAGTCGACTTCCAATCATTGGATGACTCTTGTCACTTCAACTTGAGACTTGGCTTTTCTTGAGTTGACTTGATCGATGCTCCACTTAGTGCATCTCACCGCTTCTTCATGGAGTTCCGTCTACTCTTCTTTGCCATACTCATTGTCTCACAGAAGTCTTCCTTCGATCTTCAATTGTCTTCTTGCATGTTAGGGCGTAGTTGTCTTGACTCGGCTTGGCCATCTCTATTCACTACAATGCATTTTACAACAAGAAATTGGGTGCCAACTTTCTATTCTCGTTTTACATGGCATTCATCAAAATCTAAACAATAAAATTCCTAACACGAGTATTTTTGTTTGGAGTTTTTGAGGAACTCGTGAATCTCTTCTCATTTGTCCTTTCAAAGCCGCACTCAACCGGCCGTTTTCCTTTTCCTTTATAACCAAGGCCGGTTTGCTTGTAATTGTGCTTTGGAGTGAATGTGTGTGCAACATTTAGAGTTTTGGATTTTTAGACTCTTCATTGCTTGAAGATCCTTTTTCCAAAATTACTCTTGAAGTTTGACATATCACGAGAGGAGTTAAATCCTAAGCCTATCTTGTCTCCACATTCTCTTTGACTCATAATAAGATCATCTAATGATTTAGATGCCTTAGTGAATGAGGCAATAACATTTTTGAGGTCATTCTCCTCTTTTCTATGGCAACTATTTCTCGCTATTAACTTAGCATTTTCACCTTTAAACTTTCATTCTCATCACTATTTGAGTTAGAGTACCCACTCCTTAGTCACCATTTGTGAGGTTTGGCTTTTGAGTATTTTTGTTTTCCTCATTTAGTAGTGTGTGTGAGGATTTAATGTGTTCAAAATCTTTCATCATTTTGCCTAATGAATCATAAAGATCGGTGGGTGATGAAGTGTGTGTGTCACGATCACTATCACTAGAGTCCGAGTTTGATGAGTTGGAGTGTACCTCATCTTCTTGGTCGGAGTTGATCTTGTTCCTTGGCCATTAAGCGGATCAGGGCTTCTTCTTCGTGAGTCACTTGAGTAGTCACTTCACTTTGCTCTCTGAATCGAGTTGTCTCTCTTGACTTGGCGGATTTCAGTGATCTCTGCGGCCATCATTGCCTTTTTCTTTTCTTCTTCTTCTTCTTTCTCAAGACCTTTCTTTCTTCTTCATTCTGTATTTGTTAACTACAGGATATGAGCGATCAATGGCATAGTGACTGGTTGTCTACAGTTCTAGCATAGATATTCACCTTTTGATCAGCTCTTTCCATTCTTGGATTGTCGACCCTTTGATATTGACTTTTTGATGATCTGTTCTCTTGGTTGGTCTATCTTCCCTTGATTTGGAGGGAGTGAGTGTCTTCCGGAAGATTCGCCCTTTCCTCTCTTGTAGTTCTTATTGAAGAACTTGTTGAACCTTTTAACCATCGGGGCTATTTTTCCGGATCAATGACTTCTTTGACCTCAACTCTCTTCCCATCTTTAACAATTAGAGCAAATTTGTTTTGGGTACAACTGTCTCTTCCTAGTCTTTTCTTCTCACTCAAACTCGTAGGCTTTGAGGTCCGAGAATAGTTCATGGTTGGATGTCTTTGATAGGTCCATGGAATGTCTTAGTGCCATGACCTTCATTTCCCATTCGGTGGAAGACTTTTTAGGATTTTCATACACATTTCCTTTTGTGTATATTCCTTTCCAAGTGTAGATAACTCATTGGTGATTTACGTGAATCGAGCATCCGGTTGATCCAGGTTTTCTCCCGAGATCATTTTGAAGTTCTCAAATTTTCAGACTGACCACCGATAATTTGTTTTCTTTGATTTGCTCACGAGCCTTCACAAATCAATGTTAGCTTGTCCCGCATTTCTTTAGCCGTTTTGCATGATTTGACTTTATTGAACATGGCTTTGTCCAAGGTTTTGTAAAGGATGTCCTTGGCTACATTGTCCAGGTTGTATCTTTTTTTTGTCATCATTTGTCCATTCGGTTCTTGGTTTTTCAACCATGGTGTCCGGGAGCAACATCCTCTTCTCCTTCACCGCAGCTCTTCTTCTGTTGTGTTCACCTTTAAGATTTGCGGTGGCCCACCCTCTATCACTATCCACATCTCATCATGTAATCTTTGATAGATGAGTCTGCATACGAATTTTCCAATCATCAAATTCTTCAATAGTGAACATAGGGATGCGTGTCAAATTTGCTTCCATGATAATAACTTTTAATGATAAAAAGAGTTTTGAAAGTTTAAGTACTAAAGCAGACTTTGAAAAGTTTGGAGATCTAGTTCATAACCGGTGCGGAGGGTTCAATGAACCAACCGCTCGATACCACTTGTAGGTCCCCGGGGTGTAAGTGTAAGGTTTAGAAGGGGGCGGGGTTGAATAAACCTTACCAAATTTTCGATTTAGTCCTTTAAAATATTGAGTGGATACTACATAGCCGTGTCCTAGGTGGACAGCCAATTTAGTTAATCAAGAGAGTTAGTCTCTCAACAGACTCAACCGAGATGTTGATGGAATAACTCGGTTTGTTGGTCTAAATTAACTCAATGTGGTTTGTTTTAGCGGAAGACTTAACACCCTTAAGTTTGGTTAAACAAGGATTTAGTGCTAGGTTTAGTACTTAGAAATTATCAAGTGGATAGCAAATTTATCAAAGATTTAAACAATTAAGATGCGAGGAATTAAAGTCTTTGAAATGTAAATGACACAATGAAATTTTTATAGAGGTTCGAAGATGGGTTAATTCTTCTACTCCTCTCTTCTCCAACTCCGGAGGAATCCACTAGGTATTGATCAATATACAAAGTGGTAAGCAGTCGGATACAAGTCTTGATCACACCGGTGACTTGATTCTTTGGGACTCGACCGAGACGCCTTGATCACTCGGCGAGGCTTCTCGCACGACTAGAAAGCCTTCTTCACAGGCGGCACGCCTTGCTACTACGACCCACTTGCTCAAGCTCTTTGGATTTGATCACGAAGCCCTCCAAAAGCTTAAGACTTGGTTCGACCTTGAACCTTCCTACAATCCTTCGTGGAATGTAGACCCCTTAATTTTCAGTATTTTCCTCTTCAACCGATTGAAGTTATCTTTCCTTCATAGGTGAGTGTTGGATTGATGTTCTTCGTAGTGTAGGCTTGAGGATTGAGAATATTTCAGGTTTCAGTTCTAATAATTGCTTGAACGTTTTGGTTCGGGTCCGTTACCCTTCTCAAAATCATTTCTCAGTCTTTTATAGTGATCTTTCAAAAATTTGCCCGTTGAAGAGATAGGCTTATTTTTGAAAGTCACTTGCGTCGTTGGCTTGTCTTGTTGCGATCCTTGGAATTGCCATTTCCTCGTATGAATTTTTTTTTTCACCTTTTCGAGTTCGACACGGTGTAGTGCTTCCCATTGGTTCATTCCTCTTGCACGCTCGGGTGAGCACTCGTGAGAAAGGTGGTATGGAGATATTACTTGTTTAAGTAATTCTCTTGATTTACGTGCAACGGATCTTTTTCGATTATCTCGACTTGACCGCATTTCTTTGCTTTCCCAGGTGACTTAGAGTCGCCTTCCAATCATGGATGACTCTTTTGTCACTTCAACTTGAGACTTGGCTTTTCTTGAGTTGACTTGACCGATACTCCACTCACCGCATCTCAATCGCTTCTTCAGAGAGTTCCGTCTACTCTTCTTTGCCATACTCATTTGTCTTGCAATGAGTCTTCCTTTAGTCTCCAGGTTGTCCTCTTGCATGTTTGGGCGTAGTTGACTTAACTCACTTGACCCCACCCTATTTATTACAATGCATTTTACAACAAGAATGGGGTGCCAACTTCCTATTCTAAGTTTTACATGGCATTCATCAAAATCTAAACAATAAATTTCCTAACAGGCTTGGTTTAACAACTAGCCAACCACCACTAAATCAAGAGTTCTTGGAATTTCATAGACCTAGGAATCGTCATATATGTCTTAACAAATCAAGTATCGTAGTGTTAGAAGTCTCATGTAAATTCAACCAACATCCATGTCAATCTATTCAAGACAATCAATTGCTTTGTATTTAAAAAATACAAATTATAAAGCTAATTCATGTGTAATTGGGCCAAGTTATTGACTAATAAATACTCAATTTGTTTCCTTGAAAAATCATATCTTTCGTCAACAAATTCAAAATAAATGGCAAACACACAAGCATTCCAAAGAAAAATTCTAATAGGAATGCAATCATATCCACCTCCAACTTAAAGATTCACATTGCCCTCAATGTGAGAGAAAGAGATGGACATCGACACAAAACACACAAAAACAACAGAAACAAAAATGAAAAGAAAGGGAAAAGAAGGAAAGAAACGACCTTACTGCGAGAGTGGAATCGATGCGGGGCGACCATTGGGCTATTCAGTCTAGGGATTTCACCGGCATATGCATATCTAACATGAATTTATAACAAAAACTCGAATACCATGAAAGTTCAAATTTGGTCAAGTAAGATAGAGGTGATACCAACACCCACCAAAATATCCAATTATTGACTCATGACTCCATAACAACCTATGACTTAATTAAAAAAAATAGAAAACAATGAACTATCGGGTTGCCTCCCGGTCAGCACTTTCTTTATAGTCATATAGCTGGACTACATCACCTTATTGTGGAGGTTTGTCGCGCGGATTGGTCACAATATTACCAAGTAAAGTTTCCTGTTCCGCAACGAGTTTCACATTCTGCCCAAACATGATAAAAACAAAAAAAATGACTAGATTAATAACAATAAGGTGTCCCTAATATCACAATCCCCGACAATGGCACCAAAAACTTGATGGCTCGGAAGCTACTCCTAAAAATAGCATAGGCAAGTGCACCTATCGTTTATAGCAAAGCTAAGCGAGTATCGAGTGTCATTCCCATGAGGACTATGAGTACTAGTAATTACCATCTCTTTATTATCTAGCTTACAAATTCGCCAAATAGTTTGTTGCATAATAAAAATAAAATAAAAGCAAATAAAAATGGAAGAGGCAACTAAGAATACGAAAGATATTAGATACACTCGAATTGGAAGATGATGGATATAAATGTATTTGAATGTGAATCCCTCTAGAACGTTTTTGTGATTTTACCAAAATAAATACAACCATAACCCTTGAGTTTTACCCATTCCTTAACATAGTTTCATGCTTCATGGACCGTAGGAATTCCTAAATTAAGTTAAACCCTCCGTCAAGGTGAATAACTCCTAACCTCAAGTTGATTAACAGAAACCTCTTTCTAGTTAAAACTCCCAAGATTGCATTATAGCGATTTGTGAATTCCCATATTAGGTTTGACCCTAATCCGGAAGATTTATGTCGTTCTATATCTAGGATTGCATCCAACTCCTTTTACTTAAGTTGGTTCAATTTCACCATGAATCTCCCAATTTCCCGATGAAAAATAAACTTTAAATCAATATTACACATATATCAATTCGAATAAACAAGAACAACATAAGTGAATTGCATAAAAGCATAAAAAACATATTTAAACATTGAAACCAATAATTATCACAAATAAGTTCTAGGGTTCATCACATTCAAACACTAGCTATTTAACTCATGATGGATTTGGATATGCAAACAACAATTAAACAAGAAGTTTTTCTCGAAATCAACATGAATACTTGAAGTTAAAACTTCCAAAATCAACATAAGACTCCCCTGTTGGATGTATGATGATGAAGTGGTGGTGTTCATCTTCATCTCCGAGCGATCTTCAATCTTTGTGCCTTAGCGCCTCTTCATGGTGATTCAAGCCTTCTAACTCTCTTCCTCACCACAATATGTGTTTCTCCTCTCCAAAATATGAACTAAATCTCAAAAATCTGATTTTCTATGTATGTCAATGAATATCTCCTTTAACCCACACTCTTGGCTTTTATAGACATTATTTTAGAGAAAGTATTCCTTAATAATGTCATCTTTTGATACTTTAATGCTCAATTTTATGAGTTGGGTTGTAAGAATCATTATTTTTATGTGATCAAGTGGGAAATTAAGAAGTTACTGTGCACAATGAGGTGTAAATGTGCAAAAAGAGTTGTCAAAAGGCTTGGTTGAAGTGATTTCCCAAAATACCCTTTAGAAATCGTGCAGAAACAGTCCAGAAGCACGCCCGTGCTCAAAACCACGGCCTAGCCTTGTTTTTCACGTATTTTGGGAGTTGCCAGAACAAGGTCGTGCTTAAAAGCATGGCCTGGTTGTGTACAGTACGATATGGCCATGTTTTTGCTCTTTTTTGGCTGATTAAAAGCATGGTCGTGTTTAAAAACACACCCTGGCCGTGTTTGTCTCGAAAGGCCCCGAAATGTCGGGTTTAGCTTGGGATTTCGAGTGTTTTTGCATCCATAAACCCCGGGATATGTTTTGACATGAATCCATGGTTCAAAATCCACGAAAAATAGCTCCGAATAAACAATCTACAACAATAAAAGCACCTCACAGTAATATGAACTATGTACAATCAAAAACTCATGAAACTAATAACAAAATAACTCAAATTATACTCAAATACACACATAAAACATGCCAAAAAAGACACTTATCAAACCACCTCCAACTTAGAACTTTGCTTGTCCTCAAGCAAAACATAAAACCATAATGAGGGATTCAATACTTCACAACACACAAGGAATATATTTAGACTTATCCTTATCAACGCAAATTAGCCATTAAGTAAAAATATAGTTTTGCAAAGCGATCGATTGTCAAGTAAAAACATTAATATCAATGATGCATATTTAGACTTGAACTCATCACTCCACGAATACTGATAGTTATGAACAACTCCAATTCAATAACGCCATGAAAATACAAGAATTCAATAGATCATTGTAGTTAGGCTACTAGTCATATAACCAAGCTTCTTGAACTTTTTTTTGGAATGAGAATTCAAGGAATATACATTCTCTCTTTTTTCGTTCTTTTTTTTTTGGACCTTTCGAGGCATGCTTCCACTATGTTTATATTTTGAATTTCCATTCAAACACTCCTAGGGTGGTTTCCCATACTCATATTCATGTCGCCGTTTTACGTAAAAGACAAACATGGGGCTCATGAATTCTCCTAGTTACTAAGCAACAACAAATAGAGGAGTATATCCTCGATTGGTCTCTTTTTTTTTTGCTTTTCTTTTCTTTCTTTCTTTCTTTTTTTTTTTGCTCTTTGGCTTGGTTTAACAACTAGCCAACCGCTACTAAATCAAGAGTTCTTGGACTTTCATAGCCCGAAGAATCGTCATATATGTCTTAACAAATCACGTATCGTAGTGTTAGAAGTCTTATCTAAATTCAACCCACATCCATGTCAATCTATTCAAGACAATCGATTGCTTTGCATTTAAAAAATACAAATTATAAAGCTAATTCATGTGTAATTAGGCCAAGTTATTGACTAATAAATACTCAATTTGTTTCCTTGAAAAATCATATCTTCCATCAACAAATTCAAAATAAATGGCAAACCCACAAGCATTCCAAAGAAAAATTCTAACAAGCATGCAATCACATCCACCTCCAACTTAAACATTCACATTGTCCTCAATGTAAAAGAAAGAGATGAACAAAAACACACAAAACACTCAAAAAGTAAAGAAACTAGAAGAAACATAAAAGAGATGGAAAAAGAAAAACACGACCTTACTACAAGAGTGAAATCGATGTTGAGCGACCATTCTTCGTCACCATCTTCATACCTATTCAAGCATAAATAATACACAACTCGAATACCGTGAAGGCTCAAATCTTTTCGATTAAGACAACAAAGAAAGATGTTCAGAGTTTTTTTTTACATGACCCAAAAATAATCAAAATGTGGTTTGAAAATGACTCTAAGGACTTGTGATTTTTAGAAAGAAAATAACAATAAAAATTAAAAAAAATGCATACAAACATCGGGTTGCCTCCCGGGTAGCGCTTCTTTAGAGTCATATAGCTGGACTAATTCACCTAAATGTGAAGATTAGTCGGGTGGAGCCTTGAACTTATGAAAATCCCTTTGGCATTTAGTAGAACTACCTCCAACTTCAAGTTTCAAAATGTGCTCTTTGACCTTTCGGGTCCCTATTTTGTATATAACCTTCCTAAGAAGATTATTTTTCGTGGGTTTGCCTGCACCTTGAACAAAACTTTTCTCCAAGAGATTTTTAAATTTCTCATCATGCAAAGGAATTCAAGCAACAAAAGGACAAGTAGTATCATTTTCAATATCAACATGAATTTTAAAGATTATTTGTTCATTCCCCACTCTCAAAGTTAATTTTCCCTAATGCACATCAATGATTGATTTTGCTGTAGCCAAGAAAGAACGCCCAAGAATTAGAGGAACCTCAATATCATCATGCATGTCAAGAATAACAAAATCAACTGGGAATATGAATTTATCAATCTTGACTAACACATCATTAATAATACCTCTAGAATGTTTAATCGATTTATCGGCTAATTGAATGTTCATCCTAGTAGGTTTAAGTTCACCTAATCTCATATGCTTGAATGTTTCATAAGACATCACATTAATACTAGCTCCTAAGTCAGTAGTGCCCTATCAACAGGTAAACCATCAATTGTACAAGGAATAATAGAACTTCCGGGGTCATTAAATTTTTGTGGTAGTTTATTGGAAGATTCAATTGCACATTTGATAATTCGTTAAGCTTATTTTAATTAGAAATGATGTCATTTAGATCCCTTCCATGCTTCAAAAGAGGTGGAACAAATGGAATATTGGTATGTAATTGTTTGAACGATTTGAGGTACTTACCAAATTTGTCCTCCCTTATCTCTTCTTCGGTTAGACTCAGGTAGGGGATCTTGGGCTTGTATTCTACAGCCACCTTTTTCCTGAGCTCCTCTTTGGGTATGCCATCCTCCACATATTTCAGCATGGGGGTGTTGGCACAATCGTGTCCATGTGGGAAACTAATGGTAATTGCCTTTACGTGCTCCCTTGGGTTTAGCTCAGTGTTACCCGGCAAACTCCCATGTGGTCTTTCGGAAATTATTTTCGCAATCTGGCCTATTTGGTTTTCCAAATTATGTTTAGATGCCTCTTGATTTCTTAAGGATGTTTCGACTGCCTGAAAATGACATCTGTTGATTGCACAAACTTTGTCATAAGTTTTTCCAAGTTAAGCTTACCTTGAGTTGGTGGGAATCCGGGAGGCATGTGCAGATTAGGATTGGGATTAGGCTGTGGTTGACCTTGATTACCCCAACTAAAATTAGGATATTGTCGCCACCCAGGATTGTATGTGTTGCTGAAAGGATTATTTGGGCGATTTCTGGCTTGATTCCCAACGTAATTGGCCTGTTCAGCTTGCGGTATTGTTGTGGGCACTCCTGGTGATTATGGGATCCTCCACAAGTTTCACAAGATAAAATGTGCAATGGTGGTGGTTTAGAAGCCGTTAGATCGTCGATTTTTTGGGTCAAAGCTTTGACCTGTGCAGCTAACGTAACCACCGCATCTACATTATACACACTCACTGACCTGTTAGTTTTACCTCGTACGGATTGCCATTGGTAGCCGTTCATGGCCATTCCTTCAATTAAATCTTGAGTTGTTTCTGGCGTTTTGTTATTAAGAGTTCTCCCGACTGCTGCATCGATCATTTGTCTTGTTGCAAAAAGTATCCCATTATAAAATGTTTGGACTTCCATCCAAATAGGTAGGCCATGATGTTGGCATTTCTGCAACAATTCCTTGAATCTTTCCCATGTATCGTACAAGGTCGTATCATCTTCTTGAGTGAATGAAGAGATTTCATTCATCTATCGTGCAGTTTTTGCCGGTGGAAAATACTTCAAAAGGAAATTTTCAGCCATAATGTTCCATGTTATAATTGTTCCTTTTGGTAAAGTATTTAACCACTTTTTAGCTCATTCCCGAACAGTAAATAGGAATAGGCGTAAGCGAATGGCATTGTCAGAGACCCCGTTGATTTTGAAGGTATCACAAATTTTGCGAAAATTTGCGATGTGATTATTGGGATCTTTGTCTGGTAGACCGTCGAATTGAACAAACTGTTGCACCATTAGAATAACATTTGGTTTGATCTCAAAATTATTGGCGGCAACAGTGAGCCTTATAAAACTTGACGATGTGCCTTCCATAGATGGCTTGGCGTAATCGTACATAGTTCTTTGTAGTTTATCCGCAATGACAAAATCCTTGCTTTCGTCTATATCCTCCTCGTGGTCTGTATTAGTACTTTCCTCTGTGTTGCTATCGGCGGTCTCGCGCTTCCTGTCTCGACGACGAGTAGGCATGCACTGCGATAAATAAAGAAGGTAAGTGTAATTCAAGACTTACAAATATAGATAAGGAGAAAAACAATGGTAAAATAAATAAATAAAAAAATAATTAAATTAACAAAAATAATGTGTTCCTAATATTACAATCCCCGGCAACGGCGCCAAAAACTTGATGGCTCAAAAGCTACCTTTAAAACCTTAGGCAAGTGCACCTATCATTTTATAGAATAGATTGTTGAGTACCGAGTGTCACTCCCACGAGGATTGTAAGTACTAGTAATTACCGTCTTTTTGTTATCTAATCTAGTAATTTTCAGAGTTTTTGTTAGGTAAAAATAGAAAATGAAAAACAAAGAATTTGAAATAATCACAACTTACCATAGATCAAATAAAAGGAGATTGTAGAATAAGAAATCAAGAGCTAGAAATGTGTTTGAATGTAAATCCCTCTAGAATGTTTTTATGATTTAACAAGATAAAGATACAACCAAAAGCCCTTAAGCAAATATCATCATCTTTTAATAAAATCTCATATTTTATGGACCGTAGAAATTCCCGATTTAAGTTAAACTCTTTTTCAAGGTGAAAAACTCCTAATCTCAAGTTGATTAACTGAAAAATAGCCTAGGCAAGTGCACCTATCGTTTATAGCAAAGCTAAGCGAGTTCGAGTGTCATTCTCATGAGGACTATGAGTACAAGTAATTACTGTCTTTTTATTATCTAGCCTACAAATTCGCCAAATAGTTTGTTGCATAATAAAAAAAATAAAAGCAAATAAAAATGGAAGAAGCGACTAAGAACACGAAAGATATCAGATACACTCGAATTGGAAGATGATGGATATAAATGTGTTTGAATGTACATCCCTTTAGAATGTCTCTGTGATTTTACCAAAATAAATACAACCATAACCCTTGAGTTTTAACCATCCCTTAACATATTTTCATGCTTCATGGACCGTAGGCATTCCTAAATTAAGTTAAACCCTCCGTCGAGGTGAATAACTCCTAACCTCAAGTTGATTAACTGAAACATCTTTCTAGTTAAAACCCCCAAGATTGCATTATAGCGATTTATGAATTCCCATATTAGGTTTGACCCTAATCCGAAAGATTTATGTCGTCCTATAACTAGGATTGCATGCAACTCCTTTCACTTAAGTTGGTTCTATTTCACCATGAATCTCTAGATTTCCCGATGAAAAATAAATTTCAAATCAATATTGCGCATATATCAATTCGAATAAACAAGAATAACATAAATGAATCGCATAAAAGCATAAGAAAACATATTTAAACATTCAAACCAATAATTATCACAAATAAGTTCTAGGGTTCATCACATTCAAACACTAGCGATTTAACTCATGATGGATTTGAAAATGAAAACAACAATTAAACAAGAAGTTTCTCTCGAAATTAACATGAATACTTGAAGTTAAAACTTCTAAAACCAACATAAGACTCCCCTGTTGGATGTATGATGATGAAGTGGTGGTGTTCATCTTATTCTCCAAGCGATCTTCAATCCTTGTGCCTTAGCGCCTCTTCATGGTGATTCAAGCCTTCCAACTCTCTTCCTCACCACATTATGTGTTTCTCCTCTCCAAAATATTAACTCACATCTCAAAAATGTGATTTTCTATGTGTACCAATGAATATCTTCTTCAACCCACACTCTTGGCTTTTACAGACATTATTTTGGAGCAAGTATTCCTTAATAATGTCTGTAGGTCCCAAGGGGTGTGAGTAAGGTTTAGAAGGGGGGGTTTAATAAACCTTACCCACTTTTCGATTTAGTCCTTTTAAATTAGTTCAGTGTTAATTTCACAGCTATGTCCTTGATGGACAACTAAGTTAGTTAACCAAACAGAGTTAGCCACTCAACAGACTCAACTGAGCTGTTGATAGAATAACTTAGCTGTTTAGTCCAATACTTAACTCGACTGTGATGAGATTTTCAGCGAAAGACTTAACACCCTTGAATTTGGTTTAAATGTGTTTTAACACTTGGTTTTAGCTCTTTGTTAAATATCAACTGGATAGCAAATTATCAGCAGATATTAATTAATATGCAGTGAGTAAATGCTGAAATATAAATGACACAATAAATTTTATAGAGGTTCGAAGATGGGGTAATTCTTCTAATCCTCTCTTCTCCAACTCCTGGAGGAATCCACTAAGTATTGATCGTAGTACAAAGTGGTTATCACCCGGATGCAAGTCTTGATCACACGCCTAACTTGATCCTTTGGGACTCGATCCTGGAGATGCCTTGGTCACACAAACTGGTGGCTTCTCGTCCGACTCGAACTTCTTCTTCACAGGCGGTTGTCTTGCTACTACGACTCACTTGCTCAAGATTCTTGGATTTGATCACGAAGCCCTCCAATAACTTGAGACGGGTTCGACCTTGAACCCTTTCTCTGATCCTCCTTGGAATGTATACCCCTTTTGATTCTTCAAAAGTTTCCTCTTCAACAGATTTGAAATTGTCTTTCCTTCACGACTTGGTGTTGGATTGATTTCCTTCAAAATTTAGGCTTGAGGATTTGTTTGAATAACTTAAGAATATATTTGCAGTTACAAACTTGAATAATAGCTTGAGTGTTCGTGGTTTGAGGTAACCTTTCTCTCATAGTGATTCCTCGGCCTTTTTTATAGTGAACTTTCAAAAATCGCGCCGTTGAAGAGATAGGTGATTTCAAAAGTCATTGTATTCGTTGGCTTGTCTTGTTGCGATCCTTGATCTTGACATTTTCTCGTATTAAATGAACATTCAACTTTTAGTCGACCACAAGGTGCAGTGCTTCCCATTGGTTTATTCCTTTTGCACGCTTCGGGGTCGAGCACTTTAAGACATGGCAAAGCATGGAAGTATTACTTGTTTAGGTAATATTCTTGACTTCAGGCAATGGATTCTTTTCGATTGTCTTAACTTGGTGTCTTTCCTTAACTTCCCCAGGTGACTTGAGTCGGCTCCCAATCATGGATGACTCATCATGTCACTTCAACTTGAGACTTGGCTTCTTGAGTTGACTTGATCGACACTTCATACAACAGATGTATCATTTGATACACTTTCAGTCAAGTTCTTGTCTTCTTTTCCTTGCTATACTCAGCTGCTTCACAGTGGAGTCTTCATCCCAGTCTTTTGTTGACTTCTTGTATGTCCAGGCGTAGCTGACTTGACTCAGCTAGTACACCCCTATCTATTACAATGCAAATTACAAAGAAAATGGGGTGCCAACTTTCTAGTCTAAGTTTTACATGGCATTCATCAAAATCTAAACAATAAATTTTCCAACAATTTCCCCCTTTTTGATGATGCCAAAACTTAAAACATACATACAAAATGTAAATAGCAGAGATACATACAGACAATGTAGAAACAGAGAATGTATGCGTAGAATTGATCCTTTTATTGATCATAACATTCTTGTCCTGTACACAACTGTTTACAAAGTGTATCAGAGCATCATGGCGTTCTATATCTACGCAAATAAATATAGAAATTCTAGATTCTTATTCAATGTACAGAAGACTTACATACATATGCATTTACAATAGTAAAATACATGAAGGGGTGGACAGCAACACTTCATCGGCTTCGATGTCTCCTTCTTTCTTCTTCAGCTCTATCGTCTTCTGGTCTCTTTCTCTTCTTTTCTTCTTCACCGCTTTCTTTTCTCGTAAATCTTCCGGTAGCTTCATTTTTTTTTTCTTCTTTCTTGTCTTTCTTCCCACAAATTTGAGTTTGTCTTTTATTTTCTTCTTCAATCCTCTTAACATAGTCAGCATTCTTCCTTACCACTTCCCCTGTTGGCTACTTCATCATACCCAGCCCAATAGATGCCTCATTTCTTTCCTGGATCTATATATTCAATATTTTTGGGCAGAGGTCTAGGTCTAAAACCTCTTCCTCCACTACTTCTACCTCTTCCTCCGGGTGTGTATTCAGATCGAGGCCTTTTTCTTTCTAGTAGAGTGACCAACAGAGGATCGCTAGGAGTCCTGCGCATGTCGGCTTCTTCTTCGACAAACTGAGGCCTTTTTCCCAATACAAGTCCCAGGCTTGGGCTATGGACATGCCTTCGAAGTATCCTTCGGATTCGAGCATTTTGAATTCATTGACTGATCTAGGCTCGGTTCCGACGTCTGAAATGGCAGTAGTTTCTCTTCCTGCTAGAATGCCTCTCGTATTGTTTCAATATGTCCATCACACAGGCATCCATTTTTCCTTCAACCTCCTTCATTCCTGCTTCTACTATTTTCCTCTTTTCAGACATGGGCACAGCAGAGTGTTGGAGCGGCAGAGTCACTGGGAGTTTGCTTATGATGTCAGCTATGACAAGTCCTTGTTGAGGGGTTCTAGCAACCATTAAAGTCATATCCTTTGAACCTTCCCCTCAACGGATTTTCCTTTTCTTTTTCTTCTCGCTCTTCTTGTTTTTTCTTCGCTTCTCAACTTGCGTCCTTCTTCTCAAAGAATCGATTCTTTCAACGTCTTTAGGTATTTCTCTTCCCCTTTTGGCATAATCAAAGGAGAGAGAAACCCCGAAACATGCCCAGCAAGCATGAAATCTAGGCGGTGATAGTGAGTTTCGCTGGATTCTGCTGCGGAGTATTTCGCTTTCAAATTTCGAGCGAGTGGCTTTTGATTCTATTTGTCACCAACTTCATTTCAGCCATGAGAAGGCTGAATTTTTCATTCATATTCTCCTCTACGCGCAGAAGTTCTTTTCGATGAAATTCACGCAGCAGTTCCATTTCCGTGGTATGAGATTCATGCATTCTATCAATATTTTCTTGCATTCTTCTCTTCATATCAGCGTTATCAGCGCTCCAGATCAACATCTTGTTGTACAATACCTTAATGTATCGAACCTGTTCCACACGCATTGTTTCTTTCGCTATTGCCACCATTTTCGGATCGACTATGATTCCACGCAGACGACCATAAGATTAGCATCTCGTTATCCGCCGCATATCCAATGAGGGCTGGTGCCTTTCCATCTTCTCTATCTCCGAAAATATTGCCTTGAAGACTTTCGAACCTCATTTGTCACCTCTGTCTCGGTGGCGGCCAAGCAAAGATCAAAATCAAAAGTTCTTTGGGACGATGGTATCTATGGGAATGAATGGATCAGTTTATGGAAACGTCGTTGATCTCTAGCGATCCTTCATCAAGATCGGCGACTCTAGTGAGAAAGGGAAAGTTTGTTCAAATGCATCATCACGGACATAGAGAATCTATTCAATCGTGACTTGTGGCCGTGATGTGCCTGGTTGAGTCGATTCTCGCTGCAGCGTTGGGAGCTGCGTAGTAGATCGTTATTCAACAGGGGTCTGTTGTGGTATGGACCCGGTGGTGAGCCTCGATGTCTCAACAACCTTCATCGGTCTCATTTGGTTTTTCCATTTGAGTTGTCCGGTCCTCGGCCGTGTCGAGCATCGTCGGATGATGATGAGACTTGAAGTGGTGGCTCATCATCAAAATTGAACTTTTGAGGAGCAGCCTTGAATTCTCGGCTTACTCGTCCGGGAAGAACATCCTCATTTTGAGTCGTTTGGGGAGCTTGCAATGTGGGGGATGACTCAGCTTCATCTTCACCGTCGATCCTAGAAAAGTTACATCGGGGTTGTCTTGGGAATCGTGAAGGGCACTAATCTCCTTCTCGTTGCATCAATGATAACATGAGGGATGTTCTCAGACTTCTTCCTCTTTACCTCGGGAAGTCTCAACCTCCCTTAGGCCTTCAAGCCTCTTGTAGTCTCAACTGCAGCAAGGCCTTGGATATTTCCTTCGACTGAGACTCACTGTCTTGGGGTCTTCTACAGTGGCATCCACAGAGTCTCAACTTCGTGGATTGCACTTTCATTGCCCAGTGTTAACTCCCGGGCGTAACCATCATGTGCCTCGATCTGCGTGGCAGCCCCACCCTACAGAAGCGGTTGGCACTTCATTTGAGACAATCTCAACCGTCCGAGCTTCCTTAGTGATAACTTGTTGTGTTTCGCTTTTTTTTCCTTATCCACTTTGCCTCCGAGATTCATGGTGGAGTTGGATTGGGGTCACTCTTCTCCAAACCGCAGTGGATGGAGTTTCCCACCGGCACACCGGTGAAGTGACTTTGATTGGGGTCACTCTTCTCCAAACTCCGGTTGTTTCTCGTGAGTGTTCAGCCATTGGGGCGGTGGTGAGACACCTTTAATAGGGGTTAGCTCGAGTTGGGTCCTCGAATTCCCGGTTTCATCGCCATTTCCCTTAGAACCCTCCTCGAGTGAGTGGGGGAAGTGGTCGCAAAGAACATGATTTGCAATCTGGCCGCACCACTCCCATAGGGTCAATTTCACCGTGATTTGGAAGACTCTCCGGTCCTTCCATCAACCGTTGCTCATGCATCATCCTGGATTCCCGCATGGCTTGCCTGCATTTCTAGCTTCTTGTCGCAAAGAAGAGGTCCAAATCTTCATCACTTTTCGAAAGTATGTCAAGATGTGGATGAGTGTGATCGATGGTTCCGATTAGAGGACAAATCGGCTTTCGACGAGCTTCGCTTCCTCTCGCTGCCCTAGCCTGTTTGTTTTCCTTTCGAATGTGCAACATGTTGATGCGATTATCCTCATCAAGGGCTTGCAAAGATCAGATCAACTTAAAGGAACCTGAATAACTCATCTTCCTCCTCAATAAACTCGAAAGTGTTCAAATTGCACCCTAGAGTGACTCAAATTCCACTTTCTCCATTCTCGCAGACGATTTTGGACGTCTGGATATGGTGGAGATAGCATGATCACATCATCGTCATCATCTTTCTGCGGTACCTCTTTCTCAGGAATGGAATATAGTAGAGCTTGCTGCTCTTCACCCTCAGCAGCGTCTGTTGCAAGCGGAGACACAGCCCTGTCGACGGGAGACTTAGCTGTCTCGGCTATTACTTGTTCCTCAACTGTTCTGTCTACATCTGGGTCTTCGACTTGCCTCTGCTGATCGGCCTCAACAGACTTGGCGGTTTCATCAATTATCTCTGTAGACTCTACTTCTCCAGCTGTTTCAACAATTTATTCCAGCTGAGTGGTAGACTCAGCTGTTTTCTCAAGCTCTGAACGCTTGAAGATTCTTCTTCTTCTCTTGGTTTTCACAAGAGGAACGCCTGCAGTTCTACTTCCTCCGGTTCCTCGATAGTAAAGGCCTGTGGGGTTGCCTTAGAGGCAGCGCTTTCTCGTCTTCTTGGCGATCCTCTTCTCTTCTTCATTCCCGGGAGAAGGTACTAAGGATTCCTTTCTCTATCGGCTGCGCAGGGGCAGGAGACATGGTCGCAGGGCAGTGGACTACCTGTAGGGCAGTGTGAGTTGTTTTCTTTGCCGCATGGGCGTAGATCTTCTGAAGGGCGGCGCCTTTCTTCTTGGGAGGAGGCAGCCTTGTTTCCTCGTGGTCACCAAGGGCGCCTTTCTTCGAATACCGTGAAATCATCAAATATATATATATATATAATTCTTTTTTTTTTTTTTTTTTGAGTTTTTTTTTTTTTTTTTTTTGAAAATTTTTTTAATTAAAACACGGCCGTGTTCAAGATTTAATTTTTTTTTCGGTCAAAAAAAAAAAAAAATTTTTTTAAATTTTTTTTTTTTTTTTGAAAAACACCGTGCTTGAAAAGACGGCCTGGCGTGTTCTGCATTTAATTTTTCCTACAAAACCTTGGATTTTTTTAACACGGCCGGGGGTGTGTTCGCGGGTGGGTGATTTAACACGGCCGTGCTTTTTAAGCACCGGGCCAGACCGTTTTTTTTTTTTTTTTTTTAAATTTTTTTTTAAATTCCCAAGTAATAAAAAAAAATTAAGTAAAAGAAAATGCACACAAAATGCCGGGTTGCCTCCGGTTAGCGCTCTTTAAAGTCGTATAGCTGGACCGTTTACCCAAATGTGGAGATTAGTCGGGTGGAGCTTTGGACTTATGAAAATCCTTTAGGTATTTAGTAGTATTACCTCCAACTTTATGCCTCAAAATGTGCTCTTTGAACTTTCCGGTCCCCTTTTCTCGGCATAAGCTTCCAACATGGACTTTGAACAACACTTTCCTCCAAGAGATTTTTAGATGTTTCATCGCGGCAACGAAATTGAAACGGCAAAAGAACAAGTAGTATCCTTTTCAATATCAACATGAATTTTAAAAATTACTTGTTCATCCCCACCCTCAAAGTTAATTTTCCTCATGCACATCAATGATTGATTTTGCCGTAGCAAGAAAGAACGCCCAAGAATTAGAGGAACCTCAATATCATCATGCATGTCAAGAATAACAAAATCAATCGGGAATATGAATTTATCGATCTTGACTAACACATCATTAATAATACCTCTAGGATGTTTAATCGATTTATCGGCTAAGTGTATGTCCATCCTAACAGGTTTCAGTTCACTTAATCCCATATGCTTGAATGTTTCATATGACATCACATTGATACTAGCTCCTAAGTCAGCTAGTGCTCTATCAACAGGTAAACCATCAATTGTACAAGGGATAATAAAACTTCCTGGATCATTACATTTTTGTGGTAGATTATTGGAAGAACATTTATCATTCAATTGCACATTTGATAGTTCGTTAAGCTTATTTTCATTAGAAATGATGTCATTTAGATGCTTAGCATGCTTTGAAAGAGGTTGAACAAATGGAATATTAGTATGTAGTTGCTTGAATGACTCAAGGTACTTACCAAATTTGTCCTCCCTTCTATCTTCTTCGGTTAGACTCCGGTAAGGGATCTTGGGCTTTGTATTCGGCGACCACTTTTTTCATGGGCTTTTCTTCGTGTTTGTCGTCCTCCACATATTTCGTATGGTGGCGTTGGCATAATCATGACCATGTGGAAAAATCGATGGTGATTGCCTTTACGTGCTCCGTTGGGTTTGGCTCGGTGTTACCTGGCAAACTTCCTTGTGGCCTTTCGAAATCATTTTTGCAATCATCTATTTGGTTTTCCAGATTATGGATAGATGCTCTTGATTTCTCAAGGATGTTTCCACCGCACCGAATCGGGTATCTGTTGATTGCACAAACTTTGTTATAAGATCTTCCAAGTTATGCTTACCTTGATTTGGTGAAACCGGAGACGTGTGTAGATCGGGATTGGGATTAGGTCGTGGTTGGCCTTGGTTTCCCAACCGAAATTAGGATGTTGTCGCCACCCAGGATTGTATGTGTTGTTGTAAGGATTACTTGGGTAATTTCGCCTTGATTCCCAACGTAATTAGCCTGCTCATTCGGTGTGAGGTATTGTGTGTGGGCGATCCCGATGATTATGCAATCCTCCGCAAGTTTCACAAGATAAAACATGCGGTGGTGGTGGTTTAGAGCCACTAGATCGTCGATCTTTTGGGTCAAAGATTCGACTTGTGCGCAGCTAGTGTAACCACTTTGCATCCGCATTATAAACACCCACTGCTCGTTAGGGTTACCTCGCACGGATTGCCATTGATAGCCATTCATGGCCATCCCTTCTATGAGATCTTGGCGGCTTCGGGTGTTTTATTATTCAATGTTCCCCCCCGCCGCATCAATCATTTGCCTCATCGATGAGAGTAGCCCGTTGTAAAACGTTTGGACTTGCATCCAAATAGGAAGACCATGATGTGGGCATTTTCGCAAAGAATTCTTTGAATCTCTCCCAAGTGTCGTACAAGGTTTCATCGTCCTCTTGAGTGAATGAAGAGATCTCATTCCTCAATCGTGCGGTTTTAGCGGGTGGGAAATACTTTAGCAGAATTTTTCCGCCATAATGCTCCATGTTGTGATTGTTCCCTTCGGTAAAGTGTTTAGCCATTGTTTAGCCCGCCCCCGAAGAGTAAATGGGAACAAGCGTAAACGGATGGCATCGTCGGAGACTCTATTTATTTTGAAAGTATCGCAAATTTCGAGGAAATTCGCGATATGATTATTGGATCTTCGCCCCGGAGGCCGTCAAATTGAACAAATTGTTGCGGATTTGAATGACATTCGGTTTGATTTCAAAATTATTGGCCGCAACAAATGGGCCTTACGATGCTAGATGACGTGCCGTCCATGGATGGTTTGGCATAATCATACATAGTTCTTTGTTCATCCGCCATGACGAAATCTTTACTTTCGTTAGTATCCTCTTCGTGGTCCGTGTTAGTACTTTCCTCGTGTTGCTACCGGCGTGTGTCGCTTCCAAATTTGGGGACGAGTAGGCATGCACTGTGGTCAACAAGAAGGATAAGTATAATCCAAGACTTACAAAGATAGATACCTAGAAAGACAATTAATGAAAATAAAAAAATGATTAAATTAACAAAAATAAGGTGTTCTTAATATTACAATCCCCGGCAACGGCGCCAAAAACTTGATGGCTCAAAAGTTACTCTAGAAAACCATAGGCAAGTGCACCTATCGTTTTGTAGTATAGATTATTGAGTACCTAGTGTCATTCCCACGAGGATTGTAAGTACTAATAATTACCGTCTTTTTGTTATTTAATCTAGCAATTTTTAGAGTTTTGTTTGTTTAATGAAAATGAAAAATAGAGAATTTTAATATAATTGCAACTTACAAAAGATCAAATAAAAATAGATTGTAGAATTAAGAAATCAAGAGCTAGAAATGTGTTTGAATGTAAATCCCTCTAGAATATTTTTGTGATTTAACAAGATAAAAATTCAACCATAATCCCTTAAGCAAAAACCAACCTCTTTTAGTAAAATCTCATGTTTCATGGATCGTAGAAATTCCCGATTTAAGTTAAACCTCTATCGAGCGAATAACTTCTAATCTCAAGTTGATTAACTGAAATCTCTTTCTAGTTAAAACTCCCAAGACAAAGATTATAATGATTTGTGAATTCCCATATTAGGTTTGACCCTAATCCGGAAGATTTATGTCGCCCTATATCTAGGATTGCATGCAACTCTTTTCACTTATAAACTTCAAATCAATATTGCGCATACACCAATTTGAATGAATAAAGCATAATATAAGTGAATCACACAAAACATGAAGATTTTATTAAAAACATACAATCCTTAATCACAAATTCATTCTAGAGTTCATTACATTCAAACACTAGAAATTTAGCTACACATGGCTTTGTCAAAAGAGTATATTACACAAGAAGATATGAATAAAATGAACATGGTGTACTTACCTCTTATTCAAGACCAATATAAGACTTCATCCTTGGTTGATTGCAATGATGTTGAGCTCCAAGCCTTCTCCTCTATTGCTCTTCAACTTCCAACTCTACCTCTCTTTTATCCTCTCAATGTATTTTGCTTTGAAACTTAGAATATACAATGAATATACAATGAATCTCTCTATCAATGAATACTACATGAATTATATATCTCCAACTCAAACTCTTGGCTTTTATAGGCACCATCTTTGTGAAAGAACACATCAATAATGCTAACAAATGCTCCACTTCCATGGTTGTTGGTTGAATCATTGTGTGCACATTCATGGTTGAGTTGGTTGAATCATTGTGTCCACATGACAATTGAGGGAATAATAGAGCTTGGTGCATCAAAATGAGGTGTAAAAGTTGCTCAAAGGTTGTCAAAAAGCAGAAAGGGAAAGTCTCCATAATTTCCGCCAAAGAAAAACGGTCGACGAAAAGCACGCCCGTGCTTTAAAAAGACGGCCAGGCCGTGTTCGCGGATTTTCCCGAACACGGCCGTGCTTGGAAAAGCACGGCCTGGCCGTGTTTGGTATGTCGGGTCGAAAAATTGCTCGTTTTTGACTTTTAAAAAGCACGGCCGTGCTTAAAAACACACCCCGCCCGTGTTTGACTGAAAAGGCCCGAAATGACGCGTTTAGCTTGGGATTTTGAGTGTTTTTGCATCCGTAAAACCCGGGTATGTTTTGACATGAAACCATGGCCCAAAATTCACCAAAAACAGCTCGAAATCATCAATCTACACCAATAAAAGCACCTCGAGTAATGTGAACCATGTACAATCAAAAATTTATGAAACTAACAATAAAATAACTCAAATCATACTTAAATATACACATAAAACATGCATAAAAAGACCCTTATCAATGTACCAAGTCAATTTGAAGTGACAGATGAGTCTTCCAATGATTAGGAGCCGACTAAGTCACCTAGGGAAGTTAAGGAACTCGGTCAAGTCAAGACAATCGAAAAGAGTCCGTTGTACGTAAGTCAAGAAAGTTACTTAAATAAGTAATACTTCCACGTTTTGCAATATTCTAAAGTGCTCAGTCCCAGAAGCGAGCAAAAGGAATAAACCAATGGGAAGCACTGCACCTGTGTCAGGCTCTGAAAAGCTGAAGGTTTATTTAATACGAGGTAATGTCAATCTCAAGGGTTGCAACAAGATAAGCCAACGACCACTAGTGTCTTTTGAAAATCAGTCTATCTCTTCAATGGACAGATTTTTGAAAGAGGACTATAAAAGGCTGAGGAATCACTTTGAGAGAGGTTTACCTGAACCACGAACATTCAAGTTATCATTCGAGTTGTGACCTACAAAAATATTCTCAAGTTATTCAAGCTATTCCTCAAGCCTAAACTTCGAAGGAAATCAATCCAACACCAAGCTGTGAAGGAAAGACAACTTCAAACTGTTGAAGAGGAAACTTTTGAAGAATCAAAAGGGGTCTACATTCCAAGGAGGACTATAGAAAGGTTCAAGGTCGAACCAGTCTCAAGTTATTGGAGGGCTTCATGATCAAATCCAAGAAGCTTGAGCTAGTGAGTCGTAGTAGCAAGCGCACCTGCCCCGTGAAGAAGCCGAGTCGGACGAGAAGCCACTGTGTGACCAAGGCATCTCATCGAGTCCCAAAGGATCAAGTCATTTGTGTGTGATCAAGACTTACATCCGGATCGATAACCAATTTGTACGCCGATCAATACTTAGTGGATTCTTCCAGAGTTGTAGAAGAGAGGATTAGAAGAATTACCCCATCTTCGAACCTCTATAAAATTTATTGTGTCAACGACTTCGGTCATAGGAATTTAGACCACCTACGACTTATTGCATATTATTTAATATCTGCTTAAAATTTGCTATCCAACTAATATTTAACAAAGTGTTGAAACCAAGTGTTAAAACAAACTTAAACCAAATTCAAGGGTGTTAAGTCTTCCGCTGAAAATCTTATCACAACCAAGTTAAGTATAAGACTAAGAAGCTGAGTTATTCTATCAACAACTCAGTCAGGTCTGTTAAGTGGCTAACTCTGCTGGTTAACTAACTTAGTTGTCCATCAAGGACATAGCTTTGAAATTAACTCTGAACTTATTTAAAAGGACTAAATCGAAAAGTTGGTAAGGTTTATTCAACCCCCCATTCTAAACCTTACTTACACCCCTTGGGACCTACACATGAGGTTTGAGAATTATCACACAGTTCTTTGTTTGTGGATCCAAAAATGATGTCATCCACATATATTTGAACAAGCAGAATACTCTCTCCATCTTGAATTCTGAAGAGTGTTCTATCCACTTTGCCTTTGGTGAATCCATTATCTGTCAGAAATTGAGAGAATGTATCATACCATGCTCTAGGTTCGTGTTTCAATCCATATAGAGCTTTCTTCAGCTTGTACACATTATCTCCAAGAGTCTTCTGCTCAAATCCTGGAGGTTGTTCAACATAGACTTCTTCTTCCAATAATCCATTCAAGAATGCACTTTTTACATCCATTTGGTATACAATGAAGTTCTTGTGTGCAGCATAGGCAAGAAACATCCTTATTGGTTCTAATCTTTCAACAAGGGCAAAGGTTTCATCAAAATCTATTCCTTCTTCTTTGCAATATCCTTTGGCTACCAGTCTTGCTTTGTTTCTTACCACAAAACCGTCTTCATTCATCTTGTTTCTGAACACCTATTTTGTGCCAATGACATTTTGATGGGTTGGTCTTTGAACCAATTCCCATACTTTATTTCTCTCAAATTGATTCAGCTCTTCTTGCATGGCTTGAATCCAATGTGTGTCATCCAGTACTTGGGACACATATTTAGGTTCTATTTGGGAAATAAAACAAGTGAACATTGCTTCTTATTGAGCTCTTGATCTGGTTCTTACACCATCTCTTACATCTCCAATGACTAGCTCTGGTGGATGGTCTCTCAGCCATCTCACATCAGGTTGGAATAAGTTAGTTGGGTTCAGTCGTCTTGCAGATGTGTTGTCTTGAGCAGCTCTCTCATTATTACTTAGTTGTAGATTCTCTAGCTGTCTTTGAGATTCAACTACATCATCTTCATCTTGGTTTATTGCTCGACTTGACTTCAACATAAGGACTCTTCTGCATAGTTGGTTGATTCAAACTTATCGCCTAACTCTTCAATGTCTTCTCCATTTACATTAGGTTCATCAAAAACCACATGTATAGACTCTTCTCGTGACCATAGTCCTTTTATTCAGATTTTATAGCTTTGCTTTGCTCTCGGTGAGTATCCCAAGAAGATACATTCATCGCCTTTAGCATCAAAAGCCTTTAGATTATCCTTGCCATTGTTGTGAATGAAGCATTTACATCCAAATATTTTAAAGTATGCAACATTTGGCTTCCTCCCTGTCCAAATCTCATAGGAGTCTTTGTCACTGTCTATTTATCATGCGTCTATTTTGAGTATAGCATGCAAAGTGTTTATAGCTTCACCCAAAATCTTTTAGGCAACCCCGTCACCTAACATTGTCCTTGCCGCTTCCTTGAGAGTTCTATTCCTTATTTTCGCAACTCCATTCTGTTTGTGGAGTCCTTGCTGCAGATAATTCATGAGCAATACCATTTTCAACGCACATCGAGTTATTATTCCATTGACAAACTCAGTTCCTCTATCAGATCTTATCTTTATAATGGTTTGACTTTTCTCATTTTGAACTCTTTTCATCAGTTGGGGTAATTTTTGCAAGGTTTCCTTCTTTTTACACATGAAGATTGTCTATGTATATCTTGAATAATCATCCACCACTACTAGAGTGTATTTCTTTCCACTTATGTTGGCTGGCTCAACTGGACCAAATAGATCCATATGCAACAGATGCAATATCCTTGTTGAAGATGGACTTCACTTTTCTTTGAATGATGATTTGATTTGCTTTCCCATCTGGCATGCATCACAAACACTTTCCTTCTTGTACACTGAGTCTGGAAGTCCTTCTACAAGATTACTTCTTGCAAGCTTGTTAATTGTCTTGAAATTCAGGTGACTCAGCTTCTTGTGCCACAGCCAACTTGATTCTTTGTACTCTTTGCTAGCAGACAAGTGCTTGGTGTAGATTGATTGACGAGTCTACCACATACATGTTCTTTTGTCTGGATCCTTGCAACACCACTTCATTTGATTCAGTGTCTTTGATTTGGCATACTCCCATATTGAATCCAACGTTGTAGCCCTTGTCACAGAGTTGGATGATGCTTAACAAATTGAAGTTGAGGCCTTCAACGTATGCAACATCCGTGATTTCTAATCCTTTTTCCCGATGGATCCAAAGGCTCTAATTTCCCTAGAGCTTCATTTCCTCCAAATATGACTTTTTCTCCTCTAATCTCCTTGAATTTTGACATATTTTTCTTGTTTCATGTCATGTGTTTGGAACAACCACTATCCATGTACCAGGTTCCTTGGCACTCATTTTGTTCTTTGAACCCGCAATTAAGGAAATTAGTTTTTAGGTACCCATACTTGCCTGGGTCCCGAGGGGTTAGTGTTGTAAGATGATCCAACCAACCTATAGCTAAATGATTTGACTCCAAGGGATTGCCATCTATCCGTGTCATAATCATAATTCACTTTGGCAAATTGCTTGGGGGCTTTAGGTTCATACAACTGTCTCTTTTGTCTGTATGCATGTGTGTGTGTTTTAGCAATTTCTTTCTTTGGGTAATTGTGATATCTCTGAGTGTAGTGCTTGGGTGCATATGTGTTCTGATAATAGCTCTGTTGCCTTTGGAATGACCTTTGTTGAGTTCTAGGTCTTTGCCATCTGGGCTTGTATTCCATAGATCTTTGCTGATATTTCATATTGTTCCAATCAGCTTGGCTTGGGTAGTTTCTACCATTCCCATCATATTTGTTCCTTTTATAGAACTTCTGAGGCTTTTGGTAGCTCTATTTCTTCTTTACAGAGTACTTCCTGTTTGGAGTTTGCTGAGGAACTCTGCTGGATTTCTTCTCAGTTGTCCTCTCAGCATACTCAACTGGCTATTTTCCTTTTCCTTTATATCCAAGGCCAGTTTGTTTGTGATTGTGCTTTGGAATAGTTGTGTGTGCAACATTTGGTGTCTTGGATTTTTGAGATGCTTCATTACTTGAAGATCCTTTTTCCAAGACCACTTTTGGAATTTCACTATGCACAAAGGAGTTGAATCCTATGCCTGTATTATCTCCACATTCTTTTTGACTCATGATTAGGTCATCCAATGATTTAGATGCCTTTGTGAATGAAGCAATCACATTTTTGAGATCATTTTCTCTCTTTTCTATAGCAGCTATCTCTGCTATTAGTTTACCATTTTCAATTTTTTTCACTCTTTGTTCTCATCGCCTATGTGACTTAGAGTACTCGGCCTCCTTAGTCACCATTTGTGAGTTTTGGCTCTTGAGCTGGCTGTTTTCTTCATTTAATAGTGAGTGTGAGGATTTAATGTGCTCAAAGTCTTTCATCATTTTGCCTAATGAATCATAAAGATCATTGGGTGATGAAGTGTGTGTGTCACAGTCACTATCACTAGAATCAATGAGATGAGTTAGAATGTACCTCATCTTCTTGGTCGGGAGTTGATCTTGTTCCTTAGCCATTAGACATATTAAGGCTTCTTCTTCGAGTCACTTGAGTAATCGCCTTCACTACTCTCTCGAGTCTGCCGCTTCTTTTGACTTGGCTATATCGCATCTCGCAGCCCAACATTGCTCTTTTCTTTTCTTGCCTTCTTTCTGTGAAGACTTTTTTTCTTCTTCATTCCTTTATTTATGACTACAGGATATGGACAAGTCAATGGCAAAGTGTCTGGTTGTTATTGCAATTCCAACACAAGTTTTCAACTTTTTGATCAGCTCTCTCATTTCTTGGGTTGTCACTCTTTGATATTCGACCTTTTGATACTCAGCTCTCTTTGTTGGTCTATCTTCCTTGACTTGGAGGGAGAGTGAATGTCTTCCTGGAAGATTCACCTTTGTTTTTTTGTAGTTCTTGTTGAAGAACTTGTTGAATCTTTTAACCATCAAGGCAATCTCCTCCTGGTCAATGACTTTTTGGTCTCGGCTCTCTTCCCTTCCTTGACTATGAGTGCAAATTGTTTTGGGCACAACTATCTCCTCTTGATCCTTTCTTCTCAGCTCAAACTCATAGGCTTTGAGGTCTGAGAATAGTTCATTATTGGATGTTTCTTATAGGTCCATCGAGTGCCTTAGAGCCATAGTCTTCATTTTCCACTCACGGGAGGCTCCTTAGTATCTTCATACACATCTCCTTTCGTGTGTATTCTTTCCCAATCTTTGAGACCTCATTTGTAATTTCAATGAATCTAGCATCCAGCTGGTCCATTGTTTCACCTGCAAGCATTTTAAAGTTTTCAAATTTTTGAACAACAACAGATAATTTGTTTTCCTTAATTTGCTCAGATCCTTCACAAATTAAGGTTAATTTATCCCGCATTTCTTTGGTTGTTTTGCAAGATTTGACTTTGTTGAACATGGCTTTGTCCAAAGTCTTGTAAAGTATATCCTTGGCCACATTGTCAAGGTTGTATCTTTTTGTCATCATTTGTCCACTCGGCTCTTGGCTTTTCAACCATAGTCTGGTCAGGAGGAGCAGACCTCCTCTTCCTCATTGGCAGCAGCTCTCCTTGAGATGTGTTCACCTTCATTATTTGCAAAGTGGCCCATCCTCTATCACTATCCACATTTCATCATGTAAAGCGATAGATGAGCCTCGCATACGTATTTTCCGGTCATCAAATTCTTCGATGGTGAACATAGGAATGTGTGTCGAATTTGCTTCCATGATAATAACTTTTTCGTTTTTTTTTTAAAAAATGGCTTTTAAAAGAACAAGTGTTAAAAACATCTTTGATAGATTGGAGATCTAGTTCAAGAAGAAAGGCGGAAGGTTAATGAACCAACCGCTCCGATACCATTTGTAGGTCCAAAGGGGTGTGATTAAGGTTTAGAAGTGGATGGTTGAATAAACCTTACCAACTTTTCGATTTAGTCCTTTTAAATTAGTTCGTGAGTTAATTTCACAAACTATGTCCTTGATGGACAACTAAGTTAGTTAACGGCCAGAGTTAGCCACTCACGCACTCAACCGAGTTGATAGAATAACTCATTTGTTTAGTCTAATACTTAACTCGATTGTGATGAGATTTTCATTGGAAGACTTAACACCCTTGAATTTGATTTAAATGTGTTTTAACACTTGGTTTAGCTCTTTGTTAAATATCAATTGGATAGCAAATTATCAAAGAAATATTAATTAATATGCAGTGAGTAAATGCTAAAATATAAATGACACAATAAATTTTATAGAGGTTCAAGATGGGATAATTCTTCTAATCCTCTCTTCTCCAACTCCCGGAGGAATCCACTAAGTATTGATCGAGTACAAAGTGGTTATCGGTCCGATGCAAGTCTTGATCACACACGGTGACTTGATCCTTTGGGACTCGATCCGAGATGCCTTGGTCACACAAACCGCTTCTCGTCCGACTCAGCCTTCTTCACAGGGCAACCGCCTTGCTACTACTGACTTACTTGCTCAAGCTTCTTGGATTTGATCACGAAGCCCTCCAATAACTTGAGACTCGGTTTGACCTTGAACCCTTTCTACAGTCCTCTCATTGGAATGTATACCCCTTTTGATTCTTCAAAAGTTTCCTCTTCAACAGGTTTGAAGTTGTCTTTCCTTCACACTTGGTGTTGGATTGATTTCCTTGAATTTAGGCTTGAGGATTTGCTTGAATAACTTTAGAATATTTTTGCAGGTTACATCTTGAATAATAGCTTGAGTGTTCGTGGTTCAGGTAATCTTCTCTCAAAGTGATTCCTCAGCCTTTTATAGTGAACTTTCGAAAATCTGCCATTTCAAAAGTCACTGTATTCGTTGGCTTGTCTTGTTGCAGTCCTTGATCTTGACATTTCCTTGTATTAAATGAACATTCAGCTTTTCAGAGTCGACACAAGGTGCAGTGCTTCCCATTGGTTTATTCCTTTTGCACGCTTCTGGGATTGAGCACTTTAAGACATTGCAGCATGGAAGTATTACTTGTTTAGGTAGTATTCTTGACTTCTGTGCAATGGATTCTTTTCAGTTGCCTTGACTTGACTGCCTTTCCTTAACTTCCCCAGGTGACTTCGAGTCAGCTCCCAATCATTGGATGACTCATCTGTCACTTCAACTTGAGACTTGGCTTCTTGAGTTGACTTGACTGACACTTCATACAAATGTATCATAGCTGCTGCACTTTCAGTCGAGTTCTTGTCTTCTTTTCCTTGCTATACTCAGCTGCTTCACAGCGAAGTCTTCATCCCAGTCTTCAGTTGACTTCTTGTATGTCCAAGCGTAGCTGACTTGACTCAGCTAGTACATCCCTATCTATTACAATGCAAATTACAAAGAAAATGGGGTGCCAACTTTCTAGTCTAAGTTTTACATGGCATTCATCAAAATCTAAACAATAAATTTTCCAACAATGTCATCTTTTGATACTTTAATGCTCAAATTTATGAGTTGGGTTGTAAGAATCATTATTTTCATGTGATAATGTGGGAAATTAAAAAATTATTGTAGCACAATGAGGTGTAAATGTGCAAAAAGAGTTATCAAAAGGCTTGGTTGAAGTGATTTCCCAAAATACCCTTCAAAAATCGTGCAGAAACAGTCCAAAAGCACGGCCGTGCTCAAAAGCACGGTCTGGCCATGTTTTGCATGCATTTTGGGAGTTGCCAGAACACGGTTGTGCTTAAAAGCACGGCCTGTCCGTGTTTGGTACGACATGGCCATGTTGTCCGAATCTTTTTCTAAATCTGAACCTCAGACTCAGAAGAAGGAAGTCCTTCTGGACGCGGAGTACGCTTTCACGCAACCAAAAGGATAGACAGCAATCAAGCGAAATGGGGCGACCCTAGCCCATTGAGTGCTCTGCCTCGGGCAGTCGGCTTCACCCCTTCGTTAGACACGGGAAAAAATGATTCTTGCTCACCTCACACTCACATGAGAGCTTCTTTTAAAATCCTCTTTTTAATTAACTGTGATTTGAATGTATAAAGTTTGTCTTCAACCTCCCTGGTTTCGACATGGGAAAAAAACTATGATTCAGTCGATTAAGAAAAAAAGTTTTTGCTCTTTTTTGGCTGATTAAAAGCATGGTCGTGTTTAAAAGCACACCATGGCCGTGTTTGTCTCGAAAGACCCCAAAATAACGCATTTATCTTGGGATTCGAGTGTTTTTTGTATCCATAAACCCTGGTATATGTTTTGACATGAATCCATGGTCTGAAATCCACCGAAAATAGCTCCGAATGATCAATCTACACCAATAAAAGCACCTCGCAGTAATATGAACTATGTACAATCAAAAACTCGTGAAACTAACAACAAAATAACTCAAATTATACTCAAATATACACATAAAACATGCCAAAAAAGACACTTATCAAGCTCTTCTTCATCCACGGACCAATAAGTACGATTAACCACCCATTTGGTGCTACCTTCACCATGTTTGCAATGTTTGGTATATGTATCAAGTGCAATATTTTTGAGCCCATCTTGTGTAGAATGTAGCGGAAACCGAGTCTCTTGAACAGAAGATGTCATTGAAGGCTCTTTTTCAATATCAGATGCACTGAAACTAGCATTTTTGTCTCATTCGTAGGCAATATCGATGGTGGTTGAGGTGAAAATGCATTAAGATGGGGCATCATCCCAAATTGGTTTGCCAAAGCTGACTAATATTCAGGTGGAAACATATAAAATGGAGCTCGATAAGCACTACTCGATTGAGTCGAAACACTCTGAGTTGGTTGGAAATTCGAAAATTTTGGAAAATTTTGTGGAAAACATGGCGTAGTTGGAAAATGTTTGGGGTGTTGTGTGAGTGGAGAAAATTGAAATTGTTGGGCATTAAGTTGTGTACTACAATTTTGAGAGTTTGCATTTTGAGAATTATTTAAAGAGCTCAAGAAATTTTTAAAAAAATGTCTTGTATTGTCATCCACTTTGAATAATAAAAGGTAGGGAGTTGTAGATTGTATGGGTAAAAAAAATACAACAATTAGTATTTATAGAAAAAAATTGGAAAAACAATAACCGTTATTCTAAATTATAGTCGTTGAATAGGCTATCAAAGAATTTTTTATGTTTTGTTTTCTAAAATAGACGTTCAGCTATATAAACCAATTCTAAAATTAAAATGCAACAATACAAAAAGTGGCCCATTTTATGATGATGATGACATGCGACTTTTTCCCCCAATTAGTATAATTTTGAGGGCACTCACGTTTGACTTCATTTGCAGGCAATTATCATGGGAGTGTAGTCCACTTTCCATCTGCAACTATTGTTTGCATTTTTACGTGTTTGCATAAACTGGTTTGTAAACATGAACCATAAAATGCCATGCCATCATAAACCATATACCCACAATGGGATGTAGTTTAAACAAACCAGTTTTATGTTTATAATCCCCACCACAAACCAAGCATTGGAGATGCCCTAATGGGAGTCAAAAGACATTGACGTACCAATTTTCAAATAAAATAGAAGACAATTTTCCCCCATATACAACATGTCTTCTTACTACCGGGACTATGTTAATTTAGGATATATCAAAACTAATTTCAATAGTACAAGTACTCATGTGGACACTAGATATATTAATATACCTTTTATTAACAAATGGACCTTCATCTATGAATCTAACCAACAATTTTATTTGGAAATGATTATTTGCACCAAAGTAAACTAATTAAGAAGTTCATTTTCTATTGTAAGTTCTTCATTTTTTTCAATGAATTAAGATCTAACTAACATTATTTGATGATTCATTTCTTAAATTATAATATCAGCACATATGGATGACGCGTATGTTTCTCAATCTACTTCATCATATACTTCTGCTATTGCATCGCATTGTGTCTAATGCACCAATAATCGATCTTGTATTAACATTGAAGTGGATATCCAGATTTAACCACCCACACCACCACCACATGTTCCAGCGACACCGTTTCCAAGCCCTAACTAGCCTATTCAATCACCCGTACTACTGCCACCTTTTCTAGCAACACTCTTTTTATCAAGAGCATAAACATAAATTGAGATATTTATCCTGAAAACTTTATTTTTTGTTTATGTCAGCTCTTTCATAGTTTTTTCACTTTCTAAAAACCCAGTGCAACACCGAATTAACTTTCAATAATTATTATTTAAGGTTTATTAGCAATGATGTTATTCATCTATAGAAGAGGCAAAATAAATCTCGGCTGCAAAATTTAACTTCACTATTACAAAGGTTGAAAAATCAAGTTTTACAACAATATCCCAAACAACATATGTCTTTCGAATTACAACCCTTACAAAATGTGTATGATTATTCAGAAAAGAAAATACCATGAGATGGTGTAAGATTGGAGATGAGACGATTAGTATAGTTTTGACGGAAAATATTGGGAGGACTATAATAACTGCAAATGCTAGCATAGATGAACTTGTCACCACTTGACCACTAGCAACATTAAGTCAACATTCATTTTTTCAACTTGAATATATTTTATTTGTTAATAGATGGATCCTGACTATTTCAAAAACCAACCTATAAGTATCGATGGTAAAAAGATCATAATTCAAGATTTGATAATTGTAAATACAACAAAGCATGGAGTTGCAATCGAGAACTAGGCAGACAATTTAGTGGTCTTCAATAATTGTAAACTTAAGGGAACCAATGTCACTTTACATGTCAAAATGAAAGACCAATTCTATTGCAGTTACCATCTTTACGATAAAAAAGAAAAAAAATTGATTTTTGGATATGCACATGCCTTCTTCCAAAAATGTGACTTTCTCGGTGTGAAATCATATCTGATGAAAAGATTGTATTTTCAAGCAAATATAATTCAAAATAATGGATTTAGTAGATAACCTTAAGTTCAAATATTTTTATATGGTTGTTATTAAAATAAAAAACATGAAGAATTAACTAAGAAAGTATAAGAAAAATCACAATAAGGCATCGGATGCAAAAAAAAATTAAATATCAACTAAGAGAAAACTAATCTGCCATAAAATAACTAAGATAATGATAGACGTTTTATAAGTTCATATAAGAATTATTTTAAATATATTATCATATAATTTTTGAACTTTGTTCTTTAAAACTAACTAATCATTCATATTGATATATTTAATAAAAATCAAATATTTCGAAGTATGTTGAGATATTTTAATTTTAATTAATTAAATGTATAATTAATATCTGTTTATTGATGTAAACACCATATAGTATTTTTATAAAATAATTAAGTTATTAAATTTATATAAATCATGTGCAATGCATGTGTTTTTTCCTAAAATTATAAATCACGTGCATTATACATGCTTTTTTCCAAGTTATACGAATAAGCTGCAATGCATGTATTTTTTACTAAAGTTTTAAAAATCAAGTGCAACACGTATTCTTTAGTAAAGTTATATGACTCAAATGCACCACAAGTGTTTTTTACAAAAGTTATATAAATTTGAATCGCGTGCAACATTTGTACTTTTTTCTAAAATTAAATGAATCATGTGAAACATTTGTGTTTTTTACTAAAATTTTAAAAACCAAGTGCACACGTGTTGTTCACTAAAGTTATATGACTCACATGCACCGTACGTCTTGTTTACAAAAGTTATATGAATTGAATCATTTGCAATGTTTTGTACTTTTTTCTAAAGTTAAATGAATCATGTAGAACATTTGTGATTTTTTCTAAAGTTATATGAATCACGTGCACGCATTTGTTAGTAGTACTAATGAAAATAATGTGTAAGTTAAGTTCTTTTATTTTTCAGTAAACCAAAATTTAACTCAAATTCTTTGATGATTTATTCCCTAGGATTTATCATATGGATTTACGATCTACTTCTGTTACTGCTTTATATTTAATGTCTAACGATACCAATGAACCACCTAACGTTGACGTTGAAGTAGATGTTGAGATAAGTTCTAATCAATCACCCGCACGACCACATATTCCATCAACATCATTTCCAAGCCCTATCCAATCACCCGCACCACCACATTTTCTAGCAACACCATTTTCAAGTCCCATTTGATCACCTACACCACCACCATCTCCAGAAACACCTTTTCCTTTAAGGGCATCAAAAGAAATTGAAGGTTTTGATGTTGAAAACTCATTTTCCATTCATGTCAGCCCTCCGATAGCTTTTTTCTCTTCTGTAAACCTTGTGCGTCACCGAATTAAGTAACCGAGAGATATAGAAGTCATATAGTGCTTTTCAATAATTATTATCATAAGTTTATTAGCAACAATGTATTTCATACCCAAAAGAGACAATAAATATCGAGTGCAAAATTAACACCACTGTCTCAAAAGATGGAAAATCAAATTTTACAACCATATCTGAACAAGTGGATGCCTCCCCTAGTTATAATACATAACAAAAGTGTGTATATTTGTTGGGACAGGGGATTTCATGAAGATTATAGATGAAAATATTAATTTAATTTTGATTGGATAAAGAATTGGGAGGACTACAATTCCTTAAATGCTAGTATAGATGAATTTACCACTTGACAACTAGCAACATTAAGTAAGTATTAATTGTTTTCAATTAAATTGAATGTCCTTAATTGTTATTAACATTTGATTTCTAACTATTTTAAGAAACAATCTACAACTATCAATGGTAAAGAATTCCTAGCTCAGGATTTAACGATTGTAAATACAACATAGCATGGAGTTGTAGTCTAGAATTGGGTAGAGATTCAGTTTTCTTTAGGTGTAAATTAGAGGGAGCAAATGCTACTTCACATATCAAATGTGATAAACAATTCTACTATAGTTGCAACTTTATGGCACAAATAATTTGGTTTCTAGGGTTGCAAAAGTGAGTTCCGCAGTAAAAAATCATATCCTGAAGAAGATATTGGGTTCTCAAGCTAATCTCACATCTTTTGACTTTTGAAATGGGCTTTCTATTCCACCTTTGTGCATAATATATTGATAGGTTTCAAAATAACTCAGAGACGATATTTTTGGGTAGTTCATTAGGGAATCATGCATCTTTTATTATTATGCAATCCTATTTGGATGCATCAATATATGGAATCAAGCATGTTCATAGTATGCATCATGACAAAACGTGAACTGAGTTGATGATCTTTTTCAGACAACAAGAGTGAGTGAATCTTGATTTTAGTACATGTCATGTTGTATGATCCCAACTCTATTGTAATATTTGCCTAATAAAAAATGTTTGCATTTTTAGTTCGAGTGTTTGATCCAAGAACATTCAGGCAAAAAGTGATAGAGTTAGATGTTCGACGCTCTAATTAGATTGGAGTTTTATTCGACTTGTAAAGACAAGTTTATTGAGAATCATATTAACAAAGGCATGCATTTCTTTATCATGTGTTTTGCATTTATGTATTATTAATTTCGCATATGATAAAGTCATTAGATCATATTAAGATATGTGACATTGTTGGGAAATTATTGTTTAGATTTTGATGAATGCCATGAAACACTTAGACTAGAAAATTGGCACCCCATTTTCTTTGTAAATTGCATTCTAATAGATAGGGCTGCAGCCGAAGAGTCAAGTCGATTATGCCTGGATATGCAAGAAGTCAATCAAGACTAAAATGAAGACTCATTTGTGAAAAAATTGAGTATGGCAAGGAGGAGAAGTCAAGAACTTGATCGAAGGAGTATCACCGGGATACTGTTGTGTGTGAAGTGTCGGTCAAGTCAATCCAAGATAGCCAAGTCTCGAGTTGAAGTGATGATGATTCATCCATGATTGGGAGCCGACTCAAGTCACCCGGGGAAGTTAGAAAACCGCAATCAAGTCAAGAGAATCGAAAAAGGATCCGTTGTACGTAAGTCAAGAAAGTTACTTAAACAAGTAATACTTCCATGTTGCCTTTCTTAAAGTGCTCAGTCCCAAAAGCGTGCAAAAGTAATAAACCAATGGGAAGCACTGCACCTGTGTCAGAACCCTGAAAAGCTGAAGGTTCATTCAATACGAGGAAATGTCAATTTCAAGAAGTGCAACAAGATAAGCCAACAACCACAGGTGTCTTTTGAAAATTAGCATATCTCTTCAACGGGCAGATTTTCAAAAGAACACTATAAAAGGCTGAGGAATCAATTTGAGAGTAGGAGACCTGAACCACGAACATTTAAGCTATTACTCGAACTGTAACCTGCAAATACTCTCAAGTTATTCAAGCAAATCCTCAAGCCTAAACTTCGAAGGAAATCGATCCAACACCAACCTGTGAAGGAGAGACAACTTCAAACTGTTGAAGAGGAAATTTCTGAAAAATCAAAAGGGGTCTACATTCCAAGGAGGATTGTAGGAAGGTTCAAGGTCGAACCAGTCTCAAGTTATTGGAGGGCTTCGTGATCAAATCCAAGAAGCTTGAGCAAGTGGGCTGTAGTAGCAAGACAGCTGCCCTGTGAAGAATCTGAGTCGTACGAGAAGCCAGCTGTGTGACCAAGGCATCTCCAGACTGAGTCCCAAAGATCAAGTCACCGTGTGTGATCAAGATTTGTATCGGACCGATAACCACTCAGACTCCGATCAATACTTAGTGGATTCCTCTAGAGTTGGACAAGAGAGGAGTAGAAGAATTACCCCATCTACCTCTATAAAATCTATTGTGTCATTTTATTTTTGCATATCATTTTATATCTGCTGACAAATTGCTATCCAACTGATAATTAACAAGTGCTAAAAACAAGTGTTAAAACAAACTTAAACAAAATTCAAGGGTGTTAAGTCTTCCGCTGAAAATCTTATCACAGCCAAGTTAAGTATAAGACTAAGCAGCTGAGTTATTCTATCAACAGCTCAGTCGAGTCTGTTGAGTGGCTAACTCATCTGGTTAACTAACTTAGATGTCCATCAAGGACTTAGCTGTGAAATTAACTCTGAACAATTTTAAAAGGACTAAATCGAAAAGTTGGTAAGGTTTATTCAACCCCCCCTTCTAAACCTTACACTCACACCCCTTCGGACCTACAAGTGGTATCAGAGCGGTTGGTTCATTGAGCCTTCCGCACCGGTTCTTGAACTAGATCTTCAATTTCTCAAAGAAGTTTTAACACTTGCTCTTTCAAAACTTTTTCATTCAAAGAAAGTTATTACCATGGAAGCAAATTTGACACGCATTCCTATGTTCACCATTGAAGAATTTGATGACTGGAAAATATGAATGCAGGCTCATCTATCACTTTACATGATGAGATGTGGATAGTAATAGAAGATGGGCCACTGCAAATATTGAAGGTGAACACAGCTGTAAGGAGAGAAGTTGCAGCTGAAGGAGAAGAGGTTGCTGCTCCTAGACCAACTATGGTTGAAAAACCAAGAGCTGAATGGACAAATGATGACAGAAAACGATACAACTTGGACAATGTAGCCAAGGATATACTTTACAAGACTTTGGACAAAGTCATGTTCAACAAAGTCAAATCTTGCAAGACAGCCAAAGAAATCTGGGATAAACTAACCCTAATTTGTGAAGGATCTGAGCAAATCAAGGAAAACAAATTATCTGTTGTTATTTAGATATTTGAAAACTTTAAAATGCTTGCAGGTGAAACGATGGACCGGTGGATGCTAGATTCATCGAAATTACCAATGAGCTCAAAGATTTGGGAAAGAATACACACAGAAGGAGATGTGTATGAAGATATTAAGAAGCCTCCCAGATGAGTGGGAAATGAAGACAATGGCTCTAAGGCACTCGATGGACCTATCAAAAACATCCAATCATGAACTATTCTCAGACCTCAAAGCCTATGAGTTTGAGCTGAGAAGAAATGATCAAGAAGAGACAGATGTGCCCAAAACAGTTGCACTGATAGTTAAGGATGGAAAGAGAGTTGAGGTCAAAGAAGTCATTAACCAGGAGGAGATTGCTTTGATGGTTAAAAGATTCAAAAAGTTCTTCAACAAGAACTACAAAAGGAGCAAAGGTGAATCCTCCAGAAGACACTCAGCTCCCTCCAAATCAAGGGAAGATAGGCCACCAAAAAGAGCTGAACATCAAAAGGTCGAATATCAAAGAGCTGACAACCCAAGAAATAAAAGAGCTGACCAAAAAGTTGAGAACCTGTGTTGGAATTGTAGACAACCAAGACACTATACCATTGATTGTTCATATCCTGTAGTCAACAAATACAGGAATGAAGAAGAAAGAAAAGTCTTCACAGAAAGAAGGTAAGAAAAGAAAAGAGCAATGTTGGCTGCTGAGACTGCTGATACAGCTAAGTCAAAAGAAGCAGCAGACTCAGAGAGTAGTGAAGCTGACTACTCAAGTGACTCTGAAGAAGAAGCCTTAATCTGTCTAATGGCTAAAGAACAAGATCAACCTGACCAAGAAGATGAGGTACACTCCAACTCATCTCATTCAGATTCTAGTGATAGTGATTGTGACACACACACTTCATCACCCACTGATCTTTATGATTCATTAGGAAAAATGATGAAAGACTTTGAGCACATTAAATCCTCACACACACTATTAAATGAAGAAAATAGCCAGCTCAAATGCCAAAACTCACAGATGACTAAGGAGCTGAGTACTCTAAGTCACATAGCTGATGAGAACAAAAAGCTGAAGGCTGAGAATGCTAAACTAATAGCAGAGATAGCTGCTATAGAAAAGAGAGAAAATGGTCTCAAAAATGTGATTGCCTCATTCACAAAGGCATCTAAATCATTGGATGACCTTATTATGAGCCAAAAAGAATGTGGAGATAAGACAGGCATAGGATTCAACTCCTTTGTGCATAGTCAAACTCCCATAGTGATCTTGGAAAAAGGATCTTCAAGCAATGAAGCATCTCAAAAATCCAAGACACCAAATGTTGCACACACATTCATTCCAAAGCACAATCACAATCAAACTGGCCTTGGTTATAAATGAAAAGGAAAACAGCCAGTTGAGTATGCTGAGAGGACAGCTGAGAAGAAATCCAGCAGAGTTCCTCAAAGAAACTCCAAAAGAAAAGTATCAGAAAGAAGAAACAGAGCTACCAAAAGCCCCAGAAGTTCTATAAAAGGAACGAATATGATGGGAATGGTAGAAACTACCCTAGTCAAGCTGATTGGAATAATGTGAAATATCAGCAAAGACCTATCGAATACAAGCCTAAATGGTAAAGGCCTAGAACTCAGCAAAGGTCATTCCAAAGGCAACAAAGCTATTATCAGCACACATATGCACCCAAGCACTACACTCAGAGATATCACAATTACCCAAAGAAGGCAATTGCTAAAACACACACACAGGCATACAGACAAAAGAGATAGCTCTCTGAACCTAAAGCCCCCAAGCAATTTGCCAAAGTAAATTATGATTATGGCACAGATTGATGGCAACCCCTTAGAGTCAAATCATTTGGCTATAGGTTGGTTGGATCATCTTACAAAGACTAACCCCTCGGACCTGCATAAGTATGGGTACCTAAGATCCGATTTTTGATTACGGGTTCAAGGAGCGGTGAGTGCCAAGGAACCTGGTACATGGATAGTGGCTGTTCCAGACATATGACAGGAAACAAGAAAAATCTGTCAAAATTCAAGGAAGTTAAAGGTGCAAAAGTCATATTTGGAGGAAATGAAGCTCTAGGAGAAATAAGAGGCACTAGATCCATCAAGAAAATGGATTAGAAATCACGATGTTGCATATGTTGAAGGCCTCAATTTCAACTTATTGAGCATCAGCCAACTCTTTGACAAGGGCTATAATGTTGGATTCAATATGGGAGTGTGCCAAATCAAATATACTGAATCAAATGAAGTAGTGTTGAAAGGATGATGACAAAAGAACATGTATGTGGTAGACTGGTCAACTTCCACACCAGGCACTTGTCTCGCTAGCAAAGAGTACAGCCGAATCAAGTTGGTTGTGGCACAAGAAGCTGAGTCACCTAAATTTCAAAACAATTGACAAGCTTGCCTTGTAGAAGGACTCCTAGACTCAGTGTATAAGAAGGAAAGTGTTTGTGATGCATGCCAGATGGGAAAGCAGATCAAATCATCATTCAAAGAGAAGTAGTGTACATCTTCAACAAGAATATTGCATCTCACGTGATATGGATTTATTTGGTCCATTGAGCAGCTAGCATAAGTGGAAAGAAATATACCCTGGTGGTAGTAGATGATTATTCAAGATATACATGGGAGTTTTCATGTGTAAAAAGAAAGAAACCTTGCGAAGCTACCACAAATTGATGAAGAGAATTCAAAATGTGAAGAGTCAAACCATTATAAAGATAAGATCTGATAGAGGAACTAAGTTTGTCAATGGGATAATAACTCAGTATTATGTTGAAAATGGTAATGCTCATGAATTATCTCAGCAAAGGACTCCACAAATGAACGGAGTTGCAGAAAGAAGGAATGTAACTCTCAAGGAGTTCGCAAGGACCATGTTAGCCAAGCAGGTCGCCTAAAAGATTTTGAGTCAAGTTATAAACATTGCATGCTATACTCAAAATAGATGCATGATAAATAGACAGCTAACAAAGACTCCCTATGAGATTTGGACAGGGAGGAAGCCAAATGTTGCATAATTTAAAATATTTGGATGTAAATGCTTCATCCATAATAATGGCAAAGACAATTTAAAGGTTTTTTATGCTAAAGTTTATGAAGGTATCTTCTTGGGATACTCAGCTGAGAGCAAAGCCTATAGAGTACTGAATAAAAGGACTATGGTCACAGAAGAGTCTATCCATGTGATTTTTGATGAACCTAATGTAAATGGAGAAGACATTGAAGAGTTAGGCGATAAGTTTCAATCAACCAACTATGCAGAAGAGTCCCTATGTTGAAGCTGAAGGTGGAGCAATAAACCAAGATGAAGATGATGTGGTGAATCTCAAAGACAAATTTGGAGAATCTACAACTAAGTGATGATGAGAGAGTCGCTCAAGATAACACTGTTGCAAGACGACTAAATCCGCCTAATTTACTCCAACCTCGATGTGAGATGGCCGAGAGACCATCCACCGTAACTAGTCATTGGAGATGTAAGAGATGGTGTAAGAACTCGATCAAGAGCTCAACAAGACGCAATGTTTACCTGTTTTATTTCTCAAATAGAGCCAAAAGATGTGTCACAAGCATCGATGACACACATTGATTCAAGCCATGCAAGAAGAGTTGAATCGGTTTGAAAGGAACAAAGTGTGGGAATTGGTTCAAAGACCAACCCATCAAAATGTCATTGGCACAAAATGGGTGTTTAGGAACAAGATGAATGAAGACGGTTCTGTGGTAAGAAACAAAGCAAGATCGGTAGCCAAAGGGTATTGCCAAGAAGAAGGTATAGATTTTGATGAAACATTTGCTCCTCGTTGCAAGATTAGAAGCAATAAGGATGTTTCTTGCCTATGCTGCTCACAAGAACTTCATTGTATATCAAATGGATGTAAAAAGTGCATTCTTGAATGGATTATTGGAAGAAGAAGTCTATGTTGAACAACCTCCTGGATTTGAGCAGGAGACTCTTGGAGACAAAGTGTACAAACTTAAGAAAGCTCTATATGGATTGAAACAAGCACCTAGAGCATGGTATGATACATTATCTCAAATCCTGACTGAGAATGGATTCACAAAAGGCAAAGTGGATAGAACACTCTTCAGAATTCAAGGTGGGAAGAGTATACTGCTTGTTCAAATATATGTGGATGACATCATTTTTTGATCCACAAACAAAGAGTTGTGTGATAAATTCTCAAATCTCATGCAAAGCAAATTTGAAATGAGCATGATGGGAGAGCTGACATTCTTCCTAGGACTCCAAGTAAAACAACTAAATGATGGAACCTTCATAAGTCAGATAAAGTACACGAGATTTAATGAAAAATTTGGTATGGAAGAGAAGTCTTCCGTGAAAATACCAATGAATACATCACCAAAATGGACATGGATGCAGATGGCAAGCTCGTGGATCAAACCGATCTGAGCACTTATTGGATCACCGCTTCTATCTCACAAAGAAGTAGGCCAAACATCACCTTTGTTGTAGGTGTATGTGCAAGATTTCAATCTGCTCCAAAAGAAAGCCACATGACTGCAGCCAAAAGAATCTTAAGATACTTGAAGGGAAGCCAAGAAGTTGGCTTATGGTATCCAAAGGAAGGTGGATTCAAGCTAATTGGTTACTCGGACTCGGACTTATGCCTTGGATGTAGAGTTGACATGAAGAGTACTTCGTGTACATGTCGATGCTTGAAATAGACTAATTTCCTGGTTTAGCAAGAAGCAAAATTCAATAGCCACATCCACGGCTAAAGCAGAGTACATAGTCGCAGTAAAATTTGTTGTGCCCAAGTTTTGTGGATGAGACAAGAAATTTGAGAGACTATGAAGTTGAAGAAAAGGAGATTCCAATTATATGTGATAACACAAGTTGCTATTGCAATCACTCAAAATCCGTGTTGCATTCGAGAACAAAGCACATTGATGTCGATACCATTTCATAAGAGACCATGTTGAAAAGAAGGACATTACCTTAGAATACATCTCAACCGATAAGAAGAATGGGCGATATATTCACAAAACCATTATGTGAATCAAGATTTGAAGAACTCAAGCATGAGTTAGGGTTAATTGAATCGGGTTAACACTCGGAAGACTCACGGAAAAGAGATGAAACGTAAAAAGATGGGAGAAGAGCGAAGCTCTTGAATCACTAAGTGAATAAGCCGATCGGAAAGTCACCGACCGAGTTAGCCGATGACCGAGTCACTATGTAAACAGAGAGAAGAAGAGTTGAATCAGCTAAGAAGTAAGCTAAGTCATTTATGAGCAAAGTGACAAAAACGCAGTCATTTTTACTAAGCGGGAATGTTTTTAAGAATGACGCGGCGAATTATGACGCATCACCAAAAGCCGCATACCAAGCCTATGATTGATATAAATGCTTTGCCGCATTAAATGCGAGAAATTAAATGTTAATCGGCGTGCTAAATCTGAGCCGTTGATCTTGATCAAATTTCAAAAACCGTATGCACGTCCTTTCATAACCCACATATATACCATTTCGTCCGTTTTTCTCTCTCACTTTACACAAACTGTTCATCTCTCTCAAAGCAAGAAAGCAACTTTTCTCTCAAAACCCTACAGATCTCCAAAGTGAATTTCTAAAGTTTCGTTCGGTAAATCTTCAAGAAATGGCATATACTTACGATTTTGTTAAGTTGGGAAAACAAATCCACACTGGCTCTACTGTGGATTTTGAAGGAATGATTAAACAAGGGTCCGATGAAACCCTTGTGAAGAAGATAGCTGAGAAAGTGGAGAAGTCTGGGCTGAAACCCTTTCTCACGATGGAGTTTCAGATGACTTATGTTGAAGAAGTCGCTCAGTTCTACGTGCTGAAGTTCACTACGATGGCATCAAGTCCTCTGTTCACGGCAAAGAATTCACAATCAATGCTAAGGATTTAGCGGAACACTGTTTACTACCGGTGGAAGGAGTGCCGGAGATCTATGAGGCTGATGTAAACCTGGCTGCTGCGTGGAAGGAAGTGGCCGGACGAATGTGTCTAAGGTGGTTTACACGGTGAAGAAGAAGCCAAGGACGATTACCACAAGTTGATGGATATCGTCGCAAAATGCGTAGACATGAAGTTTGGAAGCCATAACCAGCTATCCAAAAACAAGCCGATCGTCCCGGCCGCGATCATGGAAGAAAAGAAAGTCAATCGGGCGTAACTCGCTTCGTCTATGGCAGATCGCCAAAATGTTGGGAACAAGTCCTTCAAGGGCGATGGTTCCTTCGGAGGATCCTTGGGGTATGGCCTTGTTATTAGCCGGTTAATGGAGGTGAAAGGTGTTCCTCTCTGACTTGGAAAGACGTTCCATGTTAACAAAAAGATGTTCCGATCAAATCTCTTCTGAGCACAAAAGAGAGCTTGCGCCAATAGGAAGGATACAAGTGAGGGGGAATCGGTGACCAAGATACAGCTTGTCTCCTCCTCCCAAGAAGAAGGTTGCCCTCGCAAATGCAAAGAAGATCACGCCCTTGCAAAGAAAGAAAAGAAAATCGCACCGCCCTACTGTACCAGTCACCGCCCCTCGCAGCCGTGTCTCCCGCCTCCGCAGCCGCAATGGAGAAGGAACCATTAATACCTTCTCAAAGTGATTAGAAGAAGAGAATCGCCACAACAAGGAAGGCAAACATTTCTAAGACAACTACGAAGGCATTTACCTTCGACAAACCGGAGGAAGTGGAACCGGATGTTCCTCCGGTGAAAACCAAAAGAAGAAAAAGAATTTCCAAGCTCTCCGAGCTTGAGAAGACAAATGAGTCGCAACTCGCCTAGAAAGGATATATCGAGACCGCCGGAGAAGTAGAGTCTCCAGAAGGGATAGATGAAAGACCAAGTATGTCGATGCCGATCAAAGAAAGGCAAACCAAAGACCAGATTGTGGGACAGAACAACCGAGAGCACGGCGACTAAGACAGCTAACTCACCTATCGATAGGGTTGTGTCTCCGCCGCGATGATGATCTTGTCGAAAGTGAAGAGCAAAGAACCTCTGCTACCTCCCATTCCCCGAGACGAGTAAAGACAACACGAAGATGATGATGATGATGATGATGTGATTATGTTGTCTCCACCATATCCGACATCCAAAATTGTCTCGAGAATGGAGGAAGTGGAAGTTGAGTCACTCTAGGGTGCGTTTAAACACCCAGAGTTTATTGAGGAGAAAGAGGAACTCTTCAGGTTCCTTGAAGTTGATACTGATCTCGCAAGCCCTTGATGAAGATAATCGCATCAACATGTTGCACATTCGAAAGGAAAACAAACAAACAGTAGCGGCAGAGAAGAGTAAGCTCGTGTGAAAGCCAAGATTTGTCCTCTAATCGAACCATCGATCACACTCATCCACATCTTGACATACTTTGAAAGTGATGAAGATTTGGACCCCGCGCGCGATGTAAGAGCTAGAAACGCAGCAAGCCAAGCGGGAATCCAGGATGATGCATGAGCAACTTGATTGATGGAAGGACTGTGAGAGTCTTCCAAATCACATTTGAAATTGACCCTATGGGAGTGGAAAAGCAAATTGCAATCGTTGTTGTTCTGCGACCACTTCCCTGCCTTACTCCGAGGAAGGTTCTAAGGGAAATGGTGATGAAACTGGGAACTTGGGGACCCAAGTCGAGCCTACCCCTATTGAAGGTGTCTAACCACCTGCCCCTACGGCTGAACACTCAGAGAAACAATCGGGAGTTTGGAGAAGAGTGACCCCAATCCAAGTCACTCGGTGGTGTGCCACTGAGGGGGAAACTCCTCCACTGCGGCCCGAGGTCGGAGAATGTTGCATTTACGACTCCACCAAGAATCTAGGAGGCGAAGTGGAGAAGGAACAACAAATGGAAACACAAAGAAGTCGTCACTAACGAGGCTTAGAGAGTTGAGACTGTCTCACTGAGGTGCCAACCGCTCCGCGAGGCCCACGTTGCGATGCGGTCGAGGCACAGATGGATCCGCCCGGGAGTTAACACTGGCAATGAAAATGCAATCCATGGAGTTGAGACTCCGGTGGATGCCACTCGAAGACCCTAAGACAGTGAGATCACAAAGGGATTGTCCAAGGCCTCGCCGCAGTTGAGATTGCGGGAGGTAGTGAAGGCCTACGGAGGTTGAGACTTTCCGAGGTAAAGAAAAAGCGCGCAGAACATTCCTCCTATCATTGATGCATCCGAGAAGGAGATAAGTTCCCTTCATGATTCCCAAGACAACCCAGCGTAACTTTTCTCGGGATCCGAAGGTGAAGATGAAGCCGAGTCATCCCCATTGCAAATCTAAAAGACTCGGTGAGGATGTTCTCCAAGCACGAGTAAGTCGACCCAAGTGCTACTCGTCGACATTCAACTTCGATGATGAGCCATCTCTTCAAATCTCATCATCTTCCGATGATGCCACCGCACAACCTGTGAGACTGCATAACTCAAAAGGAAAACCAGTGAGACCGACGAAAGTTGTTGAGACAATGAGGCTCACCACCGGGTCCATACCACAACAGACCCGGCCTAAATCACCAACCGGGCACATCACGGCCACGAAGTTACCATTGAATAGATTCCCTATGTCCGTAATGATGTGTTTGAAGAAACGTTTCCCTTCTCATTCGAGCGCTAGGACCTTAATGAGAATCATCTCGAGACAAGAGGGGCTTCCACAAACCCGATCCAGCTTATTCCCACGATACCATCGCCCAAAGAAACTTTGACTTTGATGTCTTTGGCCACCTGGTGAGACGGAGGTAACAAACAAGTTCGAGAAGTCTTCAAGGAGATTTTTGCAGAGATAGAGAAGATGGAAAGGCACCAGGCCTCACTAGACATGAGGCCGATAAATGAGATGCTAATCTTACCGCCGATCTGCGTGGAATAATAGTCGATCCGGAATGGTGGCACAAAGAAGAAACAATGCGTGTGAAACAGGTTTGATACTTTAAGGCATTGTATAACAAGATGTTGATCCGGAGCGTTGATAATGTTGATATGAAGAGAAGAATGCAAGAAAACATTGATAGAAAGCATGAATCTCACAACACCGAAATGCAATCTGCGTGAATTCCACAAGAAAGAACTTCAGCGCGTCGAGGAGACTATGGAAAATAAATTCAGCCTCCTCATGGCTGAAATGAAGCTGGTGGTAGCTGAATCAAAAGCCACCCGCTCCAAATTCTGTGTAGCATACTCTGCAGCAGATTCAAAGCATAATTCAGCTGTCAGCCACCTAGACTTCATGTTAATTGGCTGGTCTATTCCTGGGGGTTCCTCTCTCCTTTGATGATGCTAAAAAGGGGAAGAGGAATACCTAAAGAAGAAGTTGGAAGGGTCTCGGTTGAGAAGGAAGCAATTTGTGAAGAAGAAGACAGTTGAGGATCGTAGGAAGGAAAAGGGAAAATCCGTTGAGGGGGAAGGTTCGAAAGATATGACTTTAATGGTTGCTAGAACCCTCAACAAGGACTCGTCAAATCTGGTGACATCATCAAAGAAACTTCAAATGACTCTCCGCCGCTCCAACACTACAGTTGTGCCCATGTCCGAAAAGAGGAAAATTGTAGAAGCGAGAGATGAAGGAGGTTGAAAGAAAAATGGATGCCCGTGCGATGTACATATTGAAACAATATGGAGGCATTCCAATAGGCAGAGACACTGATGCCATTTCAGACGTCGGAACCGAGCCGAGATCAGTTGATGAATTCAAAATGCTCGAATCCAAGGGATACTTCGAGAACATGTCCATGGCCCAAGCCTGGGACTTGTATTGGGAAAAAGGCCTTAAGCTATGCGAAGACGTATTTGTCGGCAGCAGACATCGGGCGGTCTCATTGACACTCACGATCACTCACTGGGAAGAAGAAGGCCCCAAGACAATACATGCCCCAGGTAGAGAGAAGAAGAAGTGGAGGAAGAGGTTTGGACCTAGACCTCTACCCAAACAAATCGAATACATAGATACAGGGAAGAAATGAGGGATCTATTGGGCTGGATATGACGTAGTAGCCAACATGGAAGTGGCCCGGAAGAATGCTGAATATGTAAAAAGGATTGAAGCAGAAAATAAGAGACAAGATGAGTTGTGGGAAGAGAGTCGAGAAGACAAGAAAGGAAAAGAAAAGATGAAGCTTCCGTAAGAGCCTATGAGAAAAAAAGAAGGCGGTGAAGAAGAGAAAAAAGAAAGAGAGAAGAGGACGAAAGAGTCAAGAAGAAGAAAGAGGAATAAGGAGATGAAGTGTTGATGTCCACCCCTTCATGTATTTTATCGTTGTAAATGCATATGTATGTAAGTGTTCTGTACATTGAATAAAATTGTGTAATTTCTATACTTGCGTAGATATAGAACACTATGATTGCTCTGAGCTCTGATACACTTTGTAAATAGCTGTGTAAAGAACAATAATGTTATGATCAATAAAAGATCGATTCTATGCATACATTCTATGTTTCTACATTGTCTGTATGTATCTTTGCTATTTACTTTTTGTATGTATGTTTTAAGTTTTGGCATCATCAAAAAGGGGGAAATTGTTGGGAAATTATTGTTTAGATTTTGATGAATGCCATGAAAAACTTAGACTAGAAATTTGGCACCCCATTTTCTTTGTAAATTGCATTGTAATAGATAGGGTTGTACGAGCTGAGTCAAGTCAGTTATGCCTGGATATGCAAGAAGTCAACTGAAGACTCCGATGTGAAACAGCTGAGTATGGAAAGGAGGAGAAGTCAAGAACTCGACTGAAGGAGTATCGGCTGGGATACAGCTGTGTGAAGTGTCAGTCAAGTCAATCCAAGATATCCAAATCTCGAGTTGAAGTGATAGATGAGTCATCCAATGATTGGGAGCTGACTCGAAGTCACCTGGGGAAGTTAGAAAACTGCAGTCAAGTCAAGACAACTGAAAAAGGATCTGTTGCACATAAGTCAAGAAAGTTACTTAAACAAGTAATACTTCCATGTCGCTTTCTTAAAGTGCTCACCCCCCGAAGCGTGCAAAAGGAATAAACCAATGGGAAGCATCGCACTGTGGTCGAACCCCGTAAAGTCAAGGTTCATTCAATACGAGGAAATGTCAATTTCAAGAACTGCAACAAGACAAGCCAACGACCACAAGTGTCTTTTGAAAATTAGCCTATCTCTTCAACGGGCAGATTTTCAAAAAAACACTATAAAAGGCTGAGGAATCAATTTGAGAGTAGGAGACATGAACCACGAACATTTAAGTTATTACTCGAACTGTAACCTGCAAATACTCTCAAGTTATTCAAGCAAATCCTCAAGCCTAAACTTCAAGGAAATCGATCCAACACCAACCTGTGAAGGAGAGACAACTTCAAACTGTTGAAAAGAAAATTTCTGAAAAATCAAAAGGGGTCTACATTCCAAGGAGGATTGTAGGAAGGTTCAAGGTCGAACCAGTCTCAAGTTATTGGAGGGCTTCGTGATCAAATCCAAGAAGCTTGAGCAAGTGTCTTTGTAGTAGCAAACAGACCTTGTGAAGAAGAAGCCGAGTCGCACGAGAAGCATTTGTGTGACCAAGGCATCTCATCGAGTCCCAAAGGATCAAGTCGGTTGTGTGATCAAGACTTGTATCCGGACCGATAACCACTCGTACTCGATCAATACTTAGTGGATTCCTCCAGGAGTTGGAGAAGAGAGGAGTAGAAGAATTACCCCATCTTTGAACCTCTATAAAATCTATTGTGTCATTTTATTTATGCATATCATTTTATATCTGCAGACAAATTGCTATCCAACTGATAATTAACAAGTGCTAAAAACAAGTGTTAAAACAAACTTAAACCAAATTCAAGAGTGTAAAGTCTTCCGCTGAAAATCTTATCACAACCAAGTTAAGTATAAGACTAAGCAGCTGAGTTATTTTATCAATAGCTCAGTCGAGTCTGTTGAGTGGCTAACTCTGCTGGTTAACTAACTTAGCTGTCCATCAAGGACTTAGCTGTGAAATTAACTCTGAACAATTTTAAAAGGACTAAATCGAAAAGTTGGTAAGGTTTATTTAACCCCCCCCCCCTTCTAAACCTTACACTCACACCCCTTGGGACCTGCTGACATGGTCGCGCATTTAATGACAATCGTGGAATATGTTTCTTAGGATTTGATCTTTAGTTAATTCTAGGTCAATGGACTTTTCGAGATAGGGCATTAAATGGTCTAACAAGATTTGTGCATACGATCCATGCTCATATGATAATGATATTACATTCAATTAGCATCGGTATTATGACACAAGTGCACATATGCAGATGTTTGTTAGAGAATCAGTTCATTGAACACGGCCCAATGAAAATTCTTAACTGAAATTTTTAATTGTCGAATTAATGATCTCCATATTGCGGTAGTACATGATTAGTCCTTATACCTAAGGCACGATAGTAGTATTTTTTTATTTAGCATCAAAACCGCTAGATTATTTTACACTTTTATAGTTTCTCTTGTCTTGTTTGTTGTAATTTGAACTTCATTTTCTTCGGTAGAAATCAACTTCAACGATACAAGCCATATGCCACTTCAAACATGATATAATCAACACAATATCGAAAGTAGACACACAAATATAGAGTAATAATAAGCAAACAGACGCACCAGAATGGGGAGTTTCTTGCACCTGCCATGCAGAGAAACAATCATAGATTTGAATCCGAAGAAATAACCCGAGTTATACAATATTAATAGAAATGGTCGCAGCGCTCAAAGGCAAAGCAAGACTTAATGAGATTTCGAATGTCGAAGATGTGGGGAGCATACTTTGTCAATCCTTAGTCTCATTCCTCAATACAGAATCATGAATCGTGGAAAAGGAGTCGAAAAGAGAATTATCGCCTTGAGTTTAGTTCTGTCGATTATCTCAGTAATTTTTGTCTCTGGTCACGTATCTCTTCGTAAATCGTAAACTCGTTCCAAATAATCAAAATAACTCATTAAATTCCCAACTTATTAGCTACCTTTATGCCACTAAAATTAATATATTTCCAATCAAATTTTTATGTAAATATTCATACTTTTAGAAGGGTAGTGGATAGTAGATGGAAAGCAGATAAAACATATATTTGCAAACTTTGTAGACCGTTTTATTCATTAATGAATCCAATGCCAACATCATGATTTATTGGAACATTAATGGGAGGTAAGTAGATGCTACCCGCTTAGGTAGCTGCCCAAGTGGATTCTATATCATTAGATCAACACATACACACATACATCCATATGGGTGTGTGTTAATCCAATAGTATAGAACCCATTTGGGTAGGTGCCCAAATAGGTAGCATCGTGTTAATCTAATAGTATAGAACTCACTTAAGTAGGTACCCAAATGGGTAGCATCGACTAACCCCATTAATGGGTTGTTGCTTCTTTTAGGAGGCGTTTCGGCAATATAGATGGGCTAGGGAAAGGACATTTATCAACCCATCGCCTTGTTCGGAATTTTGGGTTATGGCCCATGCTAAATGTGCGGGCCATGAATTAATCATAAGCCTCTAATATCCAAGCGGTGCACCTATTATTATCGAATCCATCTTTTTCCATTGTCTATTTAACTCTGAATCGTCAATTGTGCCCTTTAAACTCATTTCTACATTCATTTTGCATTTAAAACAAATATGAAAATAATTTAAAATGATCATGAGTAAAATTGTCATTTGATAATATAATCCTACATAATCCATAACGTCAAAGAATTCTATACTATTTAAAAAAAAAAAACCTTAATACAAAATCTCAAACACAACATTACACCACATTATATAATCAGTGAACAACATAATCCTATATAATCCAATCAATTTTAATAATCCTATCACAAAACTCAAATGAGACCTAAGAAAAGGTATCACTAGCTACATGTTTCTGTGTATAACAATTTAGAGATAATTATTTTATACCCTCCAAACTTTACCTGTTTTTACACTTTGCCTCCTATACTTTATTTTGGTTCACTTTGCCTCCTGAACTATGAATATTTTCGCATTTTACCATATATTGACAATTTTGCCCCTATAGTTTTGTAAATACCTTTTAACAGTTTTAGAAATCCATTTAAGCTCTAATTTGTTGCATCTAACCCCCAAAATTTATAAAATTATCATATAATCTAATCAATATGAATTTTACCCCAAAATAATTTATTCTCGGATTAAACTAGACATAAGAACCAAACTAGGTCTTTTGATTTTAAGATTGGATATAGTCCATTACGACCATATCAGGCCCAACATGCTTCCGTAAAATTAATAAATCCCTTAAAATTCATACCTTCTTTGACCGAAATAGTATCGGGTGAGATGGCTCGCAACACCACCAGTCGGAAGATTGCTGCCCCAGATCATTTGACAAACAGCTCCTTACTGTTCAACCTCACCCTCAAGGAAGATGATCTGCAAGTTATCCGACTCCTTCAAGAATCGCTCAAAGACACGACGCCCTTGGTTCGTTTCCTACTCCAGGCGTATAAGTAATTCTTAAACGGGATGAATTAATGGAACATTATGAAGACATGTTGAAGTAGAAAGCCTCTTGTTATTAAGAACTTATAGAAATATTTATTACATTAGTAATCTCCTTTTGGGAGGAGAATACAGGTTTAGCCTCTCATAGAGGAGGCTTGCACTCGAAAACACATAAAAACTTGAAAACAAAACACTCAAAAAAAAATATTACAAATTTTTCTTTCAGACTTTGTTATAAGAAAACTAAGGGAAATGTTTGATGTCCTCAGCTTCCTTCAAACCTTGCTTCTTATAGATGTGAACCCGGCCTTGAAAGGCGGACTCCAAATCTTGTTGAAATTTATGACGTCACTGCTTGCGTCATATCCTCGCATTATTGCAAATGGATTTTTTGTCGGGAATCTTTTAAAAATTTGGTTTACGTGGTCCCCGGGGATAACGCGTTTTGTGAGCTGGGCCCTTGTCCTTTCCAGCTGCATGGTCTTGTCGGTTGGGTTTGGGTTGGAAACCTTTCCCAAACTCGGGTTCCTTCTGTTCGGGGCATGCTTGACAGATCTGATCGATCCAACGGCCAACATGCGCCATGTTACAGAATTTCCGATAAGTTTCTTTGCTTGCCAGAATCTTATTCTCCTAGAGAATTCTTCTTTTTGTCTCAAAGAGTTCCTCTGCAAATCCTGTGGTTGGTCCAGTCATTGAATTCAGTAGAAAAGATTCATTTGCTGAATTCTAGTAAAATTTAAATGGATATTTGACTTTGTCCATTTCTGTTAGACAAACCCAAAGACCCCATGCTCGTCGTGTAGAAGCTTAATCTTTAGAAATTGCTCCCACTAACACTGGTACTTCTTTCGGTGAAGCTGCCTTGATATATTTTAAAGCATTTCCATCCGGTCTTCTTAGTTTGATGAAATGAAAAGCTTCATTAAAGCCTTTCTTCGCTGGTTCGGGAGTCAGATCGATGAAATACGATTCAAAATATCTCCCTCCGCCAAATGTGGATTATCGCCCAAGTCTCGTAAACGGCTTCCCAATCCATTTCGGTAATTTTGAAATTTCGGGAATCCTGGTGGTACAAAGATAGCTTGAAGCTAGAGCTCCAAAAGGATACCATTCTTGTACTTCATTTGGATGACTTCCTGGTTTCATCCAAACTCGGGATATTTGCTCGAGATATCAACCATTGTTTTTTCAGGGTTAATACCTCTTTCTTGTAATTAATTTCTCCCATTGTTGTTGATATACCGCATTGGAGAAATTTTAATATCGTCGATTTGAACCTTAGATTTGCCTGTCTCGTGGCCAAGATTCAACTCTCCCTCTTTACCCCAGGGCCGGGTTGACTTGAAGACTCGGGTTGTGACACCGGAGCTTCAACATTCGTTCGATTTGTACACCCTCGGGGATGCATCACCGCAACACTTGTGATTATGGTACTTGAATCCATAACCTCGGGTTAGAGCCCCGTTCTCTATTCGCCCCTTTTTGCATCGTAGGAGATGCGGCCAGAGAAGAGGCCTTTGCGCATCTGCTAAGAACAATTGTCCTTGAGCGAACCGGGCATGCTCTTATTTGACTAGAAACGGATTTACGGTCACTGTTGAAGTCGCCCAACAACTTCTCGCATTGAGACATAACGCCCCAAAATCTCGCGTTCTAGACTCTCCAGGTTTTCCCGAGATGTCTTACTCATTTAAGGACGACCGTCACAAGAATCTTGTCCTTCCATCTCGTGTCAAAAATCTGCAAAAATATTTTCATGAGATTTTATAATGACAATATCATAATCATAATATTGACATTCAGCTTGCCATCTAAGTAATCTAGCCTTTTCTCGGTTTTGATTCAATTTTGTTTTTCGTAAAAGCCTTGACACTTGAATTATCAATTTTTAAAGTAAACTTTTAGCTTGGTAAAAATAGAGGCCATTTTTTAAAAGCCTTTCGATCGCAAAGAATTCTTTCTCGTTGATATGCCATCCGCTTGCTTCACCGGGTGTGAATAAACCACTCGCAATATCTCGCATAGCACTTCTTCATTTGGTGTGACCTTAGTAAGAACTGTTGTCCACCAATCATCACTGGCATTTGTGTAAAGAACCAGTTCATCCTCGTCTTGGGGAATCGCAAGCTTTGGAAGCTTTTTACAGACTTCTTTAAGTTGCTTAATTCCTTCTCGATGTTCATCTTCCCATTTGAATACCGCATCTTTTTTTGAGCAATAGGCTAAACACCTTCCCCGTAATGTGCTAAATTGTTTATGAACATTCCAAAGAACATTAACAACTACAAGAAAACTCAAGTTGTTTCTTGTCTTTCAAAGTGTATCCGGGAATCCTTGTATCTTTTCTACAATATGGCTTTGTTAGATGATTCCGCATTCATCGATTTCAATTCCGAGGAATTCAACTGCCTCTCGTGAGCAATCATCGTCTTCTTTCTCGAAAGCACTAATCCTTCCTTATGGCAAACATCTCAAAATATTTCCAAATGCTTGAGATGTTCCTTCATGTTTTTTGATGCGATAAGAATATCATCGATATACACGGACATGAAACTGAAATAATCTTTGAAAATATTATCCATCTTTCTTTGATATATCCGGGGTGCGTTAGCCAATCCCATAGGCATCACGCGTTCCAAATATAATGTCCCCGTGGTGTAGAGAAAATCAGTAAACTTCTTACTTTCTTCCTCCATCTTAACTGGTAGAATCCGGACTTGCAATCGAACTTTGAGAATATCTTTGCACCTTTGATACAGTTAACCAGATGTTCTCTGCTTGGGATGTAGTATCCGTCGAATTCCGAAATGTTATTAATCCCTTTGTAATTAATAACAAGTCTTGGCTTTCCTTTTCTCCATGGTTTCTGACTAAGAATCCTGGACTGCTATATGGAGAAACTCCTGGTGAAATTAACTTAAGGTCAAGATGTTCCTTAAGTATTTTCTGCATATCCTTATGATCCTCCTGGTTCATAAGGATTGGTTTGAACTTTACGAACTCGTACTCCTTTCCGGGTTTAACCTTTAAGGATGCTTTGAGCTCATTCTTGTCCCACCATGCCAAAGGATCTTCATTATAATTCCTTTGGATCTTCTTCTTGATATCCTCGAGTGATATTTGTTCCTCTCGGGTCACGTCACTCTGCGAACTCTCCATTAGGATCAACATTAATTATGCAATAACCTCTGGAGTAACTCGTTCTTCTCCTTGCACTCTGAATGAATACAAGTTATTATCCCAAAGCTTCTTATCCTTTCGAGAACCGAATTGTCTATAGGATAATAAAGCTTCACCAAATTTTCTTCGATCCGCCATTTTGGATTTCGGAGTTTGGCTTCATCACCACGCTTGTCGCGAAAATTAATAGGCATTTTTCGTCAAAATGCTTCTCGATCTCTGGACATTAATCTTATGATCACATAATGTTGTGAAAATAAGTTTCTTGTCTCATTTTCGTGTAAATTGCTTGAATGTTTGTAGGAAATTGTTTCCTAGCAAAACATCTCGCACTGTATCATGGAAATAGATTGGTGGTGTTTTCACCTTGTACCATGGGATACCGCCCGCACCTCCGATCATGATTTCGCTTGTTTAATTCCTCTATTAAGAATAAGAATTCTTTTAGAGAAATCTCTTCCGCAATAGCTGGTAAATCTTCTCCAATTTCTTTAGGAAAAACATCCTGCTTTGCAAGACATATTTCGGCTCTCGAATCAATATAGGCGGTGAAATACTCGGCCTTGTATTCAGCATATAACATTCCGGTAGAAATGTAAATGGAGAATGGACTAGTGGTCATCTGATTCTGTATCTTTTATCAACCACTGTAAACTCCATTCCTTCTTGTAATTTTTCCCAAGGTTTATGATCCTCAAGAAATTCAATTCAAAGATTAATTGCTCGGGATTTTCCCCGCTACTCCCGAGATAGTCACCAATTTCACCTATCTTCGTGCTTCTTTGATACCTTCCAACTACTCGGTTGTTGGAGATAATATAGAACATCACAAGGAAAAATATTATCCTTTTGAGTGATGTCGAATATTACTTCAACCTCTCGCCATCCTTCTGGACATTTCAGCTCTCCTACTGTTTTGAAAACATCGGGGATGCGCTGAACTATACTTGGTCTCTTTTCTTCCCAACGGCTGCTACTCACCATTCTATCCTGCTGGAAAGACATCCTTCTGGGCTCAACTCTGAGACTTCGACTTTTGTTGAAGACTGGTTGATCTTGAATTATCATATCAATCTCCTTTATAGTTGGAGATTCAATGATTTCTGGTAGAACTACCCTGGCAAAGTCCTCAAAGATTCTTGGGACTTCAATAAATTCCTTCTCAAGAATACCTCAGAATGATGTGTATTCGAGAGAGCATATGAAATCTTGTATGTGATCGAGTAGGGTATATTCCTTTCTTTCATTAAATCGACTCTTTTGAAATCTTGATGAAGGGTTAGAACTCTGTTAAAATCTCGATCTCCCAGATTGTATGCAATTCTAGGATAGACATTAAATGCCAATTTTCCTGCATACAAATTTCCTGTAACCGCTCCAAGGCATGAATCCTTGAGATGCGAGATTCGCTTGTCAAAAATAGCAAGATTAAGTAGCGAATCTATTCCTTCCTTGAATGTTGCCATGACTCTTATGGCTCCGATGTGAATCGATGAGATTGTATTTGCAACTTCTCTTTTAACTCTGCGTTTGATCTCCGTATTTCTCTAATAGGGACCAACTGCATCTCGATAAGGTTACCGGTAAATTCCATCGGAATGGCAAATTCTCCGGTTGTTACCCGTGAATAATTTGGTGTTTTTTCTATTTAAACCCAATCTTATCCAACGCCTTCTCCATAGCTCCGATAGTAAAACCATCATATATATGAAGCTTTGGATCTTCCTTCATAATTCTCATAAGAGTCTTATGAGAAACCGTAGTGTGTGAGAGGAATCCCGACATATCCTCCCTAACCATCCGTTGAAGAATTTCTTCTTCACTCGATTCTCGAATCGGATTCACTTCCATCTTCGAGAATAGATCTCTTCTTCATAGATGCTTTCATTTGAGGGAATATCCTCAAATTGATTTTTGTATTAAATCCTCGATAGTAGAGCTTCTTCAATCTCGGTGTAGCCTCGAACTGCCTCGACTCCTCATCTTCGATTGTCCCGGGGCAACTGTTGAGATATGCCCTTTTGCTCCACATGTCCAAAGAATTACGAGTCTTTGAAACTTTCATTAGCCCCGTGTGTGAGCTCTTCCGAAAGTTCTCTTTCCTGGGGTTCTCACTGGTACTTGCTTGATTAGAACCCGATGATGAGGCTCTACTCCCGCCAGGCCGGTCTTTGCCCCGATTTGTAACTTCGGGCTTTTTTGTTTTGACTTAACCTTCTAGGTCTCCATGAGGACCTACTTCTTTTGTTGTTGCTTCCTCGGCGGTATGGATGACTTTTCTCCCTTTTCTTCTTATTCCACCGTGGTTGACCTCCCACAACTATTGGAATGTCATCGTCAACGCAACATAGAGGAACTGCTTTGTTGATTCCTCGTAATCTCTTGTAATTCCTGTATAGTGCCGCTTGATAACACCATTCAGATAGTTTGGCCTTCAGGAATGACATTCTTCTGGCCACCGTATCAAAATCAGCTGCATCCTTATATTCCCTGATTAGCATTTCTCTCCAGGGACTCGGAATCTTTGCAAAGAATAGCTGTGAAGCTTCTTTGTCTCCGATCTTCGACTTCCACCGATACTCGGTGAACAACTTGATATATTCGTCAATGTGACAAATAACATGTAACTCGAGGCTATAGAGGGCTTGTTTGTATCTTTTTCTTTTTTCTTCCTCTAATCCTTCAAAGTAACATGTGCCGATAAAATAGATTTTGAATAATTTTTCCATATCATCGACAATCCCTTTTAGTGATTCTCCTGCTGTGACCGCGTTTTTCATACTTGCTTTGGTCATATCCCATGCAATCCTTACGGACCCTTCAAGACTCATTTCATGGAGTAAAATGAAGGAATCTTTCGTAAGATCAAGGGTACATGCTGCAATCCTCATAGCTGATGCCCATTCATCAATGAGAACTTCTCGATTTTTAAAATCTGGGATATCCAGATTTAGCATCAACCATATAGATGTATTGGGTCGAAATGTGATCTTCCATAAGGCGTTTGATGAATATTTGGCCTTCTGGAAGGTTGTCGAGTTCCTGCGAGAGGAGGTCGGCCTCCTGTTCCTGAAAATGTTTCATTCCCTGTAGTGAAATATCCAACGTGATGCATTCTCTCGTCCTGGGTTTCATGATGTGAACCCGCACTTTCTGCGACGTTGGGATTTACTGGTGGCGGTGGAAGTGGAATTGGCCTACCTTCTGGATCATAGGTAACCAAAGCCGATCCATCTCCCGCGTTCATCTTTAAATCTACATCCCTAATCCTGCGAAGGATTCTGCAAGGTCATGTAGATTTTTAAGATTCATCTTTTCCATATCCATCCTTTTAATTTATGATTGATTTTCCTTTGATGATAGCAATGAGCTTTTCATCGTCCGTCATTTTTCGTATCACTTCGGTTGGTTTCCCCTTTTGGTGTAGATATGGTACTATTCCGAAATCGATACGCTTCTTTCCTCTGGAAGAGCTCGGTCTGTCCTCCAGGTTCTTGACTCGTTTCTGAATATCATAAAGGATTTCAAGAGTTTCCTTCTGATATTTCACCATCTTCTCCATCTGGTTCTGGATCTGATGAACTTGTGCTGGTAGATGAATATGGCGGTTGTCATAATTCTACACCGTCTTCTGGATTTCTCTAAGATCTGCTGAGATCTTAGATGTATCTGGAAGTATCTCGTTCCATTCTGGTACTCCATCAGGAATCATTGTTCGATGGGAATTCTCATGAACTCGCTTGGCGATTCATCGATCTACATATAAGGTCCGGTTTATTGTCAAAAGCTCATATGATATGTCGCCGCATTTCGCATTGCCTCAAGGCTTCCCTATCGGCTCCTGCGCGTTCTTGTATCTCATATTGGTGATTCCAATATGCGATCTTATCCTGGTGTTCTTGTGCATACATCGTCTAGATTTGACGATATGTCCTGTAAGGTGTACATCTCGGACAATTGTCCGGATCCATATTCTCGAAAATAATTCTCCTCACCAATTGTTAATTACATAAATATAATAAATATAACTAAAAGTTCTTAATAAACCTAGGCTCTGATACCAATTTTAAGGATCGCAAGACCATAAGGAGTAAATGGAGAAAATACAATAATTTGTACAACCTGGGAGGTAAAGTGCAACGATATTAAAGTTCAGATAGGAAACTGAAAACCATCATTCATGTTTGTAGGGGTAAATCTGTAAATTTAGGCAAAGTGCAAAAAATTTCGAAGTTGAGGAAGTAAAGTATACCATTTCAAAGTTCGGGATGCATAGTGTAAAATACGTTTAGTTTGGGAGGTTTTTGGTATTTATCCCAACAATTTATAACCGCGTGCAGAACAAATGAAAATCCAAATGTCCCAAATGTCTGGCTCACATACTAATCACATTTCTGTTCGTATAGACATCTACCCTTGGTACATAAAACTCATTTGATTGTTAGCTGAAGTATAACCTCCATCTATAACTAAATTATGCCCTGTTATAAATCCTGCATCATCACTAGCCAGAAACAATACACCTTGAGCAACATCCTCCACGCTCGCTCCCCTCCCGCGCAGAAGACTCCCCCTCTCACCCACAATCTTGCTAATATCTTCAGGCTGCAAATCCGTATTTCCAAGAACTCTTCTGAATCCACTCACGAGCATCTCCGATGGCACCCCGTGTGGTGAAATGCAATTCACTCGAATCCCGTGTACTCCCAGCTCACACGCCGTGCTCCTAGCTAACCCCAGAATTGCCTCTTTGGACAATGTGTAGGCATGGGATGCCAAGCCACCCATTAGGGCGGCCGAGCTCGATGAACATATGATGGTCCCTCGAATTTCCCTTTCGATCATAGCACGCGCGGCGTGTTTGATCCCGTGCACGACTCCGTTGAGATTTATGGCGAGAAGGGCCTTGAGGTGGTCCGTCTTTAGGTTGGTGATGCTACAGTCGGGACCGGATATTCCAGCGTTGTTGAACATGACGTCAAGGCGGCCTCTCCAGTCGACGGCGAGCCGGATTGCTCGTTCGACGTCGCGTTCGTTCGACACATCGCAGTGAGTGTACCGCCCGCCGATTGAATCGGCAAGTTTTGTCCCGGGTTCGTCTAGTATGTCGGCTATGATGACGTGGGCCCCATTTTCGGCGAACGCTTTAGCCGTGGCAGCTCCGATCCCTCTTGCGCCGCCAGTTATCACCGCAACTTTTCCTAGTAATCTAGTTTAAGAGGAAATGGAGCAGCAAAATGAAGATTTGGAAACTTAGAAAAGTCGAAAAGTAGAAAATTACAAAGAATTCAAAGTAGTGATGTATTCGACCAACCTTTTTGAGGGTGTGTTGCCAGTGCCACCATTTGAGTCCATTTGATTTGTGAGATGGTTTTTGCAGCTATTCTTTGCACTATATACGAATGATTCTTGTATGGAAGTGCTTGATATTTAATTCTTGCACACTAATTTCATTCAGACAACTAATCTCTAACTGCAAAGGTTGCTGCTAATTTGTAGGCACTTGTTTTGAAGATAATAATAAATATTGGAATAAAGGGAGTTATATTATTGCTCTCTCACTTTGTTCTCAGCTAACTAGATCTGTTCTACCTTAAGTTACTCTTTTTTCACATTAACTTCCCATCTACATTCTAAAATAGTTAAAACTTTCTTGACAAGCAATCATTTATCGGACAGCGATCTTACATACGTTTGCTGCACCCAAGCATACAATATATTAAGATTTAAGTTCTTGGATGAACAGAGCACAACACATGTTGTCTATCCAAAACCAAATATAAAAGGATGATGCATGTGTGTACAAGTCATCCATTCTTATAATGTAATGATCATTATTAATGGGCAAGTTATCACAAAATTAAACCTGGCAAATCCCAACAGAAATGTCTCATATCTTGGCATTTTTTTATTGGTAAAATAGACCCTTATAGTTTTTTTCTTATTAAATATTAAAGAAAATTAACGGGAATTGCTCTAAATAATTAACACTGTCTGGGCAAATTTGATGCATATCTGGTAGAAGTTTTCAAGAGGAAGATCATGCTAATTAATCTACCATAATAGCATGGATTAAATCTGAAGAAGAAGTAGGTGAGAAATTGGAGGAACTTTTGATACATCTTATGAACGACAACGGCTTTTTAGTTTATTTGACAGATTTTTGTTCTTAAATAATAGCAGTAAAGGTAAAAGGAAATGAATAGACTCCGCGTTTCCATTTCATCAAGTTCTAATGTTGTGATTGTAATTAATACTCATAATACTATATACCCACTTGTGTTGTATATGTTTTTATAATTAAGTTCTTAACAGTTTCCAAAATTTGTTTATATATAGGTTAAAGCAGATGAATAAGTGCATGTCAAGGGTTTAAAGGGTCTTTTTTGCAACCGCAGCTCTTTCAAATACAGCATAGTAGAAATAACTGTCATAAAGTGTGCATGAATGTATCCCAACAAAAATTGACAATCTTGTTATAGAAAATGTGAGAAAAATGTCGTATAAGTATAATATCGACAAATTAAAGTAACCAAAGCAAAAATATACGAATTGACTAAAAACAATAAATCAGTGAAATGTGATATTATTCCCAGGCCTGACAAAGAAGAAGAGATCACTAAAGGTGAAAAGGAAATTTTCTTTTGGAAAAAAAAAGAGAAAAATTTTAACATCAAAAGAATAATGTATCACTTGCTAGAACTAAGACTAACAACATTTCTCTTATCTACTAACAACAATTACTTTAAGCATATACATATATATAAATATATCATGACTATAAGTCTATAATGATCCCCAATCCCAACTTGCTCAATGTTAGGAATTTTTTTTCTTTTTTCTGAAAATATAGTAACTAAAACAGGTAATACAATCACAATGTCAATCCATGATTAGAAAACTTACAAATAAAATGAACAAATTAAAACCTGGCTAAACATGAAGCAGTATCCTTAATTAAACAGAGTAGGCCAGCGGCATCTCGGGTTCTCTGGAGGAGCCGTTACCATTCTGAGTGGGGGCTGTGGAGACGCTCCTGGTGGTTTGGCGCCTCGAGATCTGGTGGTGGTCGACGGCGGCGGCGCGGCCGCAGCAGCCCTTCGTACAGGCGTAGAAATAGGTGAGGAGCCAGAAGATCCAGGGGGAGCCGATGAGGACGAGGGCGGCGATTGGGTACCACGGCTGAGAAAGCCTGGGAACGAAAACGTAGAAAACGAGGAAAAATCCGCCGGCGGTGACGCAGAGACAGAAGATGGTGAAGATCAATGGAACCCTAATATCTCCTTCTTTTTCGTCCTCCATTGATTTTAATTTCACGCCAACCCCTCCACCTTAATTAACACTTATGATCCGAACCTCTTTCTCTCTCTCACCCTCCAATTCTTCTCAATTTTGGTTCCCCTATCTATATGTATATGTGTATGTATATATGCCCTTTGTTTGATTTTTTTGTTGATGATTTGGAGATGCATGTGCAATCGAGAATGGTAATCCTCGGCTTTCTCTTTTCTTTACCTGATCATCCTCATTCTCTCTCTATTTCTCAATCTCTTGGTTGATTTGTGTTTGTTTTCTGTGTCTAGGGTTGCCAGTTTCAGGCAGCCAGGGGACGATCAGAAGATGGGCATGCAGATTCAACAATGGAAGGCCTCCAAATTGAGTGGTAGTTTTTTTTACTTTTTGTGCAAAAGTTCAATTGTCTAATTATGTATGCTTTTCCTTCAAAAAAACAATTATGTAAGTTTTTTATTTGAAAATAATTATGTAAGCTACTCAATGTGCATGCTTAGTTTTCAAGGTATAAAATTGAAAAGTTCATTTATTAATTTAGATAACTTAGATGATATTACATTTTTCATCAGCACAATGTATTATTATTTTTTTTTTTTTGGCAAATACACAATGTAGTTAATTAGACTTATTATAAGTAAAATAAAAAAGTACTTGAAAATAATATGAAATCCTAATATTGGAGAAGAAAAGGAAGGGAAAAAAAAAATTGAAGAGAGAAAGGATAAAATGTAGGGGTGACAATGTCTGACCCGACACGATAACTCAACACGAACTCGACCCAAAGTTACTGAGAAAAAACCAAACCCGAATATGAAAACGACTAACACGAATCTAACACGATGTTATTAATTTGTCTAAAACATAGTTATTTTATAATTTAATTTAATTTTCACGTATTTTAATTATAACCAAAATCAACGCAAAACCAAATATGAACCTAACCTGATGACTCGAATTACTACCCCTAATTGTAGATAGTTGGTGGATCAAACCAACATTAACACTTATCTTTTGCAATTGGTTTATTTAGATCACATATTTTTTTGCAAATGGTTTATTTAGATCACATATTACTACCCCCATCTACTGTTCATTCCCAAAAATACCAACACCGGTACAAATTGGACAAATATATGCTCTGTAGCGTATTGCACCAATTCCTGCACCAAAAGTCACGGCGCAACAGATCGATGATCACAATACAATTCTCCATCAAAACAGAAGAAAGGCAGAGATTGCAGGAAAAAATCGACAGAAATAGTGGACTCGAGAACAATTGAAACTCCATATCAAGAGGAAGAAGAAGACCAAACCAGGTAACAACAACACGGTCTATTTATCTTAATCTGAGAAAATATTATTTCGATCAGTTTCATGATTTTACAAACAGAAATTTAGAATTCAATATGTATTGGATGAAATTGACATTGAATTGAACCGGATTTTTGCATGAGAATTCCAACAACCTGACAGTTTTGAGCTTAAAAATGAGTATTTTGTTCGAATTATCATCCAAAATTCTACAAAAATTGCTTCTCGTGATTATCTACAACAAAATCATGTGAATCTCAAAAATCTGAATGCAATACATTATGTAATTATTTCACATATGTTTCTTTGTTGTTTCACAATTGTTTCCATTGGCAATGCTTCGCCTAATACAGCACATTGCTTCTTGTCGTACATGAAATATTGTTTCATACGTGTTTCATTTATGTTTCTTATATGATTCACATAGCCAACTTTTCATTGAATTCCATAGTTGCATGGAGAAAATCCCAGCTTAGTATACCATAATGGATAATGGGAAGAAAATAGAGAGTATACCAACTTTGAGATAACAGAAATACTAGGGATGGAAATGGGGCGGGGCGGGTATCTCAATACCCAGACCCACCCTGTCCCCTCCACGGGGCGACCCGCCATGGGTCGCGGGGCGGGGTGGGTCGCCCGTGTTGATTTTTTTTTAATATTTTTATCTTATATTTTAAATAATTAATAATTTTTAATTTTATATTTTGTATTATAAATACATATTGTTTATAAAATTTATCATTATATATGTTAAATATAATATTAAATACATAAAACTATATTATTTTATGTAATATACATGTAAAATATACATTATATATATTAAAAAAATAAAAAAATAGCACGGGACGCATGTGATACCCAGACCCCCTCCCCTCCCCCTCGTGGCGGGGCGACCCAAATGGGGCGGGGCAGGGCGGGTCATTTTGCCATCCCTAAGGAATACTGATTTCAATGGACTGCACATTCAGCACCCTAAAGGAAATTTTGGAACAATAAATTCAATACAGAAAGGATGTAGAAGCTATGCAGATTAAATACAAATTAACAGAGACTCTGCCACCATTGATGATTGAAAATGATTACAATCTCAAATTCTACCTGGAAGTGAAAAGCAAAGAAACAGACTGGATGAAGTTTTCTTTGTGCATAGACATAGTTTTGATCTCAGAAGGCCAGTATCTTTCAAAATCAAAGGAGCCAAGCCTACAAGTAACAACACAACAAAATGCAACGGAAGGAACGAGCAGCATGTCTGTAGAGAGTTTCCTTATGGAAAACATGGGCCAAAATGTGATTGACTACATCCACTACGCAAACCTCATAAGCAGAAATGTTGTTGGAGAAGGCACAACAGAAATTCAATAAAGTAGACATGGTGAAGAACAATTCCAAAAGGGAGATTTCTACAACACCAAGGAGGAATTGATCAAACAGGTCAGTTGTTATGCGTTGAACATCACTTCTAATATAAGGTCAAGAAGTCGTGCAAAAACCGATACTACGTAAAGTGTCTCGATGAAAATTGCAATTGGCATTTGAAAGCCTCATCAACATCAGGGACAACAAGGTTCATAGTAAGAAAACACGAAACAACACACACTTGTCCACTGGATAAGAGGATGAACGACAATAGGCACGCCACTGCAAAAATAGTTGGGGACCTTATCAAATCAAAGTACCTTAACAACATCAAAACAGTCTACACACCAACAAATATAATTAGAGACATGAAGGATGAGCATGGAATAAGTCTCTACTACAAAAAAGGCATGGAGATCAAAAGAGAAAGCACTGGAAATAATAAGGAAAAGGCCGGATGAATCTTATCAGAAACTACCGACTTACTTGTACATGTTGGAGGAAATGAATCTCGGATCGATCACTGAAATAGTAAGAAAAGAGGATGACACGTTCCTCTTCTTGTTCATGGCTATCAATGCATCAATAAAAGGATGGAGGCACTGCAGGCCTGTAATTGTTGTTGACGGTACATTCCTAAAAGCAAGCTATGGGAGGACTTTGTTATCTGCCTGCACACAAGATGGGAATGGGACTTCCATTGGCTTTTGTAGTAGTGGATTCTGAAAACGATGGGAGCTGGGTGTGGTTTTTCCCAAAGATCAGACAAACCTTTGGTCTCAGGGAAGGGATGTGCATAGTCTCGCATGTACACGTGAGTATCGAAACAAGAATAAAGGAGGCGAATGTAAATATTTCCTTATATGGTGTTTCACTTTTGTTTCATATATGTTTCTTTCATGTTTCACATATAGTTTCAAAAACATTCACCATTACAAATTTTTCACAAATATATTATTTTAACAATCAGATATATCCTGAGGTATCTCACGGGTTGTGCACGTATCATCTACTAAATAATTTGAAGGCAAACTTCAAAAGGAAAACCAACGAAATATGAGATCCATTCATATCAGCAGCAAAAACATACACAAATGAAGAGTTCGAAAAATAAATGTCTGCATTTGACAGCTTAAACAACAAAATTAGACCTTATTTGTCCATCATCGGCTACGAGAAATATACACGACTCCACTGTCAGACCAAACGATACTTTGTCATGACTTCAAACATTGCAGAATCACTGAATGCAACGATTGTAGCTGGGAGAGACCTACCGGTGATAGCTTTGCTCGAATATGTGAGATCTTTAGTTCAAGATTAGGCGTGCAGACATCATATTAAATCAAGATCAATATTTACAAGGATGACAAAAAGAGTTGAAGAGTATATGGGGAAAAACTACACCATTTCCCTAAATTTAAGGGTAATTTAATGTAAACTTTCAGCACATGGTCCATTGTTTCATAAATGTTTCTTATATGTTTCATTTATGTTTCAGGTGAAGCGATCAAATGACTTTATCTTCAAAGTCACAAAAGCTGAGAAAACATTTGTTGTGGACCTGGAAAAAAGGACTTGCACTTGCAACAAGTTTCAAATAGATGAAATTCCTTGCCCACATGCTTTAGCGGTACTAAAAGATTTGAATGTAAATCTGTACCAATACTGCTCGACATACTACATGAAGGAAACAATGGAGGCGGCTTATTTGGAAACATTGTATCCAATCCCACATGAAGATACCTGGATCCCGCCAGATGAAATCAAAACAATGAAGACTCTACTACCGGAGGGCAAGGCAAAATCTGGAAGGCCAAAGAAAAGAAGACACAAGGCAGCTTGGGAAAAAAAGGGCCAAAACCATATGTGGAAGATGTGGGGATCTTGGTCATAATAGAAAAACATGCAGGAATCAACCAAAAACAAAATAGGATTCGTAGTAGAATATTACTATTATGAATATACATGTAATTAATACAGCTTCGACATATAGAAAATCAAAGGCAAATTGTTTTTATGTTGTTTCAAATATGTTTCTTACAATAAGATGACAAAATAAATGTTTGTTTCGAATGTGTTTCAGATATGTTTCTATTACACAATAAAACCATTTACCAATAGAGACTATAAGAAACGTAAAACAAAACGCACAATATTTTTGAATATCAAATTTGTCGCACCCTTTCTAGCTTCTTGAGTTTTAATGCAAAAATAAGCAATTAAAATTGAAATACTTAAAAGAATACTGAAAAATATGGAATAATAAAAATTTGCAGCGGAATAAATACTAATAATTACTAGTCCAAAATATCCGTACTGAAAACACAATGACATTCAATGTTTAATGAACTAAAAAGTTAAACTTTGAAAATAATAAAAATTTCATTGACATGGGTTGCTCGAGTCACTGCGCCCCGCCATCTCCTTCCTCTTCTGCATTCTCATCTGAAAACATTCAACATTCGTGGAATGAGCTAAAGGAGCTCAACAAATGCATGCCTAATGCAATATCTTAATATTTAACTTAAAAAGACTACATTTTCCTAGCTTAAAACTTTTCTTTTATTGCTTAAAACTTTCTTTCACATAAAACCTTGTCTTTCGTTGCATTAAACTTTCTTAGGACACAAGCTCACTTGGTAACACATTGTTCTAATCAGGATCGCAGTGGGCCTTGTTATTTGGAACCCGTGAATATTTTGCCCGAATGCTTATTTCCATTCATGTTGCCCGAAGGCCCATTTCCATTCATTTTTCCCGAAGGCCCATTTCCATTCATTTTGCCCGAAGGCCCTTTTCCTTTAACATTAATATTATATGGTTGGAACGACGACCCCCCGCGCCCATTTCCCACTCACTCCAGCATCATAGAAAAATGTGCACCCATTTCTTTTTGAAAAACATTATTAGTACTTGACTTTACTTAATATGAGATGCTCGTGAAAAACTATGAACATACATTAACATGATGCATGAACCTAAGTGATGCAACTTTTCATTAAATACGAGAATAAACATAAACACATAGCATAATAATTAAATCACATTAGGTCAAATAATCACGTAGAAAGTAAACTTCTGTCTGACCTAAATTATACAAAAGCTTAGATAACCTATATTCTAGAAAGTAACTTGAGGAATGTCTTAGGAAGATATCTAAAATATCATCTAATCTTGCTAGTAGAAAATTCTATTGAAGTATGTTTTTTGTTGAGATGATTCTATTAAAAGAATTGTAGCAATTAGATTAAATGAATATCAATCGTCAATTAGAGAGATGTCTAAGTATAAAGAGGGGTGGTAACCCTTAAGGAAAAATATTACATTCAATTAATTAGTGAGCATTTACATTCAATGATTCACAGTTATTTAAGGAAATGTCTATGTTCAGTTAATTCGAGAGAAACCCTATATTCAATAACTCAAAATAATTTAGGGGAAAGCCCTACATTCAGTTAGTTGAAGGAAAGCCATATATTCAATTAGTTGAAGGAAAGCCCTACATTCAGTTAGTTGAAGGACAACATTGGGATGGACACCATAAAAGGCTACCAAGACAGGAACTGAGGAAGGAGAGAGCTATAAGCTTTCACATCTTCAGCAGCAACTTTAAGAGAGTCTTCAATGAATTGTATAAATAGATAGTTCTCTCCTTCACGCTCAACCGTCCCATTACCCAATGTTCCATATCAATGCAATGTATGGGGAATAAGATATGATCAACTTTGGACCATGGCCGTCCACACGATATATCATATCCCATGATATAGTCCACCACTGTGGTATTGACATTGATCATGGACAGATCAAAATGTTTATTCTTCCTTTTGTTCACTTGGCAAAATTTCTTATAAATACTTTGGATGCACCGGACAAATATCAAATCGGTTATCGTGAATGTCACAACACTATGCCCATATAGGACTTTTTCCCCAAATAGTATAAAAGTACATCAATATGCTGCAAAATGAATACAAAACACAATCACAAAATAGAAGGAACGATTCGAAAAACAACATGAAAGACAATAATAACTTACAGAATAAGCCAAGTACTCATCAACATAATATAGGCTGTGAAACCATGACTTGGACTTCACTTCGCAGACACCAAGTTTCAAAGAAGGCTCAGTTTTGTCATCTTCCTCCGAGTAACGATTTAGACTGAAAGAGAGTATAAAAAAAGATAAACAAAAAAACAAATGAATCACAAATTTATAAACATTAATGTAATTGTTTCATATATGTTTCAATATTGTTTCACAATTGTTTCAAATAGTTATGAATTACAAATATGAAAATAAAAGGTGTATACCCTTGAGAATCAAACCCTTCCACAAGCTAGTCGTTCAACCCATCCGACAAAGCCCTTATCCTAGGACCTTCACCCATTTTTTCATCAAGTGGACACCTTCCCTTCACCAAGGCTTTTGGAACTTTTTCGCCAGCATCCACATCCGCATCATTGTCCCCGCCTTCTTCCAATCCAATGTTCACCATGTCCGCAGGTTCAGCACCTTCGGCGACAACATCACCAGAAGACTCAAAGTTAATGGTGGACGAAGTTCTCACTGCAACAGATGATTTTGAAACTTCTTCATAGAAGGAGATAGATTCGAGGAGACACCAAGTGGACTTTTAAAAGCAACCTGAACAAAAAAAATAACAAGGAATAAAATAACAAAGAACAAAAAGAATTCAAAAACAACAAAATAACATAAACTATAATTTAAACACACATTCCCCAGCACAGCTTGACATGCACTGTTCAATATATCATCAATTTGAGAAGGGGTGAGATTGTCAAGTTCCTGAGAACTAAGAAATTTGTTCTCTTCACCACTGTCTTTGCTCGATTCATCAGCCATCTTCTCCATCTCGCCACCATCCTTGCTTGATTCATCAGCCACCTTCTCCATGCTCTGTTCCAAACTCACCAGGCCACTAGCTGCAACTTCCTCGGTAGCACTCAGATCAGCTTCACCAGTATCATCGTTTTTTTCTCCAAAAATACTGCAAAAACATCCTTAACACGACCACCAACGTCACCCAAATCCGTAGACAAAGTAGTCCCAGATTCCCTAATGGGAACATCTGTATTCCCATCATCAAGATCATCCTCTCCATCTTTTTTCTAATCTGAATCTTCCTCAGAACCTGGACCTAATGACATGCCATTAGATTTGTTTCACTCTTAGACTCAGACGCATCAACCCCGCTCCACTTAAGTCGACACCGACACCAAAGACGAACTACATGAAAACAACAACCATGTGATGAAAAGAAACAATTTTGAAACACACAAAAGAAACACAAAGAAAAATCCATAAAGATAACGAAAAAATACTTATAATAAAAACAAAAAAAGAGTATGAGAACCTCCAGTTTCCTCTTAATATCGGCCAACTCAGAGAAAACAACTGCAAATTGTTCTTCCAAGAATTTTGTAGTGGAAGTCTTAAAAACCTCAAAATCCTTAAAAAAAACTGGTGGTTCCTAGCAATATCATCAATAGTATGCTTCGACCCAATACCAACATCGGCCTCCTTGCGCTTCAACTTTCCAATGACAAAATCACCATCAAACGGGCTAAAAGTGTACTTTGATTTATCATAAAATGTATGACTGCACAACCTCATCCTCAGTCGGCCACAAATTCTTCAACCCCAACTGAAATAAGAAAAAACAAAACAACAGTCAGAAACAATAAAGAAAAAGTTCTTAAATATAAATGAAACAAAACATGAAGAAAAAAAATAGTAAAATTATACTGCCTGTTCAGCAGACCGATTGAAGATCTTCATAAGTCTTCGGCCCTCACTTTGTTGTCTTTTCTGGACTTTGAACAAGTCCAGTTCGATATCCTCGGGATCTCGCAATCAACACGAGCACACAACTTCCCATTCACCTCTGGGCAACACTCGTAGAACCAAATATGGAAAGCTAACGGAAATCCTTGAATTCTGTAAAATTTCGTACGGTTCCCACCAAAATTCTCCTCACCTTGAAGTTTGTTTCTATACAAAATTTGTTGCCTCAACTCACAAATACTGATATCAAACAACTCCCTCCCCCATGGATATGTGTCAAACACACCCATATCCTTGACCACCATATCAAAAAATGACATCTCAACCGAACTACCCGTAGAAGTAAAGAGAAATAAATGGAGAAAATACAGTAAAGCCAATTTTAGGGCATCTAGATCCTCATCACCCAAACACGCATTAAAAAACATCCTCAATGGACTGCCTATTAAACTTGCTTTTGCTAGCAAAATACTTTTGAAAAATAACAGAGCTACGAACATCCCCCGATAATGAAAGCCTATCACCAACACAATTAAGACCGGTCACTATAGCAAACTCCCCCACCCCAAACCTCAATAACTTTCCACCCACATACACAACAATTTCGTCCTTCTTCGAGTGGATGACTTGCCATTTCATCAACGAATGGACAAGATGATTCTGGAAATCAACCTCTTTCATGTCCAAGAAATATCTAAAACATGTATTCTTAAATGCCTCGAGTTGGGTGTCAATTAAAATTTTCTTTATATTGTTAATAGGATCAAAGGAGAACGCAATATTTACTCGAGCAGTAAACCAGCCAGCAGGGTCATGAACATACTTGAAACCCTTGAAACAACAATGAAACAAAACAGAAACACAAAAGAAACACAAAATCAACAAACACTTCAACTAAAATACATAACAGAACAAATGAAACATAACAGAAACAAATAAGAAACAATATCGAAACAAACAAAAAACTACAAATCACAAAATAAGGATAACAAAGAATACACAAAAATCATACCTCAGCAACATCCCGTTTCTTCAAAAGAAATTTTCTTCTTTCCGGCAGCTTTAACACCAGCCTTCGATTTCACAGTTTTGGATGGCGATTTAACATCTAAAACCGATTTTTCCTCAACAATCTTTTCGGCTTTCCTCTTCTTCGAAGACATTGAACCAACAACACCCTTCTGAAATTTCCTCCTTTTCGAAGAATCTGGTTCTTTCAACTTCGAAGAACTTCTCAATATCTTTTTATGAGGAGAGTTTTTAGAAGCCATTAAAACAACTACCAAAACCAGAGGTTTCAAGAAGTTACACAAACAGAGAATGTGATGGACCTGGAAGGATTGAAACTGAAAAAAAGGGTAAGGAACGTGGCCACGATCAACTGTAGGAATCGCAAAAAAAACGGGGACCAATCCGATATGAGATTCAGTAATAACGTGCACACAAAAACTTACCCTAGCTTTGGAACGTAAGAAACTGAAGAAGGTGGGTAAAAAACTGAAGAGGTAATAGTGGGTGGGTAATTTTGTCATGTGTAAGGACCGAGTGAGGTATATTTATCATTGGATGGTATTTTTGTCTTTTTCAAAAAATTAAGGGTATTTTGTGTAATTTTCTCTTATCTATGTGTAGCCAGGCCTACTCTCCAAATTTTGTTCAATCTGACCCAGGCCGGTTTAAGACTAGGCTTAATTGGGCCGCTTCTTAGACGGGCTTATGTGGAACTGGGCCGATCCAGCCTGGACCAGCAAGTTGACCAGTACTTAGATTGTACCAGAAACTAACAACAATGCGTCTTCAGGCGAAGTCGCGTGAGGGTGATGAGCGCGTTCTGTTGAAATCCTCTATCGAACAAGAAGATGACAGCGAAACACACATTTTGCGTCGTGCATAAGTCGGAATACACAATCAAGAAGAAAGATCAGGATGGTTGACTCCACAAGTTCTGGAAAAACATTTCTGGTAATCATTTTAGCTGTGTTTTTGCTGTGTTCGGATGAAGTTCTGGCGAAGTCTCGAGTCCCAATCTCTGTAAGTAGTAATTTTCCTTTTTCTTTTCTAAAAAAGATGCAACCTATTGTAGTTTTAAGAAAGATTGATTATTTGTTCATTTGCCTTTTAATAGGATGCAGAGATTCGACAGAGGAAAAACGATTGCTATGCTGACATCGAGAGGTATTGGTTTCTCAATTTCATGCATTTTTCTTACATGGGTTTGTCGTCTTTTTTTATTGTTTGATTTTTACCAAAAAAAAAGGTTTTTGTTCGGATGTTCTTGATTTTACATCTATACCGTTGTTGATTTAATGGGTTTGTGCAATGATTTGCTTGAAGTGGATTGTGGGGTCAGGAATGCAAATCTTCAACTATAGCTAAGGAGAATTGTGCTTTACGATGTCTGTCTCCGGTTTGTTATGAGCTCATCTACGAAAGTGATCCGGTGAGGATTTTAGCTAAATTAAACCGCTATCTGGTGATGATATCTTGAGGCAATCACATTTTGTGCACGTGTAAAAAAGTTACTACTTTTATGCTTTTGGTTACTGTATTTTGTGGTAATGAGTCTATGTATTTTGTGGATTCTTGAACTGAATAGTTGGAAGAAGGGGAGAAAGATTTCTCTAGGAGCTCAGAGTACAAGTACTGCATGCACAGGTAAAATCGCTATGTGGTGTTACTAATATCTGTTGCTTCATGGATATATGTTTTCGTGTGATGTCTCTCTATGTAATTTATGCTGGATATGAAACTATGTTGATGGTACTTGATAAGATTTGTTCTTGGTTGCTAATTGTTCTTGGCTTATGAGTTTTGCTTTTATTGAGTTTTATAGTTCTTAGAGCTCATTTCTTGTACCGTTCTATATCCTATGTAAAGGATGGGTATCTTTGTAATGACTATGCATATTAATGGGATTATTATATAGTTGAGTCTTTGACTTACCAACGATCATACTCAATCAGTTTCCTGCTTTATAACTTTTAAAGAGATGTCGTGAGTTTGCCTTCAACCACCTCATGCAGTCGACCATTGAATGTACCTTTGATAATCTTTTCTGCTGATTGTCAATCTTGAGGGCAGATTTGCAGATAGTAAAGTAGTTTTGATAGATGATACTAGCCAGTTCTCTCGAATTTGGTTTCCTATTATTTTTTTGTATTATAATATCAATGCAGTGTTGGTCTATCGCAAGATATCATTTTAAGGAACATTTCATGACATTGTTTAGTATAGTTGTTCCATTTTGTGAGCTTCGGGTACATTGACATTCTTCATTAGATTCGAAACACTTTTATGTGCATGAAGATTGAAGAGTACAAACAGCTGATTGTTAGAAACCATGGAATAACATGCAGTTAACTGGTTTCACTTAAGAAGATTTAAAATGTTAAGTTACAGGCACCTATCTGCATATGCCATTATGTACTGTTTTAGATTATAGCTGAATGGATTAAAAAAATATGAGAAAAGATAACAGAATATTTATGTTATTATTATTTTCAAGGAAGAACATCGTTTGGTTTTGTCCGTGTCCTTTCGCCCCAATGGTGGGTTTACACTATTTCTTCCATTTACTGACACCATTTTATGCAATAGACATTAGTGATTGGAGCATGCAGTTTTGATATTCTATGTCTTCAGTTTTATCCTGGTGACGTAAGATAAAGTAGAGGTGTGTATTTGGATGCTTGCTGATCTTGATCTATTCTGGTTGCAAAACTCGTTCGGTTAAAGTTTAGACAACTTATTCTTGGAAGAATGTTCATAGGCATAGTTGTGAGAGAATAATCAATGTATTGTCAGAGCTGGATTTATTTCTGATAAACTATATGGAAAAAGTTTACCATCTAAAATTAACCATGTACACTGCAAATCTAGGATAGTTATAGAGCAGATACACAAAGCATCAGGTATCTGATTTTGCATGCATAGCACTCAAGTGGATTGCACCTATAATTTGCTGGCCCATTTAATCCATTATTACTTCTAGCCACAATGTAGTATTACTTATGACTTGGAGGACGACATGGTAAGTTAGGGCATTGTCTGCTTCCTGCTGTCATTTGACTTCCTGTTTTGGTTGTTTTATTTGCTCTACTCTTTTTTCCGGACCTGAGAATAGTATTCATCAGGGCGGAGCTAGGGGGGCCATACTCGGACTGCCCCTTTTTATTTTTTTCCCTAATTTCATTAACAAATTAAAAGAGAAGTTACTGTTTATATTTTTATTTTTGTTGTTGAGTTTTCTATCCGGCTCACCCCATTTTCGTGTGTCGGCTCACCCCACTTTCGCAGCTGACTACGCCATTTGTACTGATCATGTCTTTTAGATGTAATAGGTTTCTGCATTATATGTCACCGGTTCCAATGAGCATTTGATGGCATAAACCAATCTCCTTTATCTAACTTGTACTATGCTTTACATTGTTAGAGTCGATGATATTCATCTTCCATTTCGCTATTGTCGTGTTTGTTCATCTTGCCAGTAAATGATTCATTATCCTCTCGAATCTCAATGGCAGGGACTCTCTTGGACAAAGCTTAGATGGTATTAGAGGTTCATTTGATGTCTAGCGTCTTACAAGTTACAACAACTTGATGTGCTTCTCTGTTCATACTAGCGTGTAAGTCAGCCTCGGTTCAACTCAGACAACTATTTCAAGGAAGGCGGCTCAAAGGGCTTGTAGTTTTAAGTTGAAAGTGTGTTTCAAAATTAGATGCAGTATGCGTTCTGAGTTTCATAAGTTTCACGTGTATTGTCCAAGGTGCATGTACTTAATCCATTTCATAGATGTTCATTTACCAATTGTTCCAGATGCATCTGATAGATTTCATTCCATTTCACTATCACACAGCACCGTGATATATAGTGATTTCCGATTAAATTAGCGATTTAAAATATAAAATGGAAACCTCGCCGCCCAAGCGGCGCGGTTACGGTTTTCGAACCAAAAAAGTTGTCCAAGTTAAAATAAAATATTATGGGCCCTCTTTATTGAATAATAAGGCATTTAATATAATAAGAACTTTAATTTGCACTTTGCATTCCAAATCGAATGTATTTTATATATTCTAATTTTGCAAAAATATGTTATGTATTACATTCAAAATAACGAAATATTAAAATGCATTAAGTTTTGAATTAGTAGAGAATGCAAGCGCAGCAAGATGCATTTTATATGCAAAATTCATCTTGTTTCAAAAATAAAAGTTATTTTTTAAGGCTACGATTGAATGTGCTTTCATTGCATTCATTTTTATTTGTAAAGTGAGAAATTGTGAAAAGTTGTTTTTGAAAAGTAGTAAATTTTTTTTAGAATTTGATTATGATGTGATGGATTTTTTATTAAAATAGTGATTGTGTGTGATTGATTATTTGAAAATTAAGAGTGTGATAGTGTTTTTGTAATGTAATGTGTAATGATAATAACTGATAATGATGTTTTTTAATTAAATAATAAATTAATGTGATTGATGATTAGAAAAATGAAATTAGTGGATAGTGTATTTTTTGAAATATTTATAACCAACCATATTTTGATTTTTTTTGAGGGAAAATTTTGTGACAGTTTTTGAAATCAATCAGTGCCTAAGGCTGCGACTGGATGTGAGCGAAAATCCATTTTCGTTCCGTTGGAGAAATTTTTTTGACCAAGCATGCGATTGTTTATGAAAATTTTCAGAAAATATACTATTCTCTCACTTTCACTTTTTCTCACTTTTTCTTTCATCAATCACATCTTCACATTTTTTCACAAAAAACTAATCATTATTACACATTATCCCACAAATTTTACTATTCCTTCACTCACACATTTCTAACTATCAATCACATCCAATCATTATTTTACTATTTTCACATCAAATCAACTTTCATCATTACTTTTTCATCTCACATCCAATCACACTATCAAAATTTATCTTTTCTCTCAAATTTTTTTTTTCACTACTATTCTCTGGCAAAATGAAAAATTTCAAAATGAAAGTATATCCAATCGCACCCTAACTTTTTACATTTTCGCATCATTTTTCTTATTATCTTAAATGGTTATTTGTTTTATCAATCTGATGATATTTTTGATTAGTACAACTGCCAAGCCACCTACAACCACCTAAAATAACACATTTGATTTTATTTAAAAACATTGTGATTTGAAATTACTTTTTAGGAAACCGCATAAGCCAAAGGGAGCGGCTATTTGCACTCCAATTTCTTATAAAAATACACCAACTCCCTATTTTCACAAAATTAAAATGACTAGTATACCCTTACGATAAAAAAAATGCACCCCACCACTTTTTTTGAAGTGTGGCACGATCGTACCCTATTTTAAAGCTATTTGCACCCCAATTTCTTATAAATACACCAACTCCCTATTTTTACAAAATTAAAATGACTAGTATACCCTTACGATAAAAAAATACACCCCACCACTTTTTTTGAAGTGCGATACGATCGTACCCTATTTTATCGTGTCGCACTTTAAAATAGGGTATGATCGTGCCACATGTTTTACATCGATTCCCTATTTTAATACATGGCACGATCGTGCCACATTTTAAAATAGGGCACGATTGTGCCAAACTTTTTACATTTGTTTCTTAAAGAAAACCGATGTATATTTTAAAGTGTGGCACTATCGCCCCATGTATTAAAATATGGCACGATCGTGCCTATTCGAACATGGCAAAAGAAATGCACGATCTTGAAATAAAAAAAACTTAAAAATTGTAATACCATTTTGAACTCAACCTATAAAATCTTTAATCTAATAAAAATGACATATTTTTGCACTTAATACTACAATTAAAATAGCACGATAGTAAAAAATAAAAAATTAGCAACTAAAACACTAGGGAAGAAAAAAAATTCTTGAAAAAAAAAGATTAAGTTATTTTAATTTTGTGAATACAGGGAGTATGATGTATTTATAAGAAGTTGGGATGCAAATAGTGGCTCTCTAAGCTAAATCGGCTTGAACTTTAATTAAAAAAATGGTAAATCCGCACTATTACATATTCCAAAGAAGTTTGGGGATTGGGGTTGGCTTCCAAGTTCCAATTGCTTAAACATATAAGTGAACCACTTATTTTCTAACCATGGGCATTTTGGTAATTGCAACACATGTTTTCAAGGCGTTAAAACTAGAGATTGGTTTTGTCTAAAACCCTAGATTTCTTTTGGGCAGCTTCGCCACTCCTAAGCAAAGGCAATGGCTCCAAAACAGCCAAATTCTGGTCTCTTTGTGGGTTTGAACAAAGGGCATATAACTACCAAGAAAGAGCTGGCACCACGCCCTTCTGATAGAAAAGGGAAAACCAGCAAACGGGTACATTTTGTTAGAAATCTCATTAGGGAGGTTGCTGGTTTTGCTCCTTGTGAGAAGCGAATCACTGAGCTTCTCAAAGTTGGGAAAGACAAGCGTGCACTGAAAGTGGCTAAAAGAAAGTTGGGCACCCACAAGAGGGCAAAGAGGAAGCGTGAAGAGATGTCATCTGCTCTCCGAAAGATGAGGGCTGCTGGGGGTGGAGAGAAGAAGAAGTAGGCTGTTACTGTTGGCAGAAGAGTAACAAATGGATTGGAATTTTTATTTAGCTTATTTATTTTGTCGAACTGAAGTTTTGTTTTATGTGTTGAATCTTTTGTATGAATGAGAACTTCATTTTGCAGATCTGATGGCGCAAAAGCTACTCTAGAAAACCTTAGGCAAGTGCACATATCGTTTTGTAGTATATATTATTGAAGATCGAGTGTCATTCCCACGAGGATTGTAAATCTTAATAATTACTATCTTTTTGTTATTTAATCTCACAATTTTCAGAGTTTTGTTTTTAAAGATAAAAAAAATGAAAAATAAAGAATTTGAAAAAATCACAAATTACAATAGATCAAACAAAAGCAGATTATAGAATAAGAAATCAAAAGCTAGAAATGTGTTTGAATGTAAATCCTCTAGAATGTTTTTGTTATTCAACAAGATAAAAATACAACCATAAGCCCTTAAGCAAAACCAACATCTTTTAATAAAATCTCATGTTATGTGGACTAGTAGAAATTCGATTTAAGTTAAACTCTCTATCGAGCGAATAATTTCTAACCTCAAGTTGATTAATCAAATCTCTTTCTAGTTAAAACCTCCAAGATTGCATTATAACGATTTGTGAATTCCATATTAGGTTTTGACTGTCTAAGGAAGATTTATGTCGTCCCCATATCTAGGATTGCATGCAACTCTTTTCACTTATACAAATTCTTTTTCACCATAAATCTCTCGATTACCCAGATGAAGAATAGAAATCAAATTAATATACCTAGGAAATATTAACTCGAATGAAATGAGCATGATATAAGTGAATCACACAAGATATGAGGATTTTATTAAAAACATACACACCTTAGTCACAAATCCATTCTAGAGTTCATTACATTCAAACACTAAGAATTTTAGCTACACGTGCTTTTGATAAAAGAGTAAATTACACAAGAAAATGTAAATATTGTAGACATGGTGTCTTATCTTTCTCAAAAACTCAATTGACTTGATGATGTTGCTCCAAGCCTTCTTCTCCAATATTGCTACAAGATTACTACTCCAAGTGCTACAAGATTACTCCTCCAAAAGCTCATTGATTCCAACTCTATCTCTCTTTTATCCTCTCAATATATTTTGCTTTGAAACTTAGAATATACAATGAATATCTCTATGAATTAATACAACATGAATGGTTTCCCAACTCAAACTCTTGGCTTTTATAGGCACCATCTTTGTGAAAGAACACATCAATAATGCTAACAAATGCTCCACTTCCATGGTTGTTGGTTGAATCATTTGTGCACATTCATGGTTGAGTTGGTTGAATCATTGTATTCACATGACAATACTCCACTTCCATTAGTTGAGTTGGTTGAATCATTGTGTCCACATGACATTGATTGGGAAAATGGGGACATGGTGCAACAAGATAGGGTGTTAAAGGTATACAAAAGTGATCAAAAAGGTTTGGTTGGTGATTTATCCACAATTTCCGCATAAAAAGGTGTCGAAAGTGGCCCGACACGGTCAGGTGTTAGGCAAAGACGCCAGGCCATGTTGTTCGGAAATTTTACAAAACACAGGACACGGCCAGTGTTGGCAACACGGCCAGCCAGGCCATGTTGTGCGACCACGACCGTTTTGTGCAACACGGCCAGGCCGTGTTCGAATCATTTTGTGCGATTTTTCCTCTCTTTTGATCCCCTTCAACATGGCCGTGTTTGGTGACACGGTTTGGCCGTTGGACTATTTTTCCAATTTTTCTTCAATTTATTTCCTTCTTTTTGAACATGGCCATGTTCTTGACACCCCAAGTCATGTTGAGTGATTTTCTTGCCTTTTGCACTTAATGTTGGCTTCAAATTGCTCCACCTATAATGTTAAACACATCCCGCGATAAAATGCTAAAAATACTCGAGAAAACTATGATTTTTCTAACAAAGCAATTTAAAAACTATTGAATTACTACCACAAAATATGTACAAAATGGCACTTATCAAACCGCCTCCAACTTGGAAATTTTGGTTGTCCTCAAGCAATTTTTTTTAAAACAAAGAGTGGGGTTGAAAATAAAAGGAGACATCTATTTTCACAATTCGACATGATTGAAGTGAATTGCTAACCATATCCTTCCCAATTAAGCCAATCGATTCGATTTTCAAGTCGACCAATTTGTTAAAAAAGAGTGACTTCAATAATTGGAATCGTTCAATCATCACAATTGTCATATCACAAAAATTGTTATTCATTCGCTTAGATCAAATACAAAAATGTAATGATAAAAGGAGATGTCCAAAACTCGGTTTTTTTTATGCATATAATTATAAAATCAGGACATTTTTGAGGCAAACTTCCACTAGGTTTAAATTTTGAATGACTTTCCCAAAGCTCTAGGGTGGTGTCCCATACTCATATTTGTGCCGCCGTTTTACGTAGAAGACAAACATGGGGCTCATGAATGCTCCTAGTTACTAAGTAGCAACAAACAGATGAGTATAACCTCGATTTGTCCTTTTTTTTATAAGCGCATTTTTTTTTCGATTTTTTTTAAACCCGAATTATGATTTCTCCAGCGATCATGACACAAAGTATCTATATTTAAGCAAAGTCCAAACTAATTTCATGACATTAAACTCTATTGGCCAATTTCATCCTTTTATTAGAGTCACACAGTTTAAAATATTATGGCAATTTGAGTTCTCAAAAAATATGACTTTTTCGGGATAAAAATGGTCATAACCAATTCACAAACAACTTATCTAATTGTAAAAAGAAATATCTCATGTTTGTTTGCAAGAGGTTGACATAAAATACGCAAAGCCAAAGAAAATAGTTCAAATCTAAGCGTTTCAACAAATCTCACCACCCCCAACTTCAAGGGTCACATTGTCCCCAATGTGAAGAAGGGATGGGATACAAAATGGAGCAAAATAAACGAGAACTAAAATAAAGAAAAATACGACCTCATGACGGTGGCAGGAAGTGCCCTTGAGAGAGGTGCCATTGGTGGAGTTGAGAGAAAAGGGCGTTTTGTTGTTGTTCTTTGCTCTCGAATATCCCGAATGACGCCAAATTGTTTGCTCCATCATTTGTTGTTGGTGGTCGAGCATATTTTCTTTGGCGTCGAGCGAGGGTTTGTTGATATGATAGCATGCCCCTTTGGTGTTGTTGTTCCTGTAGAATAGCTTGAAGATCAATTTGTTCATGCTGCGGTGGTGGTGGGCGAGATGAAGAAGCACGGGGTGGTGAACTCCATGGAGGAGACGAAGATTTGAGAGCATCATCCTCTATGGGAGGTAAAGCGAGGAGAATTTTGTTACCCTCCGGATTGCGTCGCAAACCCATTAGCCAATTTTCACGATTATGAATTGTAGTTCGGGCCGGGTCGGGAAGTGGTAGTTGTTGGGATGTATGTCGGAAAGGCAAGCAAAATTGATCATTGACTCTTTCAATTAATTTTATAGCAGTACATACCTCAAGATCAATACGCGTGCTCCCTCGCGCATGTTGTAAACCCGTTAAGTCATGCTCGAAGTGATTAGCGATTGGGGTAATTAGGCCTCCAACAAGAATTTTACTACATTCGCCCTGCCCGATTTTCTGAAAATGGCGTGCTAAGTGAGACCCGGTGTCGAGGTGTTTGCCATAGACCATAGCCCATAAAAACAATAGTTCGTCCTTCCTCAAATTCCCGTCACTTTCCCCCTACCGAAAAGTGTGCTAGCCATCACACGATGCATATAACGAAAACAAGGATTTATTACGCGTGATACTTTAGCACGGGAAGAAACATATTCTTCTGAAGGGGCTATTTCATTCCAGAAAAGCTGTGTATTAAAATCATTAGGAAAGCGTCTTTCACCGCCAATTGGGAGACCATATATTTGGTTGAAGTCGGCAAGACTCAATGCATAGTCTTGATTGAACAAGCGGAAAGAGATGAGGCCATCCCTAACATGAGTTCTGTGAGAATCTCGGCGTTAAATGAGCTAAGAAATTCCAGTGTGACGCGCTCATAAGTCGGTGATTTCGCACCCATGAATCTTTCCCACCCAACTTGCTCGAACATCCAATCAATATCTTCTTGTAGCAAGGGTCTCCAATGTCATGGTGTCAAAGGTCGGGTGTTGTGCAATGGTTTGCCCAACAATTGTTGATACCGGTTTCTTGTTCGTCATCCAGGAATAGAATGCCGTGACGATTACTTCGGTGGATTAGCGGGAGGGACGATGGGAGCCGAGGGTCCCTGGGAAGGAGCGGTAGAACGGCTGCGTTTTGACATAGTAGTCCTGAAAAAGAAACTTTGATAACAACCAAGTATAAAACCATGATAGCCACAACAAAGAAATGGTTGCTACAAATATGTCTATGAAACTCGAGTAGCATGGTTCACAGGAATAACCATCAAATGCAACAACCAAATATAGTACATGACTCAATGGCAATTATCACACTCTTATATCAGCATGGCTAGCATTCCATAAGGAGGCGTATCAACATATGGGCATAATGTGATTTCATCAAGTAAACAACAGCAACCCTTATATGAATAAGACCATCAATAAACAAGGCATGAATTCGATTACAACAACGAGGATGTCTATCGATTAAAATCACAACAACAAATTCCCCCTAATATTCTCATTTCATTTATTCGAGCGAGAAGACATCAATTAATGAATTTCATATGAAAAATGTCCAATGAGCCAAAATCATCATAGGAATCCAATAAGCATCCTTAAGTACAACACATAAACAATTAGGCACAAAAACCCCTAAAAATAATTCTAAATTAAATTGAAATCACAAAGCCCTAAATAAGAGAAATTACACACAAGCATGAATAAGTTGAAATCACACGAACAAAATTAAGAAAAAGAACATGAAATTATATACAAAACAAAATAAAATCCATACCTTAGAGAGAAACCCACAAGAGAGATGTCAAAAACCCACAAAATTCCCAATTCTTGAAAAAAATCAATCGGTAGAAGTGTTGGCAATGAAGAGAAGATGGAGATTTTGTGGAAAAATTTAAGTTTGAATGGAAGTTTGAGAGAGATTTGGGGGAAATTATGGGGATGAAGAAGAGTTTTAGGGTTTAAAATTGGAAAACAAATGGGAAAAATAAAAAAAAAAACGCTGCCCCTGTTTTTTTGAACAGCGGCATGGCCCTGTTCCGGGTTGTTTTGCGAGAAAATTTTTCGGCCCGAACACGGGCGTGTCGGGCGACACGGCCCGGACGTGTTAGGGCCAATTTTTTGATTTTTGTTTTTTTCTTTTACATAAAAGGAAATTTGGGGAATTTTGACACGGCCATTTGGCAGCCCGGACACGGCCATGTCGGGCGACACGGCCCGGCCGTGTTCCGGGCTGTTGAATATTTTTTTTTTAAATAAAATCATCCCAAGTAAAAAAAAAATTGAATCCTAAGTAAAAATTGGAAACAAATTGACAAGGAAAGCAAGAAAACACAAAAATCATCGGGTTGCCTCCCGGGTAGCGCTTCTTTAATGTCGTATAGCTGGACTGTTTCACCGCTAATCGTGTGATGTATTCGGGGGATGTCAAGATGGATAGAATCTCGATAACTTTCATCGATGGTGCCCCCAAAATGGAGCTTCAGACGGTGTCCATTTACCTTAAATGTGCCCATTTCCTTGTGCGTGATTTCAATAGTCCCGTAAGGGAACACTTGCGTGATAGTGAATGGTCCGGACCACCGAGATTTTAACTTACCCGGGAATAGTCAAAGTTGAGAATTGAATAGCAACACTTGATCACCCGGTTGAAATTCCCTTGTGCGCTTAATGTGTTTGTCGTGGCATTGTTTTGTTCGTTCCTTGTAAATTTTCGAATTCTCGTATGCCGAATTTCGCCATTCTTCGAGTTCATTAATGCAATAAACGGTTATTTCTGCACTTGACAAGTCATAGTTAAGCATTTTAATAGCCCAAAAGGCTTTATATTCAAGCTCAACCGTGCAATGACATGCCTTACCATAAATGAGGCGGTATGGGGTAGTCCCTATCGGCGTTTTGAAAGCCGTTCTATAAGCTCAAAGGGCATCGTCGAGTTTAAGGGACCAATCTTGCGAGAGTGTCCAACCGTTTTTCAAAAATTCGTTTTAATTCGCGGTTGGACACTTCGACTTGACCACTAGTTTGGGGGTGATAGGCGGTAGCGACTCGGTGTGTGACGCCATAACGTTTTAGCACTTTGTCGAATTGGTTATTGCAAAAAATGAGTGCCTCTATCACTAATGATGGCTCGTGGTGTACCAATTGGGTGAAAAGTTTTTTTAGAAAATGTATCACCACTCGAGCATCATTTCGGCAAGGCTTGAGCTTCTACCCATTTAGACACGTAGTCAACGGCCACTAAAATGTATTTATTGCCAAACGATGTAGGAAAAGGTCCCATAAAATCAATACCCCAAACATCAAAAATTTCGCAAACAAGAATACCATTTTGGGGCATTTCATTTTTTCAAGAAATATTTCCTTTCGTTGACAATTATCACAAGTTTCAACATACCGTTTTGCGTCTTGGAAAAGTGTACGCCAATAAAAACCCGACTCAAGGACCTTCCGCACCGTGGTATTCGCTTGATAGTGCCCATTGGGGTGGGCCCCTTATGACAATGATGCAAAATAGAGATCGTTTCGGAAGTGCGACACATCTTCGTATGATTTGATCCGCACAAACTCAAAAAGAGGTGGGGATCGTCCCAAATATAGTATTTGAGGCCCGAAAAGAATTTCTTCTTGTTGATGGGTCGGCCCTTTCGGTAGAACTTTTCTGCAAGATAATTAGCAAAATCGCAAACCAAGGATTATCAATTGAAATTGAGTTCGTGGCAAAGAGTTGCTCATCAGGGAAAGAATCGTTGATATGTCCTTTGTGTTGCTTGTCGGTGTCGGAGTGCTCAAGCCTTGATAGGTGATCGACGGCAAGATTTTCGGCACCCGTTTATCTTTGATCTCCACATCGAATTCTTGGAGTAAGAGTACCCATCGAATTAGTCGTGGATTTGCATCATTTTTGTCAAGCAAATAACGTAAAGCGCGATGATCCGTATAGACAATGACTTTTGATAGGATCAACTATGAGCGAAATTTGTCAAAGCGAAAACTACCGCAAGTAACTCTTTTTTCGTAGTTGTATAATTGGGACCGAGCGGGATTGAGTTTTACTTGCGTAGTAAATTGGTCGGAAATGCTTATCTTTTCGTTGCCCGAGCATCGCACCTACCGCATAATCGCTGGCATCACACATGAGTTCGAATGGTTGAGACCAATCCGGAGCTACCATGATGGGGAAGTGGTGAGTTTTTCTTTCAAAGTATTGAATGCTTGAAGGCATTCATCATTGATATCAAAAACCGCATCCTTCTCCAAGAGGCGAGTGAGTGGCCGGGCAATTTTTGAAAAATCTTTGATGAATTGCCTATAGAACCCGGCGTGCCCCAAAAGCTCGAATTGCCTTTACCGTGGTGGGTGGAGGTAATTTGGAAATTGTCTCAACCTTCGCCTTATCAACTTCAATGCCCCCGCAAGAAATTTTATGTCCCAAAACAATACCTTCTTGTACCATGAAATGACATTTTTCCCGATTAAGAACCAGGTTAGTTTCTTCGCAAGGAATAAGGACTTTTTAAGATTTGCAAGACAAAGATCAAAGGAGTCCCAAAAAACCGAGAAGTCATCCATGAAGACTTCCATGATATCTTCTACAAGTTCGTCGAAGATAGCAAGCATGCTTGTTGAAAGGTTGTCGGTGCATTGCACAATCCAAAGGCATGCGTCGATAGGCAAAAGAAATCTTTGAGGGACAAGTAAAAGTGGTTTTCTCTTGGTCTTCCGATGCTATCGGGATCTGAAAATAACGACATGCCATCAAGGAAGCAATAATACAAGTGACCACATAATCTTTCAAGCATTTGATCAATAAAAGGCAAAGGAAAATGGTCTTGCGAGTAGCATCATTGAGTCGTCGTAATCGATGGAAACTCGCCAACCTATTCGTTCGCATTGGAATAAGTTCATTCTTTTCATTGGGTACCACCGTCATCCCACCTTTCTTTGGAACCACTTGAACTGGACTCACCCACCATCGGGGATTGGGTAGATGAGCCCATCATCAAGTAATTTGATTACTTCCGCCTTGACTACCTCTTTCATGTTTGGATTTAAGCGACACCGACGTAGAACAACCGGCTTGAAATTTTCCTCCATCAGAATTTTGTGAGTGCAAAAGGAAGGATTGATCCCTTAAATATCGGAGATTTTCCAAGTGATGGCCTTTTTATGTTCCCGTAATATTGCCAACAATCTATCCTTTTGATGAGAAGATAAATCGGAGGAAATAATTATGGGACGTTTGGCGTTCTCGGCTAGAAATGCATATTCCAAGTGTTCGGGTAGCTCTTTCGGCTCAACAGTGGTGGGTCCTCAATGGACGGTTTGTTATGCCCCACCGCGAATTCTCAATTTTTTCGAACTCTTTCGTAGATTCTGTTGGTGTATTTTCCTCCAATGCGAGTACTGATTCCCTAAGAAAGGGATTTTCATCCGCTATACCGCACTTTGAACAATACAAGTCTCCAAAAAAATTAGAGAAATCATGCTTGGTAAAGAATTGGTTATCTCCATATCGATAAGATCAATAGCAAAACAGAGTCATCTTTATCTATCGTATTTTTCATTGATGAAGTGATTTTAAAATTGACTTGTTCATCTTCGACTCTTAAAATCAGTTTGCCATCATGCACGTCAATGATTGCTTTAGCGAAGAGGTAAAAATGGACGCCCTAGAATCAAGGGGACTTCGACATCTTTATGCATGTCAAGAATTACAAAATCGACGGAAATATAAACTTATCGACTTTGACCAAAACATCCTCAACAATGCCTCTCTAGGATATTTAATGGACTGTCGCCTAATTGTAAGCTCATCCTAGTTGGTTTCGGTTCCCTAGACCCATTTGTTTAAACAATTCATACGACATCAAATTAATGTTAGCCCTAGATCGGCCAATGCCCGATCAACAGTCAAACCATCGACATGACAAGGAATAGTAAAACTCCTGGATCTTTGATTTTTGCGGTAACTTATTTTGCAAAATTGCCGAGCATTCCTCATTTAATTGCACCATGGAAATTTCTTCAAGCTTCTTCTTATTTGAAAGAAGATCTTTTAAGAACTTGGCATATTTTGGCATTTGTGAAAGGGCTTCAACAAAAGGAATATTTATGTGTAATTGTTTAAACAAATCCAAAACTTACCAAATTGGTCGTCATGTTTGTCCTTACGCAATCGACTTGGATACGGAATAGGTGGTTGGAATTCTAGTACCATTTTCTTTGTTTCCTTGGGTACATGTTCGTCTTTTGTTGTATGGGAGTGGGCTCGTCCTCCCAGCATCCGATTCGTCTAGCTTTGTTCCACTCCTTAGAGTGATTGCTTTTACCTGTTCTCTTAGATTCGGCTCGGTGTTGCTAGGTAAGCTCCTTGTGGCCTTTCGGAGATTATTTTGGCAATTTGACCAATCTGATTCTCCAAGTTGCGAATGGATGCTTCTTGGTTTCTTAAGGATGTTTCGGTGGTCGTGAAACGAGTTTCCATTGTTTGGACGAATTTAGACAATAAGTCCTCCAAACTTGGTTTTTGCGGTTGGAAACGGGAGGTGCGATTTAATTGGGGAGTGCGTTCGGATTAGGTCGTTGTTGACCTTGATTGCCCCAACTAAAGTTCGGATCCGACGCCAACCTGGATTATAGGTGTTCTTGAAAGGATTATTTTGAGAGGTCGAGATTGATTACCTAGATAATCCACTTGTTCATGCGGTGGTATCGCGTGGGGCAATCTTGGTGGTTGTGCGATCCTCCACAAGTCTCACATGAGAAGACTTGTTGTGGAGGTTTTGGAGCCGCCAACCCGTCAATTTTCTAAGTCGAGCTTCGACTGCGCGCGGCTAGTGCAACCACCACATCCGCATTGTATACACCCATCGTCTGTTGGTCTTACCGCATGATTGCCATTGATAGCCATTCATGCCTATCCCTTCTATGAGATCTTGGACGGCTTCGGGTGTTTTATTGTTCAATGTTCCCCCGCCGCCGCATCAATCATTTGCCTCGTCGATGAGAGTAGCCCGTTGTAAAACGTTTGGACTTGCATCCAAATGTGGAGGCCATGATGTGGGCATTTTCAAAGAATTCTTTGAATCTCTCCCAAGTGTCGTACAAGGTCTCATCGTCCTCTTGAGTGAATGAAGAGAATTCATTCCTCAATCGTGCGGTTTTGGCGGTGGGAAATATTTCAAAAGGAACTTTTCCGCCATAATGCTCCATGTTGTGATTGTTCCCTTTGGTAAAGTGTTTAGCCATTGTCTAGCCCGTCCTCAAGAGTAAATGGGAACAGCGAACGGATGGCATCGTCGGAGACTCCATTTATTTTGAAGGTATCGCAAATTTCGAGGAAATTCGCGATATGATTATTGGATCTTCGCCGGTAGCGTCGAATTGAACAAATTGTTGCACCATTTGAATGACATTCGGTTTGATTTGAAATTATTGGCGGCAACAAATGCGGGCCTTACGATACTAGACGTCGTACCATCCATAGATGGTTTGGCATAGTCGTACATGGTTCTTTGTTGTTCGTCCGCCATTTCGAGGATCCTTGCCTTCGTTAATATCCTCCTCGTGGTCGTATTAGTGCTCTCCTCCGTGTTGCTACCAGGCGGTCTCGCGTTTCCAAATTCGGCGACGAGTAGGCATGTATGGCTACAGTAAATAAAGAGGATAAGTGTAATCCAAGACTTACGAAGATAAATAAGATGAAAGGCAATGGAAAAATAAAATTAAAAAAATAATTAGATTAACAAAAATAAAGCGTTCTTAATATTACGGTCCCGTAAGCAATGGCGCCAAAAAACTTGATGGCTCAAAATCTACTCTAGAAAACCTTAGGCAAGTGCACCTATCGTTTTGTAGTATATATTATTGAGTACCGAGTGTCATTCCCACGAGGATTGTAAATACTAATAATTACTATCTTTTTGTTATTTAATCTCACAATTTTCAGAGTTTTGTTTTTAAAGATGAAAAAAATGAAAAATAAAGAATTTGAAGAAATCACAAATTACAATAGATCAAACAAAAGCAGATTATAGAATAAGAAATCAAGAGCTAGAAATGTGTTTGAATGTAAATCCCTCTAGAATGTTTTTGTGATTCAACAAGATAAAAATACAACCATAAGCCCATAAGCAAAAACCAACCTCTTTTAATAAAATCTCATGTTATGTGGACCGTAGAAATTCCCGATTTAAGTTAAACTCTCTATCGAGCGCGAATAATTTCTAACCTCAAGTTGATTAACTGAAATCTCTTTCTAGTTAAAACCTCCAAGATTGCATTATAACGATTTGTGAATTCCCATATTAGGTTTGACCCTAATCCAGAAGATTTATGTCGTCCTATATCTAGGATTGCATGCAACTCTTTTCACTTATACAAATTCTTTTTCACCATAAATCTCTCGATTACCCGATGAAGAATAGAAATCAAATTAATATACCGGAAATATTAACTCGAATGAAATGAGCATGATATAAGTGAATCACACAAGACATGAGGATTTTATTAAAAACATACACACCTTAGTCACAAATCCATTCTAGAGTTCATTACATTCAAACACTAAGAATTTTAGCTACACATGCTTTTGATAAAAGAGTAAATTACACAAGAAGATGTAAATATTGTAGACATGGTGTACTTATCTTTCTCAAAAACTCAATTGACTTGATGATGTTGCTCCAAGCCTTCTTCTCCAATATTGCTACAAGATTACTCCCCCAAGTGCTACAAGATTACTCCTCCAAAAGCTCCTTGATTCCAACTCTATCTCTCTTTTATCCTCTCAATATATTTTGCTTTGAAACTTAGAATATACAATGAATATCTCTATGAATTAATACAACATGAATGGTTTCCCAACTCAAACTCTTGGCTTTTATAGGCACCATCTTTGTGAAAGAACACATCAATAATGCTAACAAATGCTCCACTTCCATGGTTGTTGGTTGAATCATTGTGTGCACATTCATGGTTGAGTTGGTTGAATCATTGTATTCACATGACAATACTCCACTTCCATTGGTTGAGTTGGTTGAATCATTGTGTCCACATGACAATTGAGGGAAAATGGGGACATGGTGCAACAAGATAGGGTGTTAAAGGTATACAAAAGTGATCAAAAAGGTTTGGTTGGTGATTTATCCATAATTTCCGCATAAAAAGGTGTCTGAAAGTGGCCCTGACATGGCCGTCAGGCATAAGACGGCCGGCCGTCTTTGTTCTCGAAATTTTGCAAAACACCGGACACGACGCGTTAGCAATATGGCCAGGCCGTGTTGTACTACACGACCGTTTTGTGCAACACGTCAGGCCGGCCGTGTTCGAGTCTGTTTTGTGCGGTTTTTCTGTGAAGCCCCGATTTTTCGAAGCTATTAGTTGAACCTTATTGTTGTTTAAGCTTTTGATCGACTATTTTACGCGTCATTTTGACGGGTAATTAATAACAATATATATATTTTGTATTTTATTTCCTTTTATTTAATTACTTGTAATCATGATCATCATTAATTCTATTCCTCATTTATGATCACTTGATTGATCATTATTACTATTTTTGTATTTATTAGTCACCTTAGAATTTTAAGAGACTATTTATTTTAGAGACTTTTACCTTATAGAATTAAGATGTTGATTTAGATTAAGTGATCATGAGACTTACAAGTGATCAAGGAAATCACTAATTATTTTGGAGATTGATACATTTCATCTATTATCATCAAAATTGGAAAAAAAAATATATATATGGAATTACCATTTTGCCCTCATAGTGGATTTGCTGGCCATGATGGATATTTTGGGATAAAAATATCATCCAACTCTTGTACACATACACCATATATTAGTCATCTTGTGTATAATTATATCATTAATTCAAACATTATACACATCATCTTATACACCAATTCTTTATTACTATTTTCCCCAACTTATTCCCACTTAACCAACATTCTTCTTATTCCTCTCAAATTCAAATTGACCCACACTTTGACTTGCATTTTTGTCTCCATGCAAGAGACAAATTACAAGACACAATTTGATCAAAATTTTCTCTCCTCTCTCTCATACTACACGGCCATTATGGCATTTTTTCACAAAATTTTCATTTCATTTCTCATCAACACATTCTAATACTCAAAGCCTTCTCCTCCTTCTCTCTAAAAACTCCCAACTTCTCTCTACTCTTCTTCTTACTTTCTTCTTCCATACTTAGAAAAAAATTCAACATTTTCCTCCTTGTACACCATAAAAAAAAAATCGAACCACTATACTACAAGGTAAGAAATTTTAGCTTCAATCCATTTTGGATATCACCTTGTTCATCTCTTCCACCTTCTTAACTTAAGTTTGAATTTGGTTTTGGAGGTACATTTAGAAGACTTTGAAGGTTAGAGCTTGACAACATTTTTAAGAAGGACCTCAAGCTTGAAGAAGAAAATAGTAGAGAAAATTTGACTACAAGGTAAGAATTGTGTATTAGACCCCTTCTTTCCTACTCTTCCTATTTTTTTCAAATTTTAACACCCCTTTTCCATTTTTGAGAAATAGGGGCTGACTTTAGGAGATTTTGGAGTTGAGCCAAAAATTCCAATTTTTGAGCTTCAACTAGTCTCCAAACATCTACTACACAAGGTAAAGTGTAGTCCTTTTCATTTCCTTAATTCCTTCTTTTTCTCCTTAATTTTTCTCTAATTTTTCTAACTCCAAATTTTGATATTTTCTTGACTTAGGGGCTGACCTAAGAAGCCTCATCCAAAAATTGTGAAATTATCCTTTTATTTCACAATTTCCAAATTTAAGGTGGGTGGAAAATTATTTTTCCAACTTTTAGGTGTTTTATTAAAATGCATGTAGAAAATTTGATCATGAGCCTTGAGATATATATAATCTATGTATTGCATGTCAATTTTATATATCAAATCATGAAAATTCTCAAGAGTTGCTCAAAATTACTATTTATTGAATTTTAGGTGCATGCATGTACACTTTAATGCTTTAATTGATGAATTCTTGTATGTATTGGACATGCATGTGTATGATCTTTAAAATCTATGTTTTGGATGACTTATAATCTGGAAAAGTCGAGCATAATTGATTAAATTTCAATTTTGGACTTAAAAATGCAAAAATGGAAAGTTGGTGGACTAAATTGCAAGAAAATAAAAGTTAAAGGACCCTCTGCAAATTTCGAAATTTGGGACTGTACTCAGGTTCAAAAATAACTTTTGGACATGTTAATAATGTTTTAAGAGTTTTAAGATAAATAAAATCAACCTTTAAAAGCCCAAGGACTAGATTGTAAAATTTTGAAAGTTTAAGGGCTACTTTGCAATTTTTAAAAACTGTACCAGACCTAAAATTTATAAATTGAAATTTTTACTTTTAAGTTACTGGGAATTCCATATTTTAAAAGTATTCCAAAAATCCAAGTGGTTAGGGCTTGGAAAACAATTTTACTAAAATTGAGGGACTAATGTGAAAAATATTAAACTTGAGGACCCAAATGAAAATTCCAGGACTTATGCAGCCCATGCACCTGGGAATACTAACTTAACTATAACTTAATTGTATTTTGGACCCAAGGTTCAAATTTCATAACAATTGGACCCCTAAAAGCCTTAAAGGCAATTATTTTAAAATGGGACAAAAATGATATTTTCAAAAGTTGAAGGACCTACACATATTGTTTTTAAAAACTGCTTTTGTTCCAATATCCTACCAACCTTAGTGACATTTTCCAACTGGAATCACATTAAAAGCCCTTCCGGTTTGTGAGTTCGAATTTTTAAAACTTAAGGTCCGAATTAACAATTTTTACAAATTTGGGGCCAATGTGAGATTTTTATAAAAACTCGACCATAAAACTTTAAAAAACCTGAATCTCTGGACAATTTGGAGAATTTAGTTCGGTCCGGCCGGCCGGTAATGGACCTACTTACCTTGCTTGTAGACATCATGAGCTAACCCTTTTCTTGGTGGTTGCTACCAAGACGATTTCTTTATGCCCATCAAAGGACCTCGAGATGCTAATCCACGAAAAACGATACGAGAAATTCTAAAGAACTTATATACGGAACGAGGGTGACCCGTGGAAATACATCGGTTTCTTACTCGTGCAAAGGAACTATTTCTTGGCAACTTGGACAACTTATAACGATGTTTGTCCCTCCAATAGGACTATACAGAAAGCGGGAAGGTCGGAATCTAGTGAATATGTTCCGATCGAGATATATAGATCCTGTTCATGGATTAACGAAAATGTGCAAAAGTAGGAACTGACCTCATAATTTTTCAAGGTCGGGATATTTATTTATTCAATTTTTAACCCCAAAAGTGTTGGTTTTTACAAAACGGGGCTAAATTACAATTTTTCTTTTATAAAGGACCTAACTCAAATTATTTTCTCTTTTACTAAAATTGCCCTGGACCCCTCGACTTGGAGATTCAATTAAAATATTTTACTTTCCCAAAAACCCTTGACTTATTGGATCAATTTGACCGATTAATACCCGATCGCGAAGCGACTCCCCGCCTTGCGATTTTGAATCTATAGCGGGACTTATGTTCCACCCAATTCTTATTTAAGATATCGAAGGTTTCTTATCCTTCCGATAATCATCTTCATCTATAAACTCCACCAACGCCATAATTGCCACTCGCGTTTTTGAAAATTTTCCTAAATCTGAATCAATAATACTGATGCAGTTTTTCGCCTGTAATTGTAATTACTTTCTGCTGAGTCAACTTGGTGTGTCGAGCTCACGATCGGAATGGATATGTCGGGGATGGGACAAGGCGGCTCGGCCGCTATTCCACTCTTAGGCCCCATCGCCCTAATCCCCAAGCGAGGGACGGAGTTTGTCCAAGGGAAGCGGGTCGTAGTGATCGAGGTATAATCATGATTATGACAAATCCGAGCCTCGCCCGACTCTCATCGGGATTTTGTCTTTGCCTACGGAGCGATAAGGTGCGGTCTTGGACCATCGACCGGGAGTTACAAGGTAGAACGAAGGAATCGCCCGATCCACACGATTCTCGAGTTATCGTCCCATTTTGGTTGGCGTTACATTTCCGCACGCAACCGCTACTTCTGTTTTGCATTGGTTGGCGCCGCAAGTCCGTGACGCAACCATTAATTGTCTTGCATAGGATTGGCGTTACACTTCCGCACGCAATCCTACTGTCTTGATTGTATCACATAGTGCTGTGTGACTATGAACTGTTTTCTTAAATCTGTATAAGTATATTATTTAAATAATTTATCACGACGCTTGTGAAGCGTGTGTGAAACCATGCATCATACTCATGTGTTTTTCGTATAATTTTTTTCTCACATTAACTATATTGCGCCACACTCGCATTACCCATCACTCCATCCATCGAGATTTTTGTCTCATCCTTTGTTTTCTAACCTTAGATGAGGATTTATTTGGGATCTTTGAACCGCTCCGGATTGAGACCTTGTACTACGCTTGTTGGATTTATCGCTTCTTGTTGTTGATTGGACTCTTTTCTTATTATGTTGTTGTCGGACTTTTGTATCCTAATCAATTCGGGTTTGTAATTGAGGGCGTATGACCCTTTGACGTTAAGTTACTACCTTGTTGAATTTTGGATTGTAATTTGGTGATGGAATGTAGACTTTAAGTGATAACTTGTATGTTATTTAATTCCGCGCTATTTAGACTCTGTCTTATTAGGGTTCTCATTGGTATTGTGCAGTGCATTAGTCCATTTGTATTTAAGTTGTGAATCGTTCGTCGCGTCCCATTTGGGCGTGATAAGTAAGAGTGGTATCGAGCTCGGCTAGTAAGATGGAAACTTACACCGAAGTGACCCAAGATAGGACCTCGATGCGTGTTTTGGGTAGTACCGCGACTTGACCAATTAAGTGTGAAATCGATTTCAAATTGACATAGAACCGTCTTATTGATATTTGAACTAAGTTAGAATGCATACTTTGAGATTCATAATCATACTTGTCTTGACTTAGTTGATTTTGACCGATTTCCCTTACTCGCTCTTCCTTCTTCTTTCTTATCTTTCCTCTACCTTTGGTGATCCGCCTTAGTTTGTTTTATCAGGATGGAGCCGACGCGCGCCACGTGGTGGGATGTATTCCATGCCCGTGTTGAGCGGGAATATTACAGGCACCGATGATTCATTGGCACCGGGAAAGCGAACGCACGACCATAGAACTATCCCGGGAGCGCCAACGCAATGCAGAGACGACTCGGCGCTTGGCGATAAGCCAAGATGAGAAGAACGAATCGACCACTGTCATCAAGGACCGCGATAACACCATAAGAGCGCGGGAGGACCAAATACAAAGTATCCAGGAGCGCTGGATAACATGCGGAGAAAATGAAGAGGGGGCGGCGACGGTCGCGAGAAATAGGAGATTGATGCCCGTCTATCCCGTAGCATCTTGTCGATCGCTTGGAGGAGACCCTCATCAAGCTGAGATGACGATCATTGAGGACCTTACAGGCCCTAGCTCGAGGGACGCCGCACTAGAAGTCGCTTTAGCGGCTAATGCTCGGCCATTGCCACCGCCCGAGGCTAACTCCGTACGATCCCGAGGAGGATCCCGAGGAGGATCGTCGACATTGGAGAGCCGGGAGAGTCTGCTCCACTCGATGAGGCTCGGGGATTTGAGCGGTGGTTGGACTTTGTGGATTGGCCCGAGGTTGAGGCGCGCCTCAACCCGATCCATTTCCGATCATAGACATAGGCTGCGGCGATGATGATGGCGATCTCACCGATTAGCTAGCGATTGTCGGTTGTACTTTTGTTATTGTATTTTGTGTAATCCAGTGTTGTACCTTTCATTATTGTACTAGATTCGGATGTATTTTGATTCCATGTATCGACTTAGTATTCTCTTTGATGTACTTTGGGTGTATCCGATTTTATATTAATGGATATACCTTTTGCTATTTATTCGATGTCTTGTGTCCGATGTTACTTTCCCTACGATATCTTTTGCTTTACGCGAATAATTATTGTATTCATTTACTCGCAAATCGCAACTAACGCTCCAAGATACGAGAATGGCGTAACATCGAGGGCGTGGGAGACCTCGTCGCGTTCCACGAGGAGACGATGATGTACCCGGGATCGGGTACCCTCTCCGGAATTACCACCACCTCCTCCACTGCTTTGTAGGAGACAATCGATGCACAAGCATTGCAGCAAAACGGTGTTTATGAGGCAACGGCAGAGCCTCAACCCCGTGATCCCGAACCCGCCCGAGAGGCGAACGATCGCACATTGGAGCGATTCTCTGCGGTTCGACCCACCAACCTTCTTGGGGAGCGGACGATGTGAAAGCGGAAGAATGGATAGAGAAGCTAGAAAATATCTTCAATGCTCTTCAATACTCCGACGAGCAGAGAGTCACACTCGCCGTATTTAAATGGAATCATTTCTAGAGCGGTGGAGGGCGAGTTGAAAGGAGATGGGAACATGACCGGGTAATCAGATCATGGGGAAATTTCTTGGCTGAGTTCAATGAACAGTATATTCCCCAGGTCATGAAGGAAGCACGGGATGAATTCCATAGATTGAGGCAAGAAAACTGTGTGGCTCGATCTGAGTTCGAATTTCACCGATTGTCCAAATATGCTCGGGGACAATCGATCAAGAGGATAAGCTTTACAAGTTCACTCGAGGATTGAAACTGGAACTTGAGCTTGATTGTTGATCTGTTGAAGCGGCAACCTACTCGGCCATGTAAAGGCACCTCTCGCATTGAGTCGGGATCGAACCGTATTGGGACGATTCAGCAGAGTAGGCCATTGAGCAGTTTTAAGAGGCGGTGTGGGACAGCCATCTAAACCGCTTTGCTAAGTTTCGAAGGACCGGTTAACGGGGAGAGATAAAGGAAAAAGACCAATACAAGGAAAGCGGGTCAAGAATGTGCGCATTGCGAGAAAGGGACATACCGCCGACAAGCTATTTGGCGTAAACAAGGAAGGTGTTTACTGTTGTGGTAATGTCGACACCGGTTGCAAGATTGCCGAAGTACAATGACTCGATCTAAACCAACGCAACCACGAAGCGGGAAGCGGCCGGGGTAATCGGGCAAGGATGCCCGCTCGAGCATTTACACTAGCCGGACGGGAGGCTCGGAGGCAGCGGACGTGGTGGAAGGTACGCTTCTAGTATCTAACCACTACGCTAAAATATTGTTCGACCCTGGATCAACGCATTCATTTGTTGCACCGCATTTTGTACAAAAACTACATGCATGCATGGAACATATGCCTATATGCTTAGAAGTGACAACTCCTATGGGTGCGAGTCGGATAACGGATATTATCTATAATGCATGGGTTAAGATTCTTGAGATAAACTTTCTGCCGATTTGATCTTATTACCTATATCCGAATACGACGTAATATTGGGAATGAACTGGTTATCTGCACACCATGCACAAATGGACTGCCATAACAAGTCCATTAAGCTATGTGAACCCGGAAAACCCGAAGTGGAGATTTCGGGAAGGGCACGAGTTAAGATTGCCCCAATCATTTCAGCAATGAAAGCGAGAAGGGCGATCACTAGAGGGGCTCAGGGATACTTGGCGTTTGTAATTAACAAACCCAAGGTTGAGATACAAATCAACCAAGTACCTATAGTATCAGCATATACGGATGTATTTCCACAAGAACTCACCACTGTCCCTCCGGATAGGGAAGTCGAGTTCACCATCGGTGTTGCCAGGAACGGCCCCGGTGCCGAACACCGTATAGAATGGCTCCTCTTGAGTTACAAGAGTTGAAAACGCAATTACGTAAAAACCGATGGATGTGGGATTTATCCGACCGAGCACGTCTCCGGGGAGCTTTTTGTGTTGTTCGTCAAAAGAAGGATGGCACATTAAGACTATGTATAGATTATCGTGGACTTAATAGTGTGACCATCAAGAACAAATATCCCCTCCCGAGGATAGGCGAACTATTTGATCAACTTCAAGGAGCAACGGTGTACTCGAAGTTTGATTTACAACAAGGATATTACCAACTGAAAATCCACGAAGGAGACATTTCCAAAGCGCATTTCAAACCCGATATGGACACTATGAGTTTGTAGTAATGCCTTTCGGTCCGGCGAATGCCCCAGCAGCATTTATGGACACGATGCATCGAGTCTTCCAACCTTATTTGGATCAATTCGTAGTGATATTCATTGATGACATACTACTATACTCTAAGTCTAGAGAAGAACCTAACGTCACCGAAAATCGTTTTAGAGACACTACGAGAGCATAAGCTATATGCCAAATTCGGCAAGTGCGAATTTTGGCTTAGTGAAGTCGCATTCTTGGGACATATAGTATCCGACTGGGATTGCGGTAGATCCTTGAAGGTACAGACGGTGGTTGAATGGAAACAACCCAGTCGTAGCGGAAATCGAAGTTTCTAGGACTAGCTGGATATTATCGAAGATTTATCCAGGACTTCTCCAAGATAGCCGGACCACTCACTCGACTAACCGAAGTAAGTCAAGTTTGAGTGGAATGACAAGTGCGAGACGAGTTTCAAGAGTCAAGAAACGACTTACTACGGCTCAGTCTTAGCCCTTCCAAAGGGAAGAAAACTTTGTCGTCTGAGTGATGCATCAAAAGAAGGACTAGGAGCGTGCTCATGCGGGAAGGAAAGGTTATCGCTTATGCATCACTTAAAGCTCAAGCCGTATGAGGCCAATTACCCAACGCATGACTGGAATTGGCGCGATAGTTTTCGCATTGAAGAAATGGAGACACTATCTCTACGGAGCAACATTCACGGTTTTCATGGATCATAAGAGCTTGAAGTATCTATTCTCCCGGAAAGATCTCAACCCGAGGCAACGGAGATGGATGGAGTTGATTGAGGACTATCACTTTGATATTCAATACCATCCCGAAAAAGCTAACGTTGTCGTAGCGACGCTCTAAGCGGCGAGCTTAGCGGACTTATGATTCGAGAGTGGGAATCATTAAAGGAGTGAGCAATTGGAATCGGCGAGAACCAATACTCAGATTTCATGTGCTAACATTTCGATTACACCCAATCTCGAGTGAGATCAAAGAAGCACAAGAGAAGGATACACATCTTCAAAAACTGAAGGAGAAGATACTTAAAGGAGAAAGATCAGAATTCTCGGTACCTGAGGATGGAGTTATCAGGTTCCGGAATCGAGTGTGTGTACCAAATGACGAGCAGTTAGGAATAAAATCTAGCGAGAGGCACACCGTTCAAAATACACTATACATCCTGGAGGAAACAAGATGTATAAAGATTTGAAACGAAGTTATTGGTGGGTAAACATGAAGAACCAGGTAGCAGAGTTCGTTGCGAGATGTTTGACTTGTCAACGAGTAAAAGCAGAACACCAACGACCATCCGGTTTACTACAACCGTTGAGAATTCAGAAGTGGAAATGGAAACATATAACAATGGACTTCGTGACGGATCTACCAAGGACCGGAGGAGGCCGGACGCTATCGGGTAGTTGTAGACCGACTCACGAAATCGCACACTTTTTACCCATTAAGAAAACCGATAGCTTGCGAGAAACTTGCACAGATTTATATCAGATAAATCATTCGAGCGCATGGAGTACCGGTCGATATAGTATCCGACAGAGACCCGAGGTTTGTCTCAGATTTTGGAAGTGCTTGCACGAGGTGGGTACCTCACTAAGTTTCAAAGACAATGACACATCCACAAACCGATGGGCCGGATCGGCGAACAATTCAAACCCTTGAAGATATGTTGCGAGCCTGCACTGGACTTTCAAGGAAGTTGGGATTCGCACTTACCATTAGCCGAGTTCGCCTACAATATGAGTTATCAAGCCACGATTGGGATGGCACCCTATGAGGCATTGTATGGGCGAAAATGTAGATCCCCACTACACTTTGGGAGATTGATGACCAATGGACTCGAAAGAAAGCGAAAGTCGCCTCGATTCCAAAGGTCGACTTAGTTCGGGAGGCCATGGAGAAGGTCAAGCTGATCAAGGAGCGGATTCGCACAGCTCAGAGCCGCCAAAAGAGTTACGCGGACAAGAGAAGAAAGGATTTGGAATTTGAAGTCGGTGATGAAGTATTTCTTAGACTCTCACCACGGAAAGGATTGATCAATCCGAAGAAAGGAGGCAAGTTGAGTCCGAGATATGTTGGACCTTACAAGATTTTACAGAGGATCGGGAAGTTAGCCTACAGACTCGAGTTACCAGCACCATATGCAGGAATGCACGATGTATTCCACGTGTCGAGACTGAAAAAGTATCAACCAGATCCCGAGCATATCATCACTCGAGATACTCCTCCTCTAATGGAAAATCTATCCTACACCGAGAGGCCAATCCGGATCATTGATCGTGATCGACAGGATTGCGTAAGAGAGAAATCCCGATGGTTAAAGTGGTGTGCGAGAACCACAACCGAGGCGAAGACGCAACATGGGAGACGGAAGATGACATAAGGAATCAATATCCGAACTATTCAAGAGAATTTGGGGACCAAATTCTTTTAAGGAGGGGAGGATGTGAAGCCCGATTTTTAAAGTTATTAGTTGAAACTTATTGTTGTTTAAGCTTTTGATCGACTATTTTCGCGTCATTTTGACGGGTAATTAATAACAATATATATATTTTGTATTTTATTTCCTTTTATTTAATTACTTGTAATCATGATCATCATTAATTCTATTCTCATTTATGATCACTTGATTGATCATTATTACTATTTTTGTATTTATTAGTCACCTTAGAATTTTAAAAGACTATTTATTTTAGTGACTTTTACCTTATAGAATTAAGATGTTGATTTAGATTAAGTGATCATGAGACTTACAAGTGATCAAGGAAATCACTAATTATTTTGGAGATTGATGCATTTCATCTATTATCATCAAAATTGGCAAGAAAAAAAAAATATATATGGAATTACCATTTTGCCCTCATAGTGGACGGCCATGGTGGATATTTGGGATAAAAATATCATCCAACTCTTGTACACATACACCATATATTAGTCATCTTGTGTATAATTATATCATTAATTCAAACATTATACACATCATCTTATACACCAATTCTTTATTACTATTTTCCCCAACTTATTCCCACTTAACCAACATTCTTCTTATTCCTCTCAAATTCAAATTGACCCACACTTTGACTTGCATTTTTGTCTCCATGCAAGAGACAAATTACAAGACACAATTTGATCAAAATTTTTCTCCCTCTCTCTCATACTACACGGCCATTATGGCATTTTTTCACAAAATTTTCATTTCATTTCTCATCAACACATTCTAATACTCAAAGCCTTCTCCTCCTTCTCTCTAAAAACTCCCAACTTCTCTCTACTCTTCTTCTTACTTTCTTCTTCCATACTTAGAAAAAAATTCAACATTTTCCTCCTTGTACACCATAAAAAAAAATCGAACCACTATACTACAAGGTAAGAAATTTTAGCTTCAATCCATTTTGGATATCACCTTGTTCATCTCTTCCACCTTCTTAACTTAAGTTTGAATTTGGTTTTGGAGGTACATTTAGAAGACTTTGAAGGTTAGAGCTTGACAACATTTTTAAGAAGGACCTCAAGCTTGAAGAAGAAAATAGTAGAGAAAATTTGACTACAAGGTAAGAATTGTGTATTAGACCCTTCTTTCCTACTCTTCCTATTTTTTTCAAATTTTAACACCCCTTTTCCATTTTTGAGAAATAGGGGCTGACTTTAGGAGATTTTGGAGTTGAGCCAAAAATTCCAATTTTGAGCTTCAACTAGTCTCCAAACATCTACTACACAAGGTAAAGTGTAGTCCTTTTCATTTCCTTAATTCCTTCTTTTTCTCCTTAATTTTTCTCTAATTTTTCTAACTCCAAATTTTGATATTTTCTTGACTTAGGGGCTGACCTAAGAAGCCTCATCCAAAAATTGTGAAATTATCCTTTTATTTCACAATTTCCAAATTTAAGGTGGGTGGAAAATTATTTTCCAACTTTTAGGTGTTTTTATTAAAATGCATGTAGAAAATTTGATCATGAGCCTTGAGATATATATAATCTATGTATTGCATGTCAATTTTATATATCAAATCATGAAAATTCTCAAGAGTTGCTCAAAATTACTATTTATTGAATTTTAGGTGCATGCATGTACACTTTAATGCTTTAATTGATGAATTCTTGTATGTATTGGACATGCATGTGTATGATCTTCAAAATCTATGTTTTGGATGACTTATAACCTGGAAAAGTCGAGCATAATTGATTAAATTTCAATTTTGGACTTAAAAATGCAAAAATGGAAAGTTGGTGGACTAAATTGCAAGAAAATAAAAGTTAAAGGATCCCTCTGCAAATTTCGAAATTTGGGACTGTACTCAGGTTCAAAAATGACTTTTGGACATGTTAATAATGTTTTAAGAGTTTTAAGATAAATAAAATCAACCTTTAAAAGCCCAAGGACTAGATTGTAAAATTTTGAAAGTTTAAGGGCTACTTTGCAATTTTTAAAAACTGTACCAGACCTAAACTTTATAAATTGAAATTTTTAATTTTAAGTTACTGGGAATTCCATATTTTAAAAGTATTCCAAAAATCCAAGTGGTTAGGGCTTGGAAAATAATTTTACTAAAATTGAGGGACTAATGTGAAAAATATTAAACTTGAGGACCCAAATGAAAATTCCAGGACTTATGCAGCCCATGCACCTGGGAATACTAACTTAACTATAACTTAATTATATTTTGGACCCAAGGTTCAAATTTCATAACAATTGGACCCTAAAAGCCTTAAAGGCAATTATTTTAAAATGGGACAAAAATGATATTTTCAAAAGTTGAAGGACCTACACATATTGTTTTAAAAACTGCTTTTGTCCCAATATCCTACCAACCTTAGTGACATTTTTCAACTGGAATCACATTAAAAGCCCTTCCGGTTTGTGAGTTCGAATTTTTAAAACTTAAGGTCCGAATTAACAATTTTTACAAATTTGGGGCCAATGTGAGATTTTTATAAAAACTCGACCATAAAACTTTAAAAAACCTGAATCTCTGGACAATTTGGAGAATTTAGGAACTGACCTCATAATTTTTCAAGGTCGGGATATTTATATATTCAATTTTTAACCCAAAAAGTGTTGGTTTTTACAAAACGGGGCTAAATTACAATTTTTCTTTTATAAAGGACCTAACTCAAATTATTTTCTCTTTTACTAAAATTGCCCTGGACCCTCTGACTTGGAGATTCAATTAAAATATTTTACTTTCCCAAAAACCCTTGACTTATCGGATCAATTTGACCGATTAATACCCGATCGCGAAAGCGACTCCGCGCTTGCGATTTTGAATCTATAACGGGACTTATGTTCCACCCAATTCTTATTTAAGATATCGAAGGTTGCTTATCCTTCCGATAATCATCTTCATCTATAAACTCCACCAACGCCATAATTGCCACTCGCGTTTTTGAAAATTTTCCTAAATCGCTTCTCACTGAATCAATAATATTATTTGCCTGGTTGTTTTGTAATTGTAATTACTTTCTGCCTGAGTCAACTTGGTGTGTCGAGCTCACGATCGGAATGGATACGTCGGGGGATGGGGTAGGGCTCGTTTGCTATTCCACTCTTGGCCCCATCGCCCTAATCCCCATGGCGAGGGACGGAGTTTGTCCGGGAAGCGGGTCGTAATGCGAGGTATAATCATGATTATGACAAATCGAGCCTCGCCCGACTCTCTTGGGATTTTGTCTTTGCCTACGGAGCGATAAGGTGCGGTCTTGGACCATCGACCGGGGGAGTTACAAGGTAGAGCGAAGGAATCGGCTTTCGATCCATCCACGATTGCAGGTTATCGTCCCGTTTTGGTTGGCGTTACATTTAAAACGCAACCGCTACTGTTTTTGCGGTGGTTGGCGCTACAAGTCCGTACGCAACCATTAATTGTCTTGCATAGGATTGGCGTTACACTTCCGTACGCAATCTACTGTCTTATTTGTATCACATAGTGCTGTGTGACCATGAACTTTTTCTTAAAGCTGTATAAGTATATTATTTAAATAATTTATCACGACGCTTGTGAATGTGGTGTGTGAAACCATGCATCATACTCATGTGTTTTTCGTATATTTGTTTTCTCACATTAACTATATTGCGCCACACTCGCACACGATCACTCCATCCATTTGAGATTTTTGTCTCATCGCTTTATTTTCTAACCTTAGATGAGGATTTATTTGGGGATCTTTGAACAAACTCGGATTGAGACCTTGTACTACGCTTGTTGAATTTCTGCTTCTTGTTGTTGATTGGACTCTTTTCTTATTATGTTGTTGTCGGACTTTTGTATCCTAATCAATTCGGGTTTGTAATTGAGGCGTATGACCCTTTGACGTTAAGTTACTACCTTGTTGAATTTCGGATTGTAATTTGGTGATGGAATGTAGACTTTAAGTGATAACTTGTATCATTATTTAATTCATTTGCTATTTAGACTCTGTCTTATTAGGGTTCTCATTGGTATTGTGCAGTGCATTAGTCCATTTGTATTTAAGTTGTGAATCGTTCGTCGCGTCCCGTTTGGGCGTGACATTTCCTCCTCTTTTGATCCCCTTCAACATGGTCGTGTTAGGTGACACGGTTTGGCGTTTGGACTCTTTTTCCAATTTTTCTTCAATTTATTTCCTTCTTTTTGAACATGGCCATGTTACTTGACACCCCAAGTCATGTTGAGTGATTTTCTTGCCTTTTTGCACTTAATGTTGGCTTCAAATTGCTCCAAATTGCTCCACCTATAATGTTAAATGCATCCCGCTATAAAATGCTAAAAATACTCGAGAAAACTATGATTTTTCTAACAAAGCAATTTAAAAACTATTGAATTACTACCACAAAATATGTACAAAATGTCACTTATCAAGATCGGTGTTCTTTTTTTCTCTAAGGTTAACTAAACATTTGTTGGTTTATTCGAAGATAAATGTCATTTGTTTATTTTGTCTCAAAAAAAAAAAAAACTAGAGATTGGTTTTGTAGATGCAACACTGGTATATATATATATATATATATATAGCTAGTCTCTGTCAGGAGTGTCTAACGGATCTAGATCCGTTAGTGAATCAACATATCCTACCCGTTTTCGGACCAGGATCCGCACAAAAGAAAAAAACCATTCGGATTGGAGCCCTAATTTCTCGGTTCCCAGCTTCTTCTTCTTCCTCCTCCAACCACAACCGGTGCGCATGAGCCCACATTCCCCACCACTACCATCGCCCCCTCCACCTCTTCTTTCACGATCGCTTTCGTCGACAGCTCACGACACCTCGTTCTTGTCTCCTCCGGTAGATTCAAGAAACCGTCGGCGTGGTTGCAGGATTTTTGATTGAATCGGACATGGAAATGGTGGAGAAGAACGAGATTTGCTAAATGTCCATGAATTAGACGAGGATAAGAACGAGATTTTCTTTTTTTCAAATGTTTAATCAATGGACAACATCAATGTGAAAGGAAAAATGCGATGGTTGGTGATGGCTCATGGTGATGATGCTCTGTTTTTTCTTCAGGTGATATGAAGAATAAATATTGCACTAAATGATACAAGTCTTAGTATCAACTAATACTTTTATGGAGAAATACTAATACATTTTATAAGAAAAACTAATACGTTGAACACTACTAAAATACTCTCTAGAAATTACTAATACTTTTTAGAAACTACTAATACTTTTCCGATGGACAACTAATACATTTCATGAGTATATTCATGAGAAATACTAAAACTCTTGAGGGAACTACTAATACATTTGAAGAAGAATCTAATATACTTTTTAGAAGGACGACTAATACTTTTCAGGAAGGACTATTAATACAATTCGGGAGAAAACATTTAATTATATTCGGGGGAACTACTAATACATTTGAAAAGTTAATACTTTTTAGAAGGACAGCTAATACTTTTCAGAAGGATTGTCAATACATTTTGGGAGAAAAATTTAATTATATTCAGGGAACTACTAATACTTTTTCGAGGAACTACTAATACTTTTTTGAGGGACTGCTAATACATTTTGGGAGTATATTCATGAGAAATATCAAAAAACTCTTCAGGGAACTACTAATACATTTCAGAAGAACTGCTAATACTTTTTAGAAGGATGGCTAATACTTTTCAGAAGGACTGTTAATACATTTTATAATTAAAAGAGACAAATTTGTAGAAAAGTATTACACGTTGCGTTCTAATGTATTAGATGTATTAAAAACATGTATTAGACTTTACAACTTCGTAGTAATTCTCTGTTTATAATTAAAAGGGACAATTTCGTGGTAAAAGATGTTTTTGACTAATACTTTTCAGTGTAACAACTAATACAATTGAGAGTAACAAGTAATACAAAATACAAAAAACTACCAACATAAAAACAGGGCTAACAACTTAACACCACATAAAAAATACCCGTTGAAATTGAAAGGCTACGTAACAAATAATAAAACGTCACTCGAAAATTACAAAAATGACTCGGATCGCGGGTCGATTAAATGATCGACCAGAGTTTTTGTCATATATATATATATATATATATATATATTTAGTGCAGATCTACCATACAAGTGTCCCATTTCCTATAGATTAAAGCACATCCATGTAATAAGCGAGACACTTGTAATTCATCCATGCACAAGTGTACTACACCAGTGTAGCATGGATGGTCGCGAAAATCTTTTCACTATCTTTTGTAACTATACAACGTAGTTCATAGAATAATGGCAAGCAATGTCGTATTCCTCGGGATTGAATACGAAACACTTAGGCTATAGCAACATCGTATTCCAATTTTATTGAAGCGTAGGAAATCACAAATTTTATAAATAAAAATAAAATAAAAGATGTAAATTTGTAAAAATCGGAACTCCACAAGTCTTTTCAACAAATACGAAAGCAACCCTAGGCACATAATCTCAACATGCTTTGTTGGGAAACTTATTGTCTAGATTTTGATGAATGCCTTGTAAAACTTAGACTAGAAAGTTGACACCCCATTTTCCTTGTAATTTGTATTGTAATAGATAGGGTTGTACGAGTGAGTCAAGTCGGCTATGCTGGATATATAAAAAGTCAATCAAGATTGGGATGAAGACTCGTTGTGAAGCGGTGAGTATGGCAAGAAAAGAAATGTCGGACTCGATGAAGGAGTATCATTTGTGATCTGATTGTATGAAGAGTCGATCAAGTCAACCAAAGAAGCCAAGCCAATTCAAGTTGAAGTGACGGATGAGTCTTTCAATCATTGGAGCGACTCAAGTCACACTGGGGAAAAGGCAAGCGCAAAGAAGAGTTAATCGAAAAGAATCCGTTGCACAAATGTCAAGAATATTACCTAAACAAGTAATACTTCCATGATGTCATGTCTTAAAGTGCTCGGTGCGCTTAAGCGTGCAAAAGGAATAAACCAATGGGAAGCATCGCACCTCGTGTCGAACACGAAAAATTTGGACATTCATTTAATACGAGGAAATGTCTACATCTCAAGATTGAAGAACAAGAAAAGTCAAGCCAACGAACACAAGTGACTTTTGAAAATCGGCTATCTCTTCTACTGCAGTGATTTTTGAAAGTTCACTATAAAAGGCTGAGAATCACTATGAGAGAAGGTGACCAACACGAACAATCAAGCAATTATTAGAACATTGTTATTGCAAAAATATTCTCAAGTTATTCAAGCAAATCTTCAAACCTAACTCTCGAAGGAAATCGATCCAACACTACGCATTGTGAAGGAAATACAACTTTAAACTGTTGAAGAGGAAACTTTTGAAGAAGCAAAAGGGGTCTACATTCCAAGGAGGATTGTAGAAAGGTTCAAGGTCGAACCAGTCTCAAGTTATTGGAGGGCTTCGTGATCAAATCCAAGAACCTTGAGCAAGTGAGCTAAAGTAACAAGCGTTTGCCGCCTGTGAAGAAGAAGGTCGAGTCGGGCGAGAAGCGGTGAGTGATCAAGGCATCTCGATCGAGTCCCAAAAGAGCAAGTCATGTTGTGTGATCAAGACTTGTATCCGGGGTGATAACCACTTTGTACTCGATGAATACTTAGTGGATTCCTCCAGGAGTTGGAGAAGAGAGGAGTAGAAGAATTACCCCATCTTGAACCTCTATAAAAATTATTTGTGTCATTACATTTCAGCATTTTTATTTCGCATATCATTTTATATCTGTGATAATTTGCTATTCAAGCGATAATTAACAAAGTGTTAAAACCAAGTGTTAAAACAAACTTAAACCAAATTCAAGGGTGTTAAGTCTTCCATTGAAAATCTCATCACAGTAGGAGTTAAGTATTAGACTAAGCGGTGAGTTATTCTATCGGCGACTCAATCGAAGTCTGTTGAGTGGCTAACTCTATTTGGTTAACTAACTTAGCCATCCCTCAAGGACATAGTCATTTGTGAAATTAACTCTGTATTATTTTAAAAGGACTAAAATCAAAAAGTTGGTAAGGTTTATTCAACCCCTTCTAAACCTTACTCACACCCCTCGGGACCTACATGCTTCTTCAATATTAAATCCAATCAATGTTTATCATAACCATTTCATGTGTTGCTATAGATTCAATTCCTAAATTAGTTTATTCCCCTCCCGAGGCAAATAAACGGTAGATCAATACCAATTGCTAGCATCCCTACTCAACAATTAATATCAACTCCCAACAAATCTTTGAATTGAAGTACTCCCATAAAAGCTTGATTTATAAGCCTCCCGACTTTATAATCATTTATGTTTGAATTCGATTTTCGTTTGTTAGAACTCACCTCCTGAATTAAGGACTAACAAATATGACATGCAAATCATTGATCATATAATCAACAAATATTAAGCATTGAATTCATAAAATAGAATAAATAAATCAATTAAGAAAAAAATCAATAAAGATTTAACATGAATCCACAGTTTTGATTATGCCATGGATCAAAAGATTATCTCAACATATTTGATAACAAATTCATAGACAACGTCGAAATCAAATAATTTGACATCGTTTAAGTACAAATAAGAGATCTAAACTAAGAAAGAAAACCAATTCTTGTCAGGATGAATTTTTACCAAACCTTTGAACCTCTTGTGCTTAGTAGATGCGAAAGGCCTTGTGGTGCTCTTCGTATATTAACCCTCCTCTCTCAAAAGATTGTTGATTTGTGTAACCCTAGTGTATTTTGGTGTATTTTGAGATGTAAGAAGTTTATCAATGATGACAATTCGTGCAAGGCCTTGGTCCCTTTAAGGTACCCAAGGGGAGATATTTGGAAAGGATATTTCTCCAAATATCCCCATGAAATATTTCATTATCATTGTGGCTAAAACATTTTGATGAGATGTAAAATATCTGGTGCTTAATTTTTATCCGGATATTTGAGTAGAAACAGAAAATCAAAAATAAATGTAGTTGAGAGACGTGAATTCACGCCTCGGAAAGAAATCTCATGCGTGAAAATCACGCACGCAGCGTCTTTGTTGCAAGTCGACTTTTACCTTTTTTGCTTTGTTTTTTTAATAAGCTTTTAAATTGTAATTGCCTTTCGTTTCATGAGTTTTTTGTTGTTCAATTTACCAATATGTAATCTTTTTGTGGAACAGTTTAATTGAGGTTTTTTTTATTTCTTTTGTTTTTTGAAATTTTCCTATTTGTTACTTTTTGTAGCACATATATAATTTGACTATTTAAATTTTGATATTAAACTATATTAAATGAAACATATTAATAAAAACATTATAAGTGAGATTAATTAAATTAAAAATACAACTTCTAAATAGTAAATGATTTTATTTATATCAAAATATAAATAAAGATTAATAAAATGACAATGATGGGCCTCAAAATATGTGGTTAGTGAGATATTTGATGTGAGGTTTGAAACATTAGAAGAGTGGATATTTGATTGATGACGTGGATTAATAGGCCCACAAATATTTGGAAGAAATATTTCAACCATTGTGGATGCCCTTATATAGGTGTTTTGAGAAATCACTTGTAGAGTTCTCGATGGGAAAATGACACAAAAATCGACAAAAACAGATCGCATGGCCCGTATACACTTCACGGCCTGGCCACGTAATTGGTTTCCGTCTCTGTTTTTCACCCAAATACTTCACACGGTCATGTCATCTTCACACGGCAGTCGTCGTGTAATATATCTCTCAAAATCAAGTCGCACGAACGTGTAAAAAGCACACGGTTTCAACTCGGACGGTCGTGTGAGCTTCACATGGGCTAGCCGTGTGAGTGGTTTTCGATCATTCTCTTCGTTCTTCGATCTTCTATCTCTTATCTTCTCTTCGCATTCTTCAATCTTGTTCGGACCTTCTAACCGATACCTTTCCATTTAAGCTTCGATTCCCGTAAAAAATTACAAGAATACACAATATCATGTCCTTCTAAGAAAACCAAGTAAAATACACTAAATATACGTGCAAATACATCAATTATATATCATTTTAAGCCCTTAAATGCGCGTATATTTTATACATATCAATGGATAATACCCTAGAGATTGGGGTCACATATATTAAATAATTGTATCTTTTCGAGAGCAAGGTAATTTAAGGTGATGGCTTGATATTAATCCACTATTCGAATTTTCAATAGTATATTGTTAAACTAAAAAGGATTAAGAAAAGAAAAGGGAAAGAAAGGAATATCTCGATCAATCCCATCTTTTTTTTTGTATGCTTTTCTCATATTTTAAACCACAATATATATAAATATAAACAGATAAAATACTTTTTAAATATTCATTTGCATAGATGACAACAAGGAGGGTTTCTTGCGACTTTGTAAAAAATGAGGCTCGTTCATTCGATGCTACCCAAGTGAATAGTACCTAACTCCCCTAAGATATTGACACGTGTCCCTTATCTCTTTTGTTATAAAAATTAATACAACCATGTTTTGTATAATGGAACACATGTCAACAACCTACAAGAGTCGGACACTACCCACTGGGTAGCATCAAATTAGCTAGCGAGATTCATCTAATTTATTAATTAGATACTACCCAATTGGCAAAGACCCAACTCTGTTGTGATTTTGACACGTGTCTAATTTTGAATTTTTCTTTAGAAAAACTAGATGCACATGTCATAGTTGGATACATGTCAAAATCAAAGGGGTTGGATTCTACCCTTGATTGTGTAACATGGAACAAGCCCATGTAGCCAAATTCTTTGATGATCCATTCCTATATTTTTAAATATAATACTCGTAAAAATATGATATTTTTTAAAATAAATTTTAAATGATTTTGAAAATATAATATTACGTAAAACACTTATGTATTAAAATAAATAAGGAACTCTTTTTTCGGGAAAAATAAGGTTGTGATTGGTTGTACTTTCATTCCATCTATTTTTATTTTTTGAGAGAATAGTGGTGAATTTTTTTTTAAAGTGAAAGTTGGATGTGTAGAGAAAAATGATGATTATGTTGATGTGATAGAGAATTTTTAGATATGTTAATTATTTGTGAAAAGTTTTGTGGAAATAATATTATAAAATATAATGTAAGAAAATTGAACAAAAATAAAAAAATTGACCAAAAAATAGGCAATATAAATCTCATTTTATACCTTTTGTTAACAAAATTAAGAGAAAAATAATAAAAATAGTGATAAATTAAAGAAATTATCGAATTCTTTATATAATAGGGAGAGGAAAGAAAAATAAATAGTATAATTGTGTATTGAAATGTGAAAGAAAAAGAGAAAAATGAGTTAATTCTGGAGAGAAATAAGATTTTCTTTGAAATTTTTTCATTTATTTCTAAACAATCACCGGTTCTAAAAATGTTTCACTCCAAAATGAAAATTTTGGAAAAAATTTCACAACACAACCTAAGAAACTCTTTTTTTTTTGGAAATTTGATAAAATACCCCTTCCCTAGGGATAGTTTTGATTTTGCCCCCATATTATTAAATTGATTTTTGCCCCTTTTCCTCATGTAAAAGACCAAAATACCCATTTACTTAAAAAAATCCTTCCCACCTCCCCGCCCACCCATCGCCCACCCATCCGCCCACATATACTATCTGTTCTCAATTAAACTCCCGCCCACCTCAATGCCCACCCATCATCGCCACACTCATCGCCACATATACTATCTTTCTCAATTAAACTCCCGCCCACCTCCCGTCCACCCATCTCCGCCCACTTGTTTGCTCACATAGACTATCTGTTCTCACTAAAAATGAAGTACATTAAATTAAAAATGCAACTTAATAAAATAAATTAGAAGTGCAATACGATAACACATGGTATTATTCAACACAACAACTTTAATTAAGTATACATTACACAACAATTTAATTAAAGAAGAAGTACATTCAACACAACAACTTAATTAATACATTACAAAAAGTATTCATCACAAATCATATCTCATGTGACTATTCAGGAATGGGTTTTTACAAGTTTTTCGATTATGCCCTATGCCTTTGCATCTCCCACACTTTCTCGCAACTTTTAGTTCGCCCGGGACAATATCCTCATCTTTCTTGGCCTACCACTAGGAGGTGCCGACATAGTTCGTCCTTGGTAAGAAAAACTTGGCCTTCTTCAATGTCATCTTCTACCGCATTGAGTTACAACCGCTTGTTTGGATACTTGAACGAGGACCCACACCACTTTGACTGTTCCCACGCAGTTCTTTATTGGCCGACCATATAGCCCACTTCCTCGCCCACCTTCACGCCTACCTTCATGCCCACATTTTTCGCCCACCTCCGCCCACACTCATATATGTCTTTTTTTCCACATCCTCTTGCCTACCATGCTTCCCACCTATCTCCGCCCACACTCATATATATTGAGTAATAATTGATATGATTGAGCTATATTAAATTTGTAATTATGTGATTGATATGATTGACGCAATATTAGGTTATAATTGATATGATTGACCATAGGTTAGGTTGTAATTATCCTCTTACCATCTATACGGTTTCTTAGCCACCAAGCTATTAGATTATATATAGTCTTGTATTGTATTGTAAAATTTACATCAATCAAAACACAAGTTCTTTATATTTTCTCTCTATGTCTTCTTTATATTTCGACATATCTATGTCTTCTTCATATTTCAACATGGTATCGAGCTACCATCCTGGTAGCCACGTGCCATTGTCGCCGTCGTCGTCATCATCATTAATTATCACCAATATCTTTCAAATTAGTTTGTCTCTTGGAATTCACACTCTAGATTAAAGTTTCGAAATATAATGGAGCGGGGATGTTTCACAACCAATTTCTTTTCGTTGGATGGATCAAACTATGTTCCATGGGCTCAAGCAATGACTAGCTTTTTAAAAGGTCGAAAATTGTGGAGAATTGTCATTGGTAGCCTCATGGAGCCAAAGCAACAGAAAGATGAAGCAGAGGATAAGTTTATTGAACGACTTGAAGATTGGGATAGTAAAAATCATCGATTATTACTTGGTTCCAAAATACCTCGATTCTCTATCGGCCTTCGTATGGACGTTTTGATACGAAGAAAAGAGGTTTGGGATTTTCTCGCAAAGCGGTATTCTGCTGCCGATGGGGCTCATCAATATCAACTAGCCACTACTCTTCACTACATGCGTCCAAGAAGTGGACAACCTATTAACAACTTTCTGTCTCAAATCCATACTATTTGGGACCAACTAATGATTTCGAGAACCTACTTGGGAGTGTAATGCGAGATCTTTGAAAAGTTTGAAAATTGGAGAGACCGTAGCCGCCTTGTCCGATTTCTCATGGCACTTCATGATGATTTCGAAACTGTTCGTGCTTTCTTGCTTCATCGATGTCCATTCCCTACACCGACTGGACCAAGTTTGTTCAAGAGCTTATCTCGAGGAAGAAACTCGGCTTCATTCTCGTAGATCTCGGTCTTGATATAGCTCTTGCTACCCCCACTAATGCACCAAAGAAAGATCCATCAAAGCAAGAATGCAAATATTGTCATCAACTTGGTCATTTAATTAATTGCCTACTCGCCCTCGTCCTTTTTGCAAGAAAGTCGGCACTAATCATTACCCAAATGAGTGTTTCGCAACCCAAACAGGACTTCTCAAGGAAATGGACCCAAACAGGCATTTAATTCTTTCAAGGTCGCACATTCATCTCGTTAATTGCCGCCACTACTACTCCACTAGAGGAACCTTCAATTCATCACGATCCACCTTCATCCGCCATATCGGTCAATGACCTCCAGGATATACTCAAACAAAGGTTTTTTTGGTCATTCATCTTCTACTTTGCTCTTTCGACTTCTCTCGGTAAGCCCTCTCATGGTCTTCGATTCTCGCTTGTTCCAATCATATGACTTTTGATACTCATTGTCTCACCAACAAAATAGCTAATTCTTCTATTCCTTCTATTTATACTGGCGATGGTACTTCCATCCATCTGTGAGTCACATAGGATCTGTCTCCATATCCCATGCTTCTATTCCCGATACATATCTTGTCCCTAAACTCACTCTTAACCTTATTTCGTTGGTCAATTATGTGATCTTGGTCTCACCGTCATTTTTTCTATGTCTGGTTGTCGTGTGTAGGACCCTCGAGACGGGACGGAGTTCTTGGGATAGGCCGTAAAGTCGGAAGATTGTTCGAGCTTGTTCACCTTCGTCTTCCACCCCACATTCGCAGACTTTGTTGCATCGACCACTACTTCACCATCTTCTTCGTCTCTTGATTTGTGGCATTCTAGATTAGGTCATGCCTCTATTGGCAAACTCAAACATTTGGCCTCTAATGGCTTAGGACAAATTTCTTTAGATAATTTTGATTGTTTATCTTGTCAACTTGGCAAACAACCTTCTTTACCATTTAATAATAGTGTTTCCTTATCTTCGCATGTTTTGATTTAGTCCATTATGATATTTGGGGCCTTCTCCTACACCTACAATGGGGGGTCTAAATATTTTGTGATCTTTGTGGATGACTACTCTCGGTTCACTTGGATCTATCTTATGCATCATAAGTCCGAGTTACCTCGTATTTATTCTCGAATTCTTTGCTATGGTTTATACTCAATTCTCCCATCGTATCAAGATTCTACGTTCGAGATAATGCCATGGAATATAAAGAATCTACCATTCTCGCTCTCTCTTTCAAGAACACGGAACTATTTCACACCGATCATGTCCATACACCTCTCAACAAAATGGGCGGGCCGAGCGAAAAACATAGACACATTCTTGATATTACACGCACTTTCCTTATCTCTCGCTCTTGCCCCGAGCGCCGGGGAGAAGCTGCTCTCACCGCTTTGTCTACACCATCAATCGTGTTCCATCACCTACTATACGAGAACCATACACCCTACGAGCGCCTCATGGCCCACCGATCTATGATCATCTTCGTGTCTTTGGGTGTAGTTTTTTTTGTCTTACTCCCCCACATGAACGTACTAAACTAGAGCCTCGCTCACGTTTGTGTTGTTTTAAAGGTTATGGTATAGAACATAAGGGTTTTCGTTGTTGGGATCCTATCTCTAAACGTCTTCGTATCTCCGACATGTGATTTTTGGGAAAATAAAATGTTTGCCTCCATGTCGTCATTTTCTCTCCCTCATGCACCTTCTATCCCATATTTCATGATTCTTCTCTTCCATTATTTCCCGATGATGACGGTGGCATAGGTCCGCATACGGTACAAACGTTGGTACAAGTGAACAATCCCCGTCGGCGTGGTTCATCCCGAGGTGCTGTTCATTACGATGTGTCCATGCAAAAGCCCGACACTGCCCCTTCTCTTCGCCGTTCTACTAGAGTCGTCCTTTCCTCCCCACTTACTTGATTATCATTGTTTCTCTTCTATTCTCTCATTGCATGAGCCTCAAACCTACAGTGAGGCCGATTCGACCCACTATGGCTGATGAATTGCGGCCTCTTGGAAGATAAACACACTTGGGATTTGGTTGATCTTCCTCTCGGGAAAAAATGTTTTAAGTTGCAAATGGGTATATAAGATCAAAACTCATGCCGATGGCACTTTGTGGAATCAAGGCTCGATTGGTGGCAAAGGGTTTACTCAAGAGTATGGTATTGACTATGAGGAGACATTTGCTCCAGATATCGCCTCACTCGTCCGAACACTTATTCTTGTAGGCTGCTATTTGTGCGACAATGGAAATTATTTCGGATGGATGTTAAAAATGCATTCCTTAATGGGGATCTCACGAGGAAGAAGTTTTCATGAAGCCTCCTCCAGGGTACCATCACCTACCCCATAAGGTGTGTCGCCTTCGTCGTGCTCTCTATGGTCTCAAACAGCCCCACGCGCTTGGTTCTTTAAGTTCACTCTGTAATAAAGGATTTTGGTTTTGCATCCAGTGATTATGACTCGCCCTCTTTATTCGCAAACTGGTCGGTGTAAGTCTGTTACTTTATATGTCGACGATATGATCATTCGGGGATGATTTGTCGGCATTTCGGATCTAAAGATGTTTCTCAATCAACAGTTTGAGATGAAGGATCTTGGCAAGCTCAGTTATTTTTTAGGCATTGAAGTTTCATCTTCATCTGATGGTTATTATCTTTCTCAAGCCAAGTATTCTTTTGATCTTCTTGCTCGTGCGCAAGGCTAAGATAGTAAAAGCGCAACTACTCCTCTAGATTCGAATATTCGTCTCACTCCTATGGATGGGACACCGCTCGAGGATGCCTCTTTGTATCGTCAGTTGGTTGGTAGTCTTATCTATCTCACAGTAACTCGACATGATATTGCATATGCAGTTCACGTGGTCACCCAATTTATGTCCGCTCCCGTACTTCACACTATGCCGCATCCGTATCATTCGTTATGTAAAAGGCACTTTATTCCATGGTCTCTTTTTTCTACCAATTCTTCGTTGGTCCTTCGTGGCTAGTCCTCGACACCGATTAGGCGGGTGATCCGGCGGACGCGCTCTCACGGTACTACTTCGCTTGGTGACTCTCTTCTTTCTTGGCGAAGCAAAAGCGGGGGTGGCCGTTGCTCGCCGAAAATCAAGGCGAGTATCGTGCTCTTGCGGATGCTACTCAAGAGGTTATTTGGCCGTTGGCTTCTCGCCGATATGGGTGTTTCTCAACCTCAAGGAACTATCCTTCATTGTGATAATCAGTGCAATCTGGGGATTGCCCATAATGATGTTTTTCATGAGCGCACCCCGTCATATGAGTGTGATTGTCATTTCATTCGCCAACATGTTGTCCAAGGCATTACGAAACTTCGAAGACACGCCTGCTTTCGGCTTGCGGATCTCTTCACCAAAGCTCATCCTCCTAGTCGTCTTCAAGATTTGATCTCCAACCTCAAGCTTGTGTCTTTCACACCACCCTTGAGTTTGAGGAGGGGTATTGAGTAATAATTGATATGATTGAGCTATATTAAGTTTGTAATTATGTGATTGATATGATTGACGCTATATTAGATTATAATTGATATGATTGACCATAGATTAGGTTGTAATTATCCTCTTACCATCTATACGGTTTCTTAGCCACCAAGCTATTAGATTATATATAGTCTTGTATTGTATTGTAAAATTTACATCAATCAAAACACAAGTTCTTTATATTTTCTCTCTATGTCTTCTTTATATTTCGACATCTCTATGTCTTCTTCATATTTCAACAATGTATGTCTTTTTTTTCCACATTTTCTTGCCTACCATGCCGCCCACCTCTCCGCCCACACTCATTTATGTCTTTTTTTCCACGTCTTCTTGCCTACCATGTTTCTCACCGTCGTCTTCTTGAGATTGTGATGGTGACAAAGTAGAGTACTATCAACGTCATCCCAAAACATAGGGGAGTTCGAAAAACGTCCAACAAAGGAAACCGAAATCATAAGGGCGATGAGTTTTCTCTTCCATGATGCCTTTGCCTTTATCAAGGTGGTATGTGAGGCGTGGCATATTCTCCGGAACAACGGCTTCATTTGTCCGAATGGCCACAAGATCCTCGATAATTACTACTAGCCGACTCAAAAGTTTCCTTGTTCTTTTCCCTAACAATCAAGCAAAGAGGCACATACAAAGTCTTTCTTTATTCATACGAACTAGAACTTCGACATCATCATCATCGGTGAATGGACATGGCGGAATGGATCAATGTGTTCATAGCCAAACCAACTTCTTAATTCTATTTCATAATCATCGGGATTGATTTTACACAATGCATAAGATTTATCCAATAATTCGGAATACGTGACATCGGGGAAGAGAACATTTTTTGATTGCTTTCCAGGTAAACCTCCAACAATAAGTATTTATATCACGAGTCCCAAATTCCATCCCACACAATCAATATAGGACATGATGTACCACCCGCAAACAAAACCATGATATAAGATAATTAATTAATATTCTACACAACCGCCCACCTCTCGCCCACATTTCACCCCACTCTCCCGCCCACCTCTCTCGCCCACATTTCGCCCACTCTCCCGCCCACCCCATTTTTGTTGGCCAAAAACAACGATTCCACATTTTTGGCCGATTTAAACAATAATTACAATTACGTATTCACTCTATACACTATATCTAACAATAACAAATTATACCCATTCCAAAAATCTAACAAAGTTGGCAAAAATCTAACAAAGTTGGCTAAATGTAATATTTTTCAAAGAAAATAAGCTTCAATTCAATGAATAACATAAACACCATGAAAACTAACCTTTATCCATAACTTTCTTGCACAATAGATAATTTTGATCCAAATGCCCGCTAACTATCGAGCCGCTTTTTGCCCGTTTTTCGATCCAAATATCAAGAACAAATTTGAGATATTTGTGTTGCCCGTTTTTAGACTAGTAGATGGGTTTCCTCTTATTTTGTGATCTTCAATATCCTTGTAGGTCGATTCTTGCTTCTCATCCTCTAAAACTTGTTGATTTTGTGAGTTTTGGAGTTTCTAGGGTTTGGTCGATATAATACGTGTGTGTGTCTTTTGGTTTTCTTTCTTCAGCATTTTCATTTTCTTCATTTGCTTTTTCTTTTTTTTCTTTTTTGTTTTTTCAAGTAAAAGGGTAATTTGGTCTTTTGGGCTAATAAAAGGGGCAAAAATCTGAATTTAATAATATGAGGGTAAAAATCAAAACTACTCCTAGGAAAAGGGGTATTTTATATTTCTGTTTTTTTTTTTTTTTTGGAGGGGGAGGGATGGATTTGTAGAAAATTAACACCGGCCCAAACTAAATAAGTAAATAACCCCTCCGACGTCGTTACAGAGGTAACCGGCCGAATAAAGACTTCGTTCATAAAACCTATAAATTCTGGTTCCTTTGGTAAAATTAAAACCCTCTTTTTGGGCTGTTTCTTTCTCTGTCTCCAGGAAGAAAGACAAAAGAATGTCTTCTGCATCCACATCTTCGAACTCGCCATCCTCCGCTGATCTTCTCAAGCAGGTATTTTCAATTCATCAACCCTAACTATGATATATAGCATGAGTAATTATGATCCGAATTTTTTTGTTTGCCTGCCTGCAAGAACCAACATTCTCCGTGTGTGTGTGTTTGAAGAAGTCATTAATGGCTTATGGTGGTGGAAGTGACAGGTGAGAAGTCATGAGGTTGCTATAGCTGAGCTCAACAATCTTTCTTCCTCACGGGTGAGCGTTTATTTGTTTTCATTTTACAATTCTTTTGATTGCTGCTCTGTCATGTTTTGCCTTTCTCTGCTTGTGCTTTCTTTTCTGAAATCTTATCAGCGGTTATGTAATTGTTTCGTTTGATGAGGTTGAATCGTATGTTAATTCAGCCATGAAAATTTATGGTGTATGGAACTTGTAATTTATTGTTTATCAGCAAGATACGGGAATTGCCTGTTCTGTTGTTCTGTGACGTCCACATTTTTAAAGCTTCAATTGTTTCCACCTTTTACAAAAAGATTAATATGGGATTTAATGATTTTTTAGGCCAAATCACTTTGGTAGTCCTCCATCTCTATTTTGTGACTCATTTTTCAAATGCCTCATTTTAGTTGCTCACCTCTGCAACCTGTCACTATTACCCACTCAAAGACAAACGAGACATCATGCACTAAACAAATGAATGGCAAATCAATTTGAAATTAAAAGAGAACAAACTGAATATCTGTTGAACATAAGTTACGGTTAGTAGGCGCTGTATACTCTCCTCTTTTACGAAGCTGAATTTTCACTGTGATTTTGGTTGTTGCATCATGCGTAACAGGTAAATTAAAGTAAAAGACTAGTGACTCAGCCATTGTGGTTTACCATTATTACCCCTGATTGATAAATTTTCATCCAATTTGCAAAAGATTCTATTGAAACTAACGGGTATTACAGTGGTCAGGGACTCTAGTGAGATGAATTCTAGAGATTAGGGAGTAAAATGAGGGCATTTGAGAGATAAGTGACGAAAATGAGATAGAAAGTAGAGACGAACTACTACCAAACTGATGTACCCAATTTTTGGTAATTGATGAGGATGACTTGTCCTCGCTGAGATAAATCTAGGGTATGGTACTGTAGACTATAAGATCTTGTTCGGTTGGCCAATATGTTTCAACTCCTTCGATTTTCTGTTGACACTTTTGAAAAAACTGTATATATTTCATTAATGTGTGGAAGAGGTAGCAACATTGGGAATATGAAGAGATAATAGCTTGTAAGAGGAGATAAGAATTCTAATCACATTCCGGCTTACTGTTGTCAATGGGTTCCAACAATTTCCTACCTAGAAGCCTCATTTTGATATTAAATATAGTCGTAAATCTGGTGTGTAAACATGTAAGTGGAATTCACTTTAAATTATAGATCAGGTTATGTATAAATAGCATATGGGAAGGGAAAATTGCAAGTTTATTGTGTGTGTGTGTGTGTGTGCCCGCACACCCTCTCATGCGCGTGCATTTATATATCTATGTGTCTAAGTGCTTTTTCATTTGATAAATTTGAGGTTTATGTGGTCTTAATAATAGACATGTGCCTATGTACACAACTGTTTGGTATGAAATTGGGCTCAAGCACTTTTTTCTTCCTCGTTTCTTGTAAGATAATTGTGACATTACCCATTATGTGAAATACAATAGTTTTAAGACATAATATCATCGTTTCATACAAGGCTGTCTATCAAAGGAATGGGAACATATTTTTCGAACAACCATTCAGAAAGCAACGGCATTTGAACAGAGTAAGTGTACCATCAAGTATATAAATGTTCGTTTTCTGTGTATATTATCAAGTATAATCACTGTTTTGTGTTAATTATTTGGCAGAACTACTGGATAATGCCAAAGCTAGAATGCAGAAGCTGAGTTCATCTTGATATCTACCAAATACCATCTTCCCAACTGCTCTAGTTTCTGGTGTAAAGTTCAGATGAAGAGGGATGTTGTTTGCTAAACATCCTTATAACCAATTCCCAAGTTGTGTCTTCCAAATTAATCTGTTGCTTTTTTTTTTTTTTTTTTTTTTTCAGAATTGCTTCAGACACGTTCATGTTGAGATAATATAGTCTTGATTATGTATTAGTACATTTGTTGAAATCATTTTTCTTGTCCCAAGAGGAAAACTAATTGCACCAATTACAAAATTGGTCCTGCAAATGAATGAAGTGCAATGTTTGTTCTCCAAGTCAATCATCAGAGGCTAAAACATCACCCAGTGGCAATTTTATGAGATCCAATTTTGGTCAACATTAACAAATATTATTTAGTTATAGTGTGGTTGAGATCCAATTTTTTTGGACAAAAATGAGTACCATGAGATTTAACTTAATTACAAAAAACTCTAATTATCTTTCAAAATTAAAATCTTACAAACACCCCTTAGGTCCCTTAGGTTAGGTTTGTATTTACCTTTACCTAACAACCTGAGGTTACAAATAATTTGTCAGATAGAAACAAATGCTTATTTGTAATTTTGAAAGATAGCTGGGCTCCTTTTTTAGTTAAGCTGAACCTCACAGGTATTTTTTGTAATTATCCCATAATTTAATGAGCAGTTGATGGTAAACTGAACTTGAACCTAATGCTCCCATAAACACTGACCAAATACTATGGTAGTAAAATGCTGAAAGATGGGCCAACCATATGACAAACTAGAATACAATTTATTCTTGAAAAAGAGAAATTCTTCATCACGAGAAGTGCTGCAGAACGAATTACAACTTCTAAACAATCATACTTACAAGCCACAAATACTGCACCAAATTGCAAAATATAAAAGTGTTCTTCCCTTGAGATTCTGTATTGTTTTATTAAGACCTAATTGAAGTATAAATAGTACTAGCATGCAACGATAAACAACCATCTTTATGCTCGCTCTGCACCTTGTTGGAAAGCAACAATGACAAGAGTCACGAGAGATGCATAGAGTGAATTGGGTATTTTCTGGACAACCTTGCCAACACCAGGGACATTCTCAGTTGTCCTTTTTGTCAGCAAAGCCACTGTTGGGGCAACAGCCAGAGTAATAATCAATCCTTGACTCACTGTGATAACTGTGTCTTTTGTTATCCGGCGGATGAACTTTGCAAATTCTTCACGATCCAGTTCACCGTCGAGGTTGATATCACTCTCCTGCTCAATGAATACAAAGTAAATTCTCAATCCAAAAATTTCATCAAATAATATAAATAAAATATGAATTATATTTAGGGATAATTACAAAAACACCCCCAAGGTTTGGACTAATTACAAAAAAATCCATAGATGTTTTAAATTACAAAAACCCCATCATGTTTGATTTTGTTTTAAATTTAAGTGGGCAATTGTAATATTTTCACAAATATCAGGGGTTTTCTGAAACGTTTTTTGCTTCGAAGGGAGAAGATGTAAGTGAAATCAAACCTTAAGGGTTTTTCTGCCATTTTCAAAAATCTTTGGGTTTTTTTTTTGTAATTAGCCCCAACCTCAGGGGTTTTTATGTAATTATCCCTTATATTTTTACTATGATTGGTGAATCATTGAACATACAATTCCCTACTTATCTCACAATTGCGCGTGGAAACCCCACAGACGCACTATTTCTGGCCACTCATCCAATAAACAACAATATTTAGGTGCGATTGGATATGCTTTCATTTTGAAAATTTTCTTTTCGATAGAGAATAGTGAAAAATAATTCTGAAGAAAGTTTTTGGAAAATTTTCAGAGTGTGAATGGATGGGTAAATGTGTAATGATGAAAATTGATTTGATTTAAAAATAGTAAAATAATGATTGGATGTGATTGATAGTTAGAAATATGTGAGTGAGTGAATAGTGAAATTTGTGGGAGAATGTGTAATAATGATTAGTTTTTGTGGAAAAATGTGTAGATGTGATTGGTGAAAGAAAAAAATGAGGAAAAGTGAAAGTGAGATAATAGTATATTTTTGAAAATTTTCATAAACAATCGCATGTTTGGTCAAAAAAATTCTCCAGCGGAACGAAAATGAAATCTCGCTCATATCCAATCGTAGCCTTATCAGTTCTGATTATTTCAATTTAGTTATGAAGAAAGTTGATTACATCATGGCATCTTATTTTGTTTCAAAGTAGATAAATCTTCAACAAAGAGACAGAAAGGAAGTAAAATGTGAGCCAACCAGGAAACTGCTTGTGATGAACCTAAGTTTGGTAAGTCGGGCGTACACACACACACAAAAAAAAAAAAAAAAAAAAGAGAGAGAGAAAGAGAGAGAGAGAGAGAGAGAGAGAGAGAGAGAGAGAGAGAGAGAGAGAGAGAGAGAGAGAGAAAGGACGTCCATCTTTCTTCACTGATCTTAAAGATTTTCCTATTTCAATGCCATCCTTTAAATTTTCCCTCTATAACAACAAAATCTCCAGATTGAAATAGGACCACTTAAAGTCCAATGCACTAAAGATCCTTAAAGATTTTCCAACGCATGAGAAGGTGCCTAACGGTTGTGTTGTGTCAGCTTTTGGTAAAAAATAAAACTTTTAGGTCAATATGAAACATAGAAGTCTTTAAGTTCGGTTAAAATCAATATAAGAACCAAAACAAAAAAAAAAAAAAAAACCCTAGGATGTAATTAATAACTTCTTAGTGTAAGCGACTATTAATCCCAAGCGCACATATTGAGTAACAGAAGGGTAGCAAAATATATTCAAGTTATAACAAGCATATCAGAATAGTGCATCCCCAAAAAATATGTAGTCGCTAGTTTTATATTTAAAACACCAGTAATGCTCTTCAACACTGAAAACTACAATTTTGCCAGACTTTTCATCTCTCAATGCCCTTATCTGTAAAATAAGATGAAATGCTACCTTCTCAAGTAAAAACATGGAAAATCAATTACATACCTGCATCAGGCTCTTAACTTGCTCCTTTGTAGGGGGGTCAAAATGTGGACCAGGCAAACGCTTATTTAGATCACTACAAAAAGATGGAAACATTTTTCTGGAGTTTCAAGAACGAAGCTAATGGATAATGTTAATAAGTTATGTGACGTGTAAAAGGATATGGAGCACATGTAGGGGAAGCTTCTCACTTAAATACAAGTAGCACAGCAATATAGAGCTCTTCAAATGTCAGATTAGCCCTTCCAGCTGAATCATTCTTGACGCGATCAAAAGCTTTGTCAGTAATCTTTCGTATCTGTCTTTCTTTCCATTCCTTTCCTGCACAAAATGAAAACATGTAAAAACAATTAATAACATTATACTAACATGTAAAATTTTACATTATGTTTGAGGAATCAATGATCTAAAAATATCAATGAAGACTTGTGATGATTTCCTAAACGTATGTGCTTTAGTGCAAGTATCGAACAAACTTGGCACAAAAACCAAGTTCCATCTATTCACGCTAGCAAAGTATTTTTCTGCAGGCAATAGATGCATTAAGATTTTAATCTACCGCAAAGATTATTTCAGCATATCATGTTGCATAACAATAAATAAAGTTTCCAAAAAAGCAAAGCTTAATAAAATTGTTATTCTGTCAACAAATGTATGCATGGAGAGTCCTTAAATGTCATGGAGGAATCCAATCAGAAACGTCTTTCCAAGAATCTCCAAATGTATACATACCAAATACTCAAGTCGATAGTAACAATCACTTGAAAATCAAATGAGGAAATGTGATGCACATGGATTTGGCTTTGTGAAGTAAGAGGATGATAGATTGATCGTTCATATTCTATCCCCAAAAATTAGATATTTTATATAAACTACATAACCAAAGAAACGTTCAGCTTTCAGCATAAATTCATATATAATCCAAAACTCTGTGTAAGTGCGAGGCGCCACTGTGTTATATTTGTCAGGTGGTAAATGCACATAAGGCATACTGAATTTGGTCACCATTGTGGTGAAAACAACACTTCATTTATGCAGAAAAAATGTCTATTTATCAACAATTATCTATTTTCACACTACCATGTAATACTAAACAAAATCCCTTTTCAATATTTCAACTGGTTTCAAGAACTAAAAGATCTTTTTTTGACAACTTAGCCAGTAAACTGTATTTGGTAACTGAATTACGCATGCACCAACACTCGAAAGCACAATTCGCTTGGTTCAATTAACATATTAGGTACAATGAAGCAGCATAATCAATATAACCAAATATGACTGGTCTCCATGAGCTTTTCAATACAAATACGTGTCATTCAGTTTACGCTTAGCAAGATTGCAAATTGACACTTTTCAGGGGCTTCCTATTTGCACAAGACTCTGAATATAAAGAACAATGAATTTTCTAGGCATCCGTCAACATATATATACACAAAAGACCCAATTAGTCAACCTCGATCAATCATAACACGATTTGTGTTTTACAACGCCTACAATCTTTTATTGATTGAAAAAGGTAAAATCCAACAAAGAAATCAATATGATTCAATTATAGACAAACTTGACAACGAAGATGCAATCCCAAGAAAGATTGTAAAAACAGAAAACACACAGAAAGCATCACAATCCATCATTATAGGCGCCCCAGCAGTATTTCTTGACCTAAAGAAGTGTGTTTTGCATAAAGAAGAGAAATAGTGGGTTGAATATGAAGAAAAATGATACCTTGAATTTTATCAAGAATTTGTCCCATGGCTTTGGAGCTCCGAGAATATACTGTTATTGGGTCTGGCTTGGGAGACTGTATAATGAGTAATGCAAAATCCTTGGAAAAGTTGATTGAATTAATGTGATTCGGGGGAGCAAACGTGTGCGTAGGATCTACTCCACGTCAGATCTTGGCGATTACGAGGTGAGCTCAATCTCAAACATCAATGATCAAACAACTACATTTTTTTTTTTTTTCTTTTTTTCAAGAATTATTTTTGGTTTTCTGTAGAGAGATAAAATTAAAATCTTGTGATATTTTTGTCATTGTCACTCAAGTTGATTTATTTAAAGAAAACGTAAATGATCGAAACTCCAACTGCGGGATGACAGTGACAAAATTTGCTTTTTCTTGTTTTACTAAATTAGACGGTTGGAATGGATAATATTGATTCTTTTAGGGAAATGCTTTGAGAAAATATACAATGGAAATAAGTATAAAGTACTTTCGACTTGCTATCATTATTTTGTGTTAGTTTTAGATTTTCAAGATAAAACTAGAAAAAAATAGCATAGAAAATGGATTTATAAGATATGAAATGTGAAGAAACATTATATAGGGAACTAAGAATATCACTAATATTACTTGATGAATAAAATACGGAAATTGCTTCTCATAGGTGTACGAGTTGATGGAGTAGATGAGTCGGGCCTTTGGTCGGGAGTTTGAAATCCTTTCTAGCTTGTCGCAGCCTTTGGACCTACCTAATTTGGTCTAGTTGCAAGCTATTGTCTCTAGCTTCATTTTTACCGAGTGCATACCCATCATAAAAAATAAAAAAATTGTTTTAGAAATAAATCAAACAAGATAGCCACTTTTTCATTCAAAACCAAAATGGATTTAAAAAATAGTAAATCTAAATGGCCATAATATGGACATCTAGACGGAGACAATTTCGTCATTACAATTATTAATGACAATGGCCTTATAGTAATTTAGTATTTTATATGACCACCCTTACTTTTACCCTTACCCTTACCCACGTTAGTTATAATTAGCCCACTAATTGAATTTTAAATTTGAATTTCACTCTCTTTATTAATTATCTTTTTACCTTTCCAAGCAAATAATTTTGCGTGATAATTCATTTTACACAATCCGGAACTTCCATAACGTTGGTGTGATTGATTTGAGCAATGGATCCCGACGTGATACATCTTCGTAATGAAAATAGAGTGAAGACATGGTGGCTTTTTCAAGTATATATAGTCCCCATCTTTAGGGAACAGTTGAAGGCAGTTTGAAATGGGGTAAGTTAAGACTTTTTGGCCATCACTTCGACTACCCGAGCTAATGATAGAGGCAAGAACACCTTAGAAAGAGAAAGCTAGACCATTAGGAGCTGGGAACCTCACCTTCCAAATAGAAACATTGACTAATGGTTGATTGGCATGTGTTTTGCATGTATTTTGGGTTTAATTTTGGCTAGAATGTGTTCTATGCATGCATTACATGAGTAAATAGGGCTTTATTTTGTTTTGTGGAAAAGGTATTACGCTTTGCTCGTTTTGTAGGAATTTATTGATAATTGTAGCATTTTGGCAACAATTGAGCATTGCAATAAAGAACCGCCAATACTTGACATAATGTCTGAAGTTTGGAGTTGAATCGGGAAGAAGTCGATTTAACCGGGCGAAACGAAAGAAAATGAGAAAATATCAAGTCAGCGGCGCGCATGGGCAAAGCGTGCGTCCCCAGCACGGCCGTGCACTAACCAAGCGACCCTCAAGTTTCGACTACACGCACGGATTGGTCGTGCGTCATACACACGACCCGTGTGTCCTTGAAGACTTGACTTGTTTTTTGCGGCACCAAAGGCCGTGGTGGCGTGCTGCTCTGTCGTGCGCTGTGCGGGAAAACAGTCGACATGTTTCGAACTAGGTTTTTGACCCGAACGAAGTACAAATAGAGGCGGGCGGCGAGAAACAAGGACACGCCGACTTTTGCCCTAGAACACGGAGAAAAGAGCAATTTTCCACCGGAGAATTGGAGAGATCGATCAAACCGCAACAACACCTTCGAGGATTGAAGATAGATCGAGAGATCGTCAACATCCCCGAGTTCACTCATTCCATAGTATTTTTATTTTCAATTAGTAAGACATGAACATGAATAATTTGTCATGGATTATTTATTTTCTATGTCCGGCTAAACTTCTTGTGATTCCCTGGTTTGGGAGTAGGTTAATGGATACTTTTATTTGATGATTAATTGCAATTGAAGTTAATATTTTCCAACCCTATTCATGTACTTGGCTTTAATTCTTATTTTATCAAAACGCGATTGGTTTAACATGTTTGATGTATTGATTCATAATTCTAACAGATGAGTTTCAATACTAGATCTATGAGTACTTGACATGAATGTCTTGCATGATTGAGAAGTCTGTGAATATTCGCGAGGATTTATAATCTTTTGAGCTTTTGGGAGTTGGATATCTTATGTTGAGTAGAGATGCTAGCATAGATATTCCAATCAACGCTTTACATGTATCACGGAGAGAGAGGGTAAATTACTTTTGTGATTGTTCTATAGGGAAGAATACGTTTAACTTTGGTTTGATTAATCGATAATAAAAGGGGATATTAAGCGAAACCATAACCAGGAATCCATTCATCCACTTGATCTTTTAATCAACTCTTTGTTTTGTTTCTTTTAGGATAAATTTACGCTTTAGTTTATAAAACCAATTCACTCACTTTTGACCGTCTAGATAAAAATAAGGCTATTACAATCCGATTACTTAGTACATTAATTTATTAGTCCCTGTGGATTCGAACTTACTAACCCTATTCTATAAAGCGCACCGTACACTTGCGGTGAAGCTAAAAATAAAGCGAACAAGTTTTTGGCGCCGTTGTCGAGACTAATTAAATTTTTAGTACTAATATTGCGATAAATAGAATTATTTTTAATTTAGACATTTTTTCTTTCTTTTTATTTTGTTGTTTAATTCTACTTCTCTTGTGTTTGATTTGTTTTCTTTAGTTGGTTCGGGTAGTGCATGAACACTCGCTCAAGCAAGGAGAATTAGCATCGTTCATACCTGGGAGGTTGAGGCTTTTGCTAGGCGAATTAGTGCGGCTACTAACGGGCGAGAAGAAAAAGACAGCAATAATAAGTTATGGCAGGCGTATAAGATAACAAGAGAGGCAATAACGGAGTCGACAACGGAGGTAACAACCAAGACAACAGGTCAACGTCGAGTTACGATACCATAGGTTTTGGCGATTCGTGGTCGGCAAGTGATTACTTTCGCCCATAGACCAATCGCAACTATGGTGGAATTGCCAATGTCCCATTCAATGCGAATAACTTTGAGTTGAAGCCAAGATCGATCTCGATGGTGCGTGAGAACCGATTTGGGGCTTTCGTCCCGAGGATCCCAATTCTCATCTTGCGAACTTCATCTGATTTGCAATACAATCAAGATGTATAGGGCATGATGATCTTTATACGTCTTTGCCTATTCCGTTTCTCTTTAAGGGATAAGGCTAGAAAGCGGCAAGGCACCCTAACTCGGGAGTGTGAACAATCGGGATGAGGTGAGTCGAGAGGTTTTTGTTTAAATACTTCCCACCAAGTAAGACACTACAACTCAAAAGTAAGATCACTCGAGTTCGAGACAGTTTGACTACGAGCCCTTGTATGAGGCACGGGAGAGATTGCAGGATTTATTGAGAAGGCCCGCAACATGGATTTCCGAGGATCGTGACTCTGTTTCTTTTACAATGGGTTGATGGGACAGACTAGGTCGTTTGTAGAGATGCGCAGCGGGAGGCGCTCTACTTGCAAGATTCCCGAGAAGATGCATTCAACTTGTTGGAGGAGATGGCCATGAATAGCTATCGGTGGCTCTCTTAGAGGACTAATGTGAAAAGGGTGGCGAAGTTGCGATTCGGACTTGATTAAGGAGTTGCGGCTCGGATAGTTTGTATTGACAAATCAATTGAGTGCATTGCGAAGGCAAATGAGGGAAACACGGGTGCAAGTAATGGGGAGTTCTCTCTAGATCGATGGAGAAAGCAAATTATGTTAATAACGGAATTTCAATAATTTTGAACAATCGGACTCCCACTCATTACCATCCGGGTTTGAGGAACCACGAGAACTTCTCCTACGCAAACACGAAGAATGTGATTCAACCACCACCAGGGTTTAATGTGACAAATGGTGTCATAAATCTTTGAGGCTAAGCCAACTATGGAGGATATTTTCACCTTGTTTATGAGTGAGACGAGGAATAGATTCAATAAGGATGAGGCGAAGCTGGATAAAATCAAAAATCATGTCACACAATTGGCCAACACTATGGGGTCCCAAATGAAAAATCTTGAAACCCATATTGGCCAATTAGCTACGATTATTGGTGGGCAACATCGAAAGGCCAATTTCAAGTAACACTCGAGGTAAACCCAAAGGAGCGTGTAAAGCCATTTATGCGAGGTGGAAGCGGAATACAAGGGCCGAAAATACCAAAAAATGCGAGCAGATGCGGGGGAACACGACCCGTGTGCCTGCACGGGCAGCGGCCGTCGCCCTTCAAGGCAGCGATTATTACTCGGGAGACGCCAAAAGCGAAGCAAATGGCGTATTGAGGCGAAGAAGGAGTTGAGGAACATCTGCTAAACAAAAATGGGTTGAGAAGCTTAAATCTTCCTCTAACCCCGATATTTCTAAACTTAATGTTCCCATTCTTTTTCCCCAACGTTTTCAAAAGAAAAAGTTAGATGCGCAATTTACTAAATTTTTGGATATATTTAAGAAAGCGCATATTAACATTCCTTTTGCAGACGCATTGGAGCGGAATGCCCATTTACGCTAAATTTTTGAAGGATGTTATGTCAAAGAAGAGAAAGATGGTGGTTTGAGGCGTCAATCTGGTGAGAAGAATGCGGTGCGATAATCCGAGAAAACTATCATAGAAATTAAAAGATCCAGGGAGTTTCACTATCCTTGTGCTATTGGTGATGTTTTCTTTAAGAAAGCACTTTGTGATTTAGGAGCGAGTATTAACTTGATGCCCTTGTCCATTTTCGAGGCAACTTGGATTGGGAGAGGTGAAGCCATCTACGGTCACCTTACAACTTGCGGATCGATCACTCACGTATCCGAAGGGAATCATCGAGGATGTGCTTGTCAAAGTAAATAAATTCATATTCCTGTGGATTTTTGGTGTTGGATATGGAGGAGGACAAAGACGTCCCTTTGTTACTTGGGCGTCCATTCCTAGCTACGCGAAGGCCTTGATAGATGTGCAAAATGGAGAGCTCACATTACGGGTTAATGATGAGCATGTTTTATTTACTATCTATAAGGCACTTCAATTTCATGATGGTGTTGAAAGTTGTAGATTCATAGGCGTAGTTGAATCCTCGCATTGATGAGTATGCGGATCATACATTGTTTAAGCATGATTTAGAGTTTGGTTTAACACATTTTTGTTCAACATCAAACATGATGATTGATTATGATAACCAAGACTTGTATGATTGCGTTTGTGCTTTAGATAATATCGCGAGTAGCTCTGGAGAAGCGCGAGAGGTGCGCACACTGAGAAAAAATGTGCGGGAGTCATTCTACGGGGGCGCACGACCCATGCTTCTGCAGCACGCCAGGTCGTACGCATGGCCGTAGGAGAAGATGAAAAACACGAAGAGCGCACGACCCGTGCGTTTGAGCACGGGTAGCCCGTGCGTAAGGTCGAAGAAAATTGAGCATTACGAAGAGAGCACAACCCGTGCGTCCGAGCACGGAAGCTTGTGCGTCAATCCGAGGAGCCCACTTGAACCCGAACTCAAACCCTTGCCCGAACATCTCAAATATGCATTCCTTGGAGCAAATAACACGAATCCGGTAATCATATAATCCCTTTTAACTTCAGTTCAACTCAATAAATTGCTTAGGGTTTTAAAAGAACATAAGTTGGCGATAGGTTGGTCAATCTCGATTTAAAAGGCATCGATCCATCGATTGTAATGCATAAAATTAGAATGGAAGATGTCTATACATCTTGTGCAAAATCAAAGAAGATTAAACCCTATAATGCAAGAGGTCGTTAGAAAAGAGATTTTAAAATCGTTAGAAATAGGAATCATTTATGCTATTTACGATAGTTCTTGGGTAAGTCCGGTACAAGTGGTACTAAAGAAAGGGAGGATGTTTGTAGTTAGAAATGAAAGTGATGAGCTTATTGCAACTAGAATAGTTCTTGGGTGGCGTATTTGCATTGATTATAGGAAGTTGAATGATGCTACTCGCAAAGATCACTTTCCCCTTCCCTTTATTGATATGATATTAGATCGCTTGGCGGGATATGATTATTATTGTTTTCGATGGTTATTAAGGTATAACCGGATCATGATTGCCGGAAGACCAAAAGAAAGCGACATTTACATGCCCCTATGGTACGTTTGCATTTCGCGAGAATGCCATTCATACTATGTAATGCACCGCAACTTTTCGCGATGCATGATGCCTATCTTTCATGATTTTATTGAGAAAATAATGTAGGTTTTTATGGATGATTTTTCGTGTTTGGAGACTCATTTGATCATTGCTTGGATAATCTTTCTCTAGTTTTGCGAGAGATGCGAGGAGACTAACCTTGTTTTAAATTGGGAAAAGTGCCATTTCATGGTACGTGATGGAATTGTATTAGGCCAACCGAGTCTCTTTTGCGAGGTTTAGAAGTTGATAGAGCGAAGATCATTGCAATTGAGAAACTCCCACCTCCAACAAACGAGAAGGCCATTAGAAGCTTTTGGGGCACATAGGATTCTACAAAAGGTTCATTCGTGACTTTTCTAAAATCACTAAACCTTTGAGTCACTATTAGAAAACGCGATCTGCTTTCAATTTTTCCGATGATTGTTTGCGAGGCATTTGAGATTCGAAGAAGGCTTTGGTGACAGCACCAATTCTTGTAGTTCGGATTGAGTCGACCGCTTCGAGTGATGTGCGATGCGGTGACTTTGTAGTTGGGGCTGTTTTGGGCCAAAAAAGAGACAAGTTGTACAGAGCCATCTATTATGCGAGCAAAACTTTAGACGGCGCCAACAAAACTACACCACTTTGAGAAGGAGATCTTTGGCAATTGTGTTTGCATTCGATAAGTTCCGATCTTACTTGATTGGAACTAAGGCGATAGTCCACACGACCACGCGACGATCAAATATCTATTCGACAAGAAGGATGCCAAACCGAGGCGATTCGGTGGATCCTTTTGTTGCGGGAGTTTGATATGGAAATTCGAGATAGAAAGGGTTGCGAACGTGGTAGCGAGATCTTGTCCAGGTTGGAGTATAAGAAAAGAGGGCACATAGGCAATTAAGGAGAAGTTCCCGGATGAGAAACTTCTAATGTTACATGCTAAATTCCCATGGTATGCGGATTTTGTTAATTATTTGGTTGCGGGAGTCATGCCTCGGATTTATCTTCCTATCAAAAGAAGAAGTTCCTCCATGATGTCAAGTTCTACATGTGGGATGACCCCTTGCTCTTTAAGAGGTGCGCGAGACCACGATCATTCGACGATGTGTGCCTCAAGAAGAGTGGGAGGAGTTCGCATGCGATGCCATTCTTCACCTTCCGGGGACACTTGATCCGGCATGTCTTGCGGCAAAGGTATTGCAAAGTAGTTTATCTTGGCCTACGTTATCTAATGATTGCTATCTATATGTGTTGATGTGATAGGTGCCGGCGGATGGGAACATCTCGAGGCGACATGAGATGCCCATGACCAATGTGATGGAAGTTGAGCTCTTTGATGTGTGGGGATTGACTTTATAGGTCCCTTTCCATCTTCTTCGGGGTATCGGTACATTCTACTTGCGGTGGAGTCACGTATCTCGATGGGTTAAAGCGATTCAAAGACAAACCAATGATGCGCGAGTAGTGCTCAAATTCCTAAAGAAAAATATATTCACTCGGTTTGGAACCCGAGAGCTTTGATTAGCGACGGGGTCACACTTTGTGAATAAATTGATGAGCACTTTACTTGCGAAATCACGAGGTCAAGCACAAGGTGGCATTAGCATACCATCCACAAGCAAGCGGGGAAGTTGGGGTGGCCAATCGCGAGATTGAGCAAATCTTGGAGAAGACAAGTAAATATAAATCGCAAGGATTGGGCTATGAAGTTAGATGATGCGTTGTGGGCATATCGTTGCGTCAAGACACCATTGGGCACATCATCGTATCGATTAGTATTCGGGAAATCGTGTCACTTGCCGTGGAATTGGAGTATAAGGCGTTTTGGGTTTGTGAAGAAGTTAAATTTTGACTTCCAAGCGCGGGTGAGAAGAGGCTTTTGCACTTAAATGAGATGGAGGAGTTAGGGATGAAACCTATGAAAATTCCCGGATCTATAAGGAACGAACCAAAAGATGGCACAATCGAATGATAAATGGTGGGAAATTATTTTGTAGATTTTGTTGAATGCCATGTAAAACTTAGAATAGGAAGTTGGCACCCCATTTTTGTTTTAAATTGCATTGTAATAGATAGGGCTGGTCGGTCGGTGAGTTAAGTCGCCTATGCCTGAACATGCAAGAAGACAATGGAGACTAGAAAGAAGACTCATTGTGAGGCGGTGAGTATGACAAAAAAGAGAAGATAGGAACTCATTGAAGGTGCGGTGAGATGCGGTGAGTGAAGTATCAGTCAAGTCAACTCAAGATAGCCAAGTCTCAAGTTGAAGTGACAGAAGAGTCATCCAATGATTAGAAGCTGACTTGAAGTCACCTGGGGAAGGCAAGGAAATGCAGTCAAGTCGAGATAACTGAAAGAGATCCGTTGCACATAAATCAAGAGAATTACTTAAACAAGTAATACTTCCATACTACCTTTCTTAAAGTGCACAGTCCCGAAGCGTGCAAAAGGAATAAACCAATGGGAAACACTTGCACTGTGTCGGATCTACGAAAAGTGAAGGATCATGTATACGAGGAAATGTCAATTCAAGAAGCGCAACAAGAAAAGCTAACGACAACAAGTGACTTTCAAAAACTAGCCTATCTCTTCAACGGGCATTTTTTGAAAGACCACTATAAAAGGTGAGGAGTTTATTTGAGAAAAGGTAACCTTGACCATCCGAGAATTTAATACAAGCAAGAAAGAAACATTTGTAACCTGAAATATTCTCAAATTATTAAACGCCGACCATCCGAGAATTTAATACAAGCAAGAAAGAAACATTTGTAACTGAAATATTCTCAAATTATTAAACGCTCAATCCTCACGCCTACATTACGAAGGAAATCAATCCTACACTCACCTGTGAAGGAAAGACGACTTCAATCGAGTTGAAGAGGAAACATTTGAAAAGTTGGTAAGGTTTATTCAACCCCCTTCTAAACCTTACACTCACACCCCTTGGGACCTACAAGTGGTATCGAGCGGTTGGTTCATTGAGCCTTCCGCCGCGGTTCTTGAACTAGATCTCCAAATCTTTCAAAGATTGTTTGATCTTGATCTTTCAAAACTCTTTTAATCGGCAAATTTATTATCATAGAAACAAATTTGACACGCATCCCTATGTTCACTATTGAGGAATTTGATGATTGGAAAATTTGTATGCAGGCTCATCTATCGGCATTACACGATGAAATGTGGATAGTGATAGAAGATGGGCGGCTGCAAATTTTAAAAGTGAACACACTGTAAGGAGAGCCGTAGTGAAGGTGAAGAGGATGTTGCTCCCGGACAGGAGATTTGAATGGACAAATGATGATAGGAAAAGATATAACTTGGACAATGTGGCCAAGGACATTCTTTACAAAACTTTGGACAAAGCCATGTTCAATAAAGTCAAATCATGCAAAACGGCTAAAGAAATGCAGGACAAGCTAACCTTGATTTGTGAAGGCTCGAGCAAATCAAGGAAAATAAACTATCTGTTCTTTGTATAAAATTTTGAGAATTTTAAAATGCTTTGATAGAGACCTTGGATGTTTGGATGCTCGGTTCACGAAATTACCAATGAGCTATACGCACTTGGAAAAGAATATACAGAGATGAAGATTCTAAGAAGTCTCGGTGAATGGGAAATGAAGGTCATGGGCGAGGCATTCCATGGACTATCCAAGACATCCAACCATGAGCTATTCTCGGATCTCAAGGCCTATGAATTTGGTGAGAAGAAAAGACCAAGAGGAGACAAGCGTGCCCAAAACAATCGCTCTAATTGTTAAGGATGGCAAGAGAGCCGAGGTCAAAAAAGTCATTGACTAAGAGGAAATAGCTCGATGGTAAAAAGGTTTAACAAGTTCTTCAATAAGAACTACAAGAGAGGCAAGGGTGAATCCTCCGGAAGACACTCATCTCCCTCCAAGACAAGGGAAGATAGACCAACCAAGAGAGCGAGCATCAAAAAGTTGAATATCAAAAGTGACAATCCAAGAATGGGAAAGAGGTGATCAAAAGGTTGAAAACCTATCTTTGGAAGCCGAAGAAAACCAGGTCACTATGCCATTGATTGCCCATATCTGTAGTCAACAAATACGGGAATGAAGAGGAAAGAAAAGTCTTGAGAGAAAAAGAAGACAAGAAAAGAAAAGGCAATGTTGGGCAGCGGATGTTGAGACAACCAAGTCAAAAGACACAAACTCGATTCGAGAGTAGTGAAGTGACTACTCAAGTGACTCGAAGAAGAAGCCTTGATCTGTTTTTAATGGCCAAGGAACAAGACCAACCTGACCAAGAAGATGAGGTACACTCTAACTCATCACACTCGGATTCTAGTTATAGTATTTGTGACGCACACACTTCATCACCCACTGATCTTTATGATTCATTAGGCAAAATGATGAAAGACTTTGAACACATTAAATCCTCACACACACTACTAAATAAGGAAAACAACCTACTCAAGAGCAAAACTCTCGGCTCACTAAGGAGCCGAGTACTCTAAGTCAGTAGGTGATGAGAATAAAAGTCAAAAATTTGAAAATCTTAAGTTAATAGCGAGAAATAGCTGCTATAGAAAAGAGGAGAATGACCTCAAAAAATGTGATTGCCTCATTCACTAAGGCATCTAAATCCTTGGATGACCTTATTATGAGTCAAAGAGAATGTGGAGACAAACAGGCTTAGGATTTAATTCCTCTGTGTGCTATGTCAAGCTCAAAAGTGATTTTGGAAAAATGATCTTCAAGTAATGAAGTATCTCAAAATCCAAAACTCCAAATGATGCACACACATTTATTCCAAAGCACAATCACAAGCAAAGCGGCCTTGGTTATAAAGGAAAAGGAAAAGCGCGATTGAGTGTCGAGAGGACAGTGAGAAGAAATCCGGTCGAGTTTCTCGCCAAACTCCAAATAGGAAATACTCTGTAAAGAAAAGAAACAGAGCTACCAAAAGTCAGAAATTCTATAAAAGAAATATATAGGATGGGAATGGTAGAAACTACCCAAGCCAAGTGATTGGAACAATGTGAACTATCGGCAAAAATCTATGGAATATAAGCCTAAATGGCAAAGGCCTAAAACTCAACAAAGGCCATTCCAAAGGCATAAGAGCTATCATCGGCACACTTATGCACACAGGCACTACACTCAGAGATATCACTACTACCCAAATACAACAATTGCTAAAACACATCCACAGGCATACGAGACAAAAGAGACAGTTTGTATGAACCTAGAACCCCAAGCAATTTGCTAAAGTTAATTATGATTATGGCACGATAGATGGCAACCTCTTAGAGTCAAATCATTTGGCTATAGGATGGTTGGATCATCTTATAATACTAACCCCTCGGGACCCAGGCAAGTATGGGTACCTAAAATCTAATTTTTGATTGCGGGTTCAAGGAACAACCGAGTGCCAATGAACCTGGTACATGGATAGTGGTACATTCCCGGACATATGACGGGAAACAAGAAATATCTGTCAAAATTCAAGGAAGTCGGAGGTGCAAAAGTCATATTTGGAGGAAATGAAGCTCCAGGAGAAATAAGGGGCCTTTGGATCCATCAAGAAAAATGGATTAGAAATCACGGATGTTGCATATGTTGAAGGACTCAACTTCAACTTGCTAAGCATCACCAACTTTGTGACAAGGGTTATAATGTTGGATTCAACATGGGTATATGCCAAATCAAGGACACTGAATCCAATGAAGTTGTCTTTGCAAGGATGCGACAAAAGAACATGTATGTGGTAGATTGGTCAATCGCAACACCAAGCACTTGTCGCTAGCAAAAGAGCACAGCCGAATCTAGTTGGGTGGCACAAGAAGCTGAGTCACACGAATTTCAAAACAATCAACAAGCTTGCCTTGGGGAGCAATCTTGTAGAAGGACTTCGGACTCGAGTGTACAAGAAGGAAAGTGTATGTGATGCATGCTAGAAGGGAAAGCAAATCAAATCATCATTCAAAGAAAAGACATGTCCATCTTCAACTAGAATATTGCACTGCTACATATGGATCTATTTGGTCAGTTGAACCGGCTAGCATAAGTGGGAAGAAATACACCTTGGTGGTAGTAGATGACTACTCAAGATATACATGGACAATATTCATGTGTAAGAAGAAAGAAACTCTGCAGAAACTACCACGGTGATGAAAAGAATCCAAAATGAGAAGAGTCAAACCATTATCAAAATAAGATCGACAGGAACCGAAGGTTTGTCAATGGTATAATCACTCAAGATCTTGTATTGAAAATGGTATTGGTCATGAACTATCTCTGACAAAGGACTCCACAACAAAATGGAGTTGTAGAAAGAAGGAACATAACTCTTAAAGAAGCAACAATGACCATGTTAGGTGACGGGGCTACCTAAAAGATTTTGGTGGGAAGCAATAAACACATCATGCTATACTCAAAATAGATGCATGATAAGCAGACGGTGACAAAGACTCCTATGAGATTTGGACGGGAGAAAGCCAAACGTCATATATTTTAGAATATTTGGATGCAAATGCTTCATCCATAACAATGGCAAAGATAATTTAAAGGCTTTCGATCTAAAGGCCGATAAAGGTATCTTCTTGGGATACTCGGTGAAAGCAAAGCCTCTGAGTACTCAACAAGAGGACTATGGTTACGAGAAGAATCCATCCATGTGGTGTTCGATGAGCCCAATGTAAATGGAGAAGACATTGAAGAGTCGGTGATAATTTGAATCAACCAACCATGCGAGAAGAGTCCCTATGTTGAAGTGAAAATTTGGAATTATAAACCCGGATGAAGATGAGATAGGTGAGTCTCAAAAAATTTGGAAAATTTGCGGCTAAGTGATGATGAGAGAGCTGATCAAAATAACACAAGCGCAAGACGATTGAATCCAGCTAACTTACTTCAACCTGATGTAAGATGGTGAGAGACCATCCACCGAACTAGTCATTGGAGATGTAAGATAAGGTGTCAAAACTAGATCCGAGAACTCAACAAGAAGCAATGTTCACATGCTTCATCTCACAAATAGAACCAAAAGATGTGTCTCAAGCCTTTGGATGACACACATTGGATTCAAGCTATGCAAGAAGAAGAGTGAATCGGTTTGAAAGAAATAAAGTGTGGGAATTGGTTCAAAGACCTACCTATCAAAACGTTATTGTCACTAAATGGGTGTTGAACAAGATGAATCAAGAAGGTTACGTGGTAAGAAACAAAGCAAGATTGGTAGCCAAAGGATATTGCCAAGAAGAAGGGATAGATTTTGATGAAACATTTGCTCTGTGGCAAGATTGGAAGCCATAAGGATGTTTCTTGTCTATGCAGACTCACAAGAACTTTATTGTATATCAAATGGATGTAAAGAGTGCATTTCTTAATGGTTTATTGGAAGAAGAAGTGTATGTTGAACAACCTCCGAGGATTTGAGGAAGACTCTTGGAGATAAAGTATACAAACTCAAGAAAGCTCTATATGGATTGAAATAGGCACCCGAGAGCATGGTATGATACATTGTCACAATTCTTGGCCGAGAACGGATTCACAAAAGGCAAAGTGGACGAGAACACTCTTGAGAATTCAATATAGGAAGAGTATCTTGCTTGTTCAAATATATGTGGATGACATCATCTTTGGATCCACAAACAAAGAGCTGCGTGATAAATTTTCAAATCTCATGCAAAGCAAATTCGAAATGAGCATGATGGGAGAGGCGACATTCTTCCTTAGACTTCAAGTGAAACAGTGAAGGATGGAACCTTCATAAGTCGGACAAAATACACGGAGATTTAATGAAGAAATTCGGTATGGAAGAGAAGTCTTACGTGAAAATACCAATGAATACATCGATCAAAATGGATATGGATGCGGATGGCAAACAGTAGATCAAACAAGATACTGAGCACTTATTGGATCATTGCTCTATCTCACGCAAGCGGGCGGACATCACCTTTCTTTGTAGGTGTATGTGCAAGATTTCAATCTGCTCCAAAAGAAAGCCACATGCGGCCAAGAGAATTTTGAGATATTTGAAAGAAAGCCAAGAAGTTGGCTTATGGTATCCAAAGGAAGGTGGATTCAAGCTAATTGGTTATTGAGACTCGACTATCTTTGGATGTAGAGTTGACAAGAAGAGCACCTCGAGGCACATGCCAAATGCTTGGAAATAGGCTAATTTCTGGTTTAGTAAAGCAAAATTCAATAGCCACCTCACACGGTGAGCGAGAATACATAGGCTGCGGGCATTTGTTGTGCAGTCTTATGGATGAGACATCAATCGAGAGACTATGAGGTTGAGGAAAAAGAAATTCCAATTATGTGTGATAACACAAGTGCAATTGCAATCACTCAAAATCTGTGTTGCATTCAAGAACAAAGCACATTCATGTCGATATCACTTCATAAGAGCTCATGTTGAAAAGAAGGACATCACCTTGGAATATATTTCAAGCGATAAACAGGTTGGTGACATTTTCACAAAATCATTATGTGAGTCAAGATTTGAAGAACTCAAGCATGAATTAGGGTTAATTGAGCTGAGTTGACACTCAGAAGACTCAAAGAAAAGAGATGAAACATGAAAAGAGGAAAAAGAGTTGAACTCGTAATTCAGCTAAGTGAATCAGCCGTATCGGAAAGTCATTTGACTGAAGGAGTTAGGACAAATTGGTGAGTCACAAGGAGAATAGAGAGAAGAAGGATTGAATCAGCTAAGGAGTAAGCTGAGTCATTTATGAGCAAAGTGACAAAAATGCGGTCGTTTTTACTAAGCGGGAATGTTTTTAAGAATGACGTCAGCATAATTATGACGTGTACAGTCAAAAGCTGCACACCAAGCTTATGATTGGATATAAATCTTCTTTGCATTAAATGCGAGAACTTAAATGCTAATCGGCGTGCAAGATCTAAGCCGTTGATCTTGATCAAATTTCAAAAACCACCCGCACGTCCTTTCATAAACCATACTTAAACCATTTCGTCCGTTTCTCACTCACTTTACCCAAAATTGTTCTTCTCTCTCTCGAAAGTAAAAGCAAAAATTTTCTCTCAAAACCCTATCAATCCTCTTGATTTTTCAAGTTTTGTTCGGTAAAACATCTCGAAATGGCATCTAATCATGATTTTGTCAAGTTAGGAAAGCAAATCCACAGGGTCTCTTGTGGACTTCGATGGTATGGTTAAACAAGGGTCCGACGACATCCTCGTGAAGAAGATTCTCGAGAAACTGGAAAAATCGGATTAAGACCATTTTTGACGATGGAGTTCCCAATGACCTACGTAGAAGAGGTCGCGCGAGTTCTACGTGAACGCGGAGGTTCACGATGAGGGCATCAAGTCCTCTGTTCATGGAAAGGAGTTCACCATTCGCGCAAGGATCGGCGAGAACACTGCTTGTTTCTTAGGTGGAAGAGTGCGGAAATTTATGAAGGCGATGTCGACCGGGTTCTTTGCTTGGAAGGAAGTAGCCAAGTCATTTATCTGGCCGCAAAAGTAGTCTATATGGCTAATAAGAGGCTCTTGAAGGAGGACTACCACAAATTCTTTGGACATCGTTGCCAAATGCATAGACATCAAATTTGGGAGCTTTGACCGATTGTCCAAAGCAAAGTCGATCGTGATGGTTTGCGATCATTGAAGAGAAGAAAGTGAAAATGGCCGAGTTTGTATACACGCAGACTCTGCGAATGTTGGGAATAAATCCTTCAAGGAGGATGGTACATTTGGAGGTTCCCGGGAGACGGCTTGGTGATTGGCGAATGATGGAAGTAAAGAAGTCCTCTTCGACATGGAAAGGCGTTCCATGTAAACAAGAGGATGTTTCGATCAAACCTCTCGGCGCGCACGTAAGAGAGCCTACACTAAGCGGCGATACAAGTGAGGGGGAATCGGTGACCACGATGATACGAGATGTCTCCCCTCCTCAAAAAAGAAGGCTGCTCCTGCCGCCAAAAGATCGCGCCCCTGCAGCCAAGTCACCGCTCCCCCGGCCGTGTCTCCGCCCACGCACGCGTGAAGAAGGAATCTCAAATACATTTTCGGTAGTCAAGAAAAGGAGAAGCGATAAGCCACGACGGCCGGCTCCTCGAGAAGAAGACAGACGGCACGCCCCGCCGCCCCCAGGACTCGAAGAAACCTTATCCGAACGAGAAGTCCCTCTGGTACAAACAAAGAGAAGAAGAAGAATCTTCAAGCGTGCCCGAGCTTGAGAAACCGGTGAGTCACCACTCAATTTGAAACATATCGTAGGCTTCCGGGAGAAGTAGAGTCTCGAAATTATTGATGAAACAGACCAAATCTGCTTTGAAGGCAATCAGCAGAGGCAAATCAAGACACAATGTAGTTCGAGCAAGTGAGACACAAGAAGTAGCGAGAAAGCAAACTCGTTTGTTAGAGGGTTATATCCTCCGCATGATGCGGTGACGGTATGGAGCACCAAAGCTTGCTACCTTCTATCCCCGAGAACGAGGGATAACAAGGAGAAGATGATAAAGATGATGATGATGTGATGATCCTATCCCCACCTTATCCGGACATCCAAAAAAATCGTCATGAGAGTGGAGGAAGTGGAAGTTGAGTCGATCCAGGAAAGATTCCAAAGACCGAGTTTATCGAAGAAGAAGAGGAAGCTGTTGAACTTTCTTGGAGTGACCATTGTGGTCCAAGCTTTGGATGAAGAAAAGCGCATGAGATATCTTGCAGATCTTCAAGGACAAGGAGAAGGAGAGACAGCAGAGGAAGGCGAGGCTCGTGAAAAGGCCGATCTTTGTCCTTTTATGGAGCCACCGAACATACACATCCTCATCTCGACATTTTCTCCGGGAGTGAAGATGATGATCGGACCCTGCCGCTCTGAGAAGAATTAGAGATGCAGCAAGCCATGCGGGAATCCGAGCCCTACATGAGCAAAGGATGTTGGAAGGACGGGGAGTCTTCCACATCACATCCGGAAGTTGATCCCATGGGAGTGGTGCGGCCAGATTGCCACTATCGTTGTCGCCACCACTTCCCAGACTCATTCGGAGGAAGGTGTTAAGGGAACGGCAATGGCGGGATTGTGGGGACCCCAATCGAGCCAACCCCTAATGAAGGTGTCTTACCACGCCCCAACGGCTGCATACTCAATGGGAGCGGCCGAGTCCGGAGACGAGTGACCCCATTCCAAGTCACTCATTTGGTGTGCCACCGAGTGGGAAACTCCCTCCCCGGCTGCGGCAAGAAGGTCGGAGGATCTTTGCGGTGACTCCACAATGAATCTCGGAGGCGAAGTAGAGAAGGAACAATCACGAGAATACACAACAATTTATCATCAACGAGGCTCGGACAGTTGAGACTTGTCTCGGTGAGGTGCCAACCGCACTCTGCCAAGCCAATGACGCCGCTAATGCGGTCGAGGCATATGAAGGAACCGCCCGGGAGTTAACACTGGGGCCTTTCGAAAGTGCAATCCATGGAGTTGAGACTCGGTGGATGCCACCACGAAGACCCCAAGACAGTGACATTGTGGAAGGGGATGTCAGGCCTCGCTGCGAGTTGAGGCTGCGGGGAGGTAATGAAGGCCAACGGGAGGTTGAGACTTCCGGGGTAAAGAGATTGAGGCACGAGAACATCCCCTCCGCCATCATTGATTCATCGAGAAAAGGAGATAAGTGCTCTTCACGACTCCCAGGATAATCTGATGTAACTTTTCCGGGATCCGAAGGTGAAGATGAAGGCGAGTCATCCCCATTGCGGATCCAAAAGACTCAACCGAGGATGTTCCAACCACGAGTAAGTCGACCTCAAGACTACTCGCCAAACATTCAACTTTGATGATGAGGCACCCATGGCAATCTCGTCATCGTTCGATGATGCTTCCGATAAGGCCGAGGACCGATCAACTCATTTGGAAAAACTAGCCGAGACGAAGGTTGTTGAGACTGTTGAGGCTCGGCAAAGTCGGGTCGACTTCACAATGGACCACAACAAACAGAGTCCATCTGCGCGGGCTCCCAAGCTGCAGCAGAGTTCGACTCCACAGGGGACTTCACGAGCACCGTTTATCATTGAGCAATTCGATTGCCCGTGATGATCCTTTTGTAGAATCATTTCCTTTCTCTCTCGAGAGTACCCGACCTCCCGAAGAATCGCCTAGAGATCGCGAGCACTTCCACAGACGACCTCGTTATTCCATCATACACCATTGTTCCATTAACTATGACTTTGACGTTTGCTTGCCGTCGGTGAAACAGAGGAGACAATTTGAAGTTCGAGAAGTTTTCAAAGCCTTATTTTGAGATTGAAAAGATGGACCAGGCCTCCTTTGGACATGAGGTGGATAACGAGAGACGCCAACTATCTGGCGATTTGCGAGTCATAATAGTCGATCGCGACTTCCACGAGACCGAGATCTGTCATTCCATCGGATACCATTGTTTCGGTGACTATGATTTTGACGCTTGGCCATCATCACCCCACAGAGGAACAGTGAAGTTCGGGAGGTGTTCAAAGCATTATTTCTTGAAATTGAGCGGATGGAGAGGCACCAGGCCTCGATGGACATGAGCCGGATAAAGAGATGCCAACCTACTGGCGACTTAAGAGGCATAATAGTCGAATCGGGAGTGGTGGCAAAGAAGAAACAATACGTGTGGAACAAGCTCGATATTTCAGGACATTGTTCAACAAGTTGCTAGTTTGGCGGCCGAGAATGCCGATGCAAAGACAAAATTGCAAAGAGCACATCGGACAAATGCATGAATCTCACACCACGAGAGATAAAGCGCGCGTGAACACAATAAGAACGAGCCTGCGTGTGGAAGAGAATATTGATCGAAAATTGTCATCTCACGGCCGAGATGAAATTGGTAGTGAATCAACGCCACCCGCACCGAGTTCCGTGCCGCATACTCCATGGCAGTTGAGCGAACTCGGCTATTAGCGACTAGACTTCTTTCTTGCTAGCTTGTTTCGGGGGTTCCTCTCTCCTTTGATGATGCCAAAAAGGGGGAAGAGGAATACCTAAAGGTCTTGAAGGGATTTGAAGTCGAGAATGAGGAAGCGGTTGTGAAGGGAAAGACAAGCGAGGAAGTAATAAGAGAAGAAGGGAAGTCTGTTGAGGGGAAGGTTCGAAAGATGTGACCTTGATGATTGCTAAAACCCCTCAACAAGGTCTTGTCACGGTGATATTATCAGCAAACTCCCGATGACTCGCCACTCCAACACTCTGCTATACCTATGGTGAAAAGAGAAAGACGATTGAAGCGAGGGATGAAGGAAGTGGAAGGAAGGATGGATGCCCGAGTTATGGATATTTTGAAACAACATGGAGGCATTCCAAATGACAGAGACACCTATGCCATTTCGGATCTTTGGAACCGAGCCAAGATCTGTTGATGAATTCAAGACGCCGCATCGAAGGTTACTTCGCAAATATGTCCACGGCTCAAGCCAGGATTTGTCTTGGGAAAAAGGTCTCACACTATGTGAAGAAGGCGACAGAGCAGACCATCGCGAGTCTCTCTGTAGTCACTCTGCTAGTCACTCGGTGGGAAAAAGAAGACCCCAAGACAAAGACACGCCCGAGGAAGGAAGAGGAAGAAGCGGTGGAGGAAGAGGTTTCGGACCTAGACCTCTGCCCAAAAATATTGAGTATATAGATCCAGGCAAGAAAGGAGGGATCTATTGGGCCGGATTTGATTGTGAAGTAGCCAACCCGCAAGTGGCTAAGAACAATCTTGAGTATGTGAAGAGAATTGAAGAGGAAAATAAAAGACAAACTCAGCTATGGGAGGAAAGACAAGAAAGAGGCGAGAAGAGATGAAGTCTTTGTTAGTCCAAGTGGCTACGATAATCTAGAGGGGGTGAATAGATTATCTCGGTTTTCAGATTTTGCTTCTTTTTCGAATAATCAACCAAAGACGAGAATGTAAATGCGGAAATAAAACAACACTCGTCGATTTAAAGAGGTTCAACCCACCTAGGGCCTAATCCTCTACCACCCCAAAAGTATCTCAGGGATGGATTTCAAAAAGAAAGAAAAGATTTTATTAATTTACCAAAAATTAATACAACACCTGAGGATTACCACAACCCTCCTTCACCACTTTGAGGATTACCACAATCCTCTTACACCACCTTGAGGATTACCACAACCCTCTTACAACACCTTGAGGATTACCACAACCCTCTTACAACACCTTTGAAGATTACCACAACCTTCAAACACCTATCACCTAGATCACCCAAGTGTATTCTTACCACAAGAATACTCACAAGGATGTCTTGTGTTGAATGATGACCAAAATCAAGATTACAACTCAATAATGATTGATACAATATGAGTGCAAGTGTAATCAAGAATTGAAAGCCTAGACCTCAAATATGTGCAAGTGAAAGTGCTAAGGCTAATACAACAAGATATATGAAAGTGTTTGCTTTGTTTGCTCTTTTTGCTTGTATGGAGTGTTGTATCTTGTTGCTTGAATGAAGCCTCTATTTATAGGAGAGGTCTTGGCTTTGATTTCAGGACATTGGCTCCTCCTTGGGGAGTGATTTGCTGCAAAAGAAACCATTTAAAATCATCAATATAGTGTTAGAAATCAATCCCACAAAATAGGGAAAAGTCTTCTAAAAAACGCAACGGATAGTTCTTTGTCAAACATGGGGTTCGACCGTCGCCTTGAGAGATAAGATTGAAATTGAATTTCGCGAATTTTTACACAGGGGGGACCGGTCGAAGGGGAGTGCGACCGGTCGCCCGGTGACGGTTGCCGCCTTGCGTTTTACGAAACAGAAGTGCGGAACAAAAATCCAACTTGCGGTACAGTGCAGTGTCGCCCTCCGGTCGGCCCGGCCGACCACACCGGGTCGCCCACCTCGGTCGACGTCGTCGGCCGCCCTTTTTTTCTTACGTCCCATTTTCTGTTTCAAAACTCAACTCAGTGTACGGGTTGCCCTATAGGGCGACCTGGTCGAGATCGAAACAAAAGTGTTGTCCAATTTTAAATCGAAAATAAACCCCAAGAAATACTCCGAAAAATAGTAAAAACTTTTTAGATCGATCGGAGGTATTGGGACAACATTTAGAGACATTGTTTTGGTATAAAAACTCATTTTAATAAAATCATCAAAATCATGATAAAAACATTTATCTAACAAACTCCCCTTTTTGATGATTACAAACCAAAACAATTTACAAGAGGACGATTTTGAAAACAAAACAATTTTCCGGTTTTAGAGTAAACTATCCGTTTAATAACATTTTACAAAAAGCTCCCCTATCAATAAGCATATCAATAAGAAGTATTGTATAAGCTAGAAGCACAAGCTTTTACAAAATAAACAATAACTTCATGAGCTAGAAGCTCCCCTGTCAAAGTACTTAAAACAAGTCCATAAAACAACCATTGGACTAAGTTTTCTTCACAACTTATGGCCTAAACAAGCCATAGCTTATAGCTTCTATATCGAGCTTTTATTAGCTTCTTTGAGCTAACGAGCAATTTTCCTGTTTCTCCCCCTTTGGAATCATCAAAAAGAATGTGAGGACAATAAAAACATCATACAAATATATCAAAGTGCGCCAAAGAGACGATTTATCAACCATAGAGCAATTTTAGGCTTAAAAACCAAGGAAAATGGGAGAAATGTATCATGAAGAGTTCATACGCTCGTTTTATTTCCCAAAACATGATCTCAAAGAGTATAGAAGACTTTTGGAAGCGAGAGAATCATGTAGAAGTTGAAATTTTCATTGAAACATTTCATCAAACACATTGTGGGCGTGAAAAATAAAAAGAGTTGTATATAGCCCTTGTAAATGATCCAAGCCAAAAAATTTTCATCACCAAATCATACCAATTATCATACAAAACAGCATAACAACTAAGCTCATCATGATCATAAAATAATTTCATCAAGTAATATACAAGAAAGGCCATAAACTCAAGGGTTCAACCCAATTTGAGCAAAGTAAGGAAAATTCTTACCATTTGATCGGAAAAGATGAGCAATGATGATGATAAACATGCTATAAGGTCCAAGATATAAATGGGATGCATGAAAATCAATTTTGAGTGACAATAGTGTGCATTTGGCAAAGGGGACGAGAAATGGCCAAAATGAGTGAAAATGACTAATGCTGAAGACAGAACGATTTTAAACCAAAAAATGGCTTAGGGCGACGGTCGTGGTTGAGGGCGACGGTCGGCGTTGAGGGCGACCGGTTGCCCTCAACTTCTTCAAATTTGTTTTGCAATTTTTCCAAAATCCGAATTTTCAACCAAAAATCCGATTTTTCGCCCCTAAGTTTTAAAAACGTGCAAAATACAAACGTAAATTTCATTCAATATGCATTATGCCTAACCGAGCTCGTATCGACGCAAAAGTCTCGGAAGTTAGCGGTTTTGTGAAAATATCCGCTAATTGATCTTGAGATGGTACAAAAGATATCTCAATTTTTCGTTTTGAGACACAATCCCTTAGAAAATGATGTCGAATCTCAATATGTTTAGAAATGCGGTTATGATGAACCGGGTTTTGAGCAATATTTATAGCGGATACATTATCACAAAAGATAGGTGCGTTTTCAAAAGAGCATTTGTAATCCGCTAAGGTTTGTTTCATCCAAAGAAGTTGAGTACAACAAAATGCGGCGGAAATATATTCGAAGCCGGCCGTTGAAAGAGAAACACGGTTTGCTTCTTTGAAAACCAAGAAACTAGGCAATCGCTAAAAATTGACATGATCCGGAAGTACTTTTCCGATCATCAATATTTCCGCATAGTCCGAATCACTATAACCTTTAAGAGAAAAATTTTCATTCTTTGGATAAAATAAGCCATATTGAATGGTGCCTTTCAAATATCGAAAAATCCTTTTAACGGCACTCATATGAGATTCTTTGGGATTGCTTTGAAAACGAGCACATAGGCATACGGCATGAAGAATGTCCGGTCTACTAGCGGTTAAATAAAGTAAACTACCAATCATACCTCGATACTTGGATTCATCAACCGACTTGCCTTTTTCATCTTTGTCAATTTTGACGTTGGTTGCCATAGAGTCGAGACGGTTCTTCCTTCTTCAATGCCGAACTTCTTCAAAAGTTCTTTTGTATACTTTGATTGCGAAATATAAATACCTTCTTGGCATTGCTTAATTTGAAGTCCAAGGAAGAAGTTTAGCTCCCCATCATACTCATCTCGAATTCACCTTGCATTAACTTGGAGAATTTCTTGCACAAAGATTCATTAGTAGCACCAAAGATAATATCATCAACATAAATTTGCACAAGTAAACAATCTTGCCCTTTTTCAAAAACAAAGAGTGTAGTATCAACTTTACCTCTTGTAAAACCATTTTGCAAAAGAAAAGAGCTAAGTCTATCATACCATGCACGGGGTGCTTGTTTTAAACCATACAAAGCCTTTTTAAGTTTATAAACATCATTAGGCCTAGAAAAATTTTCAAACCCGGAGGTTGTTTTACATAGACTTCTTCTTGAATAATACCATTTAAGAAAGCGGATTTAACATCCATTTGGTAAAGTTTGAAATTTTTGAAACAAGAATAGGCAAGTAAAATACGAATAGCTTCTAAACGTCTACGGTGCAAAAGTTTCATCATAGTCAATACCTTCTTCTTGACAATACCCTTGAGCTACTAACCTTGCCTTATTTCGAACAATGTTGCCTTGATCATCAAGTTTGTTCCGAATACCCATTTTGTACCAATAATTGTTTGAGATGGAGGACAAGGTACTAATTCCCATACATCATTTCTTTCAAATTGATTCAACTCTTCTTGCATTTCCAAAAACCAATCTTCATCCTCAATAGCTTCCTTAGCATTTTTAGGCTCTTTTTGAGATATAAGAGCTTTCTCGGCAAAATTCCTTCGAGTCATTACTTTATCAAGGGGATCACCAATGATAAGATTTTTTGGGTGATCTCCTTAAATTTCAATGCTACGGGAAGATTCGAAGTATCACCCCTTTCTTCTTGAGGAATATTTGAACTTGAAGGTTGATCATATGAAATAGAAGGTTTATCATTATGAGCATCGCTTTGAACAATAGGTTCAACAATATCCTCTTCATCACTATCGTCATTGGGTATTCTTTCAACACCCGAGGCTTCATTAAATTTGACATGAATAGATTCTTCAACAACCATGCTAGTCTTGTTGTAAACCCGATATGCTTTGCTCTTGGTTGAATACCCCATAAATATTCCTTCATCGGCCTTAGGATCAAGTTTGTCCAATTGATCCTTAGTATTCAAAATAAAGCACTTACATCCAAATATTTTGAAATAACTAATATTTGGAGTTCTTCCTTTCCAAAGCTCATATGGAGTTTTATTCATTTTAGGACGAATATAAACTCGGTTAATGACATAGCAAGCGGTACTTACGGCTTCGGCCCAAAAATACTTTGGAAGTGAAAATTCATTGAGCATGGATCGACTCATTTCTTGTAATGTTCGATTTTTCCGTTCGGCTACTCCATTTTGTTGAGGTGTCCTTGGAGCCGAGAAATTATGAGCATATCCTTTGTTTTCACAAAATACTCTAAATTCACCGTCAAATTCTCCACCTCGATCGCTTGAATAGACTTGATAGTATCTTCTTTTTCATTCTCAATAAGTCTACACAACTTAACAAACTCATTAACGGCATCGTTTTTATTGGTAAGAAAAAGAGCCCAAGTATATCTCGAATAATCATCGACTATAACAAAAGTGTAATGTTTTCCATTTAGACTAGCCGTACCAATATCCCCATACAAATCAAGGTGAAGCAATTGTAGGGGTTTGGTAGTGGAAATTTCATTTTGGGCTTAAAACTACTCTTAACTAATTTGTTCTTTTGACAAGTGTCACATAAGCCAGGATTTTCAAAATTCAATTTGGGTAGTCCTTTTACATGTTGGTTTTTGTAAATATTTTTCAAATTCTTGTATCCAACATGTCCGAGTCGCCTATGCCATAAACTCATTAAATCATTATTGGCGACAAGACAAGAAACATTTTGACTAACCAAATCACTAGTACAAATTTTGTAAAGATTGCCTTTTCTATTTGCTTCACAAATAATATTACCATTTTTAAGAATAAGGCATTTTTCTTTATTAAAAGAAACATCATAATTTGAATCACAAAGTTGGCTAACACTTATCAAATTAAACTTAAGCCCTTCTACTAAAAGAACATTACAAAGAGAGAAAGAAGAGTTACCAATTTCTCCATTTCCAAGAATTTTTCCTTTGCCATTGCCGAACATGACCATACCCTCTTCTTGGAGCTTGATGTTGGTAAAAAGCTCTCTCCTCCCGGTCATATGGCGTGAACATCCGCTGTCCACGAGCCATTTTGAATCCTCCATGGTTGTTATAGCCCCTATTACCTACAAAATCATTTCTTTTAGGTACCCTATAATTTTGGGGTCCATGGGGTTAGTCTTGAGACCTTTGGGTCTCCAAACATGTCTTGAGCTATTTCTCAATTTGCAATTATTAGCATAATGTCCAACTTTGCCACAATAAAAACAAGTAGGAGTATTATAATTATTGGCACGTACAAAAGTCGGACCTTGGTTATTTTTCTTAAAAACACTTTGAAATGGCTTATAACCAAGTCCCGATTTGAAATGCTCACCTCTTTGTGCATCTAAAATTTTTGTGACTTTATCCGTACTTATGTTGAAACGATGCACGTCATTTTTCAAACATTCAATATCTTTTGTGAGCGATTCCTTTTCGGTTTCAAGAAAATGAATTCTAGTAAGAGTAAGAGCATGAGCTTTGTCTAAAGATTCATAAGAGGTAAATAATTTTTCCTTTTCAACCTTAATCTCCTTATGCTCCTTTTTCAAATTTTTGTATTTGACGATTAAATTTTGAAACTCAATTTGCAATTCATCAAAATCACATTGCAAGTCATCAACTATGGAGGAAGTAGAAGAATTTGAGTGTACCTCATTGTTTTCATCGTCTATAGCCATGAGACCGTGTTCAGTTTCTCCTTCCTCATCGGTTGTTTCGAGTAGTTCATCCCATGTTTTGACTTCCGCATTTAGAGCCTTCTTTTTGTAAAAGGCTTCCTTTTCTTTTTCTCCTCTTCATCGAGCTTTGGGCAATCGGCAATGAAGTGCCGGGTTTTCCGCATTTAAAGCAAGCATTATCTCTTGGTTTTCTTGCTTTATTTTTATTCACAAATTTTGCAAATTTTCGAACAAGTGCGGCCGTCTCCTCATCATCATCATCATTATCATAGTATGCATTATTAGAAGAGGAAGCAAGACCTTTAGGAATATTTTGCATACCCGATTGATTGATGGTTGGTTTGGTATTTTTCCTCTCCTTGAGATAGACTTCATAGATGAGGAGGTTCCCGATGAGCTCGTCAAACTTGAGTGTCTCAAGATTTTGTGCTTCAAGTGATTGCCGTCACCTTTTCGGACCATGAGCCGGGAAGAGCATTCAATACTTTAGTCACTTTGTCTTCTTCGGAGATGACTTTACCGAGGGCCACAAGAGGATTGACAATGTTGTCAAGCCTTTCCACCATCTTGGAGATCTTTCACCATCATACATGTTAAAGTTTTCAAAGTCTTTAACAAGCATGGTCTTTCTAGCTTGCTTGACCTTCTTTGTCCCTTCATATATAGTCTCTAATTTTTCCCAAACCTCATGTGCCGACCTTATGCCTCGTATGCGATTGTACTCGGTGGCGGTAAGTGAGCAATGCAAAATATTTAAGGCCTTACCGTTTAGAGAGAAAGCCTTCTTATCATTTTCATCGAACTCCTTGAAAGGTTTAGGAGTCGAGGTGCCATCCTCCATTTTTTTCGTTGGTTGATCAACTCCTTCAATAACCACATTCCATATGTCAAATCCGCACCCTTAGAAAGCACTCCATACGGTCTTTCCAAAATGCGTAGTTGTTGGCGTCGAACAATGGTGGCTTGTTGGTGGAGGCGCGGTGGTGAGATAAGCGTCATTCGTAGCCATGGATCTTTCCTCTTTACTCGGAACGAGCTAGCCAAAGAGTTTGGCTTTGATACCACTTGTTAGTCCAAGTGGCTACGATAATCTAGAGGGGGTGAATAGATTATCACGGTTTTTTCAGATTTTGCCTTCTTTTTCGAATAATCAACCAAAGACGAGAATGTAAATGCGGAAATAAAACAACACTCGCCGATTTAAAGAGGTTCAACCCACCTAGGGCCTAATCCTCTACCACCCCAAAGTATCTCAGGGATGGATTTCAAAAAGAAAGAAAAGATTTTATTAATTTACCAAAAATTAATACAACACTTGAGGATTACCACAACCCTCCCTTCACCACTTTGAGGATTACCACAATCCTCTTACACCACCTTGAGGATTACCACAACCCTCTTACAACACCTTGAGGATTACCACAACCCTCTTACAACACCTTTGAAGATTACCACAACCTTCAAACACCTATCACCTAGATCACCCAAGTGTATTCTTACCACAAGAATACTCACAAGGATGTCTTGTGTTGAATGATGACCAAAATCAAGATTACAACTCAATAATGATTGATACAATATGAGTGCAAGTGTAATCAAGAATTGAAAGCCTAGACCTCAAATATGTGCAAGTGAAAGTGCTAAGGCTAATACAACAAGATATATGAAAGTGTTTGCTTTGTTTGCTCTTTGCTTGTATGGAGTGTTGTATCTTGTTGCTTGAATGAAGCCTCTATTTATAGGAGAGGTCTTGGCTTTGATTTCGGACATTGGCTCCTCCTTGGGGAGTGATTTGCTGCAAAAGAAACCATTTAAAATCATCAATATAGCTGTTAGAAATCAATCCCACAAAATAGGAAAAGGTATGCAGCAGCAAAACGGATAGTTTCTTTGTCAAACATGGGGTTCGACCGGTCAGCAGAGATAAGATTGAAATTGAATTCGCGAATTTTTACAGGGGACCGGTCGAGGGGGGAGTGCGACGCCGTCGCCTCATTTGACCGGGAGTTGCCCTTGCGTTTTACTTAAACAGAGAAGTCGGAACAAAATCCAACTTGCAGTGCAGTCGCCCTCCGTCGCCGACGGTCGACCACACCGTCGCCCCACCTGGTCGGCCGGCCGCCCGCCTTTTTCTTACGTCCCATTTTTGTTTCAAAACTCAACTCAGTGCGGGTTGCCCTATAGGGCGAATTTGGTCGAGATCGAAACAAAAGTGTTGTCCAATTTTAAATCGAAAATAAACCCCAAGAAATACTCCGAAAAATAGTAAAAACTTTTTAGATCGATCGGAGGTATTGGGACAACATTTAGAGACATTGTTTTGGTATAAAAACTCATTTTAATAAAATCATCAAAATCATGATAAAAACATTTATCTAACAACGCCCGGAGGGCGTATGAAAAAAGAAAGGCGGCGTGAAGATGAGAAAAGAGAAAAGGTCGAAGAAGATGACAGAGAAGAAGATGAAAGAAAAGAGGCAACAAAGGAGATGAAGTGTTGCTATCACCCCCCGTGTATTTTATTATGTAAATACACTTTTATGTAAGTCTTCTCCAGTACATTGAATAAAATTGTACAATTTCTATACTTGTGGAGATATAGAACAACATGGTTACTTTAAGGTCCATTTAAGCTCGATACATTTTCTTTTGATTCAAGCTCGATACACTTTGTAAACTATGTAAAGAACAAGAATGTTATGATCAATAAAAGATCGATTCTAAGCATACATTCTCGTGATTCTACATTTGCCTATATGTATCTTTCTTTGTTTAATTATTGATGTATGTTTTAAGTTTTGGCATCATCAAAAAGGGGAAATTGTTGGGAAATTATTTTGTAGATTTTGATGAATGCCATGTAAAACTTAGAATAGGAAGTTGACACCCCATTTTTGTTATAAATTGCATTGTAATAGATAGGGCTGGTCGAGTGAGTTAAGTCACTATGCTGAACATGCAAGAAGACAATGGAGACTAGAAGGAAGACTCATTTGTGGCGGTGAGTATGGCAAAGAAGAGAAGATAGGAACTCGATGAAGGTGCGGTGAGATGCGGTGATTGAAGTATCGATCCAAGTCAACTCAAGATAGCCAAGTCTCAAGTTGAAGTGAAAGAGTCATCCAATGATTGGAAGGTGACTCGAAGTCACCTGGGAAGGCAAGGAAATGCGGTCAAGTCTAGATAATCGAAAGAGATCCGTTTACGTAAATCAAGAGAATTACTTAAACAAGTAATACTTCCATACTACCTTTCTTAAAGTGCGATCCCGAGCGCGTGCAAAAGGAATAAACCAATGGGAAGATGCACTGTGTCGAGATCTCGAAAAAGTCAAGGATCATGTATACGAGGAAATGTCAATTCCAAGAACTGCAACAAGACAAGCCAACGACAACAAGTTACTTTCAAAAACAAGCCTATCTCTTCAACGGGCATTTTTTTGAAAGACCACTATAAAAGGCTGAGGAGTTTATTTGAGAAAAGGTAACCTTGACCATCTGAGAATTTAATACAAGCAAGAAAGAAACATTTGTAACCTGAAATATTCTCAAATTATTAAACGCTCAATCCTCAAGCCTACATTACGAAGGAAATCAATCCTACACTCACCTGTGAAGGAAAGACGACTTCAATCAGTTGAAGAGGAAACATTTGAAAAGTTGGTAAGGTTTATTCAACCCCCCTCTAAACCTTACACTCACACCCCTTGGGACCTACAATAAAGAAGAGAGAGTTTTTACCAGGGGAACAAGTACTTTTGTTTAACTCGCGTCTTAAACTCTTTCCGGGAAAACTTAAGTCTCGATGGTCGGGGCCGTTTGTAATAAAGAAGGTGTTAAATCCTCCGGGAATAGTGGAATTGTTGAGCCGAGAGAGGATCAAGCATTACCTTCATAGAGATCAAAAGAAGGAGGTGACATGCCTCACTTTGCTGGAGCCATGATCGAGTAAAATAGGCGTCAAACTATAGACGTTAAATTTAGCGCTTGTTGGGAGGCAACCCAACAGTTTGCTCTTTTATTTCTTCCCATGTTTTGTTTTCCCTTTTCTAAGTTAGGATTATTATGCTTTCATAGGTTAGGATTTTCTTGCTTTCCCTATCCAAAAAAAAAAATAAAAAAAAATCGAGCTACAGTGCGGTACCCAGCATGGGCAGGGCATGCGCCTCGCGCATGGCCCGTATGGGCACCAGCACTGGAATTGAAATTTCGGCACCCTGCATGGGCAGCCTGTGTGCCAGGCGCACGGCCCGTGCGGTCCCCAGGTTTTTATTTTGAAAGTTCGGCACCCCGCACAGGCAGCCCGTGCGTGGGTCGGCAGAACTAGTATTAAGTCGCGCAGGGGGCCAATTTTTTCACACAATCTTTCTCTCTCTCGCGCGCAGCCTCACTCAAGCAAGAACCCCTCTCAAAATTTTTGATTAATCACTTTGATTTCTTTGCCAAATCACTACCCACACTACTCACACAAGAATTACACTCTTAAAACTTGCTTTGAAGGAGGATTTGAGTAGAAGGAGCACCTAGGGTTTCAATTTTCGCCTCTTTCCGAATATTCGAGATTTAAGGTATGAACTTCACTTTTTGTTTCGAATTTCTTGAAGATTATGGATTAGAGTTCTCATATGGTGCATGTTTGATGAATTTGCCATGATTTAGCTTAATGTTTCTATTGGGCATTTTATCGAACACCTTGTGGGTTGTTGAATTAGGATATTTGTGGTTGATTGTTTGATGAATTGTACATGAGCTTGATTATTTAGGGTGTTAGTGACTAGGATTCTCTGCGATTACATTGTTATTTGGGCTTGGAAGCTTAATTGTTGATTAAATTGTAGGGATGAGGCACTATGCCATATTTGAATTGTTGTATGTAATTCATCGCTTTCTTGTTATACTTGGCACATACGTATTCTCACAAGTGTTTTGCCAGGTACTAACTTGAACATATGGCTGAACAAAAGAACCGACAAAATCGAGGTAGACGAGGATGGGGGGCCATTGCCGCACGACAGGCGCCACACCCAGACAGCCCCGAGGCTTATGGGCTCACTCTGATAGAGAACGATGAATTGGAGAGGTGGAACAGGTCGATCACTCGTTCCTTCACGCTAACAAGATATGCCGACGATGATTGTACCCAAGCTCTTGGGATAAATGAGGAGGTGTGGCAGATGTTTGAACGAGTGGGGTGGACTGCCTTCATGCCAGGGCAGTGGCCGACATTTAAGGCACTAGCGCTCGAGTTCCTGAGCACCGTGGATATTACTGAGACACGAGCAAACAATGAGCCCCATAAAATCCATTTTCGATTGGACAACGTGTGGAGGCACGTCACTATCGCCCAACTTAACGAGATTTTTAGGGTACCGTCCGACTCCCCTTTCCGGACCGCAGCAAATTCTAGCCAGTATGATTTCTGGCGATTGTTGGTTGAGACACCACAGACCGGCCTCATCAATCCGAAACCCCGTCTTCCGCTACATCCAAAAAGTAACGGCCCACTCAGTGTACGCTCAACACAACAACAGAGGTGTGCAAGCCCGTGAGCTATACCTACTTTGGTGTATGCTCACCCGTACCCCTTACAACATGGCAGCTCACTTTGTGGAACACGTCGTATATATTTCAAGCGAGGAAGGGGACAATACTAATTGGGGGGAATGCTAACCCCATTGCTCGACATTTTTGGGTTGATATCGTAGAATGGAGCCGATAGTGGGCAGTCGGAGCATCAACATGAATGCCCTCCGCACGATGAAAATAATAACTGACGAGGAGAACATCCTCTGTTTTCAACAAAGGGTTGGATCGGCCTTCCCACTTTCTAACCCGCAACTCACAACTGTAGTGGACAATGAAAGTAATTGGCTCATGAACTCGAGACACATATCGAGTTATGGATGGCTTTGGCCCAGGAGGAGGGTAGGTGGGTTACCCGATGAAGAGGATTAGGCGATTGACGCCTTGGAATATGATCGGCAAGAGAGGGGCTATGAGCCAGGCTTCCAGCAGGGAGGCTTTGAGCACGGGTTCCCACAGGGGAGGACCGACATTCCAGAGAGCTCCCACCAAGGTGAGGAGCGTGGGGGACAAGACTATCAGGATAGATACTTTGCTTTGAGGAGAGCTTGCAGCAACACCGGGATGAGTTCCGGCAACACCAGGATGAGTTTCGTGCTTTCCGAACGGAGCAAGAGCAGAGGTATTAGGCCCAAGAGCAGCAGGAATTGGAGATGTTGCAAATGATGCATCAGATACAAATGTGACACATCTCCTAGGGCCACTTTCCGCCGCCACCCCCACAGTAAACCAGGTCCTTTCCACACTTTTCTTTGAAATTCTATCTTCTCTTCTATGCGCTATAATTTCATTCAAGTTTGGGGGGAGAGGTAGTAATTTTATTGAAGGGTGTGGCATTTTTGCATTCATGTAGTTGCATTTAGAGCACGTAGGTTGCATTGCATTAGATGTTTATTGTAACACCTGGAAAAAAATATATTTAATTAGTTAGATGGCCCATTAGTGAATTATTATTATTATTGGGTTTATTATCCAATTACTTGGCCCATGAGGAATCCTAAGGTGTTTGGGAAACTAGCTAGGGTAATTATATTAGGACTCTTTTGTTATTAGGATTTTATTATACCACATTAGAGGGGACCAAACCAAAAACACGTTCCAGCTCTTTCTTTGCGCCACCACAGCTCCATCGTCTACCATACAACCTCGACGAAGTTTCTCTTCAACGCCATGATCCCTCAATTGCCTTCCCTATTTCATTCTCAACTCCTAAGGTAATTTTTTTATAAATTTCGAAACCCAATCTATGATATTCAGAAATTTATGAAATTTTATTATGTTATTCATAATGACGTTCTTATTGTACTGTTAAAATTTCATACTAATCCAATAGGTACTTTTGTAGTTATTGAATTTTCAAACTAAGATGCCAGAATTTATGTTATTCTCTGTTTTCGTTTTAGAAATTTCAAAACCCTACTTATACATATCCAAAATTCGTGATATTGTAATATGCTATGTTATCATAGTTTTAAAATATTCAGTTAAAGTTTCATATACTGTTGAGTTGTATTTTATTTTATATGAAATTCGCATTCAAGCTTTCCAAATATTGAATATACTCTATTTCTGGTTTATAAATTTTAGAAACCATGTATAGAGACCTTCAAAATATTTGAATTTTGGATATATTATGTATTAGAATGTTTTCTACCATGTGGTAAAATATCAGATCATTACAACTTATATTTATTTAAATATTAACTATTTTCCAAAACGTTACAGATTTAGCCATGACAAAAGTTTCAGTTTATAAAATTCAAAACCTAACGTTAACGAATTTAATATATTATTATTTTTGGATATGTTATACTATGGTACGTTCAATATACGTCGTTAAAATTTCAGATCCGATAGTGCTATATTTATTTAAATATGATTTTTCTTCCATAGTTGTGCATGATTTTGTCTTACAACAATTTCAGTTTCACAAATTCAAAACTCATAGCTAAACCTTTCGAATCTTCGTGATATTTTTATATGATATCTATTTTTGAATTTCTTATCTACTGTAAAAATATTGATTAATTACAGTAAACAGTTTATGAGAAAATATTATTCGATCCCAACTGCGCAGAGATTTAGTATTGTTCAAACCTACCAAGTTGAACCCTAAACCTTAGGAAAATAATGTGTGCTTCCACGAATATTATTTTAGTGCTTCCGATATCGAGGTTAATACTTAAGTTTTGACTTCTAGGACTAAGAAGTATATATTTCCATGTTAGGCGACGAGGACGGCGAGCTCTGAGGTTCAATAGGGATATTGGATCAAATCATTCTACTATTTTTCAAGCAAAGTTTCGAGGTGGGGTTTGTTTTCTAAACTTTATTGTCCTTGTTAAATGCTTAGATTATTTTGCATGAATGTGTAGTATAGTTTCTTAGGCCCCATGAGCCAGGGACTCAAGAGGTCCGGGGTCGATGTATCCCTTAGGTGGAACCCCTGCAGTGCTACCCATGTCTATGTCTACGGTTTTTCAAAAGATCTATGCTATGTCCTATTGGATTGTATTTGCATGCTTATGTAAGATATTTGTGTATTTAGCTTGGACAATTTATACTCCACTGAGTTGTGTCGCTCACCCCATATATAACAAACTTTTCAGGTTAAGGAGTTGGCGATGGTTATTGGCAGTTGATAATGGATGGCCTATGAAGCTACTGGAGTAATGTCTTTTTATTTTTAAATATCATTTCCAATTGAGTAAGAAATTATTATACGAATTATGATTTCCCTATGCAACTGCTAGAGTGATGTATTTTTCTAAATATTAAGTTTCAATTGAATAAGAAATTGTTAAACAAATTGTTATTTTCAAAGTGTTTATCTACGATGCTAGACTCTGTGTGATAATTGATTTGTGTTGAGAACAAATGTTCAGTTTCTAGGAATTTTTCGAATAGAGATAATAAATGATGAATTATTATGGTTTTCTAAGTTTATTTATGTAAATAGACGAAAATTGATACTTCTTTTATAAACTAGTAAATGTTCGAATTTCTTAGAAATAAACGAATATACAAATTTTCTACATTTTATAATTTGCTTCCGCTGGTTCTATTGATTTTGAATGAGATATATTTACAAGCCTATTTTCTCTTATAAATAAAAATAGGTACGCGATTTTTCAAAGTCTTTCACTGTCAAATGGTCTTTTAGAATTATATGATATTAAATTTATTCAAATTATTTTATGCAATTACTTCCACTGTAATTATTGTTCTTTTAAAAATTTAATGGCTCGCTATAACGAGTTGTCTTTCTCATGTTTCTTATGGAAAAAAAAATATACAGTAAAATAAATATTTGCACACATTTTATAGTTCAAAATTTCGGGGTGTTACATTTATTTTTGATTTTTAGCACGTTTATTGCTTTCTTAGTTGTTTAGGGAGTGAGTTAACCGCTATTGTGTGCTTGTTGTGATTTTGGGAGCATTTGTTGAACAGTTTGTGTTGTTTTGAATTGGGTGTTGAGCGTGAGTTGACCGGGTTGAGAATAAATGATATGGAGCATGTGAATATTGTAATCATGGTTGATATACTTTGAATTACGCACTTACAAGCCTGTGAGCTTCTTGAGCCTTTACTGCTCTTATTATGTGCAGTCTTGTTTGTTGATTGAGTGTGTCATTCGTGTTGATTTGAATTCTAGAACTTGCTCTGGTATCTCCATCGAAGTCACATGTTGTATGCAGTTTATGAAAATGATTTTAGGCCATTTTTGTTAAGCCTTTCAAGCCTTTTTGCCTACCTTATCATATTTGATTTCCCTAGTTAGCCAATTTGAGCCTATTACCTGATTTTTGATAGCCACATTCCAAGCCTTAAGCCTTAACTTGATATATCTGTTACCCAAAGGTTGAGCGTATAGCATTGAGTAAAGGGATTGAATAAAGGGTTGAATGAAAGGGTATCGAGAAGTTAGAAAATGGTGTATATGTTGGGTGAATGGGAATAAAAGAAGAAAAGGAGGAAAAGGGAGGATACTCACAAAAGAGTCGAAAAAAAAAACACGACTGCATAAGTGAGCTGGCCGTAAATGAACATACATGCTGGGAATGGGGATGTAAGGCTAAAGAGAATAATTGTATGAAAAAAAGGGAGAAATAGAGATGTGATAGAATAAAAGGTGATTGGGGGTGCATAACTGATTTAAATAAGAATAATTGTTTGAGAAAAACGATGTTCTTACCAATCTATACACTTGAGTTTGAGTCACTTTATCCAGATTTCCCTATCTTAACCAAAGAGCCTTCATTACAACCATAAGCAAAGTCCTTTCTGATTTGTGAATTGCATACAAACGAGTGGCGGAGATGTGAGACGATTTGCAAGCATATGGTATTCTTCAACATTGATATGATTTGAGTGAATACACGTCCCTTATTATCCTAGAGAGTAGAGTATACACTTTATCCACGAGAGGCGTGATTTGAAGTGTTTGCCATGATTTTGATAGACTTTTGCTCCGTGTTAGATATTTGAAGTTTGGTTGGTTTGTGCTTGATGTCTATGGATAAACGACATGAATTGTCATGCGTTGTTCTTGATCTGCATTTCTTTAACCCATTTGTGTTTTGTCTTGTTTATAAAGTGTTGATCGGGATTGTCAACAGTTTAAGTTTGGGGGTTTGATTGACATGTGTTTTGCATGTATTTTGGGCTTAATTTTGGCTAGAATGTGTTGCTATACATGCATTACATGAGTAAATAGGGCTTTATTTCTATTTTGTGGAAAAGGTATTACGCTTTGCTCGTTTTGTAGGAATTTATTGATAATTGTAGCATTTTGGCAACAATTCGGAGAATTGCGATAAAGAACCGCCAATACTTGACATAATGTACGAAGTTTGGAGTTGAATCAGGAAAAAGTTAGACGAGCCGGGTGAGAAACAAAAGAAAACGAGAAAATATCAAGTGTAGCAGACGCGCACGGGCAGGGCGTCCGTCCCTAGCACGACCCGTGCGCTAACCCAAGGCAACCCTCAAGTTTTGATTACACGCACGGGCTGGTCATGCGTCATGTGCATGGCCCGTGCGTCCTTGACCTTGACTTGTTTGTGGCACCCAACACGGGTCAAGGCGTGCTCTAGCGCACGGCTTTGTGCGCTGTCTTGGGAAAATAGAGTTTGACATATTTCGAACTAGGTTTTTAGACCCGAACAAAGTACAAATAGAGATGGGGCGGCCACAAACAAGGACACGCTGACTTTTGCCATATAACACGGAGAAAAGAGCAATTTTCCAGGAGAATGGAGAGATCGTCAAGACCACGGCCACACCTTCGAGGATTGAAGATAGATCGAGAGATCGTCAACATCCCCGAGTTCACTCATTCCATAATATTTTTATTTTCGATTAGTTAGACATGAACATGAATAATTTGTCTATGGATTATTTATTTTCTATGTCTGACTAAACTTCTTGTGATTCCCGGGTTTGGGAGTAGGTTAATGAATACTTTTATTTGATGATTAATTGCAATTGAAGTTAATGTTTTCCAACCCTATTCAAGTACTTGGCTTTAATTCTTGTTATATCAAAACGCGATTGGTTTAACTTGTTTGATGTGTTGATTCATAATTCTAACCGATGAGTTTCAATACTAGATCTATGAGTACTTGACATGAATATCTTGCATGATTGAGAAGTCTGTGAATATTCATGAGGATTTATAATCTTTTGAGCTTTTGGGAGTTGGATATCTCATGTTGAGTAGAGATGTTAGCATAGATATTCCAATCAACGCTTTTACATGCATCTCGAGAGAGAGGGTAAATTACTTTTGTGATTGTTCTATGGGAAAGAATACGTTTAACTTTGGTTTGATTAATCTGATAATAAAAGGGGATATTAACTGAAATCATAACCGAGGAATCCATTCATCCACTTGATCTTTTAATCAACTCTTTGCTTTATTTCTTTTAGGATAAATTTTTGCTTTAGTTTATAAAACCAATTCACTCACTTTCGATCGTCTAGATAAAAATAAGGCTATTACAATCCAGTACTTAGTACATTAATTTATTAGTCCCTGTGGATTCGACCTTGCTAACCCTATTCTATAAACTGCACCGTACATTTGTGGTGAAGCTAAAAATAAGGCGAACAATGATTCATTAACATATTTTTTGCAGAAAAGTACTATGGTTTATTATCAGGCTCAACTTTAAAATTTCTTCATCATTAATATATTTTTTGGTTTATATTTATTTTTATGTGAAATTAAAAATGCATATAAATAATCTCAAATGAGAAATATATAGGTTTCAAATATAAAACTATATTTTCTCATTGTTTTCTTGTTGAGTATATTATGGCGAGTTGGCGAACAAATCCAAATTTTGGTCATGTAAAATACGCATTCAAGTGTGGCAAAATTTTGTATGAGACGGTCTCATAGGCATTATTCATGAGACGAATCCTAAATATAAATAGAATTTCAACTCAAACCGAAGCCCGTAAAAAAGACCCATGTTTTTTGTGATTGAATATAATTCTTATTTAAAACAAATACAAAAACTTGTGTGAGAATTATCCATATTTTTGTACGTGCTTAGGATCCGTCTCATGAACTTAGAATAATGGGATGGTCTCACATAAGACCTCTTCTAAAACAAATGAAATAAAATCAATTTCACAATAGAAAAATTATATTTGAATACAATGGTACTCTCAAAGTAAATTAAAATTAATTACACGATGTCTGCATTGGCAATTGGGAGCGTCAATTTGCGACACGATACGATTACCTGATACGAACCTAATACGGATTTGGAAGGTACACATACAACCTTTAGCATGTTCGGATCAAATTCGGGTCGGACATGGTTAACACGGAAAATAAAGAGGTCATATTAGGTCGACCCGCGTGTCAATACGATTAACCTATTTAATTATATAATGACGTATTATATTCATATTTTATAATATTGTTTTTTGAGGGGAATATTTTATAATATTTTAGTTGGTTATATGATGTTAGACATGTTATTTAATGCATTTTTTAAAATAATTTAATGTATTTTTTATTTGCAATTTTATCATTTTCTCTATTTTTTAATTTTTTTCATTTTAATTTAAAATTATATAAGTATTTTGTGTCGTGTCGGATTAGCTGTGTCATAAACGAGCTGTGTATTTTGAGACAAATAATTAAGTGGGTCGTGGTCGTGGTCGTATTCATGTATAACATGTAATACCCGTGTCAGGACACACAACCCGCAAATACGAAACGCAACACGATTGACACCCCTATAATGACAATAGGCATGTTTCACAAAGGCTAATGAATAATATAAGATTAATGACCAATATGATATAGTCTTTAGATATAATATCATGTGTGATAGTGTATATATATTAGGTATTCATAACATAATAAATATGATATAGTCTTTAGATATAATATCATGTGTGATAGTGTATATATATTAGGTAGTCATGACCTTATTCATTTTTTAAAAAAAAAAACATGTCTCGTTAATCATTCTTTCAAAAAAGAATATATATAATCCTTTATATATATCCATAAGATATAATTTGGTTGGTATTTGAATTATTAGAATTTTATAAAAAAAAAAATTGCTCCTGTTATTGTAGAGACTCGGGCCTCTTAATTGGTTTATGGTATTTGAATTATACAAAGCAATACTTTTAACCTAATTCAAATTATAATTAAACTACATGATTCAGGACATATAAAATGATGTTTTTAATTTAGTCACTATTCAATTATAATTATAATTGAATAATATGATTCATGCCATAAAAGGATATCAATCATTCTAAAAAATTTCAAGGATAATCGAACTATATGGTTCACAATATATATATATATATATGTGTGATATTATTAATTTAATTCGCAATAATGGTTGAACTATATGATTCAAGATATATGTATACATATATGCGATACTATAAATTTATTTTGAATTATAAATGAACAAAGTTGAACCATATGATTCAAGATATATATATATATATATATGTGATTCTATTAATTTAATCCTAATTAAAACTAAACAAATGAGCTATAATTAGCTAAGTCACATTAGATGAGTTTGTTGTAAGTTAAGTCACAATCATATGAAAATGAAATTCGAAATTAAGGAATAATTTTCAAATAAAACCAAATATTTAAACTTAGAAATAATTTTAATTATATCTTAAAATCGAGAATACATTTTCCATGATAAATAGACTTGATGTCAAAATTCGAATAACAAAATTATTTTGAATTTCATATAACACGATTAAACTATCACAAAATATGCCAACATCCTGTATAACAATCACGAGAATTCTCAGCATCAAACGATTGAATTATTCAATATTATTAATCACATAATAAATTATTACACGTACAAAAATACGAGATATTACAAAATTACCTTTAATTAAAATTTAAAAAATACATAGAACTCTCAAATTTAAATAAAAGTTATTTATAAGTCTTAAATACATACTAATATTCTATAAATGGAAAATAATTATTAAAATTATTAATGTAAATATTTCCTTATATTACATAATATAAATATCATTGTTGGCAAAATTGTATGTAAACTGCCTTCAAAAAAAAATTCATCTAAACTGGCCCCAATTGCATGTTAATTGGAGGCAAATGGTTTAAGGATGTTAATTTGGAGCCAAATGGTTAAATAATTGTAAAGTAATTTGAATTACACAAACACTATTAAATATTAATCTACCTACTTTATGGATGGCATAATAGGGCCATTTCGAACTTCCCGAAAAGGAAAATAACTTCCATCTTTTTCCTCTACAAAAAGTAAAAGTGCGATTGGATATGTTTTCATTTTAAAAATTTTCTTTTCGCTAGAGAATAGTGAAAAAAAAAAGACTCTGATTAAAGTTTTTGAAAATTTTTAAGAGTGTGAATGGATGTGTAATGATGAAAGTTGATTTGATTTAAAAATAGTAAAATAAAGATTGGATGTGATTGGTAGTTAGAAACGTGTGAGTGAGTGAATAGTGAAATTTGTGGGAGAATGTGTAATAATGATTAGTTTTTTTTTGTGAAAAAATGTGTAGATGTGATTGGTGAAAGAAAAAATGAGAAAAAGTGAAAGTGAGATAATAGTATATTTTCTGAAAATTTTCATAAACAATCGCATGTTTGGTCAAAAAAAATTCTCCAGCGGAACGAAAATGAAATCTCGCTAATATCCAATCGAAGCCTAAGGGTGCGATTGGATATGCTTTCATTTTGAAAATTTTCATTTTGTTAGAGAATAGTGATGAAAAAACTTTTGGGAGAAAAAAAATGGATTTTGAGAGTGTGATTGGATGTGAGATGAAAAAGTAATGATGAAAGTTGATTTGATGTTAAAATAGTAAAATAATGATTAGATGTGATTGATAGTTAGAAATGTGTGAGAAAGTGAATAGTGAAATTTGTGAGAGAATGTGTAATAATGATTAGTTTTTTGTGAAAAAATGTGTAGATGCGATTGGTGATAGAAAAAATGAGAAAAAGTGAAAGTGAGAGAATAATATATTTTCTGAAAATTTTCATAAATAATCGCATGTTTGGTCAAAAAAAATTCTCCAACGGAACGAAAATGAAATTTCGTTCATATCCAATCGCTGCCTCAAACTCTTTGGTTTTGTTGGAAAAAGGAATTCATGCAAATATGCAATTAAGCATAACTTATTTTACAATGTTTCCAAAAAGCGGAGAAGAGAGAAAAAAACAAATGAACATATTTCATTACTTTCATTGGGTTACATCGACCCGCACAAGGCAATTACAGCCTGGTCTAACACACTTCTTTTTTCTCTTTAATCCAACTGCACAAGTTGCAGCGCTGAAAGCTACAGTATTCTTTTTTAAACAAATCGATCCGTCCCGTTAAGTTCAGCCTGTTAGGTTCAAAGAAGTTTCTTTATATTGTTCAAGGTACTTTGCTAGCAGAATCTTGCTTATTTTCTTTTATGGGTTCATCTGTGTTTAAGCAAGAGGCCTAGCTGTTCAAGGTACTTTGCTAGCAGAATCTTGCTTATTTTCTTTTATGGGTTCATCTGTGTTTAAGCAAGAGGTCTAGCCTACCACATGTTTGTTGTAAGTCCTCTTTGATGTTCAGTGAATTCCATATAATATATTTTGATCATGAGAAGTGATTTCTAGTTGCAAGAATTAATATATCTGTGCTGCTAATCTTATTCTTTGGCTTTTCTTCTTTGAGACAGCGACAGACAGTGCTAAAAAAGTTGTGTCAAACATCTTCATACTGAAAAAATGATCCATCAGTAAAGAATGAGTGCCCAAATTCAAACTCTCAAAGTGAATTAATAAAACTTTAACATCAACAAAGTCATGGAACAAAAATATTGAATTCTGAAGATTGAGTTAGAAGGTTTTGGGAAGAGTAAAACAAGACTAAACAAATAGTAGTAGGTCTTCTATCTTGGATGCACCTTCTTTTTCTTTACATGGCAATTGCAATCATGCATACTTGTAACACACCCAAATTTCCTCTTCATTTCTTTCCACATACTCACTTTCTTCCTTTTGACACCACTGCAACCCCCTCCTCTCTGCATCTCACTCCTCATAACATGACATTCTTTTTCAAGCTCCATAACCTTACTCCCCATCTTCACTATTTCTGCCCTCACTTCTTCCTCCCCGCAACTCATCCTCATCCCGTCGTCCTCTTCCTCCTCCATCTTCAACAACCTTCCATCCGAAACTTGCACTTCTTTCGGAATAGCCTCTCGTAACTTCAACTGCGCAACAAACAAAACTTGCACCACAACACGTACCGGCAATCGTTCGTTCTGAGCAGCATGTTCGCACGCTTCAGCAGATAATTTATTGCAATCCAGAACCTTGCACAGTTTTTCTCGTTCGAATTCTGTCAAATGTCTGTGCTTGTCCAAGTAAACGTCGATGGCTCTGTAAATTCCATCCGATGTTCTCTGAGTCCCGCTAGATGCTGCAATTGACATGTCAGCAATTTCTAAAAATGTGCTCAGTTTCAAATCTATGTCAGCAGAAATTTCTGCCAAGAATTCGTCGATAAGTTCAGCTACTAAATTAAGCGCGGTAGGGTCCGGGCCGGTGTAGTTACAGTAAAAATTCTTTAAAATTCTTCTCACGCACTCGGTGTCATACTGTTCATCTTTTGCGTATCCTTGAGAAGGTATTAAAAGATCCTTAACCGTCGCCTGGTCTAATTGCTTTCCGATTCTAATCTCCAACCCATTTTTGCACTCAGGCGTAGCGTCAAGGGCGATCGCGAATTTCAGCAATTCAAACAGAAATGCGCACGAAACTATATCTCTCTGATTAGGCAAAAGTCTTACTAAAGCTTCGACTATCTCCCTCTGAGAATTCGTCTTGTAAGTTGGCATATCATCTCCTATTTTCTCATTCGAAAATATCCATGTTTTCGCGTACTGACACATATTTGCGGCTAAATATTCTTGTGGGACTTGGTGCTGAATCATTGTTTGAATTATATGTGCGTAAAGTCTCAAGGAGAGTGTAGCTAAATCTTCGGATTTCCAGTCAATATCGAAAAGCTTCCTCCTCGCGTTTGGCCTAAATGCTTTCTCATTCTCGACACTGTCATCATCATCATCGGAGATTAAATTTTTGATTGGTTCGCCAAGTAAACGTGGATTGTCGAGTACCTTTGAGATAATTGATTGGACACAGTAATCAATCAGACCGAGGTGTAATGCTTGCTGAAGAACATTCTCTGCACTCTTCAAAGCTTTGATGGAGTTGTTCCAGCTTGTAATAATCTGCTGCTCGAAAAACGAAATGGTTTTTCTTAACAGATTGTTAGGACAGTGGCTGTCTGTCATGCCGAGGTATTGAGCAACGCAGGCCACACGAACGACGTTTTCTGTTGAGAGGTTGATTTCGAAGCCGTGGCAGAATCTTCCGACGAGCTCCATTGATTCTTGATCGGCTGGAATATCGCGGAGTTGAAGGGAGAGATCTTCATGAGGGTTCTTTTGTAATAGCTTTGCTATTTTTGCTGATTTGAGTGCAAGAAGTTCCTGAGTTGTGGCACTAAAATTAGCAGTTTTCACAGAACATGTATAACAGGGAAGGATATCATTGAAAGTTGATTAAGGGAGTGTTTGCGAACACTTAAAAGAACAAAAGAACAAGTGATTATCAGCTTTTGGCTGGGAAAAATAAATAGTTTTTATTGTTTTCAATTGACAATTTTTGCTTCTTATTTTATAGAATTCAGTCAAAATCTAAAAGTAGGGAAGAGTGATTTGAGTTTTTGGTTCTGCTTCTCTGTTTATTTTTAAATATGTAAAGGTTCTTCTGGACATTTTTTTACCTCAAAATATATTTATACGTACACAAATTTATATTTCTAAATTGAATGGCAATTTTTAGTTTTATATATACAAATAAAAGTACTTTTTTTTATACAAATAAAAGTACTTATACAACTTAATTATCACTCTCTTTTAATTGATCATACTTTTAAGCTTCTATTTGAAAATACTGTCAACTTCTGATTCTCAATTACTTTTGATTTCTACAAAAATAAATTATTTTTTTAAAAGTAGTAGTTCTTTCATTTTTCCCCCAAAACGATAGACTTTTATTAATGAAACTCAACCAAATTTGCAACAACACAACAGAGCCAACTGGCTCAGGACCAAATTGACTATACGAGGAGCCAAGTGAGGAATTGGCTAGACCAATTCAAATCCACATCAACATTCAATGCTTTCAAAACAAAACAAGCTACAACAACGGGGAAAACTACATACCAAGTACAAAATATATAGGAATTGAATAGAAAAAAAAAAGAAAGAAAAACAAAGAGAAGCTTTGTTATAAGTGACCGAAACTAAAACTCCATAAGTCAGTAAAATGATGTTTCTACTAAGGATATATTTACCTTGTCCAATGTGAAAAGTGATCCACAAAGATGAAGCTGGATCTCTGATGTTAATTTGGACCTTGGTCTCCTGAATATTTAAGGGATATATATGTAAAGAGATTAAATGAAGGTTAAAAAATAGAAGCTTTGAGGGAAACTCTTAAAAATAATTACCAGGTTGGACATTCTATTCCTTTCTTGGCCGCCATCTCATGGTACCCCTTCTTTTCAGCCTCAGGATGCTATAAAATCAACAATATGTATATAAACAAAATATTGAATTTATTATATAAAAACAAAACAGATTACCTTAAATTCCAAGTGAGAAACAGGGATAATACATTTAATTTCTGATTAACAAATAATTTTGTCAAGATTGCAGAAAATAGATCAATTTGAAGTCTAATGAGCGTACTTATGTATTTCTCCACCCTGAATCCTGATTTCTTCATGATTTTTCACACTCTACATAATCAATCCCTTCAAACACTAGCCATCATGTCCCAAAATGTGGAAAATATTATGAAAAATCATGCCCAATAAAATCAAGAATCATACTAATTGAAGTTAACATCAATTCCATCATCCAAATAATATTGAATTTTAAGTTTCCTTTACAAGTAAAACAAGCCCATACCTAAAGAATATTTTAACAAATCCCAGCAGTAATTCAATCAGACAGTAAATTGTCGCTCACAAAATCATTGAGCAATTACACACTTATATTTTATGTACCTGAAAAGAAAAACGAAAAAAAAAAAGGAAAAAAAGAGAGAAAAAGTTAAGAATGATATACCTTGCGGTGATATGATGAAGGAAAAAAATGACCGAAGTGTGATAGTGTTGAATGTAGATGGCGAGAGAGAATTTTTCAAAGAATGCAAGTGATTCTTAAAGAGTGTATAAATTTTGAACGAGTCTACTTAGCCTTAGCCGTTGGGTTTGTTAGGATATTGTGGGATTACAAATTGGACTACTTGCTGATATTGTGTTCAATTCAGTAAAAATCAGCTGAAAGTATTTTTTTTTTTTTTGTGACTGAGAAAGTAAAATTGTTTGGTTGAGTCATATACTTATATTTACTTAATTTGTAATAATTATTTGCAGGGATGAGAATGGGTTGGATACACCGAGACCGATTTGTTAAGGTTTTGAAAAATACAAATATAAACTCGCACCAAACTCAAACTCATTGGGACTTGCAAGACTCGCTAGACTTATTTTAAGATTTTAAAATATTAAAAATTATATATTTTTTAAAAAGTCCTATTAAAACTTTCTCAATAAATTATTTTTTGAATAAACTATCACACACATATATATAGATATATATATAGGGGGAGGGTTATATGAGACCCATATCTTATGTAAGTATGTAGGATCAAATCTGAACTACAAATCAGTAAATTTCAATGGCCAATATTAAAGATGCATAAAATCTATAAAGGCTTAATTAAATAGATATAGGGGTATATTAGTCCAAAGCAAACAATCAAATCCCATGAAAATAGGAGCAATTACCCACAATATATCTTACCATCCAAAACAAAATCAAAATCACGAATAAATTGTTTCAAAGTCTTCTTCTTCACCAAGACGCTTGCTACCTCTGTACTATCGTTCCATTAAAATCTGGAAAAAACAAACGCTTGATACCTCTGTAAATCGTTTATTTTCTTAGGTATATATAAAGTGTTGCTTAGTTGTTATAATAAAGGTGCTTATGAATATGAACAATGTTGCTTATTTATTGATTCTAATTTTGCGTTCTTACAGTAAAATTGTTAGGTGAAGAAACTGTCATTTTATGAAGAAAAAAAATTGCTTATATAATAGACTCATGTTGCTTGTCCATGGTGTATATGTTGCATATGCACGACAAATGTCTAATTGTGTCTCTTAGCATTTACGAAGAATTAATTTGCTAACAATCTAAATATATTTTGCTTATATATTGAATATATGTTGCATATTCACTGTCAATTCAATTTATTTCATGAGTTTCGAATTTTTAAGACCAATCATTTGCTTAGGTATCTGTAAAGTGTTGCTTAAATGTTCTTATAAAGTTGCTTATGAACATGAACAATGTTACCTATTTATTGACTCTATATTCCATGCTTGACTACACATTAGATGTTTAAAATATACCCTGATATATTTTAATAATAATACATTGGAACAAGGAGGATTAATAATATTCCTGAGCAACGGACGGAGTGTACAGACAATGTATGAAGCCCAACAAGAATTTAAATTTCAGACACCAAAAATTCATCATAAACTGTGTCAAAACAAACATTGGGCCATCAAAAATTTATCACTTGTATGAATAACATTGCATACGTTATACCATAATATTGCTTATATTGCATTTACATCATGCTTAATAATTCTAAAAATTAAACCAAACCCAACCACAAATTTACAAATCCAAAACATCATATACTATTCAACCGTTTGTTCAAAATAAAAAACATCAACATCGTTTTGCTATAATCCTACGTTGTTCCAACAAACTTCTTCGCCTCTCCTAGATTCAATTCCCTATGTTCATCATATCATCCAAACAAATCGCCACTACTACAAAAAAACTGATAGACACCAGTTTTAAACCGGTGTCTATTAGTAAACCAACGGTGTTAAAAGTCTGCGGACTTTTTGACACCGGTTTAAAACCGGTGTCTTTTCCTTCAACGACACCGGTTTAAAACCGATGTCTATTAGTAAAAATAACCGGTGTTAAAGCCACTGGTGTTAAAAGTCTGAACTTTTTGACACCGGTTTTAAACCGGTGTCTTTTCCTTTAACGACACCGGTTTTAAACCAGTGTCGTAGAGATAAAATATCCGTTTTCTAAGGCCCTGATGTTAAAAGTTTTTGTATTTGACACCGGTTTAGAACCGCTGTTTTTGAAGAAATACACAGGTTTTAAACCGGTGTCTTTTGTATGAAATAAAATTTGTAACAAATTAAAGCAACAAAAATTCCATATTAATAAGCAATTCATTATGAAATCCAATTCCACCAATCAACAAAAAATGCATTAATACTAAAATCACAAAGATCCATAATTTAAGGATAAAAAAAACAAAAATACCCAGTAGAGGGAAAGAAAAGACCCAGACAAGCTTAAAATTAGTGAGTTTATCAAGAAACAGAGGAGATAAAAGCCAGACTAAAGAAATTAAAAAGAAATAACAGCATAAGAGGAAACCAAAGATTCTCTCTTTATGTTACGCGGAATGAAAAAGAAACAAAGAAGCTAAAATAGCAAGCTTAACAACAAATCTCGAATCAAAATTATTAACAACCCATAAGGGCAAATGTCAAACAAGTGTGAAATACAAAAACCCACAAACGAGGAAGACTTGGATTCAAAGGGAGTTTTGGTCTCAGAGAGTGTAAAAAGAAAAAAGAAAGAAAAAAAGATAGAAATCAGAGGAATTAAAAGTTCTTACTCGGCATATTTAATTATGATTTTTTTTGCAAATCAAGTACAAATGCTTCATCGAAAAAACATCAAATCTAACCCAAAAAAGACGGCGACAACGACATCGAGCGGCCGATGACGGAGATGGCGAGCGGTTGATGACGGAGACAGCGAGATAAAAATCAGCGATTTCGGTTTGGCAACCAAAATGGAGCAGAGCCCGGTTAGGGTTTTGGCCGGCACGCTGGAGTTCATGGCGCCGGAGTATTACGACGAAGAATATTCGCGGGACGGGTAGACGGTGATGGTGTTGATATGGCAGACGGTGGTGGTGCAGCGACGGCGGCCAGTGGGAGTTTATGCTTTGGTCGTTGTCTCTCACTCTCAAGGAATTGGTGTTTTGGCTGTCGAATCTCACTCTCTCTTCTCACTTTTCAGCCCAAAAACAATGGTAGAGAGGGCATGGGGGACGGGCAAAGATGGTTTGGGCCAATAAAGACTATTGTTCATCTTAAGCTAAAAAGTAAACCCTAGCTAATTGTAGGTCCCAAGGGGTGTGAGTGTAAGGTTTAGAAGGGGGGGTTGAATAAACCTTACCAACTTTTCACTTTTGGTCCTTTTTAAAATTCGAGTTGATACTATACAACTGTGTCCTTGGTGGACATCCAATTTAGTTAATCAAGAGAGTTAGTCACTCACAGACTGACTAAATTTGTTGATAGAATAACTCATTGTTAAGACTGAATTAGCTCAACTGTGGTTTGTTTTCGGAAGACTTAACACCCTTAAGTTTGATTTAGTACTTGGTTTTAGTACTTAGAGATTATCAGTTGGATAGCAAATATGTGAGAATTAAACAAATAAGATGGAGGAATTAAAATGCTTTGAAATGTAAATGACACGATAAGTTTTTATAGAGGTTCGAAATGGGGTAATTCTTCTACTCCTCTCTTCTCCAACTCCTGGAGGAATCCACTAAGTATTAATCAATATACAGAATGGTAGCAGTCTAGATACAAGTCTTGATCACACACGGTGACTTGATCCTTTGGGACTCGGTCACGGAGATGCCTTGGTCACTCGGTGGCTTTCTCGTCCGGCTCTTCTTCACAGGGAATTTGCCTTGCTACTACTGACTCACTTGCTCAAGCTCTTAGGATTTGATCACGAAGCCCTCCAAAAAACTCGAGGCGGTTCGACCTTGAACCTTCCTACAATCCTTCGTGGAATGTAGACCCCTTTTCTTCTAAAGTTTCCTCTTCAAGTGATTGAAGCTATCTTTCCTTCACAAAGAGTGTTGGATTGATTTTCTTCGTAGTGTAGGCTTGAGGATTAAACTTGAATGACTTTGAAAATATTTTAATTACAGATTGAGATATTAGCTTGAATGTTTTGGTTCGGGTAATCAATTCCATTTCTTGAGTCATCCTCGGCCTTTTATAGTGATCTTTCAAAAATTTGCCCGTTGAAGAGATAGACTTATTTTTTGAAAGTCACTTGTGGTCGTTGGCTTGTCTTGTTGCGATCCTTGGAATTGCCACTTCCTCGTATGAATTATTCTTGACTTTTCAGAGCGCCCGACACGGTGTAGTGCTTCCCATTGGTTTATTCCTTGCACGCTCTCGTGGATCGAGCACTGAGAAAGGTAGCATGGAGATATTACTTGTTTAAGTAATTCTCTTGATTTACGGCAAAAGAGATCTCTTTTAGTTATCTCGACTTGATTTGCATTTCCTTGCTTTCCCAGGTGACTTAGAGTCGACTTCCAATCATTAAATGACTCTTCTTGTCACTTCAACTAGAGACTTGACTATCTTGAGTTGACTTGACGTGATGCTTTACTGTTGCATCTCACAGTTTGCACCTTGATCGAGTTCCGTCTTCTCTTCTTTTGCCAAACTCATTGTCTGCAAATGAGTCTTCCTATTAGTCTCTAGTTGTTTTCTTGCATGTTTGGGCATAGTGACTTAACTCTGCCTTGACCCAGCCCTATTTATTACAATGCGTTTACAACAAAAAATGGGGTGCCAACTTCCTATTCTAAGTTTTACATGGCATTCATCAAAATCTAAACAATAAATTTCCCAACAATTTCCCCCTTTTTGATGATGCCAAAACTTAAAACATTCAAAATGTAAATAGCAAAGATACATACGAGATAGTGCATTCACGAGAGAATGTATGCGTAGAATCAATCCTTTTATTGATCATAACATTCTTGTTCTTTTACACAATTTGTTTACAAGGTGTATCAAAGCAAACATTTATGTCTACGCAAAAAAATAGAGAATTTCTGATTTATTACAGAAGACTTACATAGTATGTATTTACATAGTAAAATACATGAAGGGGTGGATAAAGAACACTTCATCTCCTTCCCTGCCTCCTTCTTTCATCTTCTTGATTCTGTCATCTTGGTCTTCTTCTTCTCTTTTTCTCATCTTGGCCGCTTTCTTCTTCTTCTTTTCATATGCTTTAAGGCGAGCTTCATCTCTTCTTAATCTCTCTTGTCTCTCCTCCCATAGCATTGAGTTTGTCTTTTATTTTCTTCTTTGATTATTTTCACATACTCAACATTGTTTTTAGCCACTTGCAGATTGGCTACTTGGTCAAGACCATTGAAGAGATCCCTCCTTTCTTGCCTCGGATCTATGTACTCAATGTTTTTTGGCCGAGGCCCAGGTCTGAAACCTCTTCCTCCACCACGCTTCTTCCTCTACCTCTGGGAGTGTATTGTCTTGGGGTCTTATTCTTTCCGGTGAGTGACGGTGAGTGACCCAGAGCGACTGCCGATAGTTTCTTTGTCTGTCGCCTTCTTCACATAACGTGAGACCCTTTTCCCAAGATACAAGTCCCAGGCTTGAGCCATAGACATGTTTGCGAAGTATCCTTCGGATGCGGCGTTTTAAATTCATCAACCGATCTTGGCTCGGTCCCGACATCCGAGATGGCATAAGTGTCTCGTCTCTTGGAATGCCTCCATGTTGTTTCAAGATGTCCATAACTCGGGCATTCAACCTTCCTTCCACTTCCTCCATCCTCGCTTCAACTGTCTTTCTCTTTTCGGCCATAGATGCGTGAGTGTTGGAGTGGCGAGTCATTTGGGAGCTTCTGCGATAATATCGGTGTGACAAGACCTTGTTGGGGGTTTGTGCAATCATTAAGGTCACATCTCTCGATCCTTCCCCCTCAAGCAGACTTTTCTTTCTTTTTCCTTGTAACTTCCTCATTTGTCTTTTCCTTCAACATTGCTGCTCCTCCTTTTCAGCCCGGATCTCTTTAGCGCTTTAAGGTATTCCTCTTCCCCTTTTTGGCATCATCAAAGGAGAGAGGAACCCCCGAAACATACTTGGCAAGCAAGAAGTCGAGTCTGGCTGATAGCAGGGAGTTTCGCTCGAGTCATTTGTGGTGTATCTTTGCACAAAACTCGAACGAGTAGCGTTGGATTGACTTTAAGCAACTTCATCTCGGCCATAAGAAGGTGAATTTTCTATCCATGTTTTCTTCCATACGCAGGAGCTCATTCTTATTTTGCTCACGCAGCAGCCTTTATCTCAGAAAGTGTGAGATTCATGCATGTGCTCAATGTGTTCTCTCAATTTCGTCTTTGCATCAGCGTTCTCGACTCTCTAGACCAAAGAACTTGTTGAACAATGTTCGAAATATCTAGCTTGTTCCACGCGCATTGTTTTTTCTTTGTTGCCACCACTCCCGATTCGACTATTATGCCTCTCAAGTCGCATAAGGTTGGCATCTCTGTTATCGATCTCATGTCCATCGAGGCCTGGTGCCTCTCCATCCATTCAATTTCGCAAATAATGCTCGAACACCTCCCGAACTTGTTGTTCCTCTATTGCGGTGATGGGCGGCGTCAAAATCATAGTCGGTTGGAACGATGGTGTCGATGGAATGACAGGATCAGTCCGTGGAAAGCGCAAGATCGTTTCGACTCTTCGGGGGAGGTCGGGTACCTCCGGAGAGAAGGGAAATGATTCTACAAAGGAATCATCACGGGCAATCGGGATTTGTTCAATGATGAGTGGTGCGCGTGAAGTTCCCGTGGAGTCGAACTGTTGCGGCTTGGGGAGCCTACGCAGTGGACTCGATTCTTGGTGGGGGTTTGTTGTGAAGTTGACCCGACTTTGCCGAGCCTCAATCTGTCTCAACGGCTTCGTCGGTCTCATTTGGTTTCTTCAATTGAGTTGATCGGTCCTCGACCTTATCGGAAGCTTCATCGGACGATGATGAGATTTCCATGGATGGATCATCATCAAAGTTGAAAGTTTGACGAGTAGTCTTGAGGTCGACTTGCTCGTGGTTGGAACATCCTCAATCGAAGTCTTTTGGATCACCCACGAGGGGATAACTCGGCTTCATCTTCTTCCGATCCCGGAAAGGTTACATCAATATTATCCTGGGAGTCGTGAAGTGCGCTAATCTCCTTTTCGGATGGATCAATGATAGCAGGAGGGATGTTCTCTACTTCATCTTCTTTACCCCGGGAAGTCTCAACCTCCCGTTGGCCTTCATTACCTCCCTGCGAGTCTCAAGCTGCAATGGCGAGGCCTTGGACCTCTCTTTCGACAAAGTGTCGGTTTGTCTTAGGGTCTTTCGTGATGGCATCCATTGGAGTCTCAACCCCATGGATTGCACTTTCATCGCCAGTGTTAACTCCCAGGGCTATTCCTTCCCCGTGCCTCGACTACATCAGCAACGTCATTAGCCTTTAGAGCGGTTGGCACCTCACTCGAGAAGGCCTCATCTCGCTCCGAGCTTCGTTGATGGCAACTTCTTTGTGTATTTTGTGTTTGTACTTTCTCCACTTCGCCTCCTAGATTCGTTGTGGAGTCATCTCGCAGCATCCTCCGACCTTGCTACGGTGGAGGAGTTTCCCCCGGGCGCACCACCGAGCGACTTGGAATGGGGCCACTCGTCTCCAAACTCCCGGTGTCTCTCACCGAGTGTTCGGCCGTTGGGGCGGTGGTAAGACACCTTCATTAGGGGTTGGCTCGACCGGGGTCCCCACTAACCCGATTTCATCGCCCATTCCCTTAATTCCTTCTTCCGAGTGAGTGGGGAAGTGGTGGCAGCAACAAGCGTGGCAATATCTTTTCGCACCACTCCCATTGGGTCCAACTCATTTTGTGGTTTGGAGGACTCTCCTGGTCCCTCCATCAATCTTTTCTCATGAAGAATTTCGGATTCGTGCATTGCTTCTGCATTTGCAACTCTTCTCGCGGGCGCAGCAGGTCAGATCCTCATCACTATCGATAAGACGTCAAGGAGATGATGTGTGTGTTACGGGTGCGGTGATAGGCGGATGCTAGCCTTCTCACGTGCCTCCCGCCTTCCTCTCGCTGTCTGTCTCTCCTTCTCCTTGTCCTTGAAGATCCGCAAGATATCTCGTGCGATTTTTCTTCATCCAATGCTTGGACCACGTGGTCACTCCAAGAAAGTTCATCGATTCTTCTTCTTCGATAAACTCAGCCGTTGGAACTGTTCCTGGATCGACTCAATTTCCACTTCCTCCACTCTCATGCAGACGATTTTGGATGTCGGATAAAGTGGGGATAGGATCATCACATCATCATCTATTTAAACTTCTTCTTTGCTGTCCCTCATTCTCAGGGGATAGAAGGTAGCAAGCTTTGGTGCTCTGTTACGTCACTGCGTCATTGCGGGGAGGGGATACAGTCTCGTCAACAGCAAGTTGGATTTCTCGGCTCTTCTTGTGTCTCAAATTGTTCGAACTACAAATTGGGTCTTGATTTGCCTCTGCTGATCGCCTTCACAGACTTGGTCGTGTTTCATCAATAATATCCGGAGACTCTCTTCCTCTAGAGTCTCAGATCTTTTCAGTGAGTGGCTAACTCGGCCGGTTTTTCAAGTTCAGATTGCTTGATGATTCTTCTTCGTCTCTTAGTTCGTACGAGAGGGATTTACGGTTCGAGAGAGTGTCTTCGAGTCGGGCGGCGGGGCGTGCTAGTGTTTTTTCTTCGAGGAGCAGGCCATCTTGGCTTATCGGTTCTCCTCTTTTTGACGACCGAGAGAAGGTATTTGAGGTTCCTTCTCGGCCCATCTTCTTGCTGGGGCGGGAGACACGGCTGCGGGGCGGCGACTTACCTGCAGGGGCGGGAAGATTTGTTTTTCTTAGCTGCAGGGCAACAGATTCTCTTAGCAAGAACGAGTAGGGCGACTTTCTTCTTTGGTGGAGAGGAAACAATTTGTATCTTGGTCACCTGATTCCCCTCACTTGTATCGCCTCTCTTGGCGTGGGCTCTCTTCGTGCGCCAGAGAGGTTTGATCTCGAACATCCTCTTGTTTACATGGAACGCCTTTCCATGTCGAAGAGGACTCCTTTCACCTCCATCACCGGCCAATCACAGGCCATATCCCAGGATCCTCCAAATGCACCATTCTCCTTGAAGGATTTGTTCCTACATTCTCGCGCAGTCTCATTGTAGACAAACTCAGCCCAGTTTACTTGCTTTTCTTCGATGATCGCAGCCATTACGATCGGTTTTGCTTTAGATAGTTGGTCAAAGTGCCAAATTTGATGTCTATGCATTTGGCAACTATGTCCAACAGATTTGTGGTAGTCCTCCTTCGCCAGCCTCCTTTTTGGTTTGTGTAGACTATCTTTTCAAAGATAGTCGGTCTTGGCTACTTCCTTCCAAGCAGCAGCCCAAGTCTACGGCCTTCATTGATTTCTCGGTGCTCCTTCCACGGTAGTGAGCGGTGTTCGCTAGATCCTTGGCGAGATAATGAACTCCTTCCCGTGAATAGAGGATTTGATCCCCTCATCGTGAATCTCGGCGTTCACGAGAAGCGTGCGACCTCTTCCACATAGGTCATCGAGAACTCCATCGTCGAAATGGTTTCGGCCCGGGACGTTTCGAGCTTTTGGCGATTTTCTTTATGAGGGCGTCATCGGACCTGTTTGACCATTCCTCGAAATCCACAAAGTGAGACCTAGTGTGGATTTGCTTCCCTAGCTTGACGAAATCATAAGTTGATGCCATTTTTCAAGTATTTCACGAAAATAAACTTAGAAGTTGATTTGAATATTGATAGGGTTTTGAGAGAGTTTTGCCTTTGCTCTTGAGATAGAAATGAAATGTTTTGGTAATATGTGAGAGAAAATAGACGAAAATGGTTTAAGTATGGTTTCGAAAGGACGTGCGGGTGGTTTTTTGAAATGTGATCGAAATCAACGGCTTAGATTTTGCACGCCGATTAGCATTTAATGTCTCGAATTTAATGCGGCAAAGATTTATATCCAATCATAAGCTTGGTATGCGACTTTTGCCTGTACACATCATCATTATCCGACGTCATTCTTAAAAACGTTCCCGCTTAGTAAAAATGATCTGCGTTTTTGTCACTTTGCTCATAAATGACTCAGCTTATCCCTTAGCCGATTTAACTCTTCTCGGTCACGAGTTCTCTCGGTGACTCGGTGTCGCCTAATTCAAGATAGTTTGTCTTTCCGACATGGTGATTCATTTAGTGATTTTGAGAATTCAGTCCTTTTTCTCCTTTTGTGTTTCATTTCTTTTCTTTGAGTCTTTTGAGTGTCACTCACTCAATTAACCCTAACTCATGCTTGAGTTCTTCAAATCTTGACTCACATAATGGTTTTGTGAATATGTCACCCAACCTGTTTATCGTTGAAATATATTCCAAGATGATGTCCTTCTTTTCAACATGATCTCTTATGAAGTGATATCTCGACATCGATATGCTTTGTTCTTGAGTGCAAACATGATTCTTAGTGATTGCAATTGCACTTGTGTTATCACACATGATTGGAATTTCCTTTTTCAACTTCATAGTCTCTCATTTCCGCCTCATCCATAGGATTTGGGCACTGTGTGCTCGCAGCCTATGTATTACGCCTTTGTAGAGGTAGCTATTGAATTTTTTTTTGCTAAACCAGAAATTAGCCTATTTCCAAGTATTTGACATATGCCTCAAGTTCTCTTCTGTCAACTCGCATCCAAAGATAGTCGTAGTCCGAATAGCCAATTAGCTTGAATCCACCTTCCTTTGGATACCATAAGCCAACTTGGCTTCCTTTCAAATATCTCAAAATCCTCTTAGTCTTTAGATCATATGGCTCTCTTTTGGAGCATATTGAAATCTCACACATACACCTACAACAAAGGTGATGTCCGCCTGCTTGCTTTGTGAGATAAAGCAATGATCCAATAAGTGCTCAGATCTTGTTTGATCTGAGGCTTGCCATCCGCATCCATGTCCATTTTGATCGATGTATTCATTGGTATTTTCACAGAAGACTTCTCCTCCATACCAAATTTCTTCATTAAATCTCTGGTGTATTTTGTTTGACTTATGAAGGTTCCATCCTTCAACTGTTTTTACTTGGAGTCCAAGGAAGAATGTCACTCTCCCATCATGCTCATTTCAAATTTGCTTTGCATGAGGTTTGAAAATTTTTCACATAGCTCTTTGTTTGTGGATCCAAAAATGATGTCATCCACATATATTTGAACAAGCAAGATATGCTCTTCTTGTCTTGAATTCTAAAAAAGTGTTCTATCTACTTTTCCTTTTGTGAATCCATTCTCGTTAGGAATTGTGACAAAGTATCATACCATGCTGGGTGCCTGTTTCAATCCATACGAGCTTTCTTGAGTTTGTATACCTTATCTCCAAGAGTCTTCTCGCTCAAATCCCGGAGGTTGTTCAACATACACTTCTTCTTCCAATAAACCATTTAGGAATGTACTTTTTACATCCATCGATATACAATAAAATTCTTGTGAGTCGCATAGGCAAGAAACATCCTTATAGCTTCCAATCTTGCTACAGAGCAAATGTTTCATCAAAATCTATTCTTCTTCTTGGCAATATCCTTTGGCTATTAGTCTTGCTTTGTTTCTTACCACAGAACCCTCCTCGTTCATCTTGTTTCGAACACCCATTTAGTACCAATAACATTTTGATGGGTGGGTCTTTGAACTAATTCCCATACTTTATTTCTTTCAAACCGATTGACTCTTCTTGCATAGCTTGAATCCAATGTGTGTCATCCAATACTTGTAACACATCTTTAGGCTCTATTTGTGAGATAAAGCATGTGAACATAGCTTCTTGTTGAGTTCGGATCTTGTTTTGACACCTTCTCTTATATTTCCAATGATAAGTTCGGTGGATGGTCTTTCAGCCATCTTACATCAAAGTTGAAGTAAGTTAGTGGATTCATCGTCTAGCGGTGTGTTGCTTTGATCGCCTTCTCTCGCAATCACTTAGCCGCAAATTTTCCAAAGATTTTATGAGACTCGGCTATCTCATCTTCATCCGAGTATATAATTCAGCTTTAGTTTCAAAGATAGGGACTTTTTCGTATGGTTGGATGATTCACATTATGACTCTTCAATGTCTTCTCCATTTACATTTGGCTCATCGAATACCACATGAATGGATTCCTCCGCAACCATAGTCCTTTTGTTGAGTACCCTATAGGCTTTGCTTTCAATTTGAGTATCCCAAGAAGATACCTTCATCGCCTTTAGCATCGAAAGCCTTTAGATTGTCTTTGCCATTGTTATGGATGAAGCATTTACATCCAAATATTCTAAAATATGCAACATTTGGTTTTCTCCTGTCCAAATCTCATAGGAGTCTTTGTCAATTTGTCTGTTTATCATACATATGTTTTGAGTGTAGCAAGTCGTGTTGATTGCTTGACCTAAAATCTTTTTGGTAACCCCGCCACTAACATGGTCCTTTCGCTTCTTTGAGAGTTCTATTCCTTCTTTCTACAACTCCATTCTGCTGTGGAGTCCTTGCTGCAGATAATTCATGACCAATGCCATTTTCAATACAATATTGAGTTATTATACCACCGACAAACTCAGTTCCTCTGTCTCATCTTATTTTGATAATGGTTTGGCTCTTCTCATTTTGAATCCTCTTCATCACAATTTGTGGTAGTTTCAGAGAGTTTCTTTCTTCTTACACATGAATATTGTCCATGTATATCTTGAGTAGTCATCTACTACCACCAAGGTATATTTCTTCCCACTTATGCTTTAGCTGGTTCAACTGGACCAAATAGATCCATATGTAGCGGTGCAATATCCTTGTTGAAGATGGGCATGTCTTTTCTTTGAATGATGATTTGATCTGTTTTCCTTCTCGCATGCGTCACATATACTCTCCTTCTTGTATATCGAGTCGGAAGACCTTCCACAAGATTACTTCGGCAAGCTTGTTAAGTGTTTTGAAATTTAGGTGACTCAGCTTTTTTTTGTGCCACAGCTAACTTGATCCAATTTGTGCTCTTTGCTAATAGACAGGTCTTTGGGTGTTGCGGTTGACCAATCTACTACATACATGTTCTTTTGTCTGCGCATCCTTGCAACATAATTTCATTTGATTCAATATCCTTGATTTGGCATGTACCCATGTTAAATCCAACATTATAGCCCTTGTCACAGAGTTGGCTGATGCTTAGCAAGTTGAAGTTGAGTCTTTCAACATATGCAACATCTGTGATTTCTAATCCGTTCTTCTTGATGGATCCAATGCCTTTTATTTCTCCTGGAGCTTCATTTCCTCCAAATATGACTTTTGCTCCTTTAACTTCCTTGAATTTTGACAGATTTTTCTTGTTTCCTGTCATATGTCTGGAACAACCACTATCCATGTACCAGGTTCCTTGGCACTCACTGTTCTTGAACATGCAATCAAGGAAATTAAGTTTTAGGTACCCATACTTGTCTGGGTCCGATGGGTTAGTATTGTAAGATGATCCAACCAACCTATAGCCAAATGATCGGCTCTAAGGGGTTGCCATCTATCAGTGCCATAATCATAATTAATTTTGGCAAATTGCTTGGGGATTCTAGGTTCATACAGCTGTCTCTTTTGTCTGTATGCCTGTATATGTGTTTTAGCAATTGCCTTCTTTGGGTAATTGTGGTGTCTCTGAGTGTAGTGCCTAGGTGCATATGTGTGCTTTGATGAAAGCTCTTATACTTTTGGAATGGCCTTTCTTGAGTTCTAGGCCTTTGCCATTTGGGCTTATATTCCATAAGTCTATCCGATAGTTCACATCGTTCCAATCAGCTTGACTTGGATATTTTATAGAACTTTTGGGGTTTTTTGGTAGCTCTGTTTCTTCTTTACGAGTAATTCTGTTTGGAGTTTGTCAAGAACTTGGTTGAATTTCTTCTCACTGCCCTCTCAATGCACCCAACAATCGTTCATTTTCCTTTTCCTTTATAACCAAGGCCGTTTGCTTGTAATTGTGCTTTGGAGTGAATGTGTGTGCACCATTTGGAGTTTTAGATTTTTGAGACACTTCATTGCTTGAAGATCCTTTTTCCAAAATTACTTTTGAGTTTGACATAGCACTGGAGAGGAATTAAATCCTAAGCCTGTCTTGTCTCCACATTCTCTTTGACTCATAATAAGATCATCCAATGATTTAGATGCCTTAGAGAATGAGGCAATCACATTTTTGAGGTCATTCTCCTCTTTTCTATGGCAGCTATTTCTGCTTATTAGCTTGGCATTTTCGGCCTTTAAACTTTTATTCTCATCAGCTATTTGACTTAGAGTACTCGGCTCCTTAGTCGCCTATGAATTTTGGCTCTTGAGTAGGCTGTTTTCCTCATTTAGTAGTGTGTGTGAGGATTTAATGTGTTCAAAATCTTTCATCATTTTGCCTAATGAATCATAAAGATCGAGTGGGTGATGAAGTGTGTGTGTCACAGTCACTATCACTAGAATCGAGTTTGATGAGTTAGAGTGTACCTCATCTTCTTGCTCAGGTTGATCTTGTTCCTTGGCCATCAAATAGATCGGGGCTTCTTCTTCGAGTCACTTGAGTAGTCACTTCTTTGCTCTCCTCAATCATTGTCTCTCTTGACTTGGTTGTCTCGGCGATCTCTGCAGCCCAACATTGCCTTTTTCTTTTCTTGTCTTCTTTCTCTCAAGACCTTTCTTTCTTCTTCATTCCTGTATTTGTTGACTACAGGATATGGACAATCAATGGCATAGTGACCTGGTTGCCTACGGTTCAAAGATAGATATTCAACCTTTTGATCGCTCTCTTCCCATTCTTGGATTGTCACCCTTTGATATTGACTTTTTGATGATCTGTTCTCTTGGTTGGCCTATCTTCCCTTGACTTGGAGGGAGTGAGTGTCTTCCGGAAGATTCGCCCTTGCCTCTCTTGTAGTTCTTATTGAAGAACTTGTTGAACCTTTTAACCATCGGGCTATTTCTTCGGATCAATGACTTCTTTGACCTCGGCTCTCTTTCCATCCTTAACAATTAGAGTAGCTGTTTTGGGGCATGTTGTCTCTTCCTCGATCTTTTCTTCTCGGCTCAAATTCGTAGGCTTTGAGATCCGAGAATAGTTCATGGTTGGAGGTCTTCGATAGGTCCATGGAATGTCTCAGTGCCATGACCTTCATTTCCCATTCAGTGGGAGACTTTTTAGGATCTTCATACACATTTCTTCGTGTATATTCCTTTCCAAGTGCGAGATAGCTCGTTGGTGATTTCGTGAACCGAGCATCCAGTTGATCCAGGTTCTCTCCTGCGATCATTTTGAAATTCTCAAATTTTTGTCTCGCCACCGATAATTTATTTTCCTTGATTTGCTCGAGCCTTCACAAATTAATGTTAGCTTGTCCCCATTTCTTTAGCCGTTTTGCATGATTTGACTTTATTGAACATGGCTTTGTCGAGGTTTTGTAAAGGATGTCCTTGGCTACATTGTCAGTGTATCTTTTTCTGTCATCATTTGTCCATTCAGTTCTTGGTTTTTCAACCATAGTGGTCTAGGGCAACATCCTCTTCACCTTCACCGTAGCTCTTCTTACGATTGTGTTCACTTTTAAGATTTGCGGTGGCCCATCCTCTATCACTATCCACATCTCATCATGTAATCCGATAGATGAGCCTGCATACGAATTTTCCAATCATCAAATTCTTCAATTGTGAACATAGGGATGCGTGTCAAATTTGCTTCCATGATAATAACTTTTAATGATAAAAGGAGTTTTGAAAACTTAAGTACTAAAACAGACTTTGAAAAGTTTGGAGATCTAGTTCAGTAACCAGTGCGGAAGGCTCAATGAACCAACCGCTCTGATACCACTTGTAGGTCCCAAGGGGTGTGAGTGTAAGGTTTAGAAGGGGGGGTTGAATAAACCTTACCAACTTTTCACTTTTGGTCCTTTTTAAAATTCAGAGTTGATACTATACATTGTGTCCTTGGTGGATGACCAATTTAGTTAATCAAGAGAGTTAGTCACTCAAACGGACTGATCGAGTGTTGATAGAATAACTCAAATTTGTTAAGATCGAATTAGCTCAACTGTGGTTTGTTTTCAGCGGAAGACTTAACACCCTTAAGTTTGATTTAGTACTTGGTTTTAGTACTTAGAGATTATCAGTTGGATAGCAAATATGTCGGTAGAATTAAACAAATAAGATGCGAGGAATTAAAATCTTTGAAATGTAAATGACACGATAAGTTTTTATAGAGGTTCAAGATGGGGTAATTCTTCTACTCCTCTCTTCTCCAACTCCCGGAGGAATCCACTAAGTATTGATCAAGATGAGTGGTGCAGTCCAGATACAAGTCTTGATCACTGGTGACTTGATCCTTTGGGACTCGATCGGAGATGCCTTGGTCACTCGGTGGCTTCTCGTCCGACTCGCTTCTTCACAGGCAATTTTGCTTTGCTACTACAGACTCACTTGCTCAAGCTCTTAGGATTTGATCACGAAGCCCTCCAAAAACTCGAGACCGGGTTCGACCTTGAACCTTCCTATAATCCTTCGTGGAATGTAGACCCCTTTTCTTCTAAAGTTTCCTCTTCAACTAATTGAAGCTATCTTTCCTTCACAGTGAGTGTTGGATTAATTTTCTTCGTAGTGTAGGCTTAAGGATTAAACTTGAATGACTTTGAGAATATTTTGATTACAGTTAAGATATTAGCTTGAATGTTTTTGGTTCAGGTAATCAATTCCATTTCTTCAGAGTCATCCCTCAGCCTTTTATAGTGATCTTTCAAAAATTTGCCCGTTGAAGAGATAGGCTTATTTTTTGAAAGTCACTTGTGGTCGTTGGCTTGTCTTGTTGCGATCCTTGGAATTGCCACTTCCTCGTATGAATTATTCTTGACTTTTCGAGGCCGACACGATGTAGTGCTTCCCATTGGTTTATTCCCTTGCACGCTTCGTGATCGAGCACTCCGAGAAAGGTAGCATGGAGATATTACTTGTTTAAGTAATTCTCTTGATTTGTGCAACGGATCTCTTTGATTATCTCGACTTGAATGCATTTCCTTGCTTTCCCCAGTGACTTAAGTCGACTTCCAATCATTAAATGACTCTTTGTCACTTCAACTAGAGACTTGACTATCTTGAGTTGACTTGATGATGCTTTACTCACCGCATCTCATTGCACCTTGATCGAGTTCCGTCTTCTCTTCTTTTGCCACACTCACTGTCTCGCACGGAGTCTTCCTATTAGTCTCGAGTTGTCTTCTTGCATGTTTGGGCATAATCGACTTAACTCACCTTTGACCACCCTATTTATTACAATGCGCGAGTTTACAACAAAAAATGGGGTGCCAACTTCCTATTATAAGTTTTACATGGCATTCATCAAAATCTAAACAATAAATTTCCCAACACTAAATAATTAGGGGCAATAAAGACACCGAGTTGTAGAACCGGTGTCTTAACCCTAATTAAAAAATAAAGACACCTTTTTTTGTAACCGGTGTCGAAAAATGTGGTTTTAAAATATTATAGACACGGTTCTATAACTTAGGTGTCGAAAGATTCGATGTCTAATCTAAAATAATTTATATTAATAGACACCGGTTTCTAAACCGGCGAAAACCGGTGTCTATTTGGGAATGTTTTTACAATAGACACGGTTCTAGGAAACCGGTGTTGTTTATCAAACGACAACACCAATAAGACATCGGTTTCTTACAAAACCGGTGTTGTTAAAAAGGAAAAGACACCAAGACATACATAAAACCGGTGTCTTTTTGGTGGTGTCTATTAGCGTTTTTTTTTCTTGTAGTGCGCAACGGCATATTTCACGCACATCATCAATATTTGCGCCTCATTGTTTTTCTCCAGCCCACCATCTGCAATTTCAAGAAGCGGAATTATATCAACATAAGCAAACATTTAACAGTAAAAAACAAACCAATCTCTGCAATGTACAAGCAATATTTTCTGCCTATGATGACAGTGCATATATCCTTAATAAGCAATATTTAACATTAAAAAAAGTATACATATCTCAAAAACTATCCTTCTCATAAACTCCCAAACACAAGCACTAAGAATAAGCAAAACCTATCAAAAAAAAAAAACATCAGTCAACTATATTAAAAAAAATATAAATTGACTACATTAAAAGTAAATTGAGTCATGACAATATAATCTTACTTAAAACAGTAAATAAAGCATACATAAGCTGTAAAACAAGCATATATAAGCACAACTAAACACATCAATAAGCAGTAACCCATGTTTTAAAAATAAAAAACAGAGGAATCCTAGTTAAACCCTATTTCCTCAATTATTTTATCAATATATAACAAAAATAAAAAATTGATTACATTAGAATTAAATTAAGTCTAGGACAATGTACTCTTACTTAAAACATTAAACAAAGTATACCTAAGCAATAAAACAAATACACATAAGCAGTATTAAAGACATTAATAAGTAGTTGCCTATTTTTTAAAGAACAGAGCAATCCTATTTACAACCTATTTCCCCAATTTTGTTTCAATTACAGGTAAAACAAAATTACCCACTCCAAACTCCATCAAAAGAGAGAAACGTCAAACAAAATCCATAAAAATAACTAAGAAAAAATAATCAAACATCCAATACACTCCTAAATACATCAAACGAAAAAAAAAATAGAAATCCAGAAAAATCATAGGGTTTGAAACTCTAACAACATCCAAAAATTAACAAAAAACCAGAAATATTCTATATTATCGATGACTTGTACAATAGACTGAATCCAAATAGACTCAAAAAAAGTTCTAAAAATATGACAAAAAAACAAACCCTTGTCCTTTTGTAATACGCGATGTTATTCCAAACCCTTCAAAATCTGGATACGTCGAGATGAGTCGAGATGATGTGGGTGCCGTCGATTTTTATATTGTTGCCGTCGAGTCGAGATGACGTGCGTGCTGTGGAGTCGATGTGGGTGCCTGTACGAGCCTGTATGTGTTCAAGAGAGAGAAAGAAGGACTTGTTTAACAAAAGGCACGAGAGAAATTGGAGAACTTGTTTTAGTTTTTACAGACTCACAAAGAGAAGAATTAGAAGGAAGAGATACACAAGAAACGTTTCCAATTGGGATCCCATAATTCTAGGAACGTGAAGAGGCACCACCAAAAATAACTCTCCCCTAATAACTGATATTAAGTTGGAATCACCAAAGTGTCATTTTCACCAATAAATTTAATATAAAAAAACCTAAAAACTATTTAAATCTAACCGTTTAAAAAATAACTCAACGCTCCAGATTCGGTTTCACATACTTATATAACTTATCTGTACTCACTAGATCTAAATCCTATGTATACAGACACACACACACATAGGGATGGGGTTATATAGGGATACCTTATAGAGTAAGTCCGTAGGGACGAATTGGAGCCACAGATCTACTATTTTCAATGGCCAATCAATCACAAGGCATCCAATTGAATTTTTCCTTGTTCAAAACATATAGGGGTAAATAAGTCCAAATTGAAACTCCATCATCTCATTTATGTAGGGGGCGGTTATTATGCAGATTTGGATGAAAATACATTCAATCAAACAAATCTCTTCCAAAACCAAAAACCAATCATCGACAAAGATATAGAAATCATCCTACAAAAACCAAATAAAAAATCTGCGATTTTTGTCAAATTTATTAATCTCCTCATCAGATTGTAATTGCTGCTCTGCATCACTAATCTCATTGCATTGCAACACAAGACAAGGCTCGCAAATTTCAGAAGAAAAACATTCATGGAAGATTTTCTCAAAAATGCATTTGCTACGCCGTTAGATGAAGGTATTTGCAAATTGCCGTTATATATTATTTTTAACAAAAAAAAATCCAATAGAAAATAAGCATGAATGATTCTCCATTCTAATTTCTGAGTTCCAGGCATCTATTAAAATTTGTACATAAGAACTTACTGTAATGATTTGGTAATTGCATATGTAATATCCTTTTATTGCTTGTGCAAATATCAACTTTTGCATACGTATTTTAATGTAATGATTGTAATATATAAATTCTAATAACAATGCTCTTGCTCGCACTCATGCTTGTTAAGTTACACTACAATGCATATTTAGAGTAGATCATTTGCATATATTAGCTACTGATATTGCTTACAAACAACGCCGTTAGATGAAGGTATTTGCAAATTATCATTATATTTTGTGTTTAACATAAAAAATCGCATAAAAATAAGCATGGATGATTCTCCATTCTAATTTCTGAGTTTCAGTCATCTATTAAAATTTGTAAATAAAACTTGTTGTCAATGATTTGGTAATTTGCATATGTAATATCATAAGATTGCTTGTGAAAATATCAACTTTTGCATATGATAAACAATTTGTTTGTGATACTACAACTATTTGCTTATGATACTACAACACAATGCATGTATACGCATGATATGATGCTTATGAATGCTATATACATTGCTTGTTAAGGAAAATTCCCTCATGTCAAAAAAGCTTCTGATACTACACAACATTGCATATTTACGCATTATGATTTGCTTATGAAGACTACATGCATTGCTTCAAACAGGGATATGTAGCAAATGGTCTAACCAACGACTTGAAATAATGGATGATTGAACAGAGTATTGAATACCAGAATGCGATCAACAGTTCACGCCACAATAGCCGGACATGCAAGAAGTTATCTTAAAAATGTTGGTCGATTGAACATTTGTATTTTTTCCTTCAAAACTACGTTTTATGAGGATTTTATTCAATATTAACATGTGTGAAAGACATTGACCATTCAAACATAGAAAGCTGCAAATAAAAGCAAAATTTAATCATTATAAATGCATACTCAATAATTACCACATGCAAAATTATCAGTTTATGTATGTACACCTATATTAACTTACATAAGCAACAGTTCACTGCTATACAAGTAAAATTTAATCACTACAAATGCATATTTACGAATTACCATATGCCAAATGCAAATGCCCACTATACAAGCAAAATTTAACAGTATAAATGCAATCACTACAAATGCATATATACAACTATATTAATTTACATAAGTAATAGTCCACTACTATACAATCAAAATTTAATCAGTATAAATGCATATTTAAGAATGACCACATGCCCAAATGCAAAATGTAATGATTATATATTTACAACTATATTAACTTATATAAGCAACATTGCAATGCTACAGATGTAAAATTTAATCATCATAAATGCATATTTAAGAATTACCACATGCAACAATCCAATGCTATAGAAGCAAAATGTAATCATTATAAATGCATATTTAGGAAATACCACATGCAAAAATTAATGTAATCATTATAAATTGCTATTTAGAATATACACAAGCAAAAATAGTATACTAAACATGCACAAAAACTGGTAATAAACATTACTTAGAAAAGTCATTATGTAAAATATGTTCCATCAACTAAAAAGTGATACATACGAGCAGCTAAGCGAAACCCAGAACTTGCTGCTTAATAGACGACTAGGAACAAAAATCTACTTATATAGGTAAACCAAAAAAATTTATCAACTTCAATTTACAACTTCAAATCCATCACAATTCACAAAAACAACACTATAATGAACTAGTAAACTTCATTGTCTTCTCCAAATTTGACGCTCTTTGTTCGTTCTTCTTGTCGAGAACAATTGCAGCACAATACTTTGTACCAGTACCTTTAGCCATCTCTTAACACACAAAAATATTAACCTGCAACATACATACACATCATAAGTGTATATTATAGAAACATAAGCAAAAAATTGTAAGAAAATATGCAAAAAATAGAAAATAGGAATAATCTAGTGGGGATTTATAATTACAACAACCAAAGAGCAATATGCAAATACATTATAAGCAACAACTAAAAAATACATATATAAAACTAAAAGCTTGTTTACATCAGTGGACGAAAACATGGAAGCCCTAAAAAAGTTTACATCAGTAGACGAAAAACCTAAATTCAGAAAAACCTAAATTCAGAAAGCCCTAAAAACGTTTACATCAGTAGACGAAAACATGGAAATATCGACGATTTCAATCATCTACTTTTCTTCGAGCACGCTCGCAGAACCGCGGAAGCAAGAAAATAAATATCGACGAATGAACGAAACCCAAAAAAACATAAATATAAAAAATCAAAACCCAAAAAACAACTAAAATCGCCAGAAAATAGCAAAAAAATACAAATAAATATAAAAATAAAAAAGTGAACCTTCAAAGATTAATATCGATGACTTCTTCGCTATACTCGAACAAGCAAAGGAAAACAGAAAAACCCACTCCAAAATTTTGCAGAATTGAGTCTTCAAATGGTGGGTTGTGTTGAAGACGAGGAAACGTATTGTATCTAAGAAAACCCTATAAATCCGGAAACTTACCACTTCACGATAAAAAATACGATTTGATTCCGTTGTGAAAAGAGGGATAAATTACAATAATACCCATTTTCTTATCTATTCGTGTACAGAAATTACACAATTACCCTTATTAAAACAATTAGAATTTGGTAAAAAGTCAATTAAATCATGACCATTAAAAAAAAACCAAGGATCGAGATTTGTTCTCATGTACTCATCCCAAACAGGTGGACTAACATGATCCAAATCCTATATATATATATATAATTGGGTTTAGGTCGAGTTTGAAAATGAAAAATTCAAGCTAATATAAACTTATTGAATATTATGAAAAATTCAAGTTTAATGTCTCAAAATGTGGAAATATTATGAAAAATCAAGCCCAACAAAGCCAAAATCATACTAATTGAAGTTGTTGATGCCTTTGTATGATCAACAACACCAAAACACTAAATAAATAGTTGGAAAATATGAAAAGTGGTTAAAACTGCTTTTTTATTATAGTGCCGAGCTGGATATTTCTGGTCAGTATCTGCTTACAGATTTTGAATTCTCAAAGTTATATGGGACACTTGTCATTTTCTTGTTGTGCATGAGGCGCATGGTGGTCATGTGTTGGAAAGTGCCTGTTGACTTGTCCCTTTGATGTGTTGACAGGTGGCTCCTTGGTCTGCCACTGGTTGATTTGAATTGGTTTAGTGGAGGAATATCGAATTCTTTTAGAAGATATCCAACTGGGTTGAGCTCGGCCCTGCACTTCGGCTCGGGTGATAGTGGCCTGGTCGGTCGTCACTTGGATGGTCCACGTCATCAAATCTTGGATGGCCACATGGATGTATTTTGTCCAGCTCAGCTCGGGTATCATCAATGGCCCCCAAGTTCAAAGCCGAGGAGGAGATTCGCCGAGGTGGTTTTCAACTTCAATGGAGAGAGAGAGTGTAGGTCCCAAGGGGTGTGAGTAAGGTTTAGAAGGGAGGGAGGTTGAATAAACCTTACCAACTTTTCGAATTTAGTCCTTTTAAAATTAGTTCAGAGTTAATTTCACAGCTATGTCCTTGATGGACAACTAAGTTAGTTAACCAACAGAGTTAGCCACTCAATGACTGACCGACATTAATAGAATAACTCAATTTGTTTAGTCTAATACTTAACTTGTTTGAGATGAAATTTCATGGAAGACTTAACACCCTTGAATTTGGTTTAAGCTTGTTTTAACACTTGGTTTTAGCACTTTGTTAATTATCAATTGGATAGCAAGTTATCAAAGCACATATGATATGCGAGAAATTAAATGTTGAAATGTAAATGACAAATAAATTTTTATAGAGGTTCGAAGATGGGGTAATTCTTCTAATCTCTTCTTCAACTCCGGAGGAATCCACTAAGTATTGATCAGTACAAAGTGGTTATCACTCCGGATGCAAGTGTTGATCACACGGTGACTTGATCCTTTGGGACCGAGTGCGGAGATGCCTTGGTCACACGGTGGCTTCTCGTCCAACACGAACCTTCTTCGGGGCGGTTGCCTTGCTACTTGACTCACTTGCTCAAGCTTCTTGGATTTGATCACGAAGCCCTCCAATAACTTGAGACTGGTTCGACCTTGAACCTTTCTACAATCCTCCTTGAAATATAGACCCCTTTTGATTCTTCAAAAGTTTCCTCTTCAACAGTTAGAAGTTGTCTTTCCTTCACAGCTTGGTGTTGGATTGATTTCCTTCGAAATTTAGGCTTGAGGATTTGCTTGAATAACTTGAGAATATTTTTCAGGTTACAGAGTGAATATTGCTTTCTTTCTCGTAGTTCTGGTAATCAAGGTTAACCTCTTCTCAAAGTGATTACTCAGCCTTTTATAGTGAACTTTCAAAAATCTTCCCGTTGAAGAGATAGGCTGATTTTCAAAAGACACTTGTGGTCGTTGGCTTGTCTTGTTGCAGTTCTTGATATTGACATTTCCTCGTATTAAATGAACCTTGACTTTTCGTAGTCGACACCGTGCGATGCTTCCCATTGGTTTATTCCTTTTTGCACGCTTCTCGGGATTTGTGCACTTTAAGACATTGCAAAGATAGAAGTATTACTTATTTAAGTAACCTTCTTGACTTCGTGCAATGGATTATTTTCGATTGTCTTACTTGAATGCGTTCTTAACTTTCCCAGGTGACTTCGAGTCAGCTCCCAATCATTGGATGACTCATCTGTCACTTTAACTTGAGACTTGGCTATCTTGAGTAGACTTGACTGACACTTCACACAGCTGCATCCCAGCTGATACTCCTTCAGTCGAGTTCTTGATTTTTTTTCCTAGCCACACTCAGCTGCCTCACAGCAGAGTCTTCATTCTAGTCTTCAGTTGACTTTTTGTGTATCCAGGCATATCTGACTTAACTCAGCTCGTACAACCCTATCTATTACAATGTAAATTACAAGGAAAATAGGGTGCCAACTTTCTATTTTAAGTTTTACATGTCATTCATCAAAATCTAAGCAATAAATTCCTAACAATTTCCCCCTTTTTGATGATGCCAAAACTTAAAACATACATGTAAAAAGTAAATAGCAAATATACATACACACAATGTAGAAACAGAGAATGTATGCGTAGAATTGATCCTTTTATTGATCATAACATTCTTGTCCTTTACACAGTTATTTACAAAGTGTATCAGAGCAAACACGACTTTCTATATCTACACAACAATATAGAAATTACAGATTCTTATTCAATCGTACAAAAGTCTTACATACATATGCATTTACAATAGTAAAATACATGAAGGGGTGGACAACAACACTTCATCGCCTTCGCTGCCTCCTTCTTTCCTCTTCAGCTCTGTCGTCTTCTTGTCTCTTTCTCTTCTTTTCTTTTTCAGTTGCTTTCTTTTTCTCGTAGGCTCTTCTAGCAGCTTCGTCTTTTCTCTTTCTTTCTTGCCTCCGTTGACTCTCTTCCCACAGCTGATCTTGTCTCTTATTTTCCTCTTCAATCCTTTTGACATAGTCAGCATTCTTCCTAGCCACTTCCCGGTTGGCTACTTCGTCATATCCAGCCCAGTAGATCCTTCCCTTCTTGCCCGGATCTACATATTCACTATTCTTTGGTAGAGGTCTAGGTTTAAAACCTCTGCCTCCACCACTCCTCCCTCTTCCTCTGGGCGTATATTGTACTGGTGTCTTCTTCTTTCCAGCAGAGTGACTAGCAAAGTGACCAGCAAAGTGACTGCTAGGAGTCTGTTGTCTGTCAGCTTCTTTGCACAGCTTCAGACCCTTCTCCCAATACAAGTCCCAGGCTTGGGTTATGGACATATTTTTGAAGTATCCTTTCGATTCAAGCGTTTTAAATTCCTCCACTGATCGTGGCTCATCTCCGTCGTCTGGAATGGCATCTGTGTCTCTTCCTGCCGGAATGCCTCCGTATTGTTTCAATATGTCCATCACACGGGCATCCATTTTTCCTTCGACCTCTTTCATCCCTGCTTCCACTATTTTTCTTTTCTCGGACAGGGCACACCAGAGTATTGGAGCGGCAGAGTCATGTCAGCTGTGACAAGTCCTTGTTGAGGGGTTCTAGCAACCATTAAAGTCATGTCTTTTGAACCTTCCTCCTCAATTGCTTTTCTCTTCTCCTTCTTCTTCTCAACAGCTGTGTCTTTCCCTTCTACGACAACTGTTTCCTTTTCTTTCTCACCAACCGTCCCCTTAAGCATCTTTTGGGATTCCTTTTTTCCTTTTTGGCATCATCAAATGAGAGAGGAACCACGGGAACATTCTGCGCGAGTATAAAGTCCAGCGATTGATAGTGAGTTCTTGGATTCTATTTGTGGAGTATCTTTGTTTGAAATTCGGCGGGTGACTTTTGATTCGGTGTCACCGACTTCATTTAAGCCATAAGAAGCCTGAATTTTTCATTCATATTCTCCTCGCGCGCAGAAGTTCTTTTTGATGAAATTCTCGCAGTTAGTTCCATTTCGGTGGTGTGAGAGGCATGCATCATATCAATATTTTCTTGCATCCTCCTCTTCATGTCGCATTATCGGCGCTCCGGATCGGCATTTTATTGTACAATGCTTTGAAATATCGAACTGTTCCACACACATTGTTTCTTCTTTGTTGCCACCATTCCCGATTCGACTACGATTCCACGCAGACACCGTAAGATTTGCATCTCTCGTTATTCACCGCATATCCAATGAGGGTGGTGCCTTTCCATCTTCTCGATCTCTGCAAAGATTGCCTTGAAGACTTCTCGAACCTCATTGTCACCTCTGTCTCGGTGGCCAAGCAAACATCAAAATCAAAGTTTTCTTTGGGACGATGGTATCTATGGGAATGACTAGATCGGGTTTGTGGAAGCGTCGCTCTCTAGCCGATTCTTCTTCCGGATCGAGGCAACTCCGGTGAGAAAGGAAAGTTGCTTCAAATGCATCATCACGGACATAGGGAATATGTTCAACGATGACTCGTGGCCGTGATGTGCCCAGTTGAGTCGATTACGCTTCTGACGTTGGGAGCTGCTTGATTGTGATTGATTAAGGGTACATTGTGGTATGGACCCATCCGGGTGAGCCTCAATCTGTCTCAATAGCGTCGGTCTCTTTGGTTTTTTTCTTTTGAGTTATCGGTCTCGGCCGTATCGGTGGCATTGTCGGATGATGATGAGACTTGAAGGGGTGGCTCATCATCAAAAGTGAATGTTTGACGAGTAGCCTTGAGATCTGACTTACTCGTGCTTGGAAGAACATCCTCAGCTGAGTCTTTTGGATTTTCAACAGGGGAGGACTCGGCTTCATCTTCATCTTGGATCTAGAAAATTATGTCGGGGTTGTCTTGGGAATCATGAAGGGCACTTATTTCCTTCTCAGATGCATCAACGATAACATGAGAGATGTTCTGTATTTCTACCTCTTTACCTCGGGAAGTCTCAACCTCCCGTAGGCCTTCAATACCTCCTGCAGTCTCCACTGCAGCAAGGCCTTGGACATTCCCTTCGACATACTCAGCTGTCTTAGGGTCTTCTACGGTGGCATCCACAGGAGTCTCAAGTACGTGGATTGCACTTTCATTGCCCAAAGTGCTAACTCCCGGCGAGATCCACTGTGCCTCGGCCTCGTGTCGCCCGCATCCTCGGCTAGAGAAGCGATTGGCACTGAGATGAGCAGTCTCAATGTCCGAGCTTCATTAGTGACAACTGCTGTGTTTCTGTTTGTTGTTCCTTCTCCACTTCGCCTCCTATATTCTTTGTGGAGTCATCAGCAGCATCCTCCGACCTAGCTGCAACGGAGAGAGTTTTCCCTTCAGCTGACACACCAGCTGAGTGACTTTGGTTGGGGTCACTCTTCTCCAAACTCCCGACTATTTCCTGTGAGTGTTCAGCCGTTGGGGCAGGTGGTAAGACACCTTCAATAGGGGTTGGCTCGACTTGGATCCCCAAGTTCCCAGTTTCATTGCCAAGTCCCCTAGATCCATCCTCTGAGTGAGCTGGGGAAGTGGTGGCATCAATAACAATGGTAATTTGCTGTACCACTCCCAATGGATCAATCTCCAGCTGAGATTTGGAAGACTCTCCTGGTCCTTCCATTAGCTGTTGCTCATGTAGGATCCTGGATTCTCGCATGGCTTGCTGTGTTTCTAGCTCTTTTGTCGCAGCAGCAGGGTCCAGATCCTCATCACTTCCTGAGAGAACATCGAAGTGGGGAGGAGTGTGATCAGTGGTTCCAGTGAAGGGATATATGTTGGCCTTCTCACGAGCTCCAGCCTCTTCTGCCAACCTTTCCTTCTCCTTTTCTTTGAAGATATTCAAGATATCCAGGCAGTTCTCTTCATCGAGTGCTTGAACCACTATTGTCAACCCAAGGAAATTCAGCAGCTTCTTCTTTCTTCTTCTTCTTCTTCAATAAACTCAGGTTTTGGGCTGTTTCCCTTGAGCGACTTAGCTTCCACTTCCTCCATTCGCGCAGACGATTTTGGATTTCTTGATATGGTGGAGATAACATGATCACATCATCGTCATCATCTTCCTGCTGTACTTGTTTCTCAGGAATGGAGAGTAGCAAACTTTGTTGCTCAACACCCTCAGCAGCATCTGTCGCGGGCGGAGACATAGCCCTGTCGATAGGAGATTTAGCTGTCTCGGTACATTACTTGTTCTCAAATTCTTTCTATCATTTGGGTCTTCGACTTGCCTCTGTTGATCGGCCTCGTCAGACTTGGCTGTTTCATCAATGGTTTCTGGAGACTCTACTTCTCCAGCTGTCCCAACGATCTATTCCAGCTGAGTGGCAGACTCAGCTGTTTTCTCAAGATTTGAACGCTTGTAGAGTATTCTTCTTTTGGTCCTTACCAGAGGAATTTTTGGTTCGGATACGGTTTCCTCAGAGTCCTGGGCAGCGGGGCGGTGCTACTTTCTTGGTCCGAGGAGCTGGCTTTCTTGGCTTATCAGTCCTCTTTTTCTTGACGACTGGAGAAGGTATTTGAGGGTCCTTCTCCGCTGCGGATGCAGGGGCAGGAGATACGGCTGCAGGGGTAGGTGCAGTTGTTTTCTTTCTTAGGGCAACCTTCTTCTTTGCACTGGGAGCAACTTTCTTCTTTGCGCGGCAAAGAACTTTTTCTTCTTCGGAGGGGAGGCAACAAGCTGTTTCCTCGGGTCAGTGATTCCCCTCACTTGTATCCGCCCTCTTGGTATAAGCTCTTTTTCGAGCTCCTGAAAGATTTGATTGGAACATCTTCTTGTTGACATGGACCGCCTTTCCATGTCGGAGTGGAACACCTTTCACCTCCATCAACCGGCCAATCACAAGGCCATATCCCAAGGATCCTCCGAATGATCCATCGTCCTTGAAGGACTTGTTTCAACATTCGGGCGGTCGATGTAAACAAACTCAGCCGATTTACCTTCTTCTCCTCCATGATCGCGACTATGACGATCGCAGTTTAGACGGTGATTAAAGCTTTCAAATTTTATGTCTACACATTTGGCAACAATATCCAACAGCTTATGATAATCTTCCTTCAGCAGCTTCTTGTCTGCTGTGTAGACGACTTTAGCAACACTCTCTAGTTTGGCCACTTCCTTCCATGCAGCGTGACTAAGTTTACATCGCCTTCAAGAATTTCTGGCACTCCTTCCGACGACAGCACACAATGCTCCGCTAGATCTTCAGTGGTGATTGTAAACTCCTTTCCATGAACAAAGGACTTGATGCCCTCATCGTGAACTCAGCGTTCATGTAGAAATGTGCGACCTCTTCAACGTAGTTCATCTGAAACTCCATTGTGAGAAAGGGTTTCAGTCCAAACTTCTCGATTTTGTTGGCTATCTTCTGCACGAGGGTTTCATCAGAACCTTGTTTGACCATTCCTCGAAATCCACGATAGAACCGTTGTGGATTTGTTTCCCTAGCTTGGTGAAATCGTAGGTTGATGCCACTTCAGTGATTGTTACCGGACGAACTTGAGAAACTTGCTTTGAATACTTGTAGGGTTTTGAGAGAAAAAAGCTTTCTTTGCTTTTGGAGAGATGAACAGTTTTGAGTAGTGTGAGAGAGAAAACTGAACAAATGGTATATGTATGGGTTATGAAAGGACGTGCATACAGTTTTTAAAATTTGATCGAGATCAACGGCTCAAATTTAGCACGCCGATTAGCATTTAATTTCTCGCATTTAATGCAGCAGCATTTATATCCAATATGCTTTGTCGTGCAGCTTTTGACTGTACTCGTCATTATTGCGCTGACATCATCCTTAAAACATTCCCGCTTATTAAAAAAACGATTGCATTTTTGTCACTTAGCTCATAAATGACTCAGCTTACTTCTTAGCTGATTCAACTCTTCTTCTCTCTATTCACATAGTGACTCAGCTGTCAGCTAACTCGATGCAACTGATTTTCCGATACGGCTGATTCACTTAGCTGATTCACGAGCTCAACTCTATTTTCATATTTTCTCGTTCCATCTCTTCTCCTTGAGTCTTCTGAGTGTCAACTCAGCTCAATTAACCCTAGCTCATGCTTCAGTTCTTCAAATCTTGACTCACATAATGGCTTTGTGAATATGTCACCTTCTTTTGTTTATCAGTTGAGATGTATTCCAAGGTGATGTCCTTCTTTTCAACATGGTCTCTTATGAAATGATATCTGACATCAATGTGCTTTGTTCTTGAATGCAACACAGGATTTTGCGTGATTGCAATAGCACTTGTGTTATCACACATAATTGAAATCTCTTTTTCTTCAACATCATAGTCTCTGTTTGTTGTCTCATCCATAAGACTTGGGCACAAAGTTTGCCCAATAACTATGTACTCGGCTTGGTTTGTGGATGTGGCTATTGAGTTTTGCTTCTTGCTAAACCAGGAAACTAATATGTTTCCAAGCATTTTACATGTACCTGAAGTACTTTTCCTGTCAACTCTACCTCCAACATTGTCAGAGTCTGAATAGCCAATTAGTTTTAATCCACATTCCTTTGGATACCATAAGCCAACTTCCTGGCATCCCTTCAAATATCTTAGGATTCTCTTAGCTGCAGTCATATGGCTTTCCTTTGGAGCAGATTGGAATCTTGCACATACACCTACAACAAAGGTGATGTCTGGCCTACTTGCTGTTAAATAGAGCAGTGATCCAATAAGTGCTCTGTATCCTGTTTGATCCACTAGTTTACCATCTGCATCCATGTCCATTTTGACTGATATTCATTGGTATTTTCACAGAAGATTTCTCTTCCATACCAAATTTCTTCATTAAATCTCTGGTATACTTTGTTTGACTTATGAAGGTTCCATCCTTCATCTATTTAACTTGAAGTCCTAGAAAGAATGTCAGTTCTCCCATCATGCTCATTTCAAATTTGCCTTGCATGAGGTTTGAGAACTTATCACACGACTCTTTGTTTGTGGATCCAAAAATAATGTCATCCACATATATTTGAACAAGCAAAGATACTCTCTCCATCTTGAATTCTGAAGAGTGTTCTGTCCACTTTGCCTTTGGTGAATACATTATCTGTTAGAAATTGAGAGAATGTATCATACCATGCTCTAGGTGCCTGTTTTAATCCATATAGAGCTTTCTTGAGCTTGTACACCTTATCTCCAAGAGTCTTCTGCTCAAATCCTAGAGGTTGCTCAACATATACTTCTTCTTCCAACAATCCATTTAGAAATGCACTTTTCACATCCATTTGATATACAGTGAAGTTCTTGTTTGCAGCATAAGCAAGAAACATCCTTATTGCTTCTAATCTTGCAACAGGAGCAAATGTTTCATCAAAATCTATTCATTCTTCTTGGCAATACCCTTTGGCTACCAATCTTGCTTTGTTTCTTACCACAGATCCTTCCTCATTCATCTTGTTTCTAAACACCCATTTTGTGCCAATAACATTTTGATGGGTTGGTCTTTGCACCAATTCCCATACTTTGTTCCTTTCAAATTGATTCAGCTCTTCCTGCATGACCTGAATCCAATGTGTATCATCCAGTGTTTGGGACACATCTTTTGGCTCTGTTTGAGAAATAAAACAAGTGAACATAGCTTCTTGTTGAGTTATGGATCTGGTTCTTACAGCATCTCTTACATCTCCAATGACTAGCTCTGGTGGATGGTCTCTCAGCCATCTCACATCTGGTTGGAGCAAGTCGGTGGGTTGATCGTCTTCTTGTTGTGTTGCCTCGAGCACTCTCATCATCACTTAGCCGCAAATTTTCATTGTCTTTGAAATTAAGCTATTTCACCTTCATCTTGATTAATTGCTCCAGCTTCAGCTTCAACATAGGGACTCTTCTGCATAGTTGGCTGATTCAGCTTATCAACTAACTTTTCTATGTCTTCTTCATTTACATTAGGTTCATAAAAAATCACATGGATAGACTCTTCTGTGACCATAGTCCTTTTGTTCAGCACTCTATAGGCTTTGCTTTCAGCAGAGTATCCCAAGAAGATACCTTCATCAGTTTTAGCATCAAAAGCCTTTAGATTATCCTTGCCATTGTTGTGGATGAAGCAATTACATCCAAATATTCTAAAGTACCCAACATTTGGCTTTCTCCCTGTCCAAATTTCATTGGGAGTCTTTATCAGCTGTCTATTTATCATGCATCTATTTTGAGTATAGCATGTAGTATTGATGGCTTCAGCCCAAAATCTTTTAGGCAAACCAACCCACTAACATGGTTCTTGCGAACTTCCTTGAGAGTTCTTCCTTCTTCTTTTACTCCGTTCCATTTGTGGAGTCCTTGCAGAGATAATTCATGAGCTATACCATTTTCAATATAGTACTGAGTTATTATTCCATTGACAAACTCAGTTCCTCTGTCAGATCTTATCTTTATAATGGTTTGACTCTTCACATTTTGAACTCTTTTCATCAGTTGAGGTAACTTCTGCAAGGTTTCCTTCTTTTTACACATGAAGATTGTCCATGTATATCTTAAATAATCATCCACCACTACTAGAGTGTATTTCTTTCCACTTATGCTAGCTGGCTCAACTGGTCCAAATAGATCCATATGCAACAGATGCAATATCCTTTTTGAAGATGGACTTGACTTCTCTTTGAATGATGATTTGATCTTCTTTCCCATCTGGCATGCATAACAAACACTTTCCTTTTTGTACACTGAGTCTGGCAATCCTTCTACAAGATTACTCCTTGCAAGCTTGTTGAATGTCTTGAAATTCAGGTGACTCAGCTTCTTGTGCCACAACCAACTTGATTCGGTTGTACTCTTTACTAGCAGACAAGTGCTTGGTGTGGCAGTTGACCAATCTACCACATACATATTCTTTTGTCTGGATCCTTGCAACACTACTTCATTTGATTCAGTGTCTTTGATTTGGCATACTCCCATATTGAATCCAACATTGTAGCCCTTGTCACAGAGTTGGCTGATGCTTAACAAGTTGAAGTTGAGGCCTTCAACATATGCAACATCGGTAATTTCTAATCCATTTTTCTTGATGGATCCAGTGCCTCTTATTTCCCCTGGAGCTTTATTCCCTCCAAATATGACTTTTGCACCTCTAATCTCCTTGAATTTTGACATATTTTTCTTATTTCCTGTCATGTGTCTGGAACAACCACTATCCATGTAACAGGTTCCTTGGCACTCAGCTGTTCCTTGAACCTGCAATCAAGGGAATCAAATTTTAGGTACCCATACTTGTCTGGGTCCTGGGGGGTTAGTGTTGTAAGATGATCCAACCAACCTATAGCCAAATGATTTGACTCCAAGGGGTTGCCATCTATCTGTGCCATAATCATAATCATAGCTTGGGGGCTTTTGGTTCATACAACTGTCTCTTTTGTCTGTATGCCTGTGTGTGTATTTTAGCAGTTGCCTTCTTTGGGTAGTTGTGATATCTCTGATTGTAGTGTTTGGGTGCATATGTGTGCTGATGATAGCTCTGTTGTCTTTGGAATGACCTTTGCTGAGTTCTAGGTCTTTGCCATTTTGGCTTGTATTCCATAGGTCTTTGCTGATATTTCACATAATTCCAATCAGCTTGACTTGGGTAGTTTCTACCATTCCCATCATTTGTGTTCCTTTGATAGAACTTCGAGGATTTTGGTAGCTCTTTCTTCTTCACAGAGTACTTCTGTTTTGGTTGAGAAACTCTTTGGATTTCTTCTCGGTATCTTCAAAGATACTCAACTTCTTTGTTTTCCTTTCCCTTTATATCCAAGGCCAGTTTGTTTGTGATTGTGCTTTGGAATGAATGTGTTTGCAACATTTGGTGTCTTGGATTTTTGAGATGCTTCATTACTTGAAGATTCTTTTTCCAAGATCACTCTTGGAGTTTGACTATGCATAAAGGAATTGAATCCTATGCCTGTCTTGTCTCCACATTCGTTTTGGCTCACGATAAGGTCATCCAATGATTTAGATGACTTTGTGAACGAAGCAATCACATTTTTGAGATTATTTTCTCCCTTTTCTATAGCAGTTATCTCTGCTATTAGTTTAGCATTTTCAGCCTTCACCTCTTTGTTCTCATCGGCTATGTGACTTTGAGTACTCGGCTCCTTAGTCATTTGTGAGTTTTGGTTTTGATTTGTTTGTTTTCCTTATTTAATAGTGAGTGTGAGGATTTAATGTGCTCAAAGTCTTTCATCATTTTGCCTAATGAATCATAATGATCAGTGGGTGATGAAGTGTGTGTGTCACAATCACTATCACTAGAATCTGAATGAGATGAGTTAGAGTGTACCTCATCTTCTTGGTCGGGTTGATCTTGTTCCTTAGCCATTAGGCAGTTAAGGCTTCTTCTTCAGAGTCACTTGAGTAGTCACTTCACTACTCTCTCGAGTCTGCTTCTTTTGACTTGATCAGACGTTAGCCTCAGCAGTCTCAACAATGCTCTTTTCTTTTCTTGTCTTCTTTCTCTGAAGACTTTTCTTTCTTCTTCATTCCTGTATTTATTGACTACGAGGATATGGACCGATCAATAGCAAAGTGTCTGGTTATGCCGCAATTCCAACACGAGGTTTTCAACTTTTGGATCGGTTCTCTCATTTCTTGGGTTGTCGGCTCTTTGATATTCGACCTTTTGATACTCGGCTCTCTTTGGTGGCCTATCTTCCATTGACTTGGGGGGAGCTGAATTCCTTCTGGAGGATTCACCTTTGTTTCTTTTGTAGTTCTTGTTGAAGAACTTGTTGAATCTTTTACCCATCAAGGCAATTTTCTCCTGGTCAATGATTTCTTTGGTCACAACTCTTTTCCTTTCCTTGACTATGAGTGCAACTGTCTTTTCTTGATCATTTCTTCTCAGCTCAAACTCATAAGCTTTGAGGTCTGAGAATAGTTCATGATTGGATGTTTTTGATAGGTCCATCGAGTGCCTTAGAGCCATGGTCTCCATTCCCCCACTCAGCAGGGAGGCTCCTTAGTATCTTCATACACATCTCCTTCTGTGTGTACTCTTTCCCAAGTCTTTGAGAGCTCATTTGTAATTTCGGTGAATCTAGCATCCGGTGGTCCATTATCTCACTGCAAGCATTTTAAAATTTTCAAATTTTTGAACAACAACAGATAATTTGTTTTCCTTAATTTGCTCGAGATCCTTCACAAATTAAGGTTAATTTATCGATTTCTTTGCATTTGTCTTGCAAGATTTGACTTTGTTGAACATGGCTTTGTCCTAAGTCTTATAAAGTATATCCTTGGCTACATTGTCCAAGTTGTATCTTTTTCTGTCATCATTTGTCCATTCAGCTCTAGGTTTTTCAACCATAGCTGGTGTAGGAGGAGCAACATCCATCACCGCTGTGACTCTCCTTGCAACTATGTTCACCTTCATTATTTGCAATGGCCCATCCTATATCACTATCCACATCTCATCATGTAAAGGGTGATAGATGAGCCTGCATACGTATTTTCCACTCATCAAATTCTTCAATGGTGAACATAGAAATGCGTGTCAAATTTGCTTCCATGATAATAACTATGAAAAAAATGGCTTTTGAAAGAATAAGTGTTAAAAACTTCTTTGAAGGATTGGAGATCTAGTTTAGTAACCAGTGTGGAAGGCTCAATGAACCAACCGCTCTGATACCACTTGTAGGTCCCAAGGGGTGTGAGTAAGGTTTAGAAGGGGGGGTTGAATAAACCTTACCAATTTTTCGAATTTAGTCCTTTTAAAATTAGTTTAGAGTTAATTTCACAGCTATGTCCTTGATGGACAACTAAGTTAGTTAACCAAATAGAGTTAGCCACTCATGCAGGACTCGAGCTATTGATAGAATAACTCAGCTATTTAGTCTAATACTTAACTTGGCTGAGATGAAATTTTCAGCGGAAGACTTAACACCCTTGAATTTGGTTTAAGCTTGTTTTAACACTTCGTTTTAGCACTTTGTTAATTATCAGTTGGATAGCAAATTATCAGCAGATATGATATGCAGAAATTAAATGCTGAAATGTAAATGACACAATAAATTTTTATAGAGGTTCGAAGATTGGGTAATTCTTCCAATCCTCTCTTCTCCAACTCCTGGAGGAATCCACTAAGTATTGATCAGAGTACAAAGGTTATCAGTCCAGATGCAAGTCTTGATCACACAGCTGACTTGATCCTTTGGGACTCAGTTTGGAGATGCCTTGGTCACATAGTCAAGCTTCTCGTCCGGCTCGGCTTCTTCACGGGGCGCTTTGCTACTTGACTCACTTGCTCAAGCTTCTTGGATTTGATCACGAAGCCCTCCAATAACTTGAGACCGGTTCGACCTTGAACCTTTCTACAATCCTCCTTGGAATGTAGATCCGTTTTGATTCTTCAAAAGTTTCCTCTTCAACAGTTAGAAGTTGTCTTTCCTTCACAGCTTGGTGTTGGATTGATTTCCTTCGAAATTTAGGCTTGAGGATTTGCTTGAATAACTTGAGAATATTTTGCAGGTTACAGAGTGAATATTGCTTTCTTGCTCGTAGTTCTGGTAATCAAGGTTAACCTCTTCTCAAAGTGATTCCTCAGCCTTTTATAGTGAACTTTCAAAAATCTATCCGTTGAAGAGATAGGCTGATTTTCAAAAGATACTTGTGGTCGTTGGCTTGTCTTGTTGCAGTCCTTGATATTGACATTTCCTCGTATTAAATGAACCTTGACTTTTGAGTCGACACAGTGCGATCTTCCCATTGGTTTATTCCTTTTGCACGCTTCTGGGACTGTGCACTTTAAGACATTGCATCATGGAAGTATTACTTATTTAAGTAACCTTCTTGACTTCTATGCAATAGATTCTTTTCAGTTGTCTTGACTTGACTGCAGTTCCTTAACTTCCCCAGGTGACTCCCAATCATTGGATGACTCATCTGTCACTTCAACTTGAGACTTGGCTGTCTTGAGTTGACTTGAGTGACACTTCACTGTTGTATCGGTGATACTCCTTCATCGAGTTCTTGACTTCTCTTCCTAGCCACACTCATTTGCCTCAATGTGAGTCTTCATTCTAGTCTTCAGTTGACTTCTTGTGTATCCAGGCATAGCTAACTTAACTCAGGTCGTACATCCCTATCTATTACAATGTAAATTACAAGGAAAATGGGGTGCCAACTTTCTAGTTTAATTTTTACATGGCATTCATCAAAATCTAAGCAATAAATTCCTAACGAGAGAGAGAGAGAGAGAGAGAGAGAGAGAGAGAGAAAGAGAGAGAGAAGTCAAAAGAATTTCAAAAAACAGACGACAGTTGTCAATCAATATTTAATGCTTGAAACGGTGCATAAATGGAACTTGTGATGGCAGACACATGGCATCTCCTGACTGGACCATTGTGGCATTGGAAACAGAGAGACGTGATAGTTACTTTGATTCAAATTTTAAAAAGTCACGCCCCTTTACAACATGCGCGTTATTTTCGTGGAAGTTTTGCCAATAAATATGGCTTTCATTCTTCCATTTTCACTTTTGCTTCCCATTTTAATCACACCAGAGATAGCAGAGACCAAGCAGGGTTCATGTCGGTTTTGAGAGATAAAGCTCAGGAATCTTTAGGTAATCTTCAAAAACTCCTCCTTCTTTCCCTTTTTCTTCAAAACATGTCTGGTTCCGGTGAAGATAGTTAAAATCAAGAGTACAACGCAGAGGTTGAGATAGAAAATCCCCCGTCGGGGGCGGAGGTTTCCGAGAGAGGTCCGAGTGTCGTCAATGTTTCCAGTTCTGATGAAGGTTCAGAATAGGAGATTCCCCATAGGTAAGGAGGGGACGAAGAAATTTTGGCCCCCACCCCAATTACGGTGAACATCGGCGGGCAAATATATAAAACCCATTTGTCAATAGAAGACAAAACCGTAGAATCCCAGGGAGACAATCCAAATGCAAGATCCAACAATGATGAGGCCATGTGGCCTAATGTGCCAGAGAGTGGTCTTTGCAACAAGGGCTCAGAAATGGGAGAAATGTGGAGTGGATCGGGAGGAAATAGTTTAGCCCCGCGGAGTTGAGCACAATCTTTGTATTGAGTGGGGAGGTCCCACTAATCTAGTGTGGTGGGGCGGGCGGTGCAAGTAGGGTTGAGACCGTGGGGCCAAGCAGTGTAGGCCGTGGAGAGTCCGTAAGGCCAAGTGGTGGATTTGGTCGCGGTGCGCCTCCATCGACCTCTGGTCGGGTTGCAGAAGAGGCCCAAGATGCTAACAGGAGGCCTCCCAAAAATGTTATAATGGACTGGATGGAAACCAACCAGAATTTCCAGCCAGGGTTGTTGATGCCGTATGAGCTGGACGCTCTCTATGAAGGGCACAACTTTCCTGCGTCAGTACGTTTTTGGCTGCCCTCCACGAGGAGGTGCCTGAGTTGCTGCCCCTAGGGTGCATTTCTATGTATGCCCATATCATAGTTTTTAGGCTGAGGTTTCTCCTTCCAAGGTTGATCACGAACTGGTTTATGAGGTGGGGGATCGCCCTGTCCCAGGTGCACCCCGACTTGGGGTAAATTGATAGGGCTGCTCGTGTTTTTTGCTCAGCAAGGCTACCTGTGACCCCATTTTGAGGATATGAATGAGCTATTTGTTTGGAAGGAAACCCATGCAGCATAAGAGGGAGGCCATCCAGGTGGTACTATATTCAGACCCGGTCCGGGTATCCAGACAACCTAGTTTTGGGCCTTCCACAATCACTAAAGAAGTGGAAGGAAAAATGGTTCTGGGTCGGCAGGGATTGGATGACTCCTCGCGGCAGGGAGAACAAGTCGTTTCTTGCTCCTCTTCTCCAATTTTGTTATGATTTCAGTAAATATTTTCCTGTTCTTTACCTTTCCAGAAAATTCTATTTGTTAATTCTTTATTTCTTGTGCAGGGAACCGTCCTTCCCAAGGTCTCATTTCAGACGAGTTCCTGCAGAGGTTGGAGAACATAAAAACTCTTCCGAACTCTGACAGGAAAATAAAAGTTCTAACACGCGAGGCTGAGTTAGCTCGGGTTGTTCTTCATGCTGATCTACGAGATGGACCCACTATCAAACAGAGAGCAGCTCCTCGGCCACGCGTAAGAGTCGAGCAAGCGGCCCAGTCCAATCATCTCAGAGGATTGAATGAGCAAGGTCGCCACCCCCGAGACCTGAAACCCGAACATAAGTCTAAGGTAATGCTTTCTCAAGCTGATTTTTCTTTTGTGCTTTTTTCTTGTATTTTTTTTTCACATTTTTGATAGTTTTTATGTTTTTTGCAGAGCCCGAAGAGGAAATGGACATTTTTGTGCACCTTAACCGGATAAAAAGGACTGGCGGGAAGGGAACCGAGAAGAGTACTGAGCAGACTACTGACCTAACCTAGGAGAAATGAGCTGAGATTCAGCAAGGCAAGAGGAAGGCGGTGGATGAGCTTGCAACAGTGCCCACCAGGAAGAGGAGGGGCATCGAGATTTAAATATCTGAGCCCGGTCATACTAAAAGGACCGAGCAGACACCGAGGGTGACTCCCATAACAATTCCTTCAGGGGGAACGACCATCGAGGCTCCCAGGAGAACATTCTCTGACGACCGGGGGCCGTAGGGACACTTCGTTCCTTCCAATCCCACTTGGGGAGAACCTTGCGGGGGTATGACTGGGGTGCGGCCGCAATGGTTTATTGAGTTTGCTAAGCGCTCAACCCCCACTGACGAGTAGGTGGCCGCATTGCCGGAAGCCGAAAGAGCATCCAGGGACCTCCCAGCTCGGGCGTGGACGATCAGGATTGAGCAGCTCTGCACCGAGACTAACTAGGAGGAAAAAGCTCAATATGCCATGGGCCTCTCGGGTTGGATCATTGGGACTCTATGGCATAGGATCGGCTAAGGTCGCGAGTTAGCGAGGCATCACGAAGACTGATGTGTGTGAAATATACGTGCATTTTAGGGCTTAAAATGATATATATTTGATGCATTTGCATGCATATTTAGTATGCTTTTACTTGGTTTCCTTAAAAGGGCATGATACTGCGTATTATTGTAATTTTTACAGGAAACGGAGCTTAAAATGAAGAAATATCAGTTGGAATGCCCGACTAAGATTGACGAATGCAAAGAGAAGATCAAAACGATGAAGAAAATGGACAAAAACACTTCACACAGTCAGACCGTGTGGTGTAACACGGCCGTGTGAAAATACCGGTGTGAAACCACACAACCGAGTGAAGTTGGGCAAAACAGGGGACGAAACCAGGCCCACACGGCCGGACCGTGTGAATGCACATGGGCGTGTGAGAAAGGGCATCACACCGCACCACCAGCCCGTGTAAGATCACACAACCGTGTGGGAAAGGTTTAAGCAACATACTACACGACTGTGTGGTGCCACACGGCCGGGCCGTGTGGGACTCTGCCATGATGCATTTTTCGAAGTTCTCTTCCCATCCCAACTCTACAAGTGCTCTCTCCAAGCATCTATAAAAGAGAACCAAGGCTTGCAAAAAAATATATCACTTCAGATAGAGAAAACACATCAAATTACACAGGAACGCAAGAATCGAAGATCTTCTGAGAGAAGGCTAGGTCACGAAGAACACCACAAGGCTTTCGCATCTACGGGAGCAGAAGAACTTCGAAGGCTTAGGAGGGGAATCCATCCTGACAAGAAAGGGTTTTCTTTCTATGTCTAAGATCTCTTGTCTGTGCTTAAACAATGTCATAATGTTGATTTCGAATTTGTCTATGAATTTATAATCAATGTTTGGCTATCATTCGAATCTTAGGGGCATAATCGAAACCGTGGATTCATGTTAAATATGATTATTTGTTTTCTTAATTAATTCATGCTTTCTATTTTATGAATTCGAGTTCTTATTCTTAATTGCTTTTTATCTGATCAATAATTAGCATGTCATATTTGTTAGTGCGAAATTCAAAAGAGGAGTTCTAACAAAGACGAAAATCGAATTCAGACATAAACGGGTGTATCGAGTCCGAAGACCTACAACTGTTTGTGGGGAGTCATTCAATTCATAGATCTTTTGGGAGTTAATAATAGTTGTATTGAGTCGGGAGACCTACAATTGTTATTAATCTACTGTTTATACGCCGCCTGGGATGGAGAATAGACTAACTTAGGAATTAAACCCATAGAATTGCATGAATTTGTTTTTAAAACTTTACTTGCATTTAATATTGAAGAAACATGTTGAGATTATGTGCCTAAGATTGCTCATGTAGTTGTTGAAAATACTTGTGGGTTTTGCAAATTTATTTATTTTTATTGTTATTTTCAATTTTTACTAAAATTAAATATTCGGTCGCTTCAATAAAATTGGAATGCGATGTTATTATAGCCTAAGTGTTTCATATATCAATCCCTGAGGAATACGACCTTGCTTGCCATTATCCCATAAACAACACTATACACTTGCAGTTGTATGACCCAAAATATTTTTGGCGACAAATTTTTGGCGCTGTTGCCGGGGATTGATTAGATTCTACTTATATATAGTAATAAGTAGTTCAATCTTAATTGAAGCATATTTTTATGTTTTTCAAAATTTTCGAAAATTTTCGAAATTTTTTTATTGTTTTATTTGTTCAGTTCTAACATTGTTTTTGTTAAGTATAGATAGTGCATGATCACGCGTTCTAGATCGACCCAGCCAATATCCATTGATTTGGAAATCGAAAAGACAACAAAGCAACTAACAAAAAAAGCCAAAGCAATGGCGGATGGGACAAATCCAAACGCAGTGGAGAATAGAAACAATGAGGAGCGCCCACCATGGGCCGGTGTCCAGGACCGAATTGTGGAAAGGCCCACGAGAAAGGCAGTTAGGGACTACTTCCAGCCAGAGGTAAGTTAAACTTATGGGGGTGTGGCCCGTCTTCCGATCAATGCAAACAATTTTGAACTAAAATTAGTATTGATCCAGATGGTGTCACAAAACCAGTTTGGGGCTAGAGTCGTTGAGGATCCAAACGCGCATCTGGCGCACTTTTTAGAAATTTGCGATACTATTAAAATGAATGGTGTTTCTGAGGATATCATTCAATTCCACCTTTTAGCTTTCTCTCTACGCGATAAGGCTAAGGGATGGTTATGCTCTCTAACATCACCAGCCGCAAATTGGGCAGAACTAAGTCAACGGTTTCTAGTCAAATACTTTCCCCCCAGTAAAACGCTGCAACTGAAATATGAGATCGCCCATTTTAGGCAATTAGATGCTGAGCCACTATATGAAGCATGGGATAGATTCATGGAATTGCTAAGGAAGTGCCCTCAACACGGATATCTTACTACCAACAGGTACAATACTTCTATAATGGTTTAAGTGGAAACACGAGAAAAATTATAGATGTTCCATCTGGGGGTGCTATACTAGGGAAATATCCTGAGGAGGCACTAGACTTGTTATAGGAGATGGCGAACAATAGTTACCAATGGCCATCCGAGAGATCTGAGGATAGACGTATCGCGGAAATTCAGGATGAGGATAAGATCGCCATACTCACAGAACAAATATCTATGCTAAGTTTGAAACTGGATGCGGTGCAGTAAGTAACTTTAAGAGGTAGCAATGGTTGTGGAGGAAGCAAACTTTGTAGGACAACAATGCTATAACAACTTCAGAATTAATCAGACACGACCTTACTAGAATCAGGGGCTGCCAAAGGAACAGAAAACATCTCTAGAAGAGATGCTAGCTTCATTCATTGGAGAAAATCGAGCTAAACTAAATCAGGATGAAGCCAAGATAGATAGAATCGAGGATCAAGTAACTCAATTAAATACTAACATGAATGATAGATTGAAATATTTGTAAAAAAGGTGGGGGCGATTGCTATATCAATACATAGCCAACACCAAAAAGATAAATTCTCGAAAGATACAAGGACAGATCCGGTAGAACAGTGCCAATCCATTCGTTTGAGGAGTGGGACAAGTTATGAAGGTCCAAAGATGCCAGTTGATCAAGAAATAGAAGCAATCGAGGATCATGACACGACAGAGGAGGTGGCCCCACCAACAGTGGAAAAAGAAAAGTTAAAAATCTGCTCCAACTATTGCAAGAACTGAGGTACCTATCCCTTTCTCGCAAAGGTTTCAGAAAAAGAAATTAGATGATCAGTTTCTCAAATTTTTGGAAATTTTTAAGAAAATTCAAATCAATATACCTTTTGCGGATGCACTAGAACAAATGCCAAACTATGCGTTATTTCTTAAAGATATCATGGCAAAGAAAAGAAAAATCTCGGAATATGAAATAGTGAAACTAACAGAGGAGTGTAGTGCAATTATGCAAAGGAAGTTACCTCAAAAACGCAAGGATCCCGGGAGTTTCACGATTCCATGCGTAATAGGGGGAACAACCTTTAATAAAGCACTATGGGACTTAGGTGCAAGCATTAACTTAATGCCATTATCAATATTTTGAAAACTGGGATTAGGCGAAGTGAAGCCTACGACAATTACCCTACAATCTGCCGATCGCTCGGTAACATATCTGAAAGGGGTGATTGAAGACATTTTAGTGAAGGTAGACAAATTCATCTTTCCATTAAGTTGTCTTTCCTTCACAGCTTGGTGTTGGATCGATTTCCTTCGAGATTTAGGCTTGAGGATTTTTCTTGAATAACTTGAGAGTGTTTGCAGGTTACAGTATGAATAGAGCTTGTTATCTCAGGTGTGCAAGGTAACCTTTTCTCAAAGTAATTCCTCAGCCTTTTATAGTGAACTTTCAAAAATCTGCCTGTTGAAGAGATAGGCTGATTTTCAAAAGTCACTTGTGTTCGTTGGCTTGTCTTGTTGCAGTCCTTGATGTTGACAATTCCTCGTATTTAATGTCTTGCAGCATTGAAGCGTTTCTGACACTTGGTGCAATGCTTCCCATTGGTTTGTTCCTTTTGCACACAACTGGAACTAATACTTTATCTCTGACAACTTTAACAGGTTACTATTCTGAGTAACATCCTTGACTTTCATCAACGAATCTCGTTCAGTTGTCTTGATTTGACTGCAGTCCTTTATTCCCCAGGTGACTTTGAGTTATCTTCCAATCAATGGATGACTCATCTGTCACTTCAACTTGAGACTTGGCTTCTTGAGTTGACTTGACTGACTCTTCATACAGCTGTATCTCAGCTGATACTCCTTCAGTCAAGTTCTTGTTCTTTTCTCTTGGCCATACTCAGTTGTTCCTCAGCGGAGTATTCACTTCAATCTTCAGATGACTTCTTGTATTCCCAGGCATAGCTGACTTGACTCAGCTTGTTCATACCTATCTATTACAATACAAATTACAAGGAAAATGGGGTGCCAACTTTTTAGTCTAAGTTTTACATGGCATTCATCAAAATCTAAACAATAAATTTCCCAACACTATGCAATTTCATGAAAATGTCGAACATTGCGACATGATTGATGTGCTAACCCCATGCATGGAAGCTGAGTTTGAACAGGTTGTGATGAAAGAAGCATTCGAATGGTGCTTAAGTCACTTAGTGGAATCCCAAGGTATGTGTTTGGATATTACTAACAATGAGGTTATCGATTTTGTGCTTGCCTTAGATTCAGCGGAAGAGAAAATTCCAGAAAATGGCATTATGAACACACTACACACCCGTCTGGAGCAACACGGCCTGGCCGTGTGATTTACGCCTCCAGATGCACACGACCGAGTAATGCAACACGGTCAGTCCATGCAATATGCTATATTCGAAGACCTCCAGTCACACAACCATGTGACTAGGGGCGGAACCAGGATTCGACTATGAGGGGGCCAACAATTACAAGAACAAATATTTTTTTATATAATAATAAAATTCAAAATATATCATATAACATCAAATACAATGCCAATACTCACCATTAAACATCCCAAAATACATAATTATAATCCAAGTATATTAAAATTTAGAGCGTCTTTCTTGCATATCACGAAAATCATCTATAAGTGAGTCTATACTAAATTTTTTTGCAATTTGCTTTTCTATATATACTAGCAAACAGTCTGTAAGAAAATCATCTTCCATCTTGTTTCGAAGTGTGGTCTTGATTATATTCATAGCAGAAAAAGATCACTCAGTAGTAGTTGTTGACACTGGAAGGGTGAGAATAAGAGTTATCACTCTAAACACAAGAGGATAGATTTCTGATTTTCTAGTTATGATTAACCACTGGCATAAATCAAAAATAGTTTTCAATGTCCCAAAATCTGGAAGTTGCCGCACATGATCAAAATGCTCAAGTTGCATTCTTAATTTGAGCATCTCATGCTCTGCAAAGTCTTTTGGGTAATTTTTTTTACCAACTTGCAAATGTCATCAATCCTGAATGTTATCAGCATCTCTTTTGGATCTAGTGCCGAGCTAAGTATGATCAACTCCATTGTATTATCACTGAATTTGCTATTCAATTCTTGCAATAGAGAATCTATCACTGCATTGACAATATCAACTCTATAATGATGCCCGGTTGTGATTTCATTTTGCTGATGGTGTGCCCTTTCTCTTCTTGCAAGATATTGATCATCAAAATCTGGAACATGTATATTAACTGCTTCACAAAATGATGTCACATTTGCAACTAATTCATCCCATCCACCATCTCTCAAATTCTGAATGAGCAACTTCGTAGATGACACAAGATGCATTGCATTCAAAATGTCTTGAGATTGAAGTTGCAAAGCTTGACAGAGCATATAAGAAATCTCCAAGATTTTTCTCATAAGATGCAAAATGAAAACAAATTCAAATGAAGTTAGCACCACATAAGCTGCATCGGCATCTCCACGTTGAGCATATGTAGTTCCATCCTCAATAATATTCAACAAGACTTCACATGTTGCACTAAACATATTTATCAAGCTGGATATAGATTTCAAATGAGAACTCCAACGAGTATCACCTGCCCTTTGTAACAAACCAATTTGATTAAGCCCTTTCCCACTTTCTAGTTCATTAATGCTAAGTAAATGAGCAATGTTCGATGCACGATCAGCTTTTAATTGGTCATTACGCTTACATGAGGCACCAACGATATTGATAATAGAATTCAACTTGGTGAAAAATTGATAGACATGGATAACTTCCTTTGATGCAACAACTAGTGTCAATTGTAAGCGATGTGCAAAACAATGAACATAATAAGCATAAGGGCATTCACCTAAAAGTAATGCTTGCAATCCATTCCATTCTCCACGCATGTTACTTGCACCGTCATAACCTTGTCCCCGAATATTCTGAACATCAAGGGAATGATTTGATAAGACAGAAAAAATACCTTGTTTTAATGTTGATGCAATAGTATCTTTAACATGAACAAGCCCAAAAAACATTATTGTACATAGCCATCCTTGTCAACAAATCTCAGTACAATTGACATTTGCTCCTTTTTAGATTCATCTCGAGCATCATCTACAATAATACAAAATTTGGCATCACCAATATCTTCTCGAATGGCATTCTTGACTTTAGTTGCCAAGACATGTAAAATTTGTTTTTGTATTTTTAGTTATGTGTACGATGCATTTTTTGGAGCTTTATCCAAAACTTCACCTACTTTGTCATTATAAGAGGTTATGAAACTCAATAGTTCCAAAATATTTCCACGATTGATTGAAGTTATAGACTCGTCATGATCTCTAAAAGAGCATCCTTGAAATGCAAGCCATCTAGTTGCCTCAACTGAAACTTTCAAGCGAAGTCTATTTTCAGCAACTTCTTGAGATTTGAACTTCGCAATACTTTGTACAATATGTGATTGTTGATTCATGAGATCGGCACATGCTTTCTCAGCATTTCGATGAGGTGAAGTGAGATCTTTTCTAATATGTGCTAGAAATGAACAATTTTTTCCATCTCTTACTATCTTCCAAGATCGAAATCCAGTAGTAGTAAATGCTTCCAGTCCCGAAGGTCCATCTGAGTGTGAAATACATAGCATGGAAGACAAAATGCTGCATCTACACTAGGAGAATATTCCAACCAAGATGGGAAAAGCTTGAACCATGATTCCTGAAAACTACGAGGATGGTTTTCTCCAGATTTTGGATACTTTGAAAGTATACATTGATATGGACCGGCTGTAATATAAGCTCTTCAAACTTCATCACATTTTTCAACTGGATACTCCCATATTGGTCGTCACAATCCTGGATCATGTTCTAATGATTGAATATCAAAGTTTTCGTTTACTTCAACTCTCTAAGATTTTGTAGCACGACTCTCAGAATTCACAGAATCAATATTCGTAGATGGATGTGGTTGAGATGTTGGAATTTCAATGTTCTTTCTTTTGAAGAATGCATCGATTTTTTGTGTCTTCATCTACAGAGGAATATAGGCCAATCAAAAGTTTCACCAAAAAATCAAAATTACTTAAATCTCGATATTTAATCAATAACCTATTAGAAATAAAAAAAAAATTAAAAATTGATTAATACTAATGAGAGCTTAGATTTTTAACCTAAAACTGTTAAACATATCACAAAAATATCACCAAAATAGCAAAATCAAAGGCTAAAAATCAATGAATAAACATTAACTTACCATCGTGTGTACTCTGTAAGATTGTTTCAAATTTTTAATAACAATTGACATCTGCTAGCCGCTAGGTATTTTAATGTGTATAAGATTTGATTACTTTTCTTTATCATTAGAATTTATGAATTGGCCTAACATTGGGCCCAAAGCCCATTAGACTTTTTTAACCAAAAATTAAACTTTCCTTTTGAATAGCTAATTCTGTGAATTGACATAGAAGAGTGGGGGGGGGGGGGCAAAGTCCATAAATAATTTTTTTTTTGACAAAGTAGTTTGTGGGAAATGTTGAAGCCCAATATATTTTTTTTTCAAATTTTGGGATGGGGGCCAGGGCCCTCCTTCATTACTTCATAGTTCCGCCCCTACGTCTAACACAGACCGGACCGTGCGACCAAGTGACGACTTCTCACACGCCCATGTGATCTCACACGGCCAACCCGTGCGATTAGTCTCCGACGTCCCAATTCCACATGGTCGTGTGGTGTTACACAACCCAACCGTACGACATGCCTTTTCAACTGAAAATTCGAAAGACGAGCTCCCGGCTCCTCCAGAACTTAAACCTCTTCCGGATCATCTTCAATATGCATTCTTAGGTGACAATGGAACCTATCCGGTAATAGTTTCTTCTTCCTTTACTAAAAATCAATTGGAAAAACTACTGCATGTCTTAAGGGAACATAAAACTGCGATTGGATGGTCTATTTCTGATTTAAAAGGTATAAGCCCTTCGATTTGCATGCATAAGATAAGAACGGAAGATGATTGTAAACCTTCTGTGCAACATTAATGAAGACTTAATCCAATTATGCAAGAGGTCGTCAAAAAGGAAGTACTTAAATGGTTAGATAATGGAATAATTTTTTCTATATCTGACAGTAATTGGGTAAGTCCAGTACAAGTCGTACCAAAAAGGGAGGAATGATGATAATAAAAAGTGAAAACAATGAAATTTTAGCTACTAGAGTTGTTACAGGGTGGCGTATTTGCATTGATTATCGAAAGTTAAATGCCGTAACTCGCAAAGATCATTTTCCCCTCCCATTTATGGATCAAATGTTAGATCGCCTTGCAGGTTATGAATACTATTGTTTCCTGGATGGGTACTCGGGGTATAATCAGATTGTGGTTGCTCCATAGGACCAAGAAAAGACAGTATTTACATGCCCTTATGGTGTGCTCGATTTTGTAGATTACCATTTGGGTTATGTAATGCACCTGCAATATTTCAAAGATGTATGATGGCGATATTCCATGGAATGATTGAAAACATCATGGAAGTTTTCATGGATGACTTCTCAGTTTTTGGTAGTTCGTTTGATCACTGCTTGCATAATCTAACCCTTGTGTTGCAGAGATGCAAGGAGACGAACTTAGTACTAAACTGGGAAAAATGCCATTTTATGGTAAAAGATGGCATTGTACTCGGTCATCGTGTTTCTTCCGCATGTTTAGAAGTTGACCGAGCAAAGGTGGCGGCAATCAAAAAACTTCCACCTCCAAAGAATGAGAAAGCAGTAAGGAGCTTTTTGGGACATGCAGGTTTTTATAGACGCTTTATTCGAGATTTTTAAAAAATAATCAAACCCCTTTCCCACTCACTTGAAAAAGATGTACCTTTTGCTTTCACCCCAGATTGTCTACAGGCATTTGAAACACTGAAGAAGGCTCTGGTGACTGCACTAATTTTGATCACACCAGATTGGAGTCAACCTTTCGAGATAATGTGCGACGCAAGCGACTATGCAGTAGGGGCCGCACTGGGACAAAAACACGAAAAGTTGTTTCGTGTTATTTACTACGCAAGTTGAATATTGATCCAGCACAACAAAATTACACCACAACTGAAAAAGAATTGCTCTCAGTGGTGTTTGCATTTGACAAAATTCGGGCATACTTGATTGGAACAAAGACAATTGTCCATACGGACCACGCTGCAGTCAAATACCTATTCGCAGAGAAAGATGCCAAACCTAGGCTCATTCGATGAATACTCTTGCTACAAGAGTTTGATATCGAAATTCGGGATCGGAAAGGGTGTGAGAACGTGGTAGCTGATCATCTCACGACTTGAGCAAACAACTGATGAAAATACAAAGGGCACAATAATCAAAGAAACATTTCCGGACGAATTAATCCTGATGGCCGAAATAACCATCCCTTGGTACACTGATATTGTAAATTACTTAGTAAGCAGGGTTTTACCACCAGATATCACATATCATGCTAAAAAGAAATTTCTTCATGATGTGAGATATTTTCTGTGGGACGAACCTCTATTATTTAAAAGATGTGCAGATTCAGTTATTAGGAGATGTGTACCTCAAGAAGAATGGGTAAGCATTTTGGTGCAATGTCATTCATCACCATGTGGGGGTCACTTTGGACCAACACGCACTGCGGCTAAGGTATTACAGTCTGGTTTCTTTTGGCCTTTTATTTTCAAAGATTGCTATAAGTTTGTTTTGCAGTCGATAGGTGTCAACGTATGGGAAATATTTCAAGGCGACACGAGATGCCATTAACTCCAATAATGGAAATAGAATTATTTGACGTCTGGGGTATAGACTTCATGGGTCCATTTCCAGCATCAAATGGATACATATACATCCTTCTTGCAGTGAACGGCATAGTTAATAGATAGGGTAAGCAAGGTCGATCCCACAAAGACTAATAAATTTGTGCACTAAGTATTGAGATTGTAATATTATTATTTTTATTTAGACGATCGAAAGTTGATTGTTGTTTTGTAAAATTAAGACAATATTTTATCATAAAAGAACAAAGTAAAGAGTTCGATTGTAAAGATCAAGTGGATGAATGGATTTCAGGGTTATGGTTTCAGTTAATCTCCCTCTTGTTATCCGATTAATCAAAACCAAAGTTATTATATATCTTCCCTATAAGACAATCACAAAAGTATTTTATCCTCTCTCTCGAGACACAATAAAAATGTTGATTGAATTATCTATGCTAGCATCTCTACTCAACACAAGATAAACAACTCCCAAAAGTATAAAAGATCAGTTATCCTCACAAATACTCACAAACTTCTCAATCATGCAAAATATTCATGTCAAACACTCAAGATCTAGTATTGAAACTCATCTCTCGAATTACGAATCAATATGCAAGTTAAACCATTGGCCTTATGATGAAACAAGAAATAAAATAGAGTACTCGAATATGGTTCGAAATAATAACTTCAATTCCAATTAAACATCAAACAAGAGTATCAATTAACCTAATCCTAAACCCCAGAATCACAAGGTGTTCAGGCGGACATGGGAAACGAAGAATTCATAGACAAATTGCTTAACCATATCAAACTAAGTGAAAATAAAAGATACAATGGAGTAAGAAAACTCAGGGATATCGATGATTTCTCGATCAATCTTCAATCCTCAAGCGTGTGGATGCGACCTTGATCTCCCTCTCGATTCCTCCATAAAAGGGTGCTCTTTTCTCTGCTTTCTAGGGTAAAAGTAATTGTGTCCTCATTTGGGGTCGCTTCGTCTCTATTTATACTACTCCCGGGCCAAACCTAAGTAATTACGACTTGAAACTATCAAATCCCGCATAGACGCACGGGACGTGCACTTACGCACAACCATCCCGTGCGTCAAGCTGTAGCCTCTATTTTTCCCTCGAACAGATGCACGGGCTATGCGCTTATGCACGACCTACCCGTCCGTCAATGTGAACTTTGATTCCTTCATCCCTACACACGCACGGGCCGTGCCTACGCACACAGGCTGCCCGTGTGTGGCCATATTTCGCCCGGGTTGTCTGATCACTTCTCGGTTTAGCTCCAAACTTCGCGTATTCACTCGATTCTTGATGGTGCTTTACTGCAATACTCCGATTTGCCACTAAAGTGCTACAAATATCGTTTAATTCCTACAAAACGAGCAAAGTGTAATATCTTTTCCACTTTATAAGAACACGACCTATTTTACTAAGTTAATGCATGTTTATAAACCTATTATATCCACAAGTGTGCCCAAAATACATGCAAAACTCACACTAATCAAATCCCCAAACTTAAACTGTTGACAGTCCCGGTCAACGCTTTATAAACAAGACAAAACACAAGTGGGAGGAATGAAAAACATTAATAAAAAACAACACATCAAACTCATGCTGCTTATCCATAGGCATCAAGCAATGAATCAACCAAGCTTCAAACATCTAACATAGAACTAATTTCAATAAAACCATGGCAAATGCTTTGAATCACGACTCTCACTGATCAATTGTATGCTCTCCTCTCAAGTGTATAAGGGACGTGTTTACGCTCGAATCAAAAAGGACTTTTTCATTTGGTTGTAATGAAGGCTCTTTGGTTAGGGTAGGGAAATATAGATAAAGTGACTCAAACTCGAGCGTATAGACTGGTAAGCACATCTTTCATTCGAATCAACCATCTTCATTTAAACCCAATATGCTACTCAAATCACCCCTCGTTTTCATCAACTTTTCATATCCCCTTTTTCCTTTTCTTTTATAGAACTCCAAATTTCTCTCAGCTCACATCACAATCCCCAGCCTACAAGTTCATTCATAGAAAACTCATAAAGTCAATTTTTTTCTCTTTTTTTTTCTTTCTTTTTTTTTTTGTTTCGACTCTTTCATGAGTATTCATCATTTCTTTTCCTCTTTTTCTTTTTGTTTTATTCCCATAAACCAACCCTTGCACAATTATCTAAATTCTTTGATTTCATCCCATTCAACCTCATTCAATCCCCTTACTCAATGCTATACGTTCAAGTGTAGGGTAACAGATATATCTAGTTATGGTTTGAAATGTGGCTATCAAAAAATATCATGCAACAGGCTCAAATTGGCTAAGTATGGAATTCAACATCATTTGGTAGGCAAAATGGCTTGAAAGGCTTAACAAAATGGCCTTAAATCATTTTCACAAATCGCATACAACATGTGGCTTTGACAGAGATACTAGAGCAAGTTCTAGAATTCTAATCAACATGAATGATACACTAAATCAACAAACAAGACTGCATATAATGAAAACAGTAAAGCCTTAAAAGCTCACAGGCTTGCAAATTCGCAAATCAAAGCATAAAATTCATGTTATCAATATTTACATGCTCTATATCATCCATTCTCAGCTCGATCAGTTTGCACTCAACACCCAGTCAAAAGAACACAAAATTTTTCAAATAATCCATCAAGTTGCAACGCACACCACAAAAACGGTTTACTCACTCCCTAAAAACCTACTAAAGCAATAAACGTGCTAAAACTGTAAATGTGCTTCTAATGTAATGCAACCTAAATGCTCTACATGCAACTATATGAATGCAAAATGTTTCTCTCCACATGCTTCATATCAAAATGAACTATCTCTCTCCCTAAACTTGAATGAAATTATATCACAAACAAGGAAAGATATAATCTCAATAAAGAAAAGCGTGGATTCGCCCTGACTCACTGCGGGGATGGCAGTGGATAATGGCCTTGAGAGATGTGCCACTAGGTCATCTGTCGCATCATCTCAAGGAGCTCCTCTTGCCGCCTGTCGGCCGCCACATTCCATTGTTGCTGCTCTGTTCTGAAAGCTCTGATTTCATCATGTTGCAGCTGTACTCGCTCCTCGAGGGCTAAGAGTCTCTCATTAAAATAATAACCTCCTCACTCTTCACTCTTGTGAGAACTCTCAGGTACGTCCTATGCCCTCTATTGATATTCCTCCTCGACTCCCCTTTCATTTCCCATATATTCCATTTCTTTTGCCACAAAGTCATCATCATCTCAGAGACCGACGACCCTTTGCCTTTTTCCTCGCAAGCATGGCCTGAATAACTCTGTCATGCGCCTCAAAGTTTAGCAAAAAGTTGGCCCTTTAATTGATGTTATCCACGGTGGTGAGCGCCGTGTTGGGTAGTGGGAATGGATGCCCGACTCTTTGTTGGTAGAGGTACATGCCCTCCTCTTCCGTGATTATCTTCATTTGGCGTAACGCTGCCAGACTGATCCTCCTCTCACCCTCAATCGGATACAAGGCTCTAACATCAATGTTGAAGTGACGGGCGATCGGGGTAATCATACCCCCAATCATGATGGTACCCCGACTCTGCTTTGCCACCTGGTCCATCTGCTCTACAAAATAGGCCGCCGTGTTATAAGGTGTGTTGGTCAACATACACCATAGCAGATACAGCTCCCTAACTATCATGCCCCCATTATTCTCTCTTGCATAGATGGAGGCTGAGGTTACCTGCTAAATATACCAAAAAACTAGATTCCAGACCCACGAGGATTTGGCAGTGCGTGCCTCGTAAACCATTACACCCGTTTCCGGTGTTTCCATTAGTAGTCATCAGAAGTCATATTGGGTATATACCCTCGAGGTTATGAATGGTGCATTAGTTGGTACCTCAAAGATGGCATTTAATTGGGCGATGGACAATCCCCTACGCACATTGTCTAGCTGGAATTCAACTTTAAATGGTTCATTTGCTCCCCCTTGCTTTCACACCACGGAGGTGCTTATGAATTCGAGCGTGTGGCTCCTATAGGTCGGCCATCTCCCTCCATGAATGCCGTCCACCCGACCCTCTCAAACAATCTCCAAACATCATCATGTATCCCAAGAATTCGGGTACATTCATCATCTGCATATCAGGTCGGGGTCTTAGGTCGGGTGACCAATGTATTCCATCTTTCCAAATCGGTATCCTCAGTGAGTTCTATCCCATATGTTGTGGGGCTATCTGGATGAACTTCTTGTGGTGCTCTTCCCATCTGCCGTCTTCTCCTGTCAGCCATTGTCACTTGTTTCGAGTTTGTACCTAGCAAAAGTATATGTGAGATTCTGAATAAACCAAGTACAAACAAGAATATGGTGAATTCATGTCTGACATTTTCAATCCATAAAGAGCATAGTGTCTCATCCCCACAAGTTTTCAATCAAGAAGTAAGTCCCATATTTCAACCTCAATAAAATTGTAGAGAATCAACGTTATGAACACCCTAAATATCAATGCCCATTCACTAATAATCAACAATTCAACCAAACATTCACCAATTCATGATGCCCCCAAGGTGTTTAATAATATGCCTCATAGAAGAATTCAAGTAAATCATGGCAAATCAATCACAACATGCTCCATATATCAATCTTCAACACTTATTCTACAAGAAATTTGGAGAAAGCGTGTAATTCTTACCGAAAATCCCAAGAATGCGCAAGAGGGAAGAATTGTAAGCCCTAAGTGCTTTTCTCCAACCAAACTTCAACCAAATTCAAAATTTGTGCAAGATTCGTGTGTAGTGTGGTGAAGGTGTCGAATTATGTGTGAAAATTGAGTAGAAATTCGAACTTTAAGCAATTGGGAAGAAGGGGGCATGAGGATGATGCTATTAGGGCTCAAGAGTTTGTAAAAGAGTGGGAAGAAATACCTGATTCCGTGACCTAATACTGCCTCAGCGGACAGACGCACGGGCCGTGAATCCACGCACAACCCGCCCGTGCGTCACTGCGAAACCAGATTAAAACTTACGCATTTGTGCACGGGTCGTGCGTATGAGCACGGGCTGCCCGTACGTCAATGCGAAGTCAGACAAATACCTATGCATTTCCGCACGGGTTGTGTGTGTGCGCACGAGCCGCCCATTCGTCATTGCGAAGGTCTTTTTTTTATAATTAAAAACAAGTAAATCCTATCTAAGTAAAGGAAAAACGAAAAAGAACACAACAAACAATTGGGTTGCCTCCCAACAAGTGCTAAATTTAACGTCTATAGCTTGACACATGTAATTTTCGATTACAGATCCCGCAAGGTGATGTACGCCACCTTCTCATTTTGATCTATATGGAAATAATGCTTAATCCTTTCGCCATTCACCACAAATTCTCACCATCCCGAGTTAACAATTCCACTGCTCCTGGAGGTGATAACACTTTATTTATTACAAACGGCCCCGACCACTGAGATTTGAGGTTTCTGGGAAAAAGTTTGAGACGTGAGTTGTACAAGAGGACTTGTTCACCTGGTAAAAACTCTCGTTTCTTAGTCATCCTGTCCTGCCATCTCTTTGTGCGCTCCTTGTATATTCAGGAATTCTCGTAGGCTTCATCTCTGAACTCTTTCATCTCATTCAAATGTAGTAGCCTTTCTTCACCCGCTGTTTTGAAGTCAAAATTTAATTTCTTTACTGCCCAGAATGCTTTATGCTCTAACTCCACGGGTAAGTGACATGATTTCCCAAATACCAGCTGATATGGAGATGTGCCCAAAGGTATCTTTAACGCTGTCCGGTATGCCCATAAAGCATCATCTAACTTCATAGCCCAATCCTTGCGATTTATGCTCACCGTTTTTTCTAAGATTTGTTTGATCTCACAATTGGCTACTTCAGCTTGCCCATTTGCTTGCGGATGGTATGCCAAGGCCACTTTATGCCTAACCCCACACTTTGCAAGTAGATTGCTCATCAATTTATTCACAAAATGTGACCCCCATCACTAATCAAAGCTCTTGGGGGGTTCTAAATCGAGTGAATATATTTTTCTTTAGGAACCGCATTACTACCTGAGCATCATTCGTCTGTGAAGGAATCACTTCGACCCATCGAGATACATACTCCACTGCAAGTAGAATATATTGATAGCCCGAAGATGATGGAAAGGGACCCATGAAGTCAATCCCCCACACATCAAATAGTTCGACTTCTATCACATTGGTCATAGGCATATCATGTCGTCTAGAGATGTTCCCCATCCGCTAGCACCTATCACACTGCTGCACATACAAATAACAATCATTATATAAAATAGGCCAGTATAACCCACTATGTAATACCTTTTCCGCAGTGCGTGTCGGACCAAAGTGTCCCCCATAAGGTGAAGAATGATACTGTTGTAGAACTCCCTCCCACTCTTCTTGAGGCACACAACGTTTGATGATCATGCCTGCGCACCTCTTAAAGAGTAAAGGGTCATCCCACATATAGAACTTGACATCATGGGGGAACTTCTTTTCCTGACAAGAGGATAAATCTGGAGGAAAGACTCCCTCTACCAAATAATTAGCAAAATCCGTGTACCATGGGAATTTCGCATGTGCTAATAAAAGCTGTTCATGGGGAAACTCTTCGTTGATCGATTTTGTATCCTCTTTCTCATCTTTTTTGTATTCAAGCCTAGACAAGTGGTCTGCCACCACATTTTTGCATCCCTTTCTGTCTCTAATTTCTACATCGAATTCTTGCAAAAAGAGAATCCACCGAATCAGTCTCGGTTTTACATCTTTTTTGTCAAAGAGATATTTGATCGATGCATGGTCTGTGTGGACTATCGTCTTTGTTCCAATCAAGTAAGATCGAAATTTGTCGAATGCAAAAATAATTGCCAAAGATCTCTTTTCGGTGGTAGTGTAATTTCTTTGAGCCTTTGTCAATGTCTTACTCGCGTAGTAGATGGCTCTGAATAACTTATCCCTTTTCTGACCAAGAACCGCCCCTACTATGAAATCACTGACGTCACACATAAGTTCAAAGGGCTGACTCCAATTCGGAACTACGAGAATTGGTGCAGTGACCAATGCTTTCTTAAGAATCTTGAATGCATGAAAACAATCATCGGAAAAATTGAATACATTATCTTTTTCTAATAATTGACTCAAAGGTTTAGTGATTTTAGAAAAGTCACGAATGAACCTTCTGTAGAATCCGTCGTGCCCCAAGAAACTTATGATCGCTTTTTCAATTGTTGGAGGTGGGAGTTTCTCAATTGCCACAATCTTTGCTCTATCTGTTAGGAAATTTATTTGTTAGATTTTGATGATACCATGTAAAATTAAACTAGGAACTTGGCACCCCATTTTCCTTGTAATTATGCATTGTAATAGATAGGACTGGAAGAGTTGAGTTAAGTCAGCTATGTCAAAGATTACAAGAAGTCAATCGGACTAGAATGAAAACTCTGTTGTGTGTGTCGGTGAGTATGTCTAGAAGGAAGTCAAGGACTCGATCAAGGAGAGTCAGGCGAGGAACAATCGTGAGAAGTGTCGGTTAAGTCAACTCAAGAAGCCAAGTCTATCGGTTGAAGTGATAGTTGAGTCAATCCCATGATTGGAGCGGACTCAAGTCACCACAGGGTAAAGGCGGCGTGATCAAGTCAAGACAACTGACTTAGATCCGTTGGAATAAAGTCAAGAATATTACTCAATATAGTAATATGTCAAGCTGCTAGGTCTTAAAGTGTTTGACCCAAAATTGTGCAAAAGGAATGAGCCAATGGGAAACACTGCACCTTGTGTTTGAAAACTGCAATGCGGGAATGCCATTTAATACGAGGAAAGGTCAACATCACCAAGGCTGCAGACCAAGACAAGACAAGCCAACGAACACAAATTGACATTTGAAACTAGCCTATCTCTTCAACGGGCAAAATTTCAAATGTGCACTATTAAAGGCTGAGGAAGCTATTGAGAAAGTTTATGTAGCTCCCAAGGGGTGTGAGTGTAAAGTTTAGAAGGGGGGGGGTTGAATAAACCTTACCAAATTTTCACTTTAGTCCTTTTTAAATATCGAGTTGATACTACGGTTGTGTCCTTGGTGGACAGACCAATTTAGTTAATCAAGAGACTTAGTCACTCAACGGACTCACTGACCGAGTTGATAGAATAACTCATTTGTTAAGATCGAATTAACTCAATTGTGGTTTGTTTTATTGGAAGACTTAACACCCTTAATTATGGTTAAGCAGAGATTTAAAGCTTGATTTAGTACTTAGAAATTATCTAATGGATAGCATATGTCAGCAGAATTAAACAAATATGATGCAGAATTTAAAGTCTTTGAAATGTAAATGACACGATAAGTTTTTATAGAGGTTCGAAGATGGGGTAATTCTTCTACTCCTCTCTTCTCCAACTCTGGAGGAATCCACTAGGTATTGATCAAGTATACAAAGTGGTAATGAGTCCGGATACAAGTCTTGATCACACCACGGTGACTTGATCCTTTGGGACTCGATCGGGAGACGCCTTGATCACTCGGTTGGCTTCTCGCACGACTCATCTTCTTCACAGGCATTGCCTTTCTACTACATCCCACTTGCTCAAGCTCTTTGGATTTGATCACGAAGCCCTCCAAAAACTCGAGACCGGTTCGACCTTGAACCTTCCTACAATCCTTCGTGGAATGTAGACCCCTTGATTCTTGATAATTTCCTCTTCAATCGATTGAAGTTATCTTTCCTTCACGGGTGAGTGTTGGATTGATGTTCTTCGTAGTGTAGGCTTGAGGATTAATCTTGAATAATTGAGAATATCTTAGGTTCTGATTCAAATATTTGCTTGAATGTTCGTGGTTCGGGTAACCTTGTGTCTTTTTCTCGAGTTATTCCTCGGCCTTTTATAGTGATCTTTCAAAAATCTGTCCGTTGAAGAGATAGGCTTATTTTTGAAAGTCACTTGTGGTCGTTGGCTTGTCTTCTTGCAAGTCCTTGGAATTGCCATTTCCTCGTATGAATTGTTCTTGACTTTCGAGTTCGACACGGTGTAGTGCTTCCCATTGGTTCATTCTTTTTGCACGCTTCGGGGTGAGCACTTCGAGAAAGGTAGCATGGAGATATTACTTGTTTAAGTAATTCTCTTGATTTCTCGGCAATGAGATCTTTTCGATTATCTCGACTTGACCGCATTTCCTTGCTTTCCCCAGGTGACTTAGAGTCACTTTCAATCATTGAATGACTCTTCCGTCACTTCAACTTGAGACTTGGCTATCTTGAGTTGACTTGATCGATACTTTACTCATTGCATCATTTGCACCTTGATCGAGTTTCCGTCTTCTCTCGCTTTGCCATACTCAAATTTGTCTTGCAATGAGTCTTCCTTCTAGTCTCCAGTTGTCTTCTTCCATGTTTAAGCATAGTGACTTAACTCACTTGACCAGCCCTATTTGTTACAATGCGTTTACAACAAAAATTGGGGTGCCAACTTCCTATTCTAAGTTTTACATGGCATTCATCAAAATCTAAACAATAAATTTCCCAACAATTTCCCCCTTTTTGATGATGCCAAAACTTAAAACATTCAAAATGTAAATAGCAAAGATACATACTGAGATAGTGCATTCACATAGAATGTATGCGTAGAATCAATCCTTTTATTGATCATAACATTCTTGTTCTTTTACACAATGTTTACAAGGTGTATCGAGCAAACATTTGTCTACACAAAAACATAGAGAATTTCTGACTTTATTGCGGAAGACTTACATAGTATGTATTTACATAGTAAAATACATGAAGGGTGGGACGAGAACACTTCATCTCCTTGCCTCCTTCTTTCATCTTCTTGATTCTGTCATCTTGGTCTTCTTCTCTTTTTCTCATCTTGACCTTTCTTCTTCTTCTTCTTTTCATAAGCCTTCCGGCGACTTCATCTCTTCTTAATCTCTCTTGTCTTTCCTCCCATAGCCATTGAGTTTGTCTCTTATTTTCTTCTTCTATTCTTTTCGCATACTCAAGATTGCTTTTAGCCACTTGCAGATTGGCTACTTGGTCAAGACCAACCAAGAGATCCCTCCTTTCTTGCCTGGATCTATGTACTCAATGTTTTTGGCGGAGGCCTGGTCCAAACCTCTTCCTCCACCATCGCTTCTTCCTCTTCCTCTGCGGGCGTGTATTGTCTTTGGGGTCTTCTTCTTTCCAATTTGAGTGACCGGCGGAGTGACCAAAGCAGAGTGACTTAGGTAGTCTCTGCTCGTCGCCTTCTTCACATAACGTGAGACCCTTTTCCCAAGACAAGTCCCAAGCTTGAGCCATAGACATGTTTGCGAAGTATCCTTGGATGCGAGCGTTTTAAATTCATCAAGCGATCGTGGCTCGGTCCCGACATCCGAGATGGCATAAATGTCTCTCGCTCACTTTGGAATGCCTCCATGTTGTTTCAAGATGTTCATAACTCGGGCATCCATTCTTCCTTCCACTTCTACCATCCCCGCTTCAATTGTCTTTCTCTTTTCACCCATAGATATAGCAGTGTTGGAGTGGCGAGTCACTGGGAGTTTTTTTGATAATATCAATTTGTGACAAGACCTTGTTGGGGGTTTGTGCAATCATTAAGGTCACATCTCTCGATTCTTCCCCCTCAAAGACTTTCCTTTCTTTTTTTTACTTGTAACTTCCTCAATTTGTCTTTCCCTTCTTTTGCTCCCTCCTTTTCAAAGGATCTCTTTAGCGCTTTAAAGTATTCCTCTTCCCCTTTTTGGCATCATCAAAGGAGAGAGGAACCCCTGGAAACATATCTTGGCAAGCGAGAATTCGAGCCTGGCGATAGCCGAGTTCTCGCCTCGAGTCCGTCTGCGGAGTATGCGACACGAAATTCAGAGCGAGTTGGACTCTGCTTTGAAATTAGCTTCATCTCGGCCATGAGAAGGCTGAATTTTCTATCCATGTTTTCTTCCATACGCTGGAGATCACTCTTATTTTGCTCACGCAGCAGACTTTATCTCGAGTGTGAGCTTCATGCATGTGCTCAATGTGTTCTCTCAATTTCGTTTTTGCATCAAAGCATTCTCGGCTCTCCATACCATGCACTTGTTGAACAATGTTCGAAATATCTAGCTTGTTCCACACGCATTGTTTTCTTCATTTGTTGCCACCATTCCCCGATTCTCGACTGTTATGCCTCTCAAGTCGCAGTAAGTTGGCATCTCTGTTATCCAGTCTCATGTCCATAGAGGCCTGGTGCCTCTCCATCCGTTCAATTTCAGCAAATAATGCTTTGAACACCTCCCGAACTTAGTTTGTTTCTTCCGTTTGCGGTGACGCCACGCAGCGTCAAAGTCATAGTCATTTGGAATGATGGTGTCGGATGGAAAGGACAGGATGCAGTCTGTGGGAAGCACGCGAGATCGTTCTCGACTCGTCGGGAGGTCGGGTACCTCTAGAGAGAAAGGAAATGATTCTACAAAGGAATCATCACGGCCAATCGGGATTTGTTCAATGATGAGAGGTGCGCGTGAAGTTCCTTTTGAGTCGAACTTGCCGCAACTTGGGGAGCCGCGCAGATGGACTCTGTTTGCTGGGGTCTTTTGTGAAGTGGACCCAGCTTGCCGAGCCTCATTGTCTCAACAGCTTCGTCGGTCTCATTTGGTTTCTTCAATTGAGTGGACTGGTCCTCGGCCTTATCGAAGCGTCATCGGATGATGATGAGATTTCCATTGGTGGCTCACCATCAAAATTGAAAGTTTGACGAGTAGTCTTGAGATCGACTTGCTCATTCTTGGAACATCCTCAATCGAGTCTTTTGGATCATCACGGGGATGATTGACTTCTTCGTCGCTTTCCGATCCTAGAAAGGTTACATCAGGATTATCCTGGGAATCATGAAGCGCGCTTATCTCCTTTTCGAGATGGATCAATGATAGCGGGAGGGATGTTCTCTTCTTGACTTCTTTACCCAGGGAAGTCTCAACCTCCCGTTGGCCTTCATTACCTCCTGCAGTCTCGGTCGCAGCGAGGCTGGACCTCCCTTCCGACAGTGTCACTGTCTTAGGGTCTTCGTGGTGGCATCCATTGGAGTCTCAACCCCATGGATTGCACTTTCATCGCCCTGCAGTGTTAACTCCCCGGCTACATTCCGTCTTGTGCCTCGACCGCATCGGCAGCGTCATTAGCCTTCGAGCGTGTTGGCACCTCGGTGAGGCAGTCTTTTTAATCGCGAGCTTCGTTGATGGCAACTTATCGTGTATTTTGTGTTTGTAACTTCTCCACTTCGCCTCCTAAATTCGTTGTGGAGTCATCTCGCAAAGATCCTCCGACCTTGCTGCAGTGGAGGAGTTTCCGTCGGGGCGCACCTGGTGAGTGACTTGGAATGGGGTCACTCGTCTCCAAACTCCCCGGCTGTTTTACCGAGTTTTCAGCCGTTGGGACATGTGGTAAGACACCTTCATTAGGGGTTGGCTCGTGGGGTCCCCACTTGATTTCACCGTCGTTCCCTTAATTCCTTCTTCCGAGTGAGTGGGGAAGTGGTGGCAGCAACAACGGTGGCGATTTGCTGCACTACTCCCATTGGATCGATTTCATTTGTATTTTGGAGGACTCTCCTGGTCCCTCCATCATACTTTTCTCATGAAGAATTCTCGATTCATGCATTGCTTGCTGCATTTGCAACTCTTACGTGGGCGGAGGCAGGTCTAGATCCTCATCATCACATGCGATAAGACATCAAGGAGATGATGTGTGTGTTACGTGGTGCGGTGATAGGCGATCATGGCCTTCTCACGTGCCTCGGCCTTCCTCCGCCTGTCTCTCCTTCTCCTTATCCTTCAAGATCTGTAAGATATCTTTGCAGTTTTCTTCATCCAAAGTCTTGAGATCGCAGAGGTCAGTCGAGAGAAGTTCAGCAGTTCCTCTTCCTCTTCTATAAATTCAGGCCGTTGGAACTGTTCCCTTGATCGACTCAATTTCCACTTTCTCCACTCTCATGCAGACGATTTTGGATGTCCGGGTAAGGTGGGGATAGGATCATCACATCACTATCATCTCTATCGGCCTTCTTCTTTTGTGTCTCGGTGTGCGAACTACAATGTGTCTTCAATTTGCCTCGTTGATCGCCTTCAAAGAGACTTAGCTATTTCATCTATAATATCCGGAGACTCTACTTCTCCAATGAGTCTCCGAGATCTGCTCGGTGAGTGGTCGACTCATTTGGTTTCTCAAGCTCGGAGTGCTTGATGATTCTTCGTCGTCTCTTAGTTCATACCGGAGGGACCCGGTTCGAGAGAGAGTTTCTTCGAGTCTTGGGCGGCGGGGCCGGTGCTTTGGTGTTTTCTTCGAGGAGCGGCCGTCTTGGCTTATCGATCTCCTCTTTTTGATGATCGGAGAAGGTAGTTGAGAGTCCTTCTCGATCTGCCATCTTGGGCGGGGGAGACACGGCTGCGGGGCGGGTGACTCGGCTGCGGCAGGGGCAGGAGCGATTTGTTTTTCTTTCTTTGCATGAGCAGCGATCTTCTTCTTAGCATTGCGAGGGCAATGATTCTCTTAGCGGCTGCGGGGGCAACTTTCTTCTTTGGTGGAGAAAATTTTGTATCTTCGTGGTCGGTGATTCCCCCTCACTCGTGTCACTCTCTTAGCGTAGGCTCTCTTCGTGCGCGCGGAGAGGTTTGATCTAAACATCCTCTTGTTTACATGGAACGCCTTTCCATGTCTAAGAGGACTCCTTTCACCTCCATCAACCGGCTAATCACCAGGCCATATCCTAGGGATCCTCCAAATGCACCATCTTCCTTGAAGGATTTGTTCCCTACATTCTGCAGTCTTGTAGACAAACTCAGCCCATTTATTTTCCTTTCTTCAATGATCGCGGCCATTACGATCAACTTTGCTTTTGACAATTGGTCAAAGCCGCCAAATTTGATGTCTATGCATTTGGCAACTATGTCCAACAGTTTGTGGTAGTCCTCCTTCAGCAGACCTCTTGTTTGTTGTGTAAACTATTTTATCAAAGATAGTCGGGCTTGGCTACTTCCTTCCAAGCGGCGGCCAGGTTTACATCGGCCGTTGATTTTCGATGCTCCTTCCCGTCGGTAGTGAGCGAGTGTTCACCAAATCCTTGGCGAGAGATGGTGAACTTCTTTCCATGAACAGAGGATCTTATCCCTTCATCGTGAATCTCGGCGTTCACGAGAAGCATGCGACCTCTTCCACATAGGTCATCAAGAACACCATCATCGAAATGGTTTCACCGGACGTTTCGAGCTTTTGGTGATTTTCTTTATGAGGGCGTCATCGGACCCCTGTTTGACCATGCCTCGAAATCCACGGTCGACCCTGTGTGGATTTGTTTTCCTAGCTTGACAAAACCATAGGTTGATGCCATTTTTCGGATTTCACCGAAAAGAAACTTAGAAATTTGATTTGAATATCGAGAGGGTTTTGAGAGAGTTTTGCCTTTTTGCTTCGAGATAGAAATGAACCGTTTTGGTGATATGTGAGAGAAAACAGACGAAAATGGGTTAAGTATGGTTTACGAAAGGACGTGCGGGTGGTTTTTGAAATGTGATTGAAATCAACGGCTTAGCTTTTGCACGCCCATTAGCATTTAATGTCTCGAATTTAATGCAAACATTTATATCCAATCATAAGCTTGGTATGCAGCTTTTTGTCTGTACACATCATCATTATCCGACGTCATTCTTAAAAACATTCCCGCTTAGTAAAAATGACTGCGTTTTTGTCACTTTGCTCATAAATGACTAAACTTATCCCTTAGCCGATTTAACTCTTCTAGTCACAGTTCTCTCGGTGACTCAAATTTGTCAAACTAATTCGGTATAGTTGTCTTTCCGACATGGCTAATTCATTTAGTGATTTTGAGAATTTAGTCCTTTTTCTCTTTTTGTGTTCCATTTCTTTTCTTTGAGTCTTCCGAGTGTCACCATTTCGATTAACCCTAACTCATGCTTGAGTTCTTCAAATCTTGACTAACATAATGGTTTTGTGAATATGTCGCCTAATTTTATCGGTTGAGATATATTCCAATATGATGTCCTTCTTTTCAACATGATCTCTTATGAAGTGATATCGACATCGATATGCTTTGTTCTTGAGTGCAACACAGATTCTCGAGTGATTGCAATTGCACTTGTGTTATCACACATGATTGGAATTTCCTTTTCTTCAACTTCATAGTCTCTCATTCTTTGCCTCATCCATAGGATTTGGGCACAAAGAATTTTGCCCCATGACTATGTATTCTCCGTCAATTTGTAGAAGTGGCTATTGAATTTTGCTTCTTGCTAAACCAGAAATCACTGTTTCCAAGCATTTGACATGTGCCTCGAGGTGCTTTTCTGTCAACTCGCATCCAAAGATAGTGTAGTCCGAATAGCCAATTAGCTTGAATCCACCTTCCTTTGGATACCATAAGCCAACTTCTTGGCTTCCTTTCAAGTATCTCAAGATTCTCTTTCTTTGTCATATGACTCTCTTTTGGAGCAGATTGAAATCTTGCACATACACCTACGGCAAAGGTGATGTCGGCTCGCTTCTTTGTGAGATAGAGCAATGATCCAATAAGTGCTCTATATCTTGTTTGATCTACTGAGCTTGCCATCCGCATCCATGTCCATTTTTCGATGTATTCATTGGTATTTTTCTGAAGACTTCTCCTCCATACCAAATTTCTTCATTAAATCTCTGGTGTATTTTGTTTGACTTATGAAGGTTCCATCCTTGATTGTTTCACTTGGAGTCCAAGGAAGAATGTCGGCTCTCCCATCATGCTCATTTCAAATTTACTTTGCATGAGGTTTGAAAATTTTTCACATAGCTCTTTGTTTGTGGATCCAAAAATGATGTCATCCACATATATTTGAACAAGCAAAAGATACTCTTCTTGTCTTGAATTCTAAAAAGTGTTCTATCTACTTTTCCTTTTGTGAATCCATTCTCGATTAGGAATTGTGACAAAGTATCATACCATGCTCGGGTGCCTGTTTCAATCCATACTGAGCTTTCTTGAGTTTGTATACCTTATCTCCAAGAGTCTTTCGCTCAAATCCCGGAGGTTGTTCAACATACACTTCTTCTTCCAACAAACCATTTAGGAATGCACTTTTTACATCCATCGGATATACTATGAAATTCTTGTGAGTCGCATAGGCAAGAAACATCCTTATAGCTTCCAATCTTGCTCTTTTGGAGCAAATGTTTCATCAAAATCTATTCCTTCTTCTTGGCAATATCCTTTGGCTACTAGTCTTGCTTTGTTTCTTACCACAGAACCCTCCTCGTTCATCTTATTTCGAACACCCATTTAGTACCAATAACATTTTGATGGGTGGGTCCTTGAACTATTTCCACACTTTATTTCTTTCAAACCGATTCACTCTTCTTGCATAGCTTGAATCCAATGTGTGTCATCCAATGCTTGTAACACATTTTTAGGCTCTATTTGTGAGATAAAGCATGTGAACATAGCTTCTTGTTGAGTTCGGATCTTGTTTTGACACCTTCTCTTATATCTCCAATGACAAGTTCGGTGGATGGTCTTTCAGCCATCTTACATCAAGTTGAAGTAAGTTAGTGGATTGATCGTCTACTTGTTGTGTTGCTTTGATCAGCTCTCTCGTAATCACTTAGCCGCAAATTTTCCAAAGATTTTATGAGACTCGGCTATCTCATCTTCATCCGAGTTTATAATTCCGGCTTGACTTCCAAAGATAGGGACTCTTCTCGTATGGTTGGATGATTCAAATTTTTATCGGTGACTCTTCAATGTCTTCTCCATTTACATTTGGCTCATCGAATACCACATGAATGGATTCCTCCGCAACCATAGTCCTTTTGTTGAGTACTATGTAGGCTTTGCTTTCAAATTTGAGTATCCCAAGAAGATACCTTCATCGGCTTTAGCATCGAAAGCCTTTAGATTGTCTTTGCCATTGTTATGGATGAAGCATTTACATCCAAATATTTTAAAATATGCAACATTTGGTTTTCTCCTGTCCAAATCTCATAGGGAGTCTTTGTCACCGTCTGTTTATCATACATCTGTTTTGAGTGTAGCAAATTTGTGTTGATTGCTTGACCCCAAAATCTTTTTGGTAACCCTGCTTTCGGCTAACATGGTCCTTGCCGCTTCTTTGAGAGTTATATTCCTTCTTTTCGCAACTCCATTCTCACTTGTGGAGTCCTTGCCGCAGATAATAATTCATGACCAATGCCATTTTCAATACAATATTGAGTTATTATACCATTGACAAACTCGGTTCCTGCCGTCGATCTTATTTTGATAATGGTTTGGCTCTTTTCATTTTGAATTTTCTTCATCAAATTTGTGGTAGTTTCAGAGAGTTTCTTTCTTCTTACACATGAATATAGTCGTATATCTTGAGTAGTCATCTACTACCACCAAGGTGTATTTCTTTCCACTTATGCTATTTGGTTCCATGGGCCAAATAGATCCATATGTAGCAGATGTAATATTCTTGTTGAAGATGGGCGGGTCTTTTCTTTGAATGATGATTTGATCTGTTTTCCCTTCGACATGCGTCACATATACTCTCCTTCTTGTATCTCGAGTCCGGAAGTCCTTCCACAAGATTATCGCAAGCTTGTTAATCGTTTTGAAATTTAGGTGACTCGGCTTTTTGTGCCACAACCAACTTGATTGTTTGTGCTCTTTGCTAATAGACAGTCTTTGGGTGTAGCGGTTGACCAATCTACTACATACATGTTCTTTTGTCTCCGCATCCTTGCAACACAACTTCATTCGATTCAAAGATCCTTGATTTGGCATATACCCATGTTAAATCCAACATTATAGCCCTTGTCACGAGTTGATCGATGCTTAGCAAGTTGAAGTTGAGTCCTTCAACATATGCAACATCCGTGATTTCTAATCCATTCCTCTTGATGGATCCAATGCCTCTTATTTCACTGGAGCTTCATTTCCTCCAAATATGACTTTTGCTCCTTTAACTTCCTTGAATTTTGACAGATTTTTCTTGTTTCTGTCATATGTCCGGGAATGACCACTATCCATGTACCAGGTTCCTTGGTACTCAATCACATTACTTGAACCGCAATCAAGGAAATTAAGTTTTAGGTACCCATACTTGTCTGCGGGTCCGAGGGGTTAGAATTGTAAGATGATCCAACCAACTTATAGCCAAATGATTTGACTCTAAGGGGTTGCCATCTATCGATGCCATAATCATAATTAATCTTGGCAAATTGCTTGGGATTCTAGGTTCATACAATTGTCTCTTTTGTCTCAGTATAATGTGTATGTGTTTTAGCAATCGCCTTCTTTGGGGTAATTGTGGTGTCTCCGAGTGTAGTGCCTAGGTGCATATGTGTCTTTGATGAAAGCTCTTATACTTTTGGAATGGCCTTTCTTGAGTTCTAGGCCTTTGCCATTTGGGCTTATATTCCATAAGTCTATCCGATAGTTCACATCATTTCAATCAGCTTGGCTTGGATATTTTCTACCATTCCCATCATATGTATTTCTTTTATAGATTTTAAGGGTTTTTGGTAGCTTTGTTTCTTCTTTGTAGTATTTTTGTTTGGAGTTTTTGAGAACTCGATCAATCTCTTCTCGGTGTCCCCGCACTCAACTGGATGTTTTCCTTTTCCTTTATAACCAAGGCCGGTTTGCTTGTAATTGTGCTTTGGAGTGAATGTGTGCACCATTTGGAGTTTTGGATTTTTAGACTCTTCATTGCTTGAAGATCCTTTTTCCAATATTACTTTTGAGTTTGACATAGCACAGAGGAATTAAATCCTAAGCCTGTCTTGTCTCCACATTCTCTTTGACTCATAATAAGATCATCCAATGATTTAGATGCCTTAGTGAATGAGGCAATCACATTTTTGAGGTCATTCTCCCTCTTTTCTATGGTAGCTATTTCTCGCTATTAGCTTGGCATTTTCAAACCTTTAAACTTTTATTCTCATCGCCTATTTGACTTAGAGTACTCGGCTCCTTAGTCATTTGTGAGTTTTGGCTCTTGAGTAGGCTGTTTTCCTCATTTAGTAGTGTGTATGAGGATTTAATGTGTTCAAAATCTTTCATCATTTTGCCTAATGAATCATAAAGATCGGTGGGTGATGAAGTGTGTGTATCACCACTATCATCATGGAATATGAGTTTGATGAGTTAGAGTGTACCTCATCTTCTTGGTCGAGGTTGATCTTGTTCCTTGGCCATCAAATGATCGGGGCTTCTTCTTGAGTCACTTGAGTAGTCACTTTCTTTGCTCGAATCATTGTCTCTCTTGACTTGGTTGTCTCAAAGTGATCTCTGCCCAACATCGCCTTTTTCTTTTCTTGTCTTCTTTCTCTCAAGACCTTTCTTTTTCTTCTTCATTCCTCGTATTTTGTTGACTACAGGATATGGACAATCAATGGCATAGTGACCTGGTTGCCTACAGTTCAAAGATAGATATTCAACCTTTTGATCACTCTTTCCATTCTTGGATTGTCACCCTTAGATATTCAGACTTTTTGATGATCTGTCCTCTTGGTTGGCATATCTTCCATTGACTTGGAGGGAGCCGAGTGTCTTCTGGAAGATTCGCCCTTGCCTCTCTTGTAGTTCTTATTGAAGAACTTGTTGAACCTTTTAACCATCGGGCAATATCTTCGGATCAATGACTTCTTTGACCTCACTCTCTTTCCATCCTTAACAATTAGAGCAAAATTTGTTTTGGGTACATTGTCTCGCCGATCTTTTCTTCTCACTCAAATTCGTAGGCTTTGAGATCCGAGAATAGTTCATGGTTGGAGGTCTTTGATAGGTCCATGGAATGTCTCGGTGCCATGACCTTCATTTCCCATTGTTTGGAGATCTGTTTAGGATCTTCATACACATTTCCTTCTCGTGTATATTCCTTTCCAAGTGCGAGATAGCTCGTTGGTGATTTTACGTGAACCGAGCATCCAGTTGATCCGATTTTCTCCTGCGATCATTTTGAAATTCTCAAATTTTTGTACAAACCACATCGATAATTTATTTTCCTTGATTTGCTCGAGCCTTCACAAATCAATGTTAGTTTGTCTGCATTTCTTTAGCCGTTTTGCATGATTTGACTTTATTGAACATGGCTTTGTCCAAGGTTTTGTAAAGGATGTCCTTGGCTACATTGTCCAGGTTGTATCTTTTCTGTCATCATTTGTCCATTCAGTTCTTGTTTTTCAACCATAGCTGGTCTAGGGCAACATCATCTTCACCTTCACCGCACTCTTCTTACTTTGTGTTCACTTTTAAGATTTGCAAAGTGGCCCATCCTCTATCACTATCCACATCTCATCATGTAATCTTTGATAGATGAGCCTCGCATACGAATTTTCCAATCATCAAATTCTTCAATTGTGAACATAGGGATGCGTGTAAAATTTGCTTCCATGATAATAATTTTTAATGATAAAAGGAGTTTTGAAAGCTTAAGTACTAAAACAGACTTTGAAAAGTTTGGAGATCTAGTTCAGAACCGTGCGGAAGGCTCAATGAACCAACCGCTCCGATACCACTTGTAGGTCCCAAGGGTGTGAGTGTAAGGTTTAGAAGGGGGGTTGAATAAACCTTACCAAATTTTCACTTTAGTCCTTTTTAAATATCGAGTTGGTACTACACAATTTGTGTCCTTGGTGGATGACCAATTTAGTTAATCAAGAGAGTTAGTCACTTTCCGGACTGATTTCGAGCCGTTGATAGAATAACTCAATTTGTTAAGATCGAATTAGCTCAACTGTGGTTTGTTTTATTGGAAGACTTAACACCCTTAATTATGGATAAGCGAGATTTAAAGCTTGATTTAGTACTTAGAAATTATCTAATGGATAGCAAATATGTATTGAGAATTAAACAAATATGATGCAGAATTTAAAGTCTTTGAAATGTAAATGACACGATAAGTTTTTATAGAGGTTCGAAGATGGGGTAATTCTTCTACTCCTCTCTTCTCCAACTCCCCGGAGGAATCCACTAGGTATTGATCAAGATACAAAGTGGTAACAGTCCAGATACAAGTCTTGATCACACTGGTGACTTGATCCTTTGGGACTCGATCCTGAGACGCCTTGATCACTCACCGCTTTGCCTTCTCTATAAACGACTCGGCTTCTTCGCAGTGGTTTGCCTTGCTACTACAAACCCACTTGCTCAAGCTCTTTGAATTTGATCACGAAGCCCTCCAAAAAATCGAGACTGGTTCGACCTTGAACCTTCCTACAATCCTTCGTGGAATGTAGACCCCTTGATTCTTGATAATTTCCTCTTCGACCGATTGAAGTTATCTTTCCTTCACGGGTGAGTGTTGGATTGATGTTCTTCGTAGTGTAGGCTTGAGGATTAATCTTGAATAATTGAGAATATCTTAGGTTACAGTTCAAATATTTGCTTGAATGTTCGTGGTTCAGGTAACCTTCGTGTCTTTTTCTCAGAGTTATTCCTCAGCCTTTTATAGTGATCTTTCAAAAATCTGTCCGTTGAAGAGATAGGCTTATTTTTGAAAGTCACTTGTGGTCGTTGGCTTGTCTTGTTGCAGTCCTTGGAATTGCCATTTCCTCGTATGAATTGTTCTTGATTTTGAGTTCGACACGGTGTAGTGCTTCCCATTGGTTCATTCCTTTTGCACGCTTAAGGGTGAGCACTTCGAGAAAGGTAGCATGGAGATATTACTTGTTTAAGTAATTCTCTTGATTTTTCGGCAACGGATCTTTTTCGATTATCTCGACTTGATCGCATTTCCTTGCTTTCCCCAGGTGACTTAGAGTCGACTTTCAATCATTGAATGACTCTTCTCATCACTTCAACTTGAGACTTGGCTATCTTGAGTTGACTTGACTAATACTTTACTCACCATCTGCATCTTTGCACCTTGATCGAGTTCCGTCTTCTCTGCTTTGCCATACTCAAATGTCTTGCAAATGAGTCTTCCTTCTAGTCTCCGGTTGTCTTCTTGCATGTTTAGGCATAGCGACTTAACTCGGCTTGACCACCATATTTGTTACAATGCAGTTTACAACAAAAATTGGGGAGCCAACTTCCTATTCTAAGTTTTACATGTCATTCATCAAAATCTAAACAATAAATTTCCCAACAGTTTATGAATTACACATATTTTTTAAGCAATATTAAAACCTGCAATTTCTCAAAGTTTATCAAGCAAATTCCTCAAGCCTGAAACTCGAAGAAGCTCGATCCACCACAAGCGGTGAAGGAGAGATAACTTCAATTTGTTGAACAGGAAAACTTTTGAAGAATCAAAAGGGGTATACTTTCCAAGTTGAAGGATTGTAGGAAGGTTCAAGGTCGAACCAAGTATCAAGTTTGATGGAGGGCTTCGTGATCAAATCCAAGAACTTGAAAAGTGAGTCAAGTAGTAGCAAAAGGCAAATGCTTGTGAAGAAGTTTCGAGTCGCAAGAGAAGCCAACTGTGTGTTCAAGGTCTCGGACTTTCCGCTTTGTAAACTGATATGTTACTTAGTGGATTCCTCAAGGAGTTGGAGAAGAGAGGATTAGAAGAATTACCCCATCTTCGAGCCTCTATAAAATACTTGTGTCAATTTACTTTCAACAATTTACTTTCCTGCATATCTATTTTATATCTAATGTTAGTTTATATTTGCTATCAACTGGTAATTAACTAAGTGTTAAAATCAAGTGTTTAAAACAAGCTTAAAATAAATCATAGGGTGTTAAATCTTCCGTTGTTAAAAACCAAATCAGCCAAGTTAAGTATTTGGCTTAAGCAGCTGAGTTATACTATTAAAAGCTCTATCGAGCCTGTAGAGTGGGCAACTTAGCTGAATAGCTAACTTAGCCGTCCCCCAAGGATACAACTGATTCGAGTCAACTCTGTTGAACCATTTAAAAGGACTAAAATCAAAAATTTGGTAAGGTTTATTTAACCCCCCTTCTAAACCTTACAGCACACCCCTTGGGACCTACAAGTGGTATCAGAGCGGTTGGTTCATTGAGCCTTCCGCACTGATTAGTGAACTAGATCTCTATCTTTTCAAAAGGTTTTAATGCTTGTGTTTTCAAAATCTTTCATTTTAAAGCAAAGTTATTATCATGGAAGCAAATCTAACTCGCATTCCTATGTTCACAGTAGAAGTGTTTGATGACTGGAAAATTCGCATGCAGGCTCATCTATCAGCATTACATGATGAAATATCGCTAGTGATAGAGGATGGGCCACCGCAAATACTCAAAGTGAACACCGTAGCAAGTAAGAAAAGAGTGCGGTGAGGAGGGAAGAAGTTCTTTGTTGAACCTAGACTAGCCATGGTTGAAAAACCAAGGAATAAATGGACAAATGAAGATAGGAAGAGATATAACCTGGACAATGTGGCCAATGATATACTCTACAAAACATTGGACAAAGCCATGTTCAACAAAGTCAAATATTGCAAATCTGCAAAAGAAATTTGGGAAAAGCTGACTTTAATTTGTGAAGGATCAGAACAAATTAAAGAGAACAAATTAATTGTTGCTGTACAAAAATTTGAAAATTTTAATATGCTTGCACGTGAAACTCTGGATCAGCTGGATGCCAGATTTACTGAGATTGAAAATGAGCTTTCAGCTCTTGGGAAATGTGTATGAAGATTTTAAGAGCACTCTCCCAGCTGAATGGGAAATGAAGTTCATGGCCCTGAGACATTCAATGGACCTCTCAAGAACATCTAACCATGAGCTATTCTCAGACCTCAAAGCCTATGGGTTTGAGCTGAGAAGAAAAGAGCAGGAGGAAACAGTTGTACCCAAGACAGCTGCATGGTTGGCCAGTGATGGGAAAAGAGTTGAGCCAAAGGAAGCCATAGACCAGGAAGAGATTGCCCTGATAGTTAAAAGATTCAACAAGTTCTTCAATAAGAACTATAAAATAAATAAGGGTGAAACCTCCAGAAGACATTCAACACCTTCCAAGGCAAGGGAAGATGGGCCTCCCAAGAGAGCTGAGCATCAAAGAGCTGATTATCAGATAGCTGATAATCAAAGAACAGACAGAGCTGATCAAAGAGCTGAGAACCTGTGTTAGAATTGCTGATAACCAGGACATTTTGCAAATGACTGATCCTATCCAGCAGTCAACAAATACAGGAATGAAGAAGAAAGAAAAGTCTTCAGGGACAGAAGACAAGAAAAGAAGAAAGCCATGATCATTGTTGAGATTCCGAGCCGACCCAAGTGCAAAAAGCAGACTCAGATAGTAGTGAAGCAGACTACTCAAGTGATTCTGAGGAAGAGGCTATGATCTTCCTCATGGCCAAAGAACAAGATCAAGGAGATGAGGTACACTCTAACTCATCTCATTCTAATTCAAGTGATAGTGACTGTGATACACACACTTCATCACCCACAGATCTTTATGATTCATTAGGCAAAATGATGAAAGATTTTGAGCACATTAAAACCTCTCACACACTCTTAAATGAGGAAAACAGCCAGCTTAAAAGCCAAAACTCACAGCTGACTAAAGAGCTGGATGCTCTGAGTCACATAGCTGATGAAAACACTAAGCTGAAGGCTGAGAATGCTAAGATCATAGCAGAGTTAGCTGCTACAGAAAAGAGAGAAAAAAATCTTAAAAATGTGACTGTCGCATTTACAAAAGCATCCAAATCATTGGATGAACTTATTATAAGCCAAAAAGAATGTGGAGACAAGATAGGCATATGATTTAATTCCTTTGCGCATAGTCAAACTCCAAGAGTGATTTTGAAAAAGGGATCTTCAAGCAATGAAGCATTCCAAAAACCCAAAACACCAAATACTGCACCCATATTCACTCCAAAGCACAATCACAATCATAATGGCCTTGGTTATAAAGGGAAAGGAAAGAAGCCAGTTGAGTGTGTTGAAGGGACAACTGAGAAGAAATCTAGACAAGTCCCTCAGCATACACCAAACAGAAAATACTCTGTGAGAAGAAAACAGAACTACCAAACCTTTAGAAATTTCATTAGAGAAATACATATGATGCGAATGGTAGATGTTGGGAAATTTATTTTGTAGATTTTGATGAATGCCATGTAAAACTTAAACTAGAAAGTTGGCACCCCATTTTTCCTTGTAATTTACATTGTACTAGATAGTGCCGGAAAAATGAAGTCAAGTCACCTACGCCGGAAATTCAAGAAGTCAATCAAGCGAAGTGAAGACTCATTGTGGAACAACTAAGTATGGCCAAGATAGGAGATCAAGAACTCGACTGAAGATGTATCCGCTGAGGAACAGCTGTGTGAAGAGTCAGTCAAAGTCAACTCAAGAAGCCAAGTCTCAAGTTGAAGTGACAGATGAGTCATCCAACGATTGGAGCAGACTCAAGTCACCTGGGGAAAAAAGCAGCAACCAAGAGGAGTTAACTGAAATGAACCGTTCCATAGAAGTCAAGAACATTACTTAAATAAGTAATACTTTCATGCTGCCAGATCTTAAAGTGCTCATCCCAGAAGCGTGCAAAAAGAATAAACCAATGGGAAGCACTGCACCTCGTGCCAGAACCTGAAAAACTGCAAAGTCATTTAATACGAGGAAGGGTCTACATCTCAAGATTGAGGACCAAGAAAAGACAAGTCAATGAACACAAGTGACTTTTGAAATCAATTTTTCTCTTCAACGGGCAGATTTTCGAAAGTTCACTATAAAAGGCTGAGGAAACTCATTGAGAAAAGGTTACCTTACACATCTAAGAAATTGAGCAATATTCAGGCAATTAACCGGCAAATACTCTCAAGAATATTAAAGCAAATCCTCAAGCCTGAAACTCGAAGGAAATCGATCCAACACAAGTTGTGAAGGAAAGACAACTTCAAATCTATTGAAGAGGAAACTTTTGAAGAAACAAAAGGGGTCTACTTTCCGAGGATTGTAGGAAGGTTCAAGGTCGAACCAGTATCAAGTTATTGGATAGCTTCATGATCTAATCAAGAGCTTGAGAAAGTGAGAAGTAGCAAGGCAATGCCCTGTGAAGAAAGTTCGAGTCGGAAGAGAAGCCACCTTTGTGTGACCAAGGTTGTTTCTGGATGCAGCCACTTTGGCCACTTTGTAAACAGATCTTTTACATAGTGGATTCCTCCAGGAATTTGGGAAGAGAGGATTAGAAGAATTACCCTATCTTCGAACCTCTATAAAAATCAACTGTGTCATTTATTTTTCAGCACATTTACATTTCTGCATACTTACATTATATCTGCTGATAAACTTATTTACCATCCAACTGATTAATAACCAAGTGCTAAAATCAAGTGTTAAAATAAGTTTAAATCAATGCAAAGGGTGTTAAGTCTTCCGCTGATAAAACCAACATAGCCAAGTTAAGGTTTAGGTTAAACAGCTGAGTTATTCTATCAACAAACTCTATCGAAAGTGTTGAGTGGCTAACTCTATTTGAATAACCAACTTAGCCGTCCCTCAAGGACTCAGCTGTTTGTGTTAACTCTGTAATATTTTAAAAGGACTAAAATCGAAAAGTTGGTAAGGTTTATTCAACACCCCTTCTAAACCTTACTTTCACCCCTTGGGACCTACACGTGGTATCAGAGTGATTGGTTCATTGAGCCTTCCGCACTGGTTATTGAACTAGATCTCTATCTTTTCAAAAAGGTTTCAAACACTTGTATTTTCAAAATCTTTCATTTTTAGCAAAGTTATTATCATGGAAGCAAATTTGACAAGCATTCCTATGTTCACTGTTGAGGAATTTGATGAATGGAAAATTCGTATGCAGGCTTATCTATCTGCTCTACACGATGAAATGTGGCTTGTGATAGAGGATGGGCCACTGCAAATATTGAAAGTGAATACAACTGTAAGGAGAGCAGCTGCAGCTGAAGGAGAAGAAGTTGCTGCTGAAGAAAAACCAGCCATGGTTGAAAAATCAAGGACTGAGTTGACAAATGATGATAGAAAGAGTTACAACTTGGACAACGTGGCCAAGGACATACTCTACAAGACTTTGGACAAAGCAATGCTCAATAAAGTCAAATCCTGCAAAACAACAAAAGAAATCTGGGATAAACTAACTTTAATTTGTGAAGGATCAGAGCAAATCAAAGAAAATAAATTATCTGTTGCTGTTGAAAAATTTGAAAATTTTAAAACATTTGCAGGAGAATCTATGGATCAGCTGGATGCAAGATTCACTGAGATCACAAATGAGCTTTAAGCTCTTGGAAAGTAATACACATGAAATGAGATGTGTATAAAGATCTTGAGGAGCCTCCCAGCTGAATGGGAAATGAAGACTATGACTCTAAGACATTCAATGGACCTCTCAAAAACATCCAATCATGAGCTATTTTCAGACCTCAAAGCCTATGAGTTTGAGCTGAGAAGAAAGGATCAAGAAGAGACAGTTGTACCCAAGACAAGCGCAGACCGATAGTCAAGGATGGAAAGAGAGTGAACAAAGGAAGCCATGAGACCAGGAGAAATAGCCCTGATGGTTAAAAGATTCAACAAGTTCTTCAATAAGAACTATAAAAGAAACAAGGGTGAAACCTCCATGAGACATTCAGCTCCCTCTAAGTCAAGGGAAGATAGGCCACCCAAGAGAGCTGAGCATCAAAGGGTTGAAGATCAGAGTGCTGATAACCTAAGGACAGAAAAGAGCTGATCAAAGAGCTAAGAACCTGTGTTGGAATTGCAGACAACCAGGACATTTTGCAGTTGATTGTTCCTATCCACCAGTCAACAAATATATGAATGAAGAAGAAAGAAAGGTCTTCAGAGAATGAAGATAGGAAAAAAAGAAAGCCATGTTGGTCGCCGAGACCGCCGAGAGATAGCTAAATCTAAAAAGCGATGAGACTCGAGAGAGTATTGAAGCTGACTACTCAAGTGATTCTGAAGAAGAAGCCATGATCTGTCTTATGGCTAATGAACAAGATCAACCAGACCAAGAAGATGAGGTACACTCTAACTCATCTCATTCAGATTCAGGTGATAGTGATTGTGATACACACACCTCATCACCCACTGACCTTTATGATTCATTAGGCAAAAATGATGAAAGACTTTGAGCACATTAAATCCTCACACACACTTCTAAATGAGGAAAATAGCCAGCTCAAAAGTCAAAACTCATAGCTGACTAAGAAACTGAGTACTTTAAGTCACATAGCTAATGAGAACACAGAGCTGAAGGCTGAGAATGCTAAACTATTAGCAGAGATAGCTGTTGTAGAAAATAGTGAAAATGATCTTAAAAATGTGATTGCCTCATTTACAAAGGCATCCAAATCATTGAATGATCTTATCATTAGTCAAAAATAATGTGGAGATAAGACAAACATAGGATTCAACTCCTTTGTGCACAGTCAAACTCCTAGAGTGATTTTGGAAAAAAGATCTTCAAGCAATGAAGCATCTCAAAAACCCAAAAGACCAAATGTTGCACCCACATTCATGCCAAAGCACAATCACAAACAAATTGGCCTTGGATATAAAGGGAAAAGAAAACAGCCAGTTGAGTATGCTGAGATGACAGTTGAGAAGAAATCCAGCCGAGTTGCTCAGCAAACTCCTAATAGAAAGTACTATGTGAAGAAAAAATAGAGCTACCGAAAACCCCACAAGTTTCATTAGAGAAACACACATGTTGGGAATGGTAGAAACTACCCAAGCCAAGCTGATTGGAACAATGTGAAATATCAGCAAAGACCAATGGAATACAAACCTAGATGGCAAAGACCTAAACCTCAGCAAAGGTCATTCCAAAGGCAAAAGAGTCATTATCAGCACACATATGCACCCAGGCACTACACTCATAAATATCACAACTACCCCAAGAAAACAATTGCTAAAACACACACACACAGGCATACAGACAAAAGAGACAGTTGTATGAACCTAAAACTCCCAAGCAATTTGCAAATGTGCACTATGATTATGGCACAGATAGATGGCAACCTCTTAGAGTCAAGTCATTTGGCTATAGGTTGGTTGGACCATCTTACATCACTAACCCCTCAGGACCCAGGCAAGTATGGGTACCTAAAAACTAATTTCCTTGATTGCAGGTTCAAGGAACAACTGAGTGCCAAGGAACCTGGTACATGGATAGTGGTTGTCACTACTACAAAAATCCTATTTAACATCGGTTTTGGGGTACTTTCTACATCGGTTTTCAAACCGATGTAGAATCCAGCGTAGTGGAATGGGGGCCCTTTTTTACATCGGTCACAGAACCGATGTAGAAATTTATTTTCTACATCGGGTGCAATACAACCGATGTAAAAAATGGAGCTAAAATCGAACACTTTACATCGGTTAGCATAAGAACCGATGTAGATATTGGGTAAAGTTACATCGGTTTATTCTTCAACCGATGTAATATCTTCCCTTTAAAAAAAAACCAATTTCATAAAAGGAAACCCAACCAATAATTTCACACAGAAAATAAAAAACTGAAATTTCATAAAACAAAAAAACAACCTCAATAAGTGATAAGACTAAAATCTCCATGTAGCATCTCCATGTATCATACTAAAACCAAATATCATGTACATTATACCATATCAAGAAACAACATAAGGAAAGCATAAAGTAAACAAGCAATTATTAGTATGGATATTAAGTAGGAACTGAAAAAGCCTCGTAGTTGAGTAATCTAAATTCTTTGGTCCTAGAATTACTTATACTGTGGCGATTATATAACTCAAGAAGGTTATCAGTTTTCCCCAATCGTTTCACCAAACTAGCCTGACAACAAATCTTAGTAGCTATTTCATTGTGAGAAGAGACCAGCATCAGAAAAAAGAGGAATTTGCGTCTCGAGCAATTGAGTTCATGACATCAATAGTTGAAATTCCAATCAGATTATCATTTCTTGAGGATATATTCTCTCACTAGGATTGATTGAACTACCTGAAGCAAACAGGTTAAAAGAATACATGAAATGTGTCCACCTGACATATATACATAAATACACTACATGATACACCATCGACACTTGCCATATATATATCCAAGTAAGCCTCAGGAAGAATAGGAGGGTCATTGTCGATGGGTTTCCCAGAGCCATTAAAAATACAACCAAGCATGTCCAATGAGACAGGTGTTTTTATAACCTGTAAACAAGTTATAACACAATTTTCATGAAAGCGGAATTTTAAAAAAGAGAAGAAAAGTAAAAGATTTAAGAACTAAAAATTGCCCGCATTCTTTTAACAAAAATGATAATACACTAACAAAGCCAACAAAAAAAATGAAAGGATACAACAAAGTTAAATCCTAAACACCTAGTAGTCATGTAATTCATAAGCGGCCAGCTTCCTAGAGTGCTATTCTAGATCACAACAATTTAGCACTGCTCGCCATCTAAAATACTATGCTGGCTCAAAATTAGCAAGAACTGGTTGATCCTCGAGGATTAATAAGAATACAAGTTTGTTATACATCATCTGTGGATCTAATTAAAAATCAAAGTTATAAATGGCAATTAATTAAGATTCAATTTTTCTTTTTCTTATTTTTTATAAGTCTATCCAAGAACAACTTCTTCTATCCCCACCCCCACCCCAAGGAATAATTATCAAGTCTGCTAAATATAATAGAAAAAGGAGAAAGGCAATTTTTTCTTTTTTTATTTGAGACTAGTTGAGGAATTGCAGTGCAGACTCTCCTCTTATTCTACAGAACAGGAGAGAATACAAGTTGCACCTTAAGGCCCTCTCACGGTCAACATTATATAGGAAACATATTATTCATGAAACATTGAGTTCACATTGCATCAGTGAAAGAAATAACATCATGGTTTTTAATAGAAAAATAAGCGCAAGTCAGAACAATTGTACCTCCCCTGTAAACTGGACAGTTGTATATTTGTTGTCAATTCCAGAAGTTCCTTCAAAAACCTGGTTAAAACGAAGAAGAAAGAAAAATCTGACCTTAAAATGTTCAATTTTAAGGTTACCCAATGAACTCAAAATGTAATTGATAGAAGAAAACATTATGAAGTGTTCAATTTTCCAAAGCAGGTTACCCAATCTCGCAACCCATGACTTGTACTTGTAATATAATCATTCCACTTGAATATTATGCAAGCAACTTGTACTTGTAATAAAATATAAAAAAAAAGAGAAAGTGTAAAGTAGCAGAAACTCAAACAATCAGATAAAAGTCTCCCAATGACGCTGGGAGGATGTTCGTCAATCAACGCATAAAAGTTAGTCTAACTATATATAGTTGTCAATCAACGCACAAAAGTAATGTTGGGTATGATAGGCTAATCCTTCAACAATAATAGTTGAATATGCCTTGTAATCCAGTCAAGTGCTCTATAGTAATAGTTGATCTACGTACCCTGGACGACATCACAATCCACTGGCTCCGGCTGCACATGGTGAAGATTAGCATTAAAGATAGCTAACTTTATCTGTCTAACTTTTAAACCATTAAATTATGATCTAAGTTAACAGAGACACACATATATCAGCATATATAGCAACAATAGTGAGACATACTTCATATACGACGTAATTTAACACAATAGCATTTCAAAAGTATGATTTGATCAATTCAGTAGTTGCATTTGAGTCGCTAACCAGACAGGTTTTCTTGCATATATTTTGTCCAAAATATTTAGGTACATATGTTAATTAAGATCTTATAAATTGTGTCTAGTCTTTTGATTTGTCATCTTTTAGGTCAATGGAACACCTCCTCCAAGATGATATTCTAATACTTCTTTGGGAAAGGTAGATAATATCCTATTACACCAAATTTAACTTTTTCTTTGGTCAATTGATGAAGATAGAAAGGATATGAAAAATGCTACTGTTATAAAATTTCTGAATCACCAACTTTGCCGTTTTACAGTGTCATGGGCTATTGTATTGCAAATTCATAAGTTCAAAAGACATAAACCAAGAATGAAACTAAAACTTGCAACAATATGGTCTATTACTCCTCAATCCATTTTGATAACCACATTCTTATCAAATGCAGATGCAGTCTATTTAGTAGCAAACACAGAAAATGTTGTTACAAAATCAATATCCATTAAGAGTTTCACATTAAAGTACATAGAAACTGCAACTGAAAGATAAGCATATATATCACATTCAAGTTAACTAGCAGGATTGACACCTAGAAAACTATAAGAGTTTCAAAAGCAACACTCTCCAAGAAAAAGACATTATAACATACACATATTGGTAAGAAGTGGATCATGATAAAATAAGATAAAAAATATTTTAAAAACAATTGTGCCAGCAGAGACCTCACCAGGAATGTAAAATATCTATATCATCCTATCTACAACCCCAAGAATTTGAAGTCCTATGATCAGCTATAACAAGTCAATAACACCATATATGCACTCAAAAAACCCACTATACCATAGATTTAGCAAAATACAGAACATGTTATAAATTGTTGTCTATCTCTAACCATCATAAGTGAACTATTTTCATTATGATTAGAAAAAGGGCAAAAAAAAAAAAAAAAAAAAAAGAAAACACAAAAATCATTATACCTTAGCTTAAAGTTGTTTCCATAATAGCAAAGTTCAAGGCCTATTAGACCCACAAAGAAGAATGGGACGCTGGAAATCACATTCAACGTATTTGTTATTCCTGAACAAAACCAATGACAAGCAAACAAAGATAATACTTCATAAAATCTAAGAAAAAGATAAACATGTTAAACACATACTTACCGGGTGGACCTAATACTTCAGAAAACCAATAAACTCCAGCCTATTCCTCATTCCATCTGTGCAGGGCGAAGCTAGGGTTTTTGGTTAGGAGAGAAACCATTAATATTTTAGTATAGGGTTTGCTAGAAGCGAATCCAAATCAAAATTATGATTTGGATTTTGGTTTTTTGCAGTCGATGGTATGGTGGTGGGGATGGTTGCGATTGTAAGGATCTGCTGGCTATTGTGGGAGGAGCGGAGAAGACAGAGTGCTGGAGACGTGAGAACCAGAGATAAAATATTTTAACATATAAATCCTAAAATCAAATTTTATACCGGTTCTAATGTGAACCGGTCTAAAAATATTAAATAAGCTACAGTGGCTTGGAGCGAACGGATGTAGAAATATAATTTAATAACAATTTTACATCGGGTCCTTTAGAGAACCGATGTAAAGTCTCATTTAATTTACAATTATGCCACCGGGTGTTTATTTAACAGCGGTTAATTTGGGAACCGATGTAAACCCCCGATGTAAAAGACCTCTTTTGTAGTAGTGTGTTCCAGACATATGACAGGGAATAAGAAAAACCTGTCAAAATTCAAGGAGATTAGATGTGCAAACGTCATATTTGGAGGAAATGAAGCTCCAGGGGAAATCAAAGGCACAGGATCCATCAAGAAAAATGGATTGGAAATCACAGATGTTGCATATGTTGAAGGCCTCAACTTCAACCTGTTAAGCATCAGCCAACTCTGTGACAAAAGCTACAATGTTGGATTCAACATGGGAGTATGCCAGATCAAAGACACTGAATCAAATGAAATAGTGCTGCAAGGATCAAGACAGAAGAATATGTATGTGGTAGATTGGTCCACTGCCACACCAAGCACTTGTCTATTAGCAAAGAGCACAACCGAATCAAGTTGGCTGTGGCACAAGAAGTTGAGTCATCTGAATTTCAAGACAATCAACAAGCTTGCAAGGAGTCATCTTGTGGAAGGATTGCCAGACTTAGTGTACAAGAAGGAAAGTGTATGTGATGCATGCCAGATGGGAAAGCAAATAAAATCTTCATTCAAGGATAAGCCTAGTCCTTCTTCAACAAGGATATTACATCTATTGCATATGGATCTATTTGGTCCTGTTGAACCAGCTAGAATAAGTGGAAAGAAATACACCTTAGTGGTGGTAGATGATTATTCAAGATATACATGGACAATCTTCATGTGCAAAAAGAAGGAAACTTTGCAGAAGTTACTCGGTGATGAAAAGAGTTCAAAATGAAAAGAGCCAAACCATTATAAAGAAAAGATCTGATAGAGGAACTGAGTTTGTCAATGGGATAATCACTCAGTATTGTGTTGAAAATGGTATTGCTCATGAGTTATCTGCAGCAAGAACTCCACAATGAGAATGGAGTAGTGAAAGAAGGAACATAACTCTCAAGGAAGCTGCAAGAACCATGTTAGCTGAAGCTCGATTCCCTAAAAGATTTTCGGCTGAAGCCATCAACACTGCATGCTATACTCAAAATAGATGCATGATTAATAGGCAATTAACCAAGACTCCCTATGAAATCTGGACAGGGAGAAAGCCAAATGTTTGGTATTTCAAGATATTTGGATGTATATGCTTCATCCACAACAATGGGAAAGATAATTTGAAGCCTTTTGATGTTAAAGCTGATGATGGTGTCTTTTTGGGATACTCAGCTGAAAGCAAAGCCTATAGAGTATTGAACAAGAGGACTATGGTCACAGAAGAGTCTATCCATGTAGTTTTTGATGAACCTAATGTTAGTGGAGAAGACATTGAAGAGTTAGCTGATAAGCTGAATCAGCCAACTATGCAGAAGAGTCCCTATGTTGAAGTTGAAGTAAGAGCAATCAACCCAGATGAAGATGAGATAGATGAATCTCAAAGACAGTTGGAAAGTCTACAGTCGAATGAAGATGAGAGAGCTGTTCAAGACAACATAGCTGCGAGACGGCTGAACCCAGCTGACTTGCTCCAACCTGATGTGAGATGGCTGAGAGACCATCCACCAGAGTTAGTCATTAGAGATGTTAGAGATGGTGTAAAAACGAGATCCAGAGCACAATAAGAAGCAATGTTCACTTGTTTTATTTCCCAAATAGGGCCAAAAGATGTGTCTCAAGCATTGGATGACACACATTGGATTCAAGCCATGCAAGAAGAGCTGAATCAGTTTGAATGAAACAAGGTATGTGAATTGGTGCAGAGACCAACCCATCAAAATGTTATTGGCACAAAATGGGTTTTCAAAAACAATATGAATGTTGAAGGATCTGTGGTGAGAAACAAAGCAAGATTGGTCGCCAAAGGGTATTGCCAAGAAGAGGGGATATATTTTGATGAAACATTTGCTCCTGTCGCAAGATTAGAAGCAATAAGGATGTTTCTTGCCTATGTTGGACATAAGAACTTCACTGTATATCATTTTACAGGTTTCTCTCTCACACTCGGAATTGTTCATCTTCAAGCAAAAAGAAAGCAAGCCATTTCTCTCTCGAAAACCCTAAGTGTCCTCAAGCAAGTTTGTCAAGTTTTAATCCGTGAAAATCTCTGAAAATGGCACCGAAGTTTGATTTCATTAAACTCTCTAAGCAAATCCACTCAGGATCTTCAGTAGATTTCAAAGGTATGGTGAAGCAGGGTTCCAATGAAACCCTTGTCAAGAAAATCGCTAAAATGCTAGAAAAGTCAGGTCTCAATGTTTTTCTGACTTTGGAATACTCGCACACCTACCTAGAAGAGGTGGCACAGTTATATGTTAATGAGGAGGTGCCGAACGAAGGAATCAAGTCTTCTGTCCACCGCAAGGACATATTGATAAATGGTAAGGACCTTGTAGAGCACTGTTTGTTGCCGTCTGAAGGCATGAATGAGATTAATGAAACCGATGTTGATTTGGCTGTTGCGTGAAAAAAGATAGCCAAACCGGAGTGTGCTGCTAAGCTGCTAAAGGATGACTATCATAAATTGATGGATGTCGTCTCCAAGTGTGTACACATGAAGTTTGGAAGCTTTAGTCAGTTGTCCAATGAAATAATGCTGCAAGGTACAAGGCAAAAGAATATGTATGTGGTAGATTGGTCTACTGCTACCCCAAGCATTTGTCTGCTAGCAAAGAGCACAGCCGAATCAAGTTGGCTATGGCACAAGAAGCCGAGTCACCTAAATTTCAAGACAATCAACAAGCTTGCAAGGAGTCATCTTGTGGAAGGATTGCCAGACTCAATGTACAAGAAAGAAAGTGTATGTGATGCATCCCAGATGGGAAAACAAATCAAATCATCATTCAACGATAAGCCAAGTCCTTCTTCAATAAGGATATTGCGCATCTGTTGCATATGAATTTATTTGGTCCAGTTGAGCCAGCTAGCATCAGTGGAAAGAAGTACACCTTGGTGGTGGTGGAGGATTATTCAAGATATACGTGGACAATCTTCATGTGTAAAAAGAAAGAAACTTTGCAGAAGTTACCTCAGCTGATGAGAAGAGTTCAAAATGAGAAAAGTCAAACCATTATAAAGATAAGATCTGACAGGGGAATTGAGTTTGTCAATGGGATTATAACTCAGTATTGTGTTGAGAATGGTATTGCTCATGAGTTATCAGCAGCAAGGACTCCACAACGGAATGGAGTAACTGAAAGAAGGTACAGAACTCTCAAAGAAGCTGCAAGGACTATGTTAGCTAAAGCTGGATTGCCTAAGAGATTTTGGTGAAGCCATATAAATGACAAAGATGATATACTCAAAATAGATGCATGATTAACAGGCAATTAACCAAGACTCCCTATGAGATTTGGACAGGGAGAAAGCCAAATGTTGGATATTTCAAGATATTTGGATGTAAATGTTTCATCCATAACAATGGCAAAGATAATTTGAAGGCTTTTGATGTTAAAGCCGATGAAGGTATCTTTTTGGGATACTCAGCTGAGAATAAAGCCTATAGAGTGCTGAACAAGAGGATTATGGTCACAGAAGAGTCTATCCATGTGGTTTTTGATGAACCTAATGTGAATGGAGAAGACATTGATGAGTTAGCTGATAAGTTGAATCAGCCAACTATGCAGAAGAGTCCTTATGTTGAAGCTGAAGTAAGAACACTCAACCCTGATGAAGAAGAGATAGCTGAATCTCAAAGACAGCTGGAAGGTCTACAACTGAATGAGGATGAAAGAGTTGTTTAAAACAACTTAGCTGCGAGACGGCTGAATCCAGCAGACTTACTCCAACCTGATGTGAGATGGCTGAGAGACCATCCACCAGAGTTAGTTATTGGAGATGTTAGAGATGGCATAAAACCAGATCCAGAGCACATCATGAAGCTATGTTCAATTGTTTTATTTCGCAGATAGAGCCTAAAGATGTGTCTCAAGCATTGGAAGACACACATTGGATTCAGGCCATGCAAGAAGAGCTGAATCAATTTGAAAGGAATAAAGTATGGGAATTAGTTCTAAGGCCAACCCACCAAAATGTTATTGGTACTAAGTGGGTTTTCAGAAACAAGATGAATGAGGAAGGATTTGTAGTAAGAAACAAAGCAAGATTGGTAGCCAAATGGTATTGCCAAGAAGAGGGTATATATTTTGATGAAACCTTTCCTTCTGTTGCAAGATTAGAAGCAATAAGGATGTTTCTTGCTTATGTTGCACATAAGAACTTCAATGTATATCAAATGGATGTGAAGAGTGCATTTCTAAATGGACTGTTAGAAGAAGAAGTCTATGTTGAACAACCTCCAGGTTTTGAGCAAAAAACAATTGGAGATAAAGTCTACAAGCTCAAGAAAACATTATATGGATTAAAACAAGCACCAAGAGCATGGTATAATACATTGTCTCACTTTCTAACTGACAATGGATTCACCAAAGGCAAGGTTGATAGAACACTCTTCATGATTCAAGATGGAGAGAGTATAATGTTTGTTCAAATATATATGAATGACACAATTTTTGGTTCCACAAACAAAGAGTTGTGTGATAAGTTCTCAAACCTCATGCAAGGAAAATTTGAGATGAGCATGATAAGAAAGCTGACTTTCTTCTTAGGACTTCAAGTCAAACAATTGAAGGATGGAACCTTCATAAGCCAAACCAAGTATACCAGAGATTTGATGAAGAAATTTGGTATGGAAGATAAGTCTTTTGTGAAGATTCCTATGATAGATCAGTCAAGATGGACATGAATGCAGATGGCAAAGATGTTGATCAAACCAGATATTGAGCCCTCATTGGATCATTGCTCTATCTAACAGCAAGCAGGCCAGATATCACCTTTGTAGTAGGTGCATGCGCAAGATTTCAATCTGCACCAAAAGAGAGCCATATGACTGCAGCTAAGAGAATCCTAAGGTATTTGAAGGGATGCCAGGAAGTCGGCTTATGGTATCCAAAGGAAAGATGATTCAAAGCTGGTAGGATACTCGGACTCGGACTATCTTTGGATGTAGAGTTGACGGGAAGAGTACCTCGGTACATGTCAAATGCTTGAAATAGATTGGTTTCTTGGTTCAAGAAGAAACAAAATTCAATAGCTACATCCACGGTGACAGTACATATAATGGGCAAATTTGTTGTGCCTGTGTCTTATGGATGAGATAGCGGTGAGAGATTATGATATTGAAGAAAAAGAGATTCCAATTATGTGTGATAACACCAGTCTTTATTGAAATCACTCAAAATCCGATGTGCATTCAAGAAAAAAGCACATTGATGTCAGATATCTTTTTATAAGAGACCATGTTGAAAAGAAAGACATCATTTTGGAATACATCTCAACTGATAAGCAGTTAGCTGATATATTTACAAAGCCATTATGTGAATCAAGGTTTGAAGAGCTCAAGAATGAGTTAGGGCTAATTGAGTTGAGTTAGTTTGCTCAGAAGACTCAATCAGCAGAGAAAGAAGATGAGAAAATGGAAAATGAGCAAGTTTCACATTTCAGCCAAGTGAAACAGAGTTGAGTCACTTTGGAAGAAAACTGAATCATTTTTGAGCTAAGTGACAAAAACGCAATCGTTTTAATTGAGCGGGAATGTTTTTAAGGATGACGTAAGTGTAATTATGACTGTCAGCACAAAAGCTGCACAGTAAACCATATGATTAGATATAAATGTTGCTGAATTTAATGTGGGGAAATTAATGCGGTTTTGAAGTTTTAATCCGAACCGTTGAATTTGATCAACATTTTCAAATTCCAAAAATCGTCCTTTCACGTCCCTTATATACGAAATTTCACTTTCTCTCTCCTCACGCAAACCTATTCATCTTCAGCAAAGAAAGTTCATTCTCTCTACAACTTTGTTCGAAACCTTAGTTATTCAAGTTCATTTTTCGTGTTTTTAAACGGTAAAATCTTCTAAAAATGGCTAGAAACCATGATTTCGCATTGTTGTCCGAGAAAATCCACACAGGATCATCTATGGATTTTGTTGGCATGATCAAGCAGGGCGTTGATGGTGCCCTTGTGAAAAAGATAACTGAAAAACTGGAGAAGTCTGGCCTCAAGGACATTTTGACAATGCAGTTCACACACACCTACCTGGAAGAGGTGGCCATGTTTTACGTGAATGCAGAGGTGCGCGATGATGAAATCCGCTCATCCGTTCATAGCAAGGACATCAAAATAACTGGTAAAGACCTTGTTGAGCACTGTCTTTTGCCCACTGAAGGATTGAAGGACATCGCTGAGAAGGAGGTCAACCTAGCTGCAGCTTGGAAGGAAGTTGGAAAGCCAGAGTATGCTGCGAAGGCTGTGTATAGAGCCAAGAAGGAGTTCCTGAAGGAAGACTACCACAAACTAATGGCCATCGTGTCCAAGTGCGTGGATATGAAATTTGGAAGCTTTAATCAGCTGTCAAAGACCAAGTTAATCGTGATGACTGCAATCATGCAAGAGAAAAAGGTGAATTGGGCTGAGCTCGTCTTCAGCCGAATATGCCAGAATGTGATGAACAGGTCCTTCAAGGAGGATGGGACCTTTGGTTGTTCACTGGGATATGGCCTTGTCATTGGCCATCTAATGGAGGTGAAGGGTATTGCACTGCGCCATGTCAAGCCTTTACATGCAAACAAATGGATGTTTAAGGCAAACCTCCCAGGAGCCCAGAAGAAAGCTCATGCAAGAAAGGCGGATACAAGTGAGGGGGAATCAACTGACCCTGCTAAAGACACAGCTGAGACCTCCCTAGCTCTCTCTCCAAAGCAGAAATCCATGTTGAGACCTCCCTAGCTCTCTCTCCAAAGCAGAAATCCAAGAAGAGAGCTGCTACATCTAAGCCTACCCCTACCTCAGCAGCCAAGTCGAAGAAATCACCTGCCCCCGCAGCCAAAACCAAAGCCCCTGCCCACGCAGCCGAGATACCTGGCCCTATAGCAAACATTGAGGAGGAACAAGTGCACTGCCAAGTCAAGGAAGCAGCTGAAAAGGCTTCTATTAGAACACAATCATTCACTATTGAAGAGCCCATTGGAGTGGAACCAGAGATCCATTGGTTGTCACTAAGAGAATAAGGTTTTTTAAGAAGTATGGACCAGAGAAGGCAACCGAGTCTAGCACTCAGCCGGAGAAGCAAGAACAGACTGTTGATGCTCAACAAGAGCAGTCCCCAGAGATAGTAGATGCCCCTGAGAAGAAGACTGTTGATCCGATCGCAGAGGATCAAGACCCAGTGTGCGGGAGACAAGCGAGGAGAAAAAGCGGCTCGGATAACTAAGCCCATGCAAGAACAAGTTGTCTCAACCCCTCAGACAGAAGTTGCTGAGTCTGAGGAGGAGAGAGCCCCATTAGCCCCCATTCAGGAGACCGATGAGGATAATGACGATGACTTGATTATGTATTCTCCAGTTTAGCCAGACATCCAGAGAAGATTAAGGGAATGGAGGGCATGGAAGTTGGATTATTCCAGGCGTCAGTTTGCCCGCCTTAAATTCATTGAGGAGGAGGTGGAACTTCTTAGGTTTCTTGGAGATGCATCTGTCCAATGTGCTCTAATTGAAGAGAGCTATATGGAAACCCTCCGCCTTACCAAGGACAAAGGGAAGGAGAAAGCTGAGGAACGTGCACGAGCCTTTGAGAAATCCAAAATTTGTCAGCGGACAGGGACTTACGAGCACATCCATGAGTCTACTGACAGTGATGAAGACATGGATCCAGCTGTTGTAGTAGAGAAGTCCGAGATGCAGTAGGCTATAATAGAATCACGAGCCATGCACGAAATGAGTCTTCTAGAGGGTCCAGGAGAGTCATCCAAAGTCTCTCCTAGGACTGATCCGTTGAGAGTGGCGCAACTGATTGCAATTGATATTGCTGCAACCATGTCCCCAGTGCACTCAACTGATGGCTCGGGACATGGCAATGAAGCTGGGACTTTGGGCCCCCAAGCCAAGCCTACCCCTGAAGAAGGTGTTAACATACCTGCCCTTGCGACTGTACACTTAGAGGGAACAGTAGCCGCATCTCAGGAGAAGAGTGACCCCACCATCGTTCACTTAACTGGTGCGCCAGCTGAGAGAGAAATTTTCTCCACCACAACAAGGTCGGAGGATGTTGTGGGAGACCAAACATTGAAGTTTGGAGACGAAGAAGAAAAGATCACAGAACAATAGAATGACGTTAACGACGCTCAGACAGTTGAGTTTGTCTCAGCTGAGATGTCCACTGCTTTGAAGGCTGATGAAACTGCTGCCGCAGCTAAGGCAAAGGATGGTGAGACCCTGGGAGTTGAGACTCTGGGTCATGAAAGTGCAATCCAAGGAGTTTAGACTCTGAAGGATGCCACGGCCGAAGACCCTAAGACAGCAACATCTGTCGAAGGGATAGTAGAAGACCCTAAGACAGTTGAGACTGTCGAAGGGATTGTTCAAGGCCCCACAGAGGTTGAGACTGCTGGGGGTAATGAAGGCCCAAGGGAGGTTGAGATTTCCCTGGGTAAGGAACAAGGTGAAAAGAACATTCCTCAAATGGAAGGAGATGCTACAGAAGAGGAGATCAACGCCCTTCACGATTCCCAAGAGCACATTGACACATCATTTTTTGGATCGGAGGATGAAGTCGAGTCCACACATCCTGAAGATCTTTCAATGGACAAAGCTGAAGATGTTCTAAAATCTTAGAGCCAAGTTAGTGACAAGACAGCTCGAATGAGGTTCAATTTTGATGATGAGCCAACTCCAAAGGCCTCATTATCTTCCGATGACGCTGATGAAACAGCTGAGGACACGATTACTCAAATGGAAAAACCCATTGTGACCGAGGAAGCTGTTAAGACAGCTGAGGCTCAGTCAGCTGAGTAAACAATCTTAACTACTTGATTTGAACCGAGTCAATCACAAGCAGCTACCATAGCTGCAGCGAGTGGACGACTCCTACAGCTCAATCGCAGGCTTTCACAGCTGCACCAACATCTCGCCGATGGCGTTGCGCATTTGAGGCACAAAGAGCTGAATCATTGCAGGAACCTCAGAGTCAAGACCCCCAAGGTGAAGCCTCTGGGATACCATTCGTTCGCAATGATGTTTTTGAAGACATATTCCCATTCACTGCTAAACTGCCTGACATGGAGGATGAATCTGCTGCAAGACTAAAGAAATATACCATGCAGGAAGAGCCCATCATTCCTATAGATACGATTGTGCCAGTGAACTTCAATTTCAATGCAGAATGGCCGACAGCTGAGTTAAATCCTATAGTTGAGTTCTGTGAAGCCTTCAAGAAGATCTGCGAAGAGATTGAGAAGATGGAACGCCACCAGGCCCCTCTAGATTTGAGATTGGACTATCGAGATGCTACCCTCACAGCCTATTTGCAAGGGATTATAGTTCGTATAAGGGAATGGGCTGTACAGCAGACAGCCATGCGTTTGGAGCAGGTTCGTTACTTCAAGGCCCTATTTGCCAAAATGCTCGTATGGAGTGTGGACACCTCAATGTATCAGGAGGATGAAGGAATACATAATAAGGATGGAAACCTCTCACAAGTCGGATATGGAACTGCTATAGCACTTTCACAAGACTGAGATCACTCGACTCGAGCACAACATGAATGATAAGTTCAACCTTCTCATGGCTGAAATGAAGTTAGTGACAGCCGAGTCAAAGGCTATTCGCTCATAGTTTCGCAAAGCCTATTCTAAAGCAGACTCCAAGTAGAACTCGACAAACAGCCGACTGGATTTCCTCCTTAGTAGACTATTCCCTGGGATACCTCTTTCCTTTGTTGATGATGCCAAAAAGGGGGAAGAGGAGACCCTTAAGGGATTAAAAGAAGAAGTGAAGAAAGGAGGTGACAAAGATGAAGGGGGAGGAAGTTAATCCAAAACTCTTCCTTTAAAACTGATGTATGCTGAAACCCCACAGATAGGTGACATCACGGCCTCAATTTTCAGCAAGCTACCCCTAAACCTACCTGTTGAAAGAGCTGAGGTCGCCATGAAAGATAAAAGGAAGGCCATCGAAGTTGCATTTGATGAAGTAGCTGAGAAGCAGTCAGCTCGCGTGGAAGAAATCTTGAAGCAACATGGTGGTCCTCCTGCCGGAAAGGACTATGCTGCGACCAAGCCCCCGAAGGACATAACAATGCCTAATGCTGGATCTGAGCCCAGATCTTTGGAAGCGTTTCAGACTCTGGAAGCAGAATGTTATTTTCAAGGAATGACTCTACCTCAAGCGTGGGATGTGTATTGGAAGAAGAGATTGGAAGTGTGTAAATCTGCTGATAAGCAGCAGACTTCCATGATCACTCACCATTGGAAAGTCTAAAGCTCTAGTACAGTATACGCCAAGAGAAAGAGGAGCTGAGTCGGGACGGGGACGAAATGGTGGCAGTGGAAGAGGTTCTCAACCATGGCCAAGACCAAAAGATGTAAGTATGTTGATCCATAGAAGAAAGGGATCACATACTGGGCTGTACATGATCACCTTGCAAATCTAGAGGTTGCACGCAAGAACACTGAAGCTCTCAGAAGCAAGAAGCTGAAAATGAGAGAAATGCTCGCGAATGGGAAGAGAGAAAGCGAAGGGATGACCCTGTTGCTAGGCGAGCGTATGAGAAAGAGAAAAAAAAAAGGAAGAGGAGAAGAAGAGGAAGAGAGCTGATTATGACAGAAAGAGGGCTGAAGAAGAAGAGAGAAGAAGGAAGCATCAAAGGCGATGAAGTGTGCTGCGAACCCCTTCGTGTATTTTACTTTGTAAATACATATATGTAAGTCTTCTGTAATAAGCTCTGTGAATTTCCCTATAATTTTCACCTCAATGTATTTTAGCTTATACATACTTTGTATTGTCATGATTATATAAAAGGCTTTGATACTTGTTGTAAACAACTTTGTAAAGGACAAGAATGTTATGATTAATAAAACGATTATTCAAAGCATACATTCTTTGTTACTGCACTGCTTGTATGTTAGCTGTTTATTTTTAATTCAATACCCCATCTTCGAACCTCTATAAATACTTGTGTCAATTTACTTTCACAATTTACTTTCCTGCATATCTATTTTATATATGTTGTTAGTTTATATTTGCTATCCAACTGATAATTAACTAAGTGCTAAAATCAAATGTTTAAAACAAGCTTAAAACAATCAAAGGGTGTTAAGTCTTCCGCCGTTAAAAACCAAATCAGCCAAGTTAAGTATTTGGCTTAAGCATCTGAGTTATACTATCAACAGCTCTATCGGGCTTGTTGAGTGGGTAACTTAGCTGAATAGCCAACTTAGCTATCCCCCACGGACACAGCTGATTTGAGTCAACTCTGTTGAACCATTGAAAAGGACTAATATCGAAAATTTGGTAAGGTTTATTCAACCCCCACTTCTAAACCTTACACCACACCCCTTGGGACCTACACTGTCCACTTCTAAACCTGCAGACGAAACTCGGTGGCCAAGTACAATGCCGTCATGTACCATAAAATGGCACTTCTCCCAATTCAGAACAAGATTAGTTTCTTCGCATCTCTGTAAAATTAAAGAAAGATTGTGAAGGCAATGATCAAAAGAATCTACAAAGACATAAAAATCATCCATGAACACCTCCATAATTTATTCTATAAGATCATGAAAAATAGCCATCATACAGCGTTGTAAAGTCGCGGGTGCATTACATTGTCCGAATGGCATTCTGTGGAATGCAAACGTACCATAGGGACATGTAAATGTCATTTTCTCTTAGTCTTATGGTGCAATCATGATCTAGTTGTACCCGGAATAACTATCCAGAAAATAGTATTAATCAAATCCTGCCAAATGATCTAACATCATATCAATAAATGGGAGGGAAAAATGATCTTTACGAGTGGCATCATTCAATTTTCTATAATCAATACAAATACGCCACCCTGTAACTATCCTAGTCGCAATTAACTCATCATTCTCATTTCTTACTACTTCCATCCACCCTTTCTTTGGTACCACTTGTACCGGACTCACCCAAGAACTATGAGATATAGCATACACAGTTCCGGCATCTAACCATTTTAAAACTTATTTCCTAACAACCTCTTGCATAATAGGGTTCAATCATCTTTGATTATGCACTGAAGGTTTATACACATCTTCTATACGATTTTTATGAATGACAATCGATGGACTTATGCCTTTTAATCAGATATCGACCAACTTAGTGCAGACTTATATTTTATCAACACCCTAAGCAATTTATCAAGCTGAGCTGAAGTTAAAAGGGAGGATACAATTACCGAATTTGTGTTGTTTGCTCAAAGGAATGCGTATTTGAGGTGCTCATGTAATGGCTTGAGTTCTGGGGTCGGATTGAGCTGTTCGGGGTCGCGCATGGGCTGCCCGTGCGCATACGCATGGGCCATGCATTCTTTGTCTTGTACCTGGTCCTCTTTGGCACCATGCACGGGCTGCTCGTGTGTGGACGCACGGGCCGTGCGTGGTTCGTCCTGTTCAGTATTTCGTTCATCACCACGCATGGGTTGCTCGTGCGTGTACGCACGGGCCGTGCGTGGTTGCGAACCTGACTCCCCTAAGTCCTTCTTCATGTTTTCTCCTCTTGTGCTTTTCTGTAGTTCCTACATATTATCTAGAGCACAAATATAGTCATACAAGTCTTGATTGTCGAAATCAAGCATTACACTTGACGTCGAACATGAATGGGTTAAACCAAACTCTAAATCATCCTGGGACAATGTATGATCTACGTAATCATCAATGCATGAATCAACTACGTCTAAGAAATTACAGTTGTTAATACTATCATGAAATCGCATAGCCTTATAGATAGAAAATAAAACATGCTCATCATTAACCCGTAATATGAGCTCTCCATTTTGCACATCTATCAAGGCCTTCCCCGTGGCTAGGAATGGACGCCCAAGTATCAGAGGGACGTCGCGGTCTTCCTCCATGTCTAGTACTAAGAAATCAATAGGGAATATGAATTTGCCGACCTTCATGAGCACATCTTCGATGATTCCCTTAGGATAAGTGAGTGATCGATCCGCAAGTTGTAAAGTGACCATGGATGGCTTCACCTCTCCTAATCCAAGTTTCCTGAAAATGGACAATGGCATTAAGTTAATACTTGCTCCTAGATCACAAAGTGCTTTATTAAAGAAAACACCACCAACTGCACAAGGGATAGTGAAACTCCCCGGATCTTTAAGTTTTCGAGGTAGTTTTCTTTGAATGATTGCACTGCATTCCTCCACCAGATTTACTATCTCAAAACCTGTCATCTTTCGCTTCTTTGACATCACATCCTTCAGAAATTTTGCATAATTGGGCATTTGCTACGATGCGCCTACAAAAGGTATGTTAATATGCAGTTTCTTAAATATATCGAGGAATTTTGCAAATTGAGCATCTAGATTTTTCTTTTGAAATCATTGGGGGAAAGGAAGGGGAGTTGTAAGTTTTGAAAAATCAGATTTAGAAGAAGATTTAAGCTTCTCAACCCATTTTTATTCATCATTATGTCCTTCGGTTCCTTCCTCGACCTCAACATTGCCATTTGCTACAGTGTCTGTGTCTCTGGGGCTCGGAATCACGTGATGAGCATCACGTACGGGCAGCTCATGCGTGGGCTCATGGGCGTGCGTTGTTGCAATTTCTCAATGTTTTCCGAAATTTTTGGCCCCTCGTACTCCGTACCACTCCATTTAACGAATGGCTTTACATCTGCTCCTTTGGATTGACCTCAGTCTACTCGGAAATTGGCCTTTCTGATGTTTTCTACCAACGATCGTAGCTAACTGGCCAATCTGGGTTTCAAGATTTTTCTTTTGTGAGCCTATTGTGTTAGCCAACTGAGTGACATGTGTCTCAATTTTGTCCATCTTAGCCTCATCCTTGCTAAATCGTTCCTCATTTTATTCAGGAATGAACTTGTCCGACTCATAAATGAAGTGAGAACATTTTCCATTGATGGCTTTGCCTCTGCATTAATGACACCATTTGTCACACTAAACCCCGGTGGTGGTCGCATCACGTTCTTCGTATTCGCATAGGAGAAATTTTCATGATTTCTCAAACCCGAATGATAATGGGTGGGAGTTCCGGTAATTATTGAAATTCCAGTTATTGACATAGTTAGCTTCCTCCATAGGATCTTGAGGAACTCCCCCATTATTGCACCCGTGTTCACTTCAGCCCCTTTTGTCAAAACACTCAATTGATTTGTCAATGTCGTCAATGTTTTGATTGGGTCCGAATCAGAAACTTCGGCTACCCTTTTCACATTTGTCCTCTCGGAGGGCCACTGATAGCTATTCATTGCCATCTCTTAAAGTAAGTTGAATGCATCCTGTGGGAATTTTGCTAGTAAAGCTCCTCCTGCTGCGGCATCCACAAATGATCTAGTCTGTCCCATCAACCCGTTATAGAAAAAACAAAGTTGTTGATCCTCCGAAAAGCCATGTTGCGGACACCTCCTCAATAAATCCGAAATCTCTCCCAAGCCTCGTACAGCGGCTCAGAGTCGAACCATCTGAACTGAGTGATCTCGCTCTTAAGTTGCAGTGTCTTGCTTGGTGGAAAGAATTTGAATAGGAACTTCTAACTCAATTCATCCCAAGTATTCACACTCCCCTGAGTTAATGTGTCTAACCAATTTCTTGCCTTATCCCTTAAAGAGAAAGGGAATAGGTGCAAACATATCGCATCATCCGACACCCCATTCATCTTGATCGTATTACAGATTTGGATGAAGTGTGCAAGATGGGAGTTGAGATCCTCAGTTGCAAATCCCCCAAACTGGTTCTATTCAATCATAGAAATTAACGCCGGCTTTAAGTCAAAGTTGCTAGCATTTATCGGGATATGAGTAATTCCACCATAGTTGCGATTTGTTTGAGGGCAAAGGTAATCGCGAATCGCTTGTTGCTGGACTGCCGGAACTTCTGGTATCAGTAACTCATTATTGATCATGTTGATCCCATTGTTACCTCTATTGTTGCCTCCATTATTACCCTCGTTGTTCTCTTCCACAACCTCCACAGTATGATCTTGGTTTCTGTCTGCTCATTTAGTAGTTGCACTTGTTCGCCTGGCGAAAGCTTCAATTTCCGGTATGAACGGTGCTAATTCCCTTCGCTTTTTGAGCGAGTGTTCATGCACTACCTGAACCAACTAAAAGAAACAAATCAAACACTGTAGGAGTGGAATTTAACAAAATAAAAAAATATCTAAATTAAAAATAACTCTGTTTATTGCAATATTAGTACTAAAAATTTAATTAGTCCCCAGTAACGACGCCAAAAACTTATTCGCCTTATTTTTAGCTTAACCGCAAGTGAACGGCATAGTTAATAGATCAATCCCACAGAGACTAATAAATTTGTGCACTAAGAATTGATCAGATTGTAATATTATTATTTTTATTTAGACGATCAAAAGTTGATTGTTGTTTTGCAAAACTAAGACAATATTTTATCATAAAAGAACAAAGTAAAGAGTTCGATTGAAAAGATCAAGTGGATGAATGGATTCCAGGGTTATGGTTTCAGTTAATCTCCCTCTTGTTATCCGATTAATCAAAAACAAAGTTATTATCTATCTTCCCTATAAGATGATCACAAAAGTATTTTATCTTCTCTCTCGAGACACAATAAAAATGTTGATTGAATTATCTATGCTAGCATCTCTACTCAACATAAGATAAACAACTCCCAAAAGTATAAAAGATCCGTTATCCTCACAAATACTCACAGACTTCTCAATCATGCAAAATATTCATGTCAAGCACTCAAGATCTAGTATTGAAACTGATCTCTCGGATTATGAATCAATACATCAAGCAAGTTAAACCATTGGCCTTATGATTGAATAGTTCTTGGTTCGTTTTCTAACATATAAGTTAGAAAATCAGGACCAAAAGACTTAGCTACTTTTGTCCTTTTACTACGTTTTGGTTCCTTTTCATCACTAGCTTGTTGGTTGCCACTTTGATTGCCCTTTTTCGGGTGTCGGCAATCCTTGGCCATGTGGTTCTGTTTGCTACAGTTGTAGCAATCCCCTTGAATTTCTTGGCCTTTCCCTTATCTTTTTTTGGAATGTTTGCGTTTCTTGCTAGTGCTCGATTCAGCAAGATTGGCCTTGGCCTCCATTCCAAATTTATTGGACTTTACTTCGGATTTTCGATTGTCTTCCTCAATCCGAAGCCGAACAATCAGATTCTTAAGCCCCATTTATTTGCGCTTGTGCTTGAGGTAGTTCTTGAAATCTTTCCACAATGGCGGCAATTTTTCGATTATTGCATCCACTTGGAAAGACTCGTTCAAAATCATTCCTTCAAACACTAAGTCGTGAAGTATGATTTGAATCTCTTGGCCTTGGTTGATCACCATCTTGGTGTCAACCATCTTGTACTCCAGAAATTTGCCGACAACAAATTTCTTTGTGCCGGCATCTTCTATTTTGTATTTCTTCTCCAAAGAGTCCCACAACTCTTTGGATATTTTGAACAAACTATAGTCGTTATAGAGGGTGTCGTCTAGCCCGTTCAAAAACATAGTTCCGACAGAGAAAATCGTTGTTATGCCAATCATCCACAGCGATTCTCCATTGGTTGTCGGATTCATCATCGCCAACATTAGGGGGGTCCTCCTTCAGGAAATGGGACAGACCCAGTGTAGTGAGGTAGAACAACATCTTTTGTTGCCAGCACTTAAAGTCAACACCGGAGAACTTGGCCGGATTTTCGCCGTGGGCAGGTGTAGCAGCCATCGTAGTGAACAAAACTGGAGCCATCGTCTTGAAACAGAAAAAGTAGATTTTTATCTTGCGAATATTGGAAGGAAGGTTGATTGTTTTTAGAAAATGGCTAAGTGTTTAGGCTTAAGTCGAGGCCTGTATAATATGCAATCTCCGCAAGACAGAAATGCCCCGTATTTGAAGTGCTTATGGTTATGGATTTCGTCCCTAAAATACAATGACTTTAATCTGTTCGACTTTACAACACTTGGAAAGTCGAATCTACAGTGAACAGAAAGTGTTTAAGGCTTTCAAGCTTTGAACGGGAAGGATATCAATATGCTGATGCAAATTACTCAATTTTAGGCCGGGCCTTGTATTTATAGGTATCAAGGTGCCCCTATGGAAAGAACATGTCTTTTGGCTCGAAAAGATATGTCTACAGCTAAAAATGCACCTGGTTGCTCGAACAGGTGCATCTGTTCAGACTTACGCGTCACAAGACACTGCGCACATGACCGGTCATGCTCATCAGATTGCGATGCAGCGCGCGCGCGTGCTAGCTCCGTGCGATGCGCGCCCGCTCGCGCACTCGAGTTGGAAATCTATAATTAATTAATTAAAATTAATTAATTAATTTTAAAGGGTTTAAATAAATTTGGTCCAAAAAGTATAAGGACCATGAAGCCCAAGGCCTAGGACCCGGCCGGGACGGCCGGCCGGCCGGCGGCCATGTGTGGCGTGTGTTTTTGAACCAAACCCAAAAGCATGTAGGTCCTCACCCCTTTAAAAACTTGGGTGCCCCCAAGGGCCAAAACCCATATGTCCAACTTGGGATTTATAAAGTGAGCAAACTTTGGCTATCTACTCTATGTGGGATTGAGCATTTCTCCTTCCCCACATTTTCTATTTTCCATAATATTTTCTAGTTTTAAGTGGCTAACTTTGGAGAATAAACTTCCGGCCCTTTACACTTCTAGCATTAATTTCTCAATCACCGGGAATTGGTTTTGAGAAATTCCAAATGGTATTCTCATCTACTCACTTAGTAGAATTTTTACAAATGATTTAATTTTATTTTTTACTAATGGAAACCACTTAAATATTTGGTCAAAATTAGGTCAACACCCATTTTTACAAACCAAATTCCAACAATCCCCCACATGAATGAAATTAATGAATGCGTGTATTCATATTCGCTTTGAAAGTCTCAGCGAATCGTTATTGCATCTGGATAGGTTCTTAATAAAATATTATCGGATTTACTGGCTGCTTAGTGATGCGATGTCTTGAACTACTCATTCGTTTGTTAAACCAAGACAACAGTACTTACACAATAACAATTCTAACACCTGTTGTTCTCACATTATGTCCATTTCGGTCCTGGACCATATCTTAGATCCATAAGTGTTTCTTTGAAGCGGCCATTACTTCTCACTTATATAAGTGATCTCCTATTGAAGAGTATCCTGCCATACTCCACCTTTCGGTATAGGAATCATTAAAAGTCTTAAACTTAACCTCACCACATTCAGCAGGATTCTATTTCATTTGGAAGTTTCGAGAATGAGCTAACACATTTTTTAAGTGTTCAGTTGAACATTCATAACTTAGTTGTCCCATTGAACCAAGGTTTTGGGATCTCCAATTCACAAGGTTGGGTTACTGCTATGAACATTCTTTACTTTGTGGATTTTAAACCCATTCCCCTTAACAATTTATACAATTGATCTCGATTTATGCCTTTTGTAAGTGGATCCGCAAGGTTTTCCTTTGAGTTCACGTAGTCAACCGAAATAAACCCCATTCGAAATCAACTGTCTAATGGTATTATGTCTTTGATGTATATGTCTAGACTTACCATTATACATATTACTTTGTGCCCTTCCAATTGCTGATTGACTATCACAATATATCAAAACAGCAGGCACCGGTTTATTCCAACAAAGAATATCCTCTAAGAAGTTTCTAAGTCATTATGTTTCTTCTCCAGCTTTATCTAAAGCAATGAACTCGGATTCCATAGTGGATCGATCTATGCACGTCTTCTTAGAAGACTTCCACGACACCGCTCCTCCACCTATTGTGAAAACAAATCCACTTGTGGACTTGGAGTCTTTTGTGTCTAATATCCAATTGGCATCACAATATTCTTCTAAAACTGCTGGATATCTCGTATAAAGTATTCCATAGATCATGGTATACTTTAAGTATCTAAGTACCTTTGTCATGGCTTTCCAGTGATCCTTACTCGGGTTACTTGTGAACCTACTTAGCTTACTCACTGAATATGCAATGTCTGGATGTGTACAATTCGTTAAGTACATCGATCGCCAATTACCTTGCATATTCCGGTGAGAAACTGGTTCGCCTCTATTCTTGGCCAAGTGTAGACTTAGATCTACAGATGTGTTAGCCGGAGGACTATCAAAAGCATTAAACTTTCTAAGTATGCTTTCCACATAATGGGATTGTGACAAGGCAATTCCATCTGAAGTTCTAGAGATTTTAATCTCTAATATAACATCAGATAATCCCATATCTTTCATGTCAAAGTTCTCCTTTAACATGTTCTTAGTACTCACTAAGTAGAATTTTTACAAATAATTTAATTCCATTTTTCACTAATGGAAACTACTTAAATAGTTGGTAAAAATCGGGTCAACACCCATTTTTACAAACCAAATTCCAACAATGACATCTTGTTTCCTTGATCCTAACCAAGATTATTATCAACAGAACAATGCAAAACCGATATGATATTGTGAAAATAACCTTAAATGTTGGGAATATTGAAGAAATTATATGATGTGCGTGAATTTCGGAATTAAGTTTTGTTCAATTCTAACCTAATAGAATATGGCAAAAACTCATATAGGACCATCTTACGGGTCTAAATCCTTTAGACAGATCCTATTGACCCGCGGATCCTGTTCACCAGGTCCGCGGGTCAAAGCCACCTGCTCCCTTTTTAGATAAAGTATCATATTTTTTAGTATAGCCACAAATTATGATTACCTTACAGTGAAGGAAAAATAAATATATCGAGTTAAAGTAACACCTTTATGAGTAAAAGTATATATATTTTGAGACAAAATATCATGTTTTAAGAGTAAACGATCTTTTTTGAAATAAAATATCACGTTTTTTAATATAGTCACATATTATAAATTCAATACAAAGAAAGATTAATAATAAATATGATAGAGTTAAAGTAATACTTTTATAAGTAAAAGTATTTGTGTTTTGAGATAAAGTAACATATTTTTTAACATAGTCACAAATTATGAATATATTATAATAAATATATATATATAGAGTTAAAGTAACACTTTTATACGTTAAAGTATCTATTTTTTGAGATAAAGTATCATGTTTTTTAATATAGTCACAAATTAGGAAAGAAGTAAACATAAAAATAAATATGATATAGTTAAAACAACACTTTCATAAGTAAAACTATCCATTTTTTGAGATAAAGTATCGATTTCTTAATACGATTTACAAACTAGGGACAAAAATAAATATGATGTAGTTAAAGTAATACTTTTACAAGTAAAAGTATCTATTTATTGAGATAAAGTATCATGTTTTTTAATACATTCAAAGATTAAGAATCTAGTACAATGAAGAAAATCAGTTATAATCTTATATAGAATTCAATAGAAACCATTAATCTTGGGTATTCTGTAATGGTTCAAAGGAACTATAATGATTTATTGAGACTTTCAAGGCAACCACTTGTTGGCTTGCATATGTTTTGATCAAGTATCCACATTGAAGTTCAAGAATGTGGCCAAAGTATATGGGGACAGTGCACTCTAGCCTTGTGCTGACATAACAAGCCCAACCAAACTTCTTGCTTTTCTGTACTAGTTTGCTTTTTTTTACAGAAGCAACATCGTCAAATCAGCTTGTCAAAAGAAAATATCGTCAAATTGGTTGTGGCTAAGCTTAGAACTAAAAACAATATCGATCGTAATATCTCAAAGCCAAGAAATTCTTGCTAGTCCCGGAATCTAAGCGGAATTCTCAACAAAAGGGGTTTTTTTTTTAAAACAAAAAATTATGGGTGGGCTAGCGCCTAACCCGCAACCCAAGGTGGGTTGGATTTGGGTTGAGACTTTCTCGGCCCGCTACCTTGACGGGCCAGCCCACCCCACCCAGCCAAATGGTGGGTTTAGGTGGGCTTTGGGCCGGCCCACCCCGCCAGCCCATTCCGACAGCTCTGGTCTCACCCTCTGCCATGGCAGACCAATACCCACGGCCGCCCCAACCTACAGAACCACCACTACCAAGCAACAACACATCTGGCCGGAAAGTACTCCAGCAGGACCACAATCAAGCCGGAAGTGCTCTAATTTTGACGACCCACGCATCTCTTTCTTGGATGATGGAAAATCCACAATTTTTTCCGACCATAATTTTGACGAACAACCACTGCTAATTCATCCCCATTCCACATTGAATCTTTCCTCGCCTTCTTCTGGCCACGATTTGGTCGGAAAACCACAAACTAGAAATCGCAAACAACACCTTGCGACGGCCCCCAGTTTGGTTCTAGCCATTCCGACGACATCACGACGAGTCACCGCCACTATTGGAGTCACAACATCATGGGTTTCATTTCCCCCACATCAATTTTCATTGGGTTCTATTAATTTTGAAGTGCTAACCAACATTTTTCATTGGGCTTTATTTTGTCAATCCGATAAAATTGATCAAAATCTATCAAAATTGGCAGTGAGTACTTTCAAATACATCATCAATGGGGTAAACTCGATCGATTATTGAGGCCAATTGCAAGAAGAAAAAAAACTGTAGAAGGGGATCTTAAAATCGATTTCTACCTTCAAGCCTCCAAAACGCATTAAAGACGATGGATTTGGTGAACGTCCAAGAAGTCAAAGTTGTTCAGCAGTCCACAACGAGTTGACGATTGTGGTGGTTCAGTTGGTAGGGTGGTGGTGGGCGGTGGTCGACGGTGAAATTCCGATGGGTTGGGGGTGGGGTGGATAACTTTGGTGGATGTGATTTAATTTGGGACCAAGAAGAAAAGAAAAATAAACTTTTTACCTTTTTATTTCTTGAATTGATTATATTCTAAATTAGTAAATATTAACCCATTATTCATTTGATATTTATTAATGCTATTTTTTATTCCACAATTTGTCATTAATTATTATAGTTCAATGATATTACTCAAGTTATTTATCAATTTAAAATAATTAATGTCGAATTTTTACACTTATGCATAATTTAATTACATTTATTAAATCCACACCAGCATTAATTGAATCAGATTTTCTATATAACATATTTTTTCACACAAGCAATGAGTCACAAAATTTTCAGTTATAGGTCTCCTGTTAGACGGATCCAAAAATCCTAACCTGTCTTGCCATATGGGTTAAACTGAAATAGCCCAATTCACCACCACATTAGAAACGAACACGCGGCTTCGCCACCGCATGTAAAAATTCACAGACAAACCTAAAATTTCCAATCATATCCAACCTCAAACTTTGTCAATTGTCTCTTTTATTCTCAAGTTTACAGAAAATGAGTTAGGAACAGAAAAAGGATAAAATCGACACTTTCATTGGTGCCCGCCTTTCATGGTTCAATAAAATCGAAAGAGATGACAAAACACAAATCGTTTCTCGGAGTTTCGTGCTGAGAATCAAGAAAAAGGAACTACTTGAAGAGAAAGACGAAAGAAAGGAAATGGGTTAAAGTTTTGTTGTGATACTTGGGAAGGAAGTGGAGAAATTGCAGGGAAGGTTAATACTTTTTGGAGACACTACTAATACTTTTTAAGGGGATACTAATACTTTTGGTAAGACTACTAATACATTTCAGAAGAAGTGCTAATACTTTTAGAAGGACAACTAATACTTTTTTTAAGAATGTTAATACATTTCGGGAGAAAAATTTAATTATATTCAGGGAACTACTAATACATTTCGGTAAGAATGATAATACTTTTTAGAAGGACGACAAATACTTTTCGAATAATTGTTAATATATTTTGGGAGAAAATTTTAATTATATTCAAGGAAACTACTAATACATTTCAGAAGAACTGTTAATACTTTTTAGAAGGACGGCTAATACATTTCGGGAGTATATTCAGGAGAAATACAAAAAAAAATCTTCAGGGAATTACTAATACATTTCAGAATAACTACTATTACTTTTCAGAAGGACTATTAATACATTTCGGGAGAAAAATTTAATTATATTCTGTGGGAACTACTAATACATTTGTAAGAATCGCTAATACTTTGTAGAAGGACGACTAATACTTTTTTAATGGTCATTAATACATTTCGGGAGAAAAATTTAATTTATTTCAAGGAACTACTAATACTTTTTCGAGGAACTACTAATACTTTTTTGAGGGATTGCTAATACATATCAGGAGTATATTTAGGAGAAATACTAAAAAACTCTTCAGGGAACTATTAATACATTTCAGAAGAACTGCTAATACTTTTTAGAAGGACGACTAATATATTTCAGAAGGACTGCTAATACCGATACTCCCTCAAAACTACTAAAATACCACTACTAATATTACGAAAATACCACCGGATCCGTGGGTCAGATCCGTCTAACAGGTCAGACCCGTTAGACGGTCTGACAGGAGTTTTTGTGATTAATTATTATAGCCACATGGGCATTGAGTCAGCATTTTATGTCCAACAAAGATGCATCACTTGCCACCAGGAAAAATTGACCGGAAATCAGCAAATCCCCAAATTTCGGAAGTCACGTGAGCAGCACATGGCGGATTCCGGAGAAAATTGAATATTCAGAGCAAAATTGTCCTAAATGTGCGGAATAAAAAATTAATTAGTGGACTAATTTTGCCAGACCCTTAAATAAGTGGACCAATTTTGCTTTGGGCCTATAGATAGTGGACCAATTTTGCATTTAAGCTGTCCAAATAATTAAGGAGTTTTGCGAAAATTTCTGCTTTTTTTAAAAAGGTATTTGTAGGTCCAAAGGGGTGTGAGTAAGGTTTAGAAGGGGGGGTTGAATAAACCTTACCAACTTTTCGATTTTAGTCTTTTTAAAATATTACAGAGTTAACACAAACATCCGAGTCCTTGAGGATGAGCTAAGTTGGTTATTCAAATAGAGTTAGCCACTCAACGCACTCGATAGAGCTATTGATAGAATAACTCAATTTGCTTAACCTAAACTTTAACTTGGTTGTGTTGGTTTTATCAGCGGAAGACTTAACACTCTTTGAATTGATTTAAGCTTGTTTTAACACTTGATTTTAGCACTTGGTTATTAATCAGTTTGGATGGCAAATAAGTTTATCAGCAGATATAAGGTAAGTATGCAGAAATGTAAATGTGCTGAAAAATAAATGACACAGTTAATTTTTATAGAGGTTCGAAGATGGGGTAATTTTTCTAATCCTCTCTTCTCCAACTCCTGGAGGAATTCACTAAGTAACAGATCAGTTTACAGAGTAGTAAACAATCTAGAGACAGTCTTGGTCACACAGCTGGCTTCTCGTTTGACTCAGCTTCTTCACAAGGCACATGCCTTGCTACTTCAGCTCACTTTCTCAAGCTCTTAGATTTGATCACGAAGCCCTCCAATAACTTGATACTGGTTCGACCTTGAACCTTCCTACAATCCTCATTGGAAAGTAGACCCCTTTTGATTCTTCAAAAGTTTCCTCTTCAACAGTTTGAAGTTGTCTTTCCTTCACAGCTTTGTGTTGGATCGATTTCCTCGAGTTTCAGGCTTGAGAATTTTCTTTAATATACTTGAGAATATTTGCAAGTTAATAGCTTGAATATTGCTTGCTTGTTCGTGGTTCAGGTAATCAAGGTAACATTTTCTCAATGAATTTCCTTAGCCTTTTATAGTGAACTTTCAAAAATATGCCCGTTGAAGAGATAGGCTAATTTTCAAAAGACACTTGTATTCGTTGGCTTGTCTTTTCTTGGTCCTCAATCTTGAGATGTAGACCTTTCCTCGTATTAAATGTGTTTGTAGCTTTTCAGGTTCTGACACGAGGTGGAGTGCTTCCCATTGGTTTATTCCTTTTGCACGCTTCTGGGATGAGCACTTTAAGACCTGTCAGCATGGAAGTATTACTTATTTAAGTAATGTTCTTAACTTCTGTGCAACGGATTCATTTCAGTTAACTCCTCTTGGTTGTTGCCTTTTTCCCCAGGTGACTTGAGTCTGCTCCAATCATTGGATGACTCATCTTTCACTTCAACTTGAGACTTGGCTTCTTGAGTTGACTTTGACTGACTCTTCACATAGTTGTTCCTCAGCTGATACATCTTCAGTCGAGTTCTTGATCTTCCTTCTTGGCCATACTCAGTTGTTCCACAGAGGAGTCTTCACTTCAGTTTTCAGTTGACTTCTTGTATTTTCAGGCGTAGCTGACTTGACTCAGCTTTTCCAGCTCTATCTATTACAATGAAAATTACAAGAAAAAATGGGGTGTCACCTTTCTAATTAAAGTTTTACATGGCATTCATCAAAATCTATAAAATAAATTTCCCAACAATTTCCCCCTTTTTGATGATGCCAAAACTTAAAAACATCAAACAACATGTAAACAACAAAGATACATACAGACAATGCAGTAACAAAGAATGTATGCGTAGAATCGATCATTTTGTTGATCATAACATTCTTGTCCTTTACATGGCTGTTTACATTTGGTATCAGAGCATTTTATATGAGAGAAACATCATCTATGCTAGGATACTAATACAAAGTGAGAAATTACAAAAAAACTTCACTAAGTATAAAGATGACTTACAAAAGTTTATTTACATAGGAAAAATACATGAAGGGTACGCAGCAACACTTCATCGCCTTCACTGCCTCCTTCTTTCCTCTTCATCAACCCTGTCGAAGTCATCAGCTCTCTTCCTTTTTCTTTCTTCTTCAACTGCTTTCTTCTTTTCATAAGCTCTTTTAGAAGCATCATCCTTCCGCTTCCTCTCGAGTCATTGCTCTGTTTGCCTTCTGTTCTCCTCATCCTGTCTTCTCACGTATTCTGCATTCTTCTTTGCCACTTGCAGGTTTGCCACTTCATCATACCCAACCCAGTAGATTCTTCCCTTCTTTCCGAGATCTACGTATTCAATGTTCTTGGGTATTGGACGAGGTCGAGAACCTCTTCCACCACCACTTCTTCCTCCTCCTCTGGGTGTATACTGCACATGAATCTTCTGCTTGCCAGCTGACTGGCTGCTGGTAGTTTGTTGCCTATCAGCTTCTTCGCACAATGTAAGACCCTTCTCCCAGTACAGATCCCAGGCTTGGGCTAGTGACATCCTTTGGAAATAAGATTCAGATTCGAGCGTCTTGAATTCTTCAACAGATCTTGGCTCGGATCCATTGTCAGGCATAGCATCTTGATCCTTCCCTATCGGAATGCTGCCAAATTGTTTCATCACTTCTTCAATGCGGTCATCTATCCTCTTGTCGAACTCCTCCATCCCTGCTTCGATGATTTTTCTTTTCTCCGACATTGGCACAGAAGAGTGTTCGATCGGCAGAGTCCATGGAAGTTTGCTGATAATAGAAGCTGTAACATGACCCTGCTGAGGGGTTTCAACTATCATTAACGTCAAATCCTTTGAACGTTCCCCCTCAGTTGCTTTTCCCTTCATCTCAGCTTCATATTCTTTTAACTTCTCTTCTTTGAACTTCCTTAGGGAGTCCTCTTCCCCCTTTTTGGCATCATCAAAGGAAAGAGGGACCCCAGTGTTTGTCTTTATTTTTAGCTCACCGCAAGTGTACGGTGTACGTTATAGAAAAGGGTAGCAAGGTCGTATCCACGGAGACTAATAAATTAATATGCTAAGTATTGAACTAAGATAGTCTTATTTTTATTTAGGCTATCGTAAAATGGTGGTTGTTGCGAGATTAAGACAATTACGACTACTAAAAGCACAAGATTAAGACAATGCAAATAATTGAATTATCAAGATGATGAAATAGATTCCCGGGTTAAGGTTTCGATTAATATCCCTCTTGTTGTCCGATTTAATCAAAGTCAAGTTATTATCAATATTCCGATAAGACGATCATGAAAATATTTTATCCTCCCCCTCGAGATGCATATAAAACGTAGATTGAAATACCTATGCTAGTATCTCTACTCAACTTGAAGTATTCAACTCCCAAAAGTTTAAAAGATCAAATATCCTCACAAATATTTACCAACCTCTCGATTCATGCAAATATTTGTGTCGAGTACTCAAGATCTAATATTGAAACTCATCTCTCGAATTATGAATCAATATATGAAATAAGTTAAATCATTGATCAAGTGATAAAACAAGAATAAGCTCAAAGTACTCAAATAGGCTTCAAGACAATAACTTCAACTAAGATTAAAACATTCCACAAGAGTTCATTAATCTACTTTCAAAAACCCAGAAATCTAAAGAGTTTAGCTACACATGATATCTAAACAACTCATAAACAAATTGTTCAAAGTCATGACAAACTAAAATGAAAGATCAAAACTACAAGAGAAGCAAGAAAAACTTAGGAAAGTCAACAATCTCTCGATGTATCTCCGTTCCTTGAGCTCCGATGCAACCCGATTGTCTTCTTGATATCTTCTTCCAAGAATAGAACTTTGTCTTGTGTGATATAGCCAAAATGTCAGAATATCCTTGGTGTGCGCCCCAAAAAACCTTTTTATACCCCCTCTCAAGTTTAGGCAAAGTGCCGCAGAAAATGACATTCCAGCGTAGACGCACGGGCTACCCGTGTGTCCTCCCTGTAGCAAAGCCCTGCTTTTCACCAAACACGCACGGGTCGTGCGCCCAAAGCACGGTCTACCCGTGCGTGATGCCGAAGGCATATTAAGTTTCTCCAGTGGCGCACGGGTGGTGCATTGACGCACAGGCTACCCATGCGCCGTGCTGAAGCCTTCAGTTTCCCATACCAAGGGGCGCACGGGTGGTGCCTAAAGCACGCCCTACCCGTGCGTTCCCTGTATTGACCTTGTAAGCTTAACTTTATCTCATTTTGGCTTCCGTTCTCGTACATTCACTCGATTCTTGGTGTTTCCACCTCGCGATGCTCGTATTTGTATCCAAAATGCTTCAAATATCATTAAATTCCTACAAAATAAGCAAAGCGTAATATCTTTTCCACAAAGAGTGAGTATACGTTATTTTACATGAGTTTATGCATGCTTAAACACCATTTTTATCATGATTATACCTCAAAATATATGCAAAACTCACACCTATCACCCAGGGAACATGTCTGCGAGCATAAAGTCGAGTCTGCTGAGAGCGGAGTTCTGTTTGGAGTCCTGTTGCTGCATAAGCTGTTCAAAATTCTGAGTGAGTAGCCTTGGACTCGGCTACCACCAACTTCACTTTAGCCATGAGAAGACTGAATTTATCATTCATTGAGCTCTCTAGACGCAGAATTTCTTTTCTCTGGAATTCCTTCAGCAGCTCCATTTCAGTCTTATGAGATTCATGCAATCTTTCAATATATGCATGCATCCTTTGCTTTAGATCAGCATTATCAGCCATCCAGATAAGCATTCTGCCATACAGTGCTTTAATATAACGAACTTGCTCGATTCGCATGGCAGACTGCTGTTGAGACCATTCTCGGATCCGCACCACTATCCCTCTCAAATCTGCTGTGAGGGTAGCATCCATGTTTTCCAGTCTCAGATCGAGTGAAGCCTGATGTCTTTATATCTTTTTAATCTCTTCACAGATCTTCTTGAAGATTTCACGAAATTCAGTTGTCTCACTTAATTCAGTTGCAGGCAACTCTTCATCAAAATTAAAATCGACTGGAACGATTGAGTCAGTAGGGATAATTGGATCTTCTCTCATGGTGAATCTTCATCGTTTAGCTGCGGTCTCTTCTTCTAAGTCTAGTAGGATAGGCGTGAAAGTAAATACCTTTGGAAAGGCATCATCATTCACATATGGGATTGTTTGCGAGGGTTGTGCCTATGATGATTCAGCTCTCCGTACCTCAGCTGCGATAGCTTCGTCGGTAGTGGTCATAGCTGTGGGAGCCTGTGACGGAGCTGGTGTAGTCGTTACTACTACAGCTGTGGGAACCTGTGCATTTGACTCGGTTTCAACTGGGGCATTTGAGATAGTTTGCCCAGCTGACTGAGCCTCAGCTGTCTTAACAGCATCTTCGGTCTCAGTGGATTTTTCTAAATGAATAACCGGTTCCTCTACTACATCATCAGTGTCATCGGATGATTATGGGACATGTGGACTTGGTTCATCATCGAAATTGAATTTTTGACGAGCAGGTTTATCACTTAGATGACTCGTAGTTTTGAGAACATCCTCAGCTTGGTCCCTTTGATCTGCAATGGGGGTGGACTCAGCTTCATCTTCAGACCCCAAGAATGATGTGTCTAATTTCTCCTAGGTGTCATGAAGTGCACTTATCTCTTCTTCTATTTCAGTGCTTTGAACATGAGGAACGTTCTGTGTCTCTTGAGCTTTACCCAGGGAAGTCTCAACCTCCCTTGGGCCTTCACTACCTCCAGCAGTCTCGACTGCAACGAGGCCTTTAATATTCCCTTCCACAGTCGCAGCTGTCTTAGGGTCTTGGACCATGGCATCCATAGGAGTCTCAACCCCTAGGATTGCACTTTCACTGCCCAGAGTGTTAACTCCCGGGGCATTTCCATCCTGTGCCTCGACTGTAAGAACAGTGTCATCAACCTTCAAAGCAGCTGACATTTCAGCTGGGACAAACTCAACTGTCCGGGCCTTGTCAATGTCACTCTACTATGGTTGTTTCTCAGACTCCACTTCACCTCCTTTCTTCAAATTTGAGTAATCTGCAGCATCCTCCGACCCTACTGCAGTGGAGTGATTTTCCCCCTCAGCTAGCATACCAGTTGAGTGACTGATGATGGGGTCACTCTGCTACAGACTCGCGGCTTTTTCTTTTGAATGCTCAGCCGCTGGGACAGGTGGTAGAACACCTTCTGCAGGGGTTGGCTCAACTTGGGTGCCCAAAATCCCAGTTTCATTGCTAGCACCCTTGGACCCATCTTCCGAAATCATCGGGACGTAGGCTGCAGCCGATGTCGTAGCAACTCGATGCACCACTCCCGAAGGGTCAATTTGCAGGAGAGATTGAGATGACTCTCCTGGTCCTTCGACGATTCTTGCCGCTTCGTGCATAATTCTCGATTCCCTCGAGCCTGCTACATATCGGCTTTTTCATTCAAAAAACAATGGGTTCCTCATCACTCTCTCGAGTATATGTCTAGATGTGTATGAGTGTGAGATGGAGAGTTTGTGAATTCACACATCTTGGCCTTTTCTAGGACACGGGCTTTCCTCACCGCCTTTTCTTTCTCTTCTTCCTTGATGATTCGAAGAATATCCATGCAATTTTCTTCATCAAGGGCCTAAATGCATCGTGGCAACATCGAGGAATTGCAGCAATTCCTCTTCCTCTTCAATATACTCGGGGTGAGCGAGCCGCGCCCTTGAGTGATCAAGTTTCCATGCTCTCCATTCTCTAAGACGTCTCAGGATATCTGGATACAGAGGAGAATACATGACAACATCATCCTCATCATCTTCTTCTTGACCTTTTTGCTCTGAGATTGAAGGCAAGATACGCTGTTGCTCCTCCCCTTCAGCAGCATCAGTAGTAGGTGGAGAGACAACTTTTTCAACAGGATGTTCAGTTTTCTCAGCTACTTTGCTTCCTTCAGCTGTCTGACGCCCAGCTGAGTCTTCAGGAGGCCTCTGCTGATCTCCCTCAGCAGACTTGGCAGGTACATCAATGACTTCGGGAGACTGCCCTTCTAGATTACCGGCAGTCTCAACTTGTGATTCTAGCTGAATGGCAGATTCAGCTCTCTTTTCAAGCTCTGATTGTTTGAAAATTCTTCTTCTTTTGGTCCGAACTAGATGGACTTTTGGTTCTTCTGAATCTTTGGCGGCGGGGGCCAGGGCATCCTTCTTGGAGAGAGCTACCTTCCTTGACTTGGCAGTCCTCTTCTTTCGTAAGGCTAGAGAAGGGATTTGAGGTTCCTTCTTAGCCTCGGCTGCAGGGGCAGGAGACACGGCTGCACGGGCAGGCGACTAGGCTGCACGGGCAGATGCATCTTTTTTCTTAGCTGCAGGGGAAACTTTCTTCCTAGGTGGAGGGGGGGCAGTTGTGTCCTCGCGTTCAGCTGATTCCCCCTCACTTGTTTCCGCCTTCTTTGTGTGGGCTCTCCTCTAGGCTCCAGAGAGGTTCACCCTAAACATCTTCTTGTTGACATGGAAGGGTTTACCATGTCGAATGGGAATACCCTTCACTTCCATCAAGTGGCCAATCACAAGGCCATATCCAAGAGATCCTCCAAAGGATTCATCTTCCTTGAATGACTTGTTCATCACATTCTGGCAGAGTCTGATGTACACGAACTCAGCCCAGTTTACTTTCTTGCCCTACATGATCACATCCATGACGATCAGCTTAGTCTTGGACAGCTGATTAAAGCTTCCAAACTTCATGTCTACACACTTGGAGATGACATCCATCAATTTATGATAGTCGTTCTTCAACAGCTTTTTATCAGTTGTGTAGACCACCTTAGCAGCACACTCTGGTTTGGCTACTTCTTTCCATGCAGCAGCCAAATCAACGTCAGCTTCATTTATCTCCTTCATGCCTTCTGACAGCAATAAACAGTGCTCCGCAAAGTCCTTAGCAGTTACCATTATCTCCTTCCGACGACAACAAATAGTTTGATTCCTTCGTCCTACACTTCAGCGTTAACGTAGAACTGCACCACCTCTTCTGGGTAGGTGTGCGAGTATTCCATAGTCAGAAAAGCTTTGAGACCTGACTTTTATTGCATTTCAGCGATTTTCTTGACAAGGGTTTCATCGGAACCCTGCTTAACCATACCTTCAAAGTCCACTGACGATCCTAAGTGGATCTACTTTGATAGCTTGACGAAATCAAACTTAGGTGCCATTTTCAGAGATTTTTATCGATTAAAACTTGATGAACTTGCTTGAGAACACTTAGGGTTTGCGAGAGAGAAAATAGCTTGCTTTCTTTTTGCTTGAAGATGAACAGTTTCCGAATGTGAGAGAGAAAGTTGGAAAATGTGTATATAAGGGTTATGAAAGGACATGTCTTTGGATTTTGAAATTTTGATCAAAATCAACGGTTCAGATTTAGCACGTCAAACTGCATTTAATGCGTCAGCATTTATATCCAATCATATGCTTACTGTGACGCTTTTTTTCTGTACCCGCCATTATTATGCTGACGTCATCCTTAAAAACATTCCCGCTCATTTAAAACGACTGTATTTTTGTCACTTAGCTCATAAATGATTCAGCTTATATCCAAAGTGACTTAACTCTCCTTCTCTCTTCTTATTCAGTGACTCAACTGTCAGCTAACTCGATACAGCTGACTTTCTAATATGACTGATTTACTCGGCTGATGTGTGAAACCTGCTCATTTCTCATTTTCTCATCTTTCATCTCTGTTGATTGAGTCTTTTGAGTGTTAACTCAGCTCAATTAACCCTAGCTCATTCTTAAGCTTTTCAAATCTTGACTCACATAGGGGCTTGGTGAATATGTCAGCTAACTGCTTATCAGTTGAGATATATTTTAAAGTGATGTCTTTCTTTTCAACATGATCTCTTATAAAATGATATCTGACATCAATGTGCTTTGTTCTTGAATGCAACACAGGATTCTGAGTGATTGCAATAGCACTTGTGTTATCACACATAATTGGAATATATTTTTCTTCAATCACATAACCTCTTAGCTGTTGTCTCATCCATAAGACTTGGGCACAACAACTGCCCGCAGCTATGTACTCCGCTTCAGCTATGGATGTAGCTATTGAGTTTTGCTTCTTGCTAAACTAGGAAACCAATCTATTTTCGAGCATTTGACATGTACCTGAAGTACTCTTCCTGTCAACTTTACATCCAGCATAGTCTGAGTCTGTGTAACCAATAAGTTTGAATCCACCTTCCTATGGATACCATAAGCCAACTTCCTGGCATCCCTTCAAATACCTTAGGATTCTCTTAGTTGCAGTCGTGTGGCTCTCCTTTGGTGCAAATTGAAATCTTGCACATACACCTACTGCAAAGGTGATGTCTGGTCTGCTGGCTGTTAAGTAGAGCAATGATCCAATAAGTGCTTTATATCTGGTTTGATCTACAGCCTTGCCATCTGCATCCTTGTTCATCTTGACTGATATGTTCATTGGTATTCTCACAGAAGACTTCTCTTCCATACCAAATTTCTTCATTAAGTCTCTGGTGTACTTTGTTTGACTTATAAAGATTCCATCCTTCAATTGCTTAACTTGAAGTCCTAGAAAGAAAGTCAGCTCTCCCATCATTCTCATCTCAAATTTGCCTTGCATGAGGTTTGAGCACTTATCACACAGCTCTTTATTTGTGGATCCAAAAATGATGTTATCCACATATATTAGAACAAGCAATATACTCTCTCCATCTTGAATTCTGAAGAGTGTTCTGTCCACTTTGCCTTTAGTAAATCCATTGTCAGTTAGAAATTGAGACAATGTATCATACCATGCTCTTGGTGCCTGTTTCAATTCATATAATGCTTTCTTGAGCTTGTACACCTTATCTCCAATAGTCTTCTGCTCAAAACCTAGAGGTTGTTCAACATAGACTTCTTCCTCTAATCCATTTAGAAATGCACTCTTTACATCCATTTGATATACAGTGAAGTTCTTATGTGCAAAGATAGGCAAAAACATCCTTATTGCTTCTAATCTTGCAACAAGAGCAAATGTTTCATCAAAATCTATTCCCTCTTCTTGGAAACACCCTTTGGCTACCAATCTTGCTTTGTTTCTTACCACAGATCCTTCCTCATTCATTTTGTTTCTAAAAACCTATTTTGTGCCAATAACATTTTGATGGGTTGGCCTCTGCACTAATTCCCATACTTTGTTTCTTTCAAATTGATTCAGCTCTTCTTGCATGGCTTGAATCCAATGTGTGTCATCCAAAGCTTGAGACACATCTTTTGGCTCTATTTCGGAAATAAAACATGTGAACATTGCTTTTTGGTGAGCTCTGGATCTGGTTCTTACACCATCTGTTACATCTCAAATGACTAACTCTCGTGGATGGTCTCTCAACAATTTCACATCAGGTTGGAGTAGGTTAGCTGGATTCAGCTGTCTCGCAGCTATGTTGTCTTGAACAGCTCTTTCATAATCTTTCAGCTGTAGACTTTCCAACTGTGTTTGAGATTCAGCTATCTCATCTTCATCTGGGTTGATTACTCTTACGTCAGCTTCAACATAAGGACTCTTCTGCATGGTTGGATGATTCAACTTGTCAGCTAACTGTTCAATGTCTTCTCCATTCACATTAGGTTCATCAAAAACCACATGGATAGACTCTTCTGTGACCATAGTCTTCTTGTTTAACACTCTATAGGCTTTGCTCTCAGATGAGTATCCCAAAAAGATACCTTCATCAGCTTTAGCATCAAAAGCCTTCAAATTATCTTTGCCATTATTGTGGATGAAGCATTTACATCCAAATATTCTGAAGTACCCAACATTTGGCTTTCTCCCTGTCCAAATCTCATAGGTAATCTTGGTCAATTGCCTGTTTATCATGCATCTATTTTGAGTATAGCATGCTATGTTAATGGCTTCAACCCAAAATCTCTTAGGCAATCCGACTTCCAACTAACATGGTTCTTGGACTTCCTTGAGAGTTAAATTTCCTTCTTTCGGCTACTCCATTCTGCTTTGTGGAGTCCTTGCTGCAGATAACTCATGAGCAATACCATTTTCAACACAATACTGAGTTATTATCCCATTGACAAACTCAATTCTTCTATCAGACCTTATCTTTATAATGGTTTGGCTCTTTTCATTTTGAACTTGTTTCATCAGCTGAGGTAACTTCTGCAAAGTTTCCTTCTTTTTGCACATGAAGATTGTCTATGTATATCTTGAGTAATCATCTACCACCACTAAGGTGTATTTCTTTCCACTTATGTTGGGTGGTTCAACTGGGCCAAATAGATCCATATGCAACAGATGCAATATTCTTGTTGAAGAAGGACTAGGCTTCTCCTTGAATGAAGATTTGATTTGCTTTCCCATCTGGCATGGATCACATACACTTTCCTTCTCGTATACTGAGTCTACCAATCCTTCCACAAGATGACTCCTTGCAAGCTTGTTGATTGTCTTGAAATTTAGATGATTTTTTGTGCCACGACCAACTTGATTCGTTGTGCTTTTGCTAACGACAAGTGCTTGGTGTAGCAATATACAATCTACCACATACATATTCTTTGTCTTGATGCTTGCAAAGACTATTTCAATTGATTCGGTATCTTTAATCTCGCACACTCCCATATTGAATCCCACATTGTAGCCCTTGTCTTGAGAGTTGGCCGATGCTTAATGGAGTTTAAGTTGAGGCCTTCAACATATGCAACATCTGTTATTTCCAATCCATTTTTATTGATAGATCATGTGCCTTTGATTTCCCCTGGAGCTTCATTTTCTCCAAATATGACTTTTGCAACTCTAATCTCCTTGAATCTTGTGATTTTTCTTGTTATTTGTCCGTGTCCGGGAAATGTACCACTATCCATATACCAGGTTCCTTGACATTCAGTTGTTCCTTGAACCTGCAATCAAGGAGATTAGTTTTTAGGTACCCATACTTGCCTGGGTCCTAAGGGGTTAGTGCTATAAGATGATCCAACCAACCTATAGACAAATGATTTGAGTCTAAGAGGTTGCCATCTATCGGTGCCATAATCATAATACACTTTGGCAAATTGCTTGGGGGCTTTAGGTTCATACAGCTGTCTCTTTTGTTTGTATGTCTGTGTGTGTGTTTTAGCAATTGCCTTCTTTGGGTAGATGTGATATTTCTGAGTGTAGTACCTGGGTGCATATGTGTGCTGATAATAGCTCTTTTGCCTTTGGAATGACCTTTGCTGAGGTTTAGGTCTTTGCCATCCAGGCTTGTATTCCATTGGTCTTTGAAGATGTTTTACATTGTTCCAATCAGCTTGGCTTGGATAGTTTCTACCATTCCTAACATGTGTGTTTCTCTGATGAAACTTCTGGGGTTTTTGGTAGCTCTGTTTATTCTTCACAGAGTACTTCCTATTTGGAGTTTGCTGAGGAACTCGGCTGGATTTCTTCTCAGCTGTCCTCTCAGCATACTCAACTGGCTGTTTTTCTTTCCCTTTATATCCAAGGCCAGTTTGTTTGTGATTGTGCTTGGGAGTGAATGTGGGTGCAACATTTGGCGTTTTGGATTTTTGAGATGCTTCATTGCTTGAAGATCCTTTTTTCCAAAATCACTCGAGGTGTTTGACTGTGCACAAAGGAATTGAATCTTATGTCTGTCTTATCTCCATATTGTTTTTGACTCATGATAAGGTCATCCAATGATTTGGATGCCTTTGTGAATGAAGCAATTACATTTTTAAGATCATTTTCTCTCTTTTCTATAGCAGCTATCTCTGCCATTAGTTTGGCATTCTCATCCTTCAGCTCTTTGTTCTCATCAGCTATGTGACTTAGAGTATTCAGCTCCTTAGTCAGCTGTGAGTTTTGGCTTTTGAGCTGGCTGTTTTCCTCATTTAAAAGTGTGTGTGAGGATTTTATGTGCTCAAAGTCTTTCATCATTTTGCCTAATGAATCATAAAGGTCAGTGGGTGATGAAGTGTGTGTATCACGTCACTATCACTGAATCGAATGAAATGAGTTAGAGTGTACCTCATCTTCTTGGTCTGCAGTTGATCTTGTTCTTTTGTCATAAGGCAAATCATGGCTTCTTCTTGTAATCACTTGAGTAGTCACTTCACTACTCTCTCGAGTCTCTTCGCTTTTAGACTTAGGCATTTGTCTCGTGCCCACATGGATTTCTTCTTTTCTGTCTTCTTTCTCTCAAGACTTTTCTTTCTTCTTCATTCCTATATTTGTTGATGGTGGATAGGAAGCAGTCAATCGCAAAATGTCCTGGTTATGCAATTCCGACATGAGTTTCTCCTCTTTCGTCCTTGGGTTATCAACTCTCTGATATTCAACCCTTTGATGCTCAGCTCTATTGGGTGGCCTGTCTTCTCTTGACTTAGAGGGAGCTGAATGTCTCCTGGAGGTTTCACCCTTGTTTCTTTTATAGTTCTTATTGAAGAACTTGTTGAATATTTTAACCATTAGGGCAATCTCCTACTGGTCTATGGCTTCCTTGACTTCAGGTCTCTTTCCATCATTGACTATCAGTGCAGTTGTCTTGGGTACAACTGTCTCCTCTTGCTCTTTTCTTCTCAGCTCAAACTCATAGGATTTGAGATCTGAGAATAGCTCATGATTGGATGTTGTTGTGAGGTTCATTGAATGTCTCAGGGCCATGACCTTTATTTCCCATTCAGCTGGGAGGCTTCTCAGAATCTTCATACACATTTCCTTTTGTGTATATTCTTTCCTTAGTGGTGATAGCTCGTTTGTGATTTCGATGAATCTGGTATCCAGATGATCCAAGGTTTCACCTGCAAGCATTTTAAAATTTTTAAATTTTTGTACAGTAACAGACAATTTTGTTTTCTTTAATTTGCTTAGATACTTCACAAATTAAAGTTAGTTTATCCCATATTTCTTTTGCAGATTTGCAAGATTTGACTTTATTGAACATTGCTTTGTCCAATGTCTTGTAGAGTATGTCCTTGGCCACATTGTCCAAGTTGTATCTCTTTTTGTCATCGTTAGTCCACTCAGTCCTTGACTTTTCAACCATGGCTGGTCTTTCTTCATCCGCTTCTACTACTACAATTGTTATTCTTGCAGCTGTGTTCACCTTAAGTATTTGCAGTGGCCCATCCTCTATCACTAGCCACATTTCATCATGCAAAGCAGATAGATGAGCATGCATACAAATTTTCCAGTCATCAAATTCCTCAATAGTGAACATAGAAATGCATGTCATATTTGCTTCCATGATAATAACTTTGCTAAAAATGAAACATTTTGAAAATACAAGTGTTTGAAATCTTTTTTGAAAATATAGAGATCTAGTTCAGTAACCAGTGCGGAAGGCTCAATGAACCAACCGCTCTGATACCACTTGTAGGTCCCAAGAGGTGTGAGTAAGGTTTAAAAGGGGGTTGAATAAACCTTACCAACTTTTCGATTTTAGTCCTTTTAAAATATTACAGAGTTAACACAAACAAATTTGAGTCCTTGAGGGGACTAAGTTGGTTATTCAAATAGAGTTAGCCACTCAATGCGGTTTCGATAGATTTGTTGATAGAATAACTCAGGTTGTTTAACCTAAACTTTAACTTGGCTGTGTTGGTTTTATCAGCGGAAGACTTAACACCCTTTGAATTGATTTAAGCTTGTTTTAACACTTGATTTTAGCATTTGGTTATTAATCAGTTTGGATGGCAAATAAGTTTATCAACAGATCTAAGGTAAGTATGCATAAATATAAATGTCTTTGAAAAATAAATGACGCTTGATTAATTTTTATAGAGGTTCAAGATGGGGTAATTCTTCTAATCCTCTCTTCTCCAACTCCCGGAGGAATCCACTAAGTAATGTGATCGGTTCTGAGTGGTGAACAGATCTAGAGCGACCTTGGTCACACGGTGGCTTCTCGTCCGACTCCGGCTTCTTCACAGTGGCAAATTTGTCTTGCTACTTCTTGACTCACTTTCTCAAGCTCTTGGATTTGATCACGAAGCCCTCCAACAACTTGATATTGGTTCGACCTTGAACCTTCCTACAATCCTCCTTGGAAAGTAGACCCCTTTTGATTCTTCAAAAGTTCCTCTTCAACAGTTTGAAGTTGTCTTTCCTTCACAGCTTTGTGTTGGATCGATTTCCTTCGAGTTTCAGGCTTGAGGATTTGCTTGAATATACTTGAGAATATTTGCAGGTTAATAGCTTGAATATTTCTTGCTTGTTCGTGGTTCAGGTAATCAAGGTAACCTTTTCTCAATGAATTTCCTCAGCCTTTTATAGTGAACTTTCAAAAATCTGCCCGTTGAAGAGATAGGCTGATTTTCAAATAACACTTGTGTTCGTTGGCTTGTCTTTTCGTCGTCCTCAATCTTGAGATGTAGACCTTTCCTCGTATTAAATGTGTTTGCAGCTTTTCAGGTTCTGACACGAGGTGAAGTGCTTTCCATTGGTTTATTCCTTTTGCACGCTTCTGGGTTGAGCACTTTTAGACCTGACAGCATTGAAGTATTACTTATTTAACTAATGTTCTTGACTTATGTGCAACGGATTCATTTCAGTTAACTCCTCTTCGTCACGCCTTTTTCCCAGGTGACTTGACCGCTCCAATCATTTGATGACTCATCCGTCACTTCAACTTGAGACTTGGCTTTTTGAGTTGACTTTGACTGACTCTTCACACAATTGTTCCTCAGTTGACATCTTCAGTCGAGTTCTTGATCTTACTTCTTGGCCATACTCAGTTGTTCCACAACGGAGTCTTCGCTTCGATCTTAAGTTGACTTCTTGTATTTTTCAAAGCGTGCCGACTTGACTCAAACTTTTCCAAATTTCTATCTATTACAATGAAAATTACAAGAAAAATGGGGTGCCAACTTTCTAGTTTAAGTATTATTCTTGTAGAAACGAAAAGCAATTTTCACGTTGGTAATATTTAAGGATAATTTCAATTTTAGTACCTAAATTATCGGTGTTGTAATAATGGAGTTGTTCCTGCAATAAATAACAGTTAGCGGAGGACCTATTTCCCTTCAGAATACAATTGTCAAAATTATCAAAGATATTACAAATATTCTTATCAAATTTAACATGTAAATCATCATCACACAACTGGCTGATGCTAATAAGACTAGCTTTCAAGCCTTCAACATATATGGCATTTTTCAATTGGGGAAGTCCTACGATATTTAACGTCTTTTTTTCCAAAACCTTTCCTTTAGCACCATCACCAAAAGTGACCAGACCATTTTTATTATTTTTAAAATCACTGAGTTTTTGTAGGTCACCAGTCATATGATGAGAGCATCCACTGTCGAAATACCAAGAAACAGTAACATTGGCTTTCAAGGAAATGTGCACAATAAAACAAGTTATATCATCCTTTCTAATCCAGACTTTCCTAGGTTTTGTAGACATGTCAATTTTAACCCTGGGAGTGCTCATTTGCTGGTGTTGTAACACATAAGGCGACACTTTCCCTTGCCTAAAGTGCTTCTGTAAGAGAAAACACTTAAGTCTAATATGACCAACATGATTACAAAAGTAACAAACAGGGACAAAACGTGTGTTTTTCTTGACAGTAGAAGAAAATGGGTTACCTTCTTTTACAAAAAGAGTTTTAGGTTTTCTATCATGTGGAGCCGTGTTTTTGTTAGGGCAAAACCAATACCTGCACGATCTTGATGAACCTTCCTTTGAGAGAGAATTTCATCAAGCCTACCTTTCCCGGTATTCAGTTTTTTCACAGAGGCCAAAGTGTCATTGAGTTCCCCTCTTACTTTAGCATTTCATTGTTCCTTTTAGTGGCCAGCTTCTCAAGCTTTATTACTTCTCCTTTCAGAGAGTCTTTTTCAGTGGTCAAGACGACAACTTTTTTCTCTAGTCCTTCGTTCACTTTACACACCTCCACCCATTTATCGAACATCTTTCTATATACCATTCTTAATTCAGTCTCAATGGTCTCTTCAGCATCTGAGCCACTTGTATCCTCTCCCTCTGCATAGGAAATAGTGTTTAAGTAAATAAATGGAAAATTTGACTCATACCTGTCTGGTGTTGTAACACCAGGAACGACACTAGAACCAGCACCATACAGTTTGGTCGGGTTCTCTTTTTTCTGTATAAATGAAGTGAGGGCCACATGATTTATGATATTCTCCTCTTTATCCTTTTGACCTTCTTCCTATCTTTCATCACTGCAGGTGGCACTTACTGATTTTTGCATCTTTTTCAAAGTGTTAGCACACTCAATCTGAATGTGTCCAAACCCACCACATTCTCTGAACTTAATCCTTTCGCTTTTCTTTGAGGATTTGCTTCTTCTGCTCTTTTGCTTCGCAGATATTTCAAAACTTTTGATAAGATGAGTAAGTGACTCATTCAACATATTGATTCTCTCAATTTCTGGATTATTCTTGGAAGGAAAAAAGGACCTGTCAAGGAGTTGAGGGCGTAAAACCGAACTTTCTTCATAAAAACAAGACATGTTAGCAACAAATATAAAACATGATCTCACTAATAAGAATTAGTGTTAGGATCTTGATGCCAATTGATAAAATATGTTGCTCTATTAATCAATATATCAATTCAAAAATCCTGGATGTTCGGATTTGAATAGTGTTGTAAGTTAATGTTGTAACACTGAAACAAACAACACAATCACAAAACGGAAATAGAAATAACACAATGATTTTAACATGCTTAGATTCTTCAATCTTAATGCACGAGGCGACGCCCAGAGAAGAAACAATCCAATATTAGAAAATGAAAGCTTATTGCAAATACAACAGGATTTACGAATAATATAAAGACTCCCTCTTTATAAATTCACCAACACTTGTATTCAACTAATCTCTTGATTGTTTCCTCCACAATCTCAACCTTTTTGGAATCTCTCTAACTTCAAATCCTTGAAGGGTTGAGTCGATCCATACCGTAGATCTTCACATTCTTCTCCCGAAGAATAAAAGAATGGAACAAATGATTTCTTGAAGAAGAACTTATAAAGCTCGAAATGTTTTTCTCGATATCTTCTGAAAGAATTATAGCACGGATATTTACCAAAAGTTATGCAGAGTAAGGATGTGATTGCAGATGTGGTCACATTCACAATCACATGCAGCGGAATTTTAAAAACAATAAAGAGACACACGAAATAAAAATATCTACAAGCCAACAAGCTTGTAGACGTGCCAATATGGCAAAACTTTCCACTAGTAAAAACTGTTTGATTCCGTATACAAAAATACTCAAATCCAACTAGTAGAAACTCAATGAAAAACTCTTGTCTAGAGTATATCTGATCTATGTAATTCGACTCATCCAACAATAGACATGTGTGGACTTCATTAATCACAATACAAAAACAATGGATGAAAAACCTAACAAACACAAGCTGGGTATCGAATGTGATCTCGATGTAGTCACATTCGAGATCGCATCCAGGGCTGTTCAGACTCCTTGTGTTTGAATGACTCTTAATTCTCTCAAGACTCTTGTATCTCTGGTGTATTTCTTGTGTACTGATTATGCACGTCCTCTTCCCTTTATATAGCCGTCCAAACCTTGCAAGAGACCTAATACACATGAAAAGAAGATATATACAAATATATGACAAGTAAATCACTTATGTTAGGAAACAAGATAACTATCCAAGAGTCCTAATATATCAATACATTATCAATATGATTTCTTTCCAAATCTAAAAAGTCCTAATCATACCACAAGTCTAGAAAGGCAAAACAAATCAAAATCAATCTTTATAATTTTGGAAATTATTTTAGGCCAAAAATAATCACCCTAACATCTTCTTCAAGGTGTTGTCCTCTCCTTTTATAGTCATCAAAACCGAAGCTCTGTTGCTGAAATCAAGAGATTTCCTGATTCCCAGATGGCGGTTACAAGCTAAAAAGGAAGACAACAACAACAACAACAACAACAAACTAAGCCTTAATCCCACTACGTGGGGTCGGCTATACGGATCATATTGCGCCATTGTTTACGGTCATAAGCCATATTTTCGTTTATTTCTAGGTGAAACATGTCATGTTTAATAGTTTCTTTCCAAGTCTTTTTAGGCCTACCTCTTCCTCTTTTGATTTGTGTGAGTGATTCTCTGCCTTCTAAACGTCGCACAGGTGCATCTAAAGATCTCCTATAAACATGTCCAAACCATCTTAATCGTGTTTCTCTAATTTTCTCGTCTATTGGTGCTACTCCCACTTTGTTTCTAATGTGTTCATTTCTTATTCTATCTAATCTAGTGTGTCCGCAAATCCATCTTAGCATTCTCATCTCTGCTACCCTCATTTTTTGTTCGTGTTCATATTTAGTCGCCCAACATTCTCGCTCCATAAAGCATTAGGGTCTTATGGCCATTTTATAAAATTTTCCTTTCAATTTTAATGGTATTTTATTGTCACAAAGGATAGAAGATGCACTCCTCCATTTATTCCAACTCGCCGGATCCTATGTGTGACATCTTTATTGATTTCTCCGTTCTCTTCAATTATAGATCCTAAGTATTTAAAACTCTTTGTTATACTCACTTCATGTCCATCAATTTTAACCTTCGTCTCATTGTTCCTGTTGTTTTTACTAAAGTGGCATTCCATGTATTCTGTCTTAGCCCTACTTATAGTAAAACCTTTTGATTTGAGTGCTCTCCAAACTTCCAATTTTGCATTTACTCCTTCCCTTGTTTCATCAATTAAAACTAGATCGTCCGCAAATAACATACATTCAGGGATGGATTTTTGTAAGTGTTTAGTGATTTCATCAATTATTAGGATAAAAAGGTACGGGCTTAGAGCGGATCCCCGATGCAAACCTATAGTGTTTGGGAATTCACTAGATATTCTGTTGGTGTCCTGATACATGTTGTTATACCATCATACATATCTTTTATGGCATCTATGTAGGCTATTTTTATTCTCTCTTTTTCCAATACGCGCCACATTATATCACGGTTGACTCTATCGTACGCCTTTTGAAGATCAATAAAAACCATATGTAAATCTTGTTTTTTCTCGTTATATTGTTCACATAATCGTCTAATTAAGTGTATAGCTTCAATTGTGGATCTTTCGGCATGAAGCCAAATTGATTATCTAATATACTAGTTTCATTTCTTATTCTTGCTTCTATAACTCTTTCCCATAGTTTCATTGTATTACTTATTAATTTAATTCCCGTAATTTGCACAATTTTGTATATCCCTTTGTTTTTATATAGAGGTATCAATATACTTTTTCTCCATTCATCGACATTTTCTTAGTTTTTAGAATAACATTAAATAATTTAGTAAGCCATGCAATTCCAACTCCACCTAAACATTTCCACGCTTCAATTGGTATATCATCTAGGCCAACTGCTTTGCCAGTTTTCATTTTGTTTAGTGCTTTTTCTATTTCATGAAGTTGAATTCTACGATAAAAGGTACGGTTTCTATTCAGTTCAGATTGACCTAGTTCCCCTAATGTGACTTCATTCCTCTTCGGTTCATTAAAAAGATTATTGAAATACCTCTTCCATCGATCTTTTATGTCCTTGTCTTTCACTAAAATGTTTTCATTCTCATCTTTTATGCATTTAATTTGGGTTAGATCTCTAGTTTGTTTTTCTCTAAATTTTGCTATTTATATATATCTTTTTCTCCTTCTTTAGTATCTAGTTTTTTATAGAAATCTTTGTTAGATAAATGTTTTTATCAAGATTTTGATGATTTTGTTTTAATAAGATTTTATACCAAAACAATGTTTTTATATGTTGTCCAAATACTCCTAAATGATTTAAAATGTTTTTACTAATTTTTGGAGTATTTCTTAGAGTTTTTAATTTGATAAAAATTGGACAACACTTTTGATGGTTTTGTTTAAATTGGTTTTTACACCAAAACTATGTTTATAAATGTTGTCTAAATACTCCCAAATGATTTAAAATGTTTTTACTAATTTTTTGGAGTATTTCTTGAAGTTTATTTTTGAAAAAAATCGGACAACATTTCAAAGGGAGGTCGACTGGCCGCCCAAATGGTCGAATTGCACAAGATAAGAAAACACGAAATGTAACTTACGGACTTGAAAAATGGAGCGGGGGACCGGCCCAGGAGGAGGGCCGACCGGTCGCACCCCTGGGCGACCGGTCGAACCCCCCTCCGACCGGTCGCACCCCCCTGCAACCCCTACCTGGATCGCACTATTTTTTAAAAACGGTCGAAATCTTCAACAAGGCAACCGGTCGCTCTATGTTATTTTTTTTGACAAAGAAAATTCCAACCGTTGTAACTGTGATGCAAGATTTGCTTTTCAATTTTGTACAATATTTCTACATCTTGTGATCTTCTTTTTGTAGACAAAAGTGAAGATAGAGGAGCCTATGTTGGTGAAGCTTCCCTATAAATAGAGGATGAATTGAAGACACAAGATACAAAACATACAAGCAAAATACACAACAAGAAATCTCGCAAATTGTTCAAGCTTTCATTTTTACATTTTTGTTGTAATAGCCTAAGTACTTTCACTTGCACATCTTTGAGGTCTAGGCTTTTTGATTCTTGATTACACTTGCACTCAATCTTTGTATTGGTTTCATAGAGTTGTAATCTTGAATTTTGTCCATCATTCAACACAAGACATCCTTGTGAGTATTCTTGTGGTAAGAATACACTGGGTGATTTAGGTGATAGGTGTTTGAAGAGTGTGGTACTCTTCAAATGTAGTGAAGGAAGATTGTGGTAATCTCCTGAAGGTGTTGCAAGAGGATTGTGGTGATCATCAAGGTGTTGTATTAATTGTGGTAATTAATAAAATCTTTTTCTTTTTTGAAATCCATCCCTGAGATATCGGGATGGTAGAGGATTAGGCCCTAGGTAGGTTGAACCTCTTTAAATCAACGAGTGTTGTTTAATTTCCGAATTTACATTCTTGTCATTTACTTGTTGATTCGAAAAAGAGGGTGATTTGCGAAAAATCGGCATAATCTATTCACCCCCTCTAGATTATCGTAACCACTTGACTAACAATCTTCATATGCCTTGGTTTTTGCTTCATATATTGCTTCTTCTTACTTTTTTGGCGTCTTTATATCTTTTAAGGTTTTCTTCGCTTTTTACAGAATACAATACTTTGTAACTAGTTCGTTTTTCCTTTACCTTTTCTTGGATTTCTTGATTCCACCACCATGACTCTTTATTCCATTTATTACCATTTGACACCCCTAATGTTTCTTTTGCGATCTTTTTCATTTGAGTAGTTACATAGTTCCATGTTTCATCGGCTTTGTCTTCCACTTTCCAATCAATGGTTTCTACTAGAGATTTGACAAAACTATCTCTTTTTTCCATATTCTTTAAGTTCCACCACTTAATTCTCGGTATGTTCATTTTCTTTCTCTTTAAGTGTATGTTAATAAGTTTGATATCCAAAACTAGTAGTCTATGTTGGGTGATGAGGCTTTCTCCAGGTATTACTTTGCAATTTTTGCATATTTTTCTGTCATTTTTTCTGGTTAAAAAGTAGTCAATTTGTGATTTGTTAGGACCACTTTTAAATGTGATTAAATGTCCATCTCTCTTTTTAAAGAAGGTATTACCTATAATAAAATCATAAGCAACTGCAAAGTCTAGGATGGTTCTACCCTCATTGTTACGCGAGCTAAAGTCATATCCTTCGTGGACCCTTTCATAATCTTCATTATCCTTCCCAACATGTCCATTTAAGTCTCCACCTATGATGACTTTTTCATTTTGAGGGATTGATTGCATTAGAGTTTCTAAATCTTCCCAAAATTTAGCCTTAGTAGCATCATCTAATCCTACTTGAGGTGCATATACACTAACAATATTTATGAGTTCGTTACCTACTACAATTTTAAGGATATGATTCTATCTCCTTTTCTAGTTACTCCTACTACTTGATCTATGAAGAGAGGATCTACAATGATATGAAGAGAGGATCTACAATGATTCTATCTTTTCCACTATACCAAAGCTTATAACCTGTAGTATCTAGTGTCTTAGCTTCTCGCCTACCCATTTAGTCTCTTGGATACACATAATATCTATGTTTCGTCTTTTCATAATATCTACGAGCTCTATAGTTTTACTCACAAAGTACCTATGTTCCAACCGCCAATTCTATACTTTCTAATTTTTTATTATCATTTGTGTTCCTCTTATTAGTGTGTGAGGGCTCTTGTGTATTTTTCACTACACCCAAGACCTTATGGAGGTGTAGCGGTCCTTGCCAAGACACCGCAGTCGGACCTGCGGCGCACTCCTTACGGGGAGCATCCTAGCCTTTATCACGATGTCTTATATGATCCATACCATATGGAAATGACAAGAGTTTTACGCCATTGCCGACCTAACGCAACCCTCCTCCTTTATCCGGGCTTAGGACCGGCAACATATAGACGGGTTGCCCTGTCTATATGCAGGAAGACATCAAACAATAATCTTTTCCTTATGGGTGAGAACAAATACATAAGGAAAGTGATTAAATGACAATAAAATAGGTTGAATCAATTTAGATAAGACATCCAAAATTATCAGCAACCTTCTCTAATAGAAAATATGCCAAATAATAAAAGCATAAATCTGGAATAAAATCAATTCCGCTCAGATTCTGTGTCAACAGTGTTGTATCACAGGGTTACAACACCAGACTTTGCACTATGCACAAAGATCAAATTTGGCAATTATGTAAACATTAACAAAACTGAAAGATATCAGGTTCGAACCCCGGTCAACATCCTTACAAATGATAAGTGATATCAATTGAGCTACAAGCTCGTGATAAATTCTTACTAATTAACTATAGGAATAATTTACTTGGAACTACATTAGCGCTTTCCAAACAGTTTGTTTTTGCTGTCTACCTTCATTTTCAAAGATTTTGCTCCTTTATTGTGCCCCACTTAAATCATACTGGGCCACTGTTCTTAATTAGTAGTTCTTATTTATTCAGCCTCTCAAAGATTTTCTTCCCAATATATTTTATATGGGGATTTTAAATTTATTTTTTATTTCATTTAATTTCTCATTAATATTATGTGTAAAAATAATTGTTAACATCCATATAGTGTGTTAAAACATATCAAACGAAATAGAGATTGGACTAAAATATTTGGACTAATTTTATCCGCATATTATAATTGAATTTGCCTCCTAGTTTGACATAGTATATTAATATTGTTTTTCTAGCAAATCATATGAAACAATAATATAGTTAATATCAATCAATAAAAACAAAAACAAAATGTAAGCAAGTGGGCATGGAAGCATCAAACACTAATGATAAACTAATAAAGTGTAGTGTAATTTCCGTGGAAGCATCATCTTTTAGTATAATAATCAATAACGACAGCAGCTCTGGCGGCCATGTTGTTATCATTTGTGTTTGTGTCAATTTTGTTGTGTATAACGATGCCGGACTATAACGCTAATACTAGATTTCAATCATTAAATAACCAGTTTTTGTTTGTTCTAGAATATCTCTATTAGTTTAAGAATTTCAGTAATTTTATATTTTCTTCTTTATATTCTATTACAATTATATATTTTCAAATTTATAGTACATATTCATGAATTATATAAATATGTGTTGTTGCATTAAATATAAATTATCAAATAAATATCACACATTGTACTTAAAAAAAAAAGGTTTAACTTGGTCAAAAAAAAAAAAGGTTTAACATTAATTTATCATCCTCTCAAGACTCAAATGAAACCATATAAACCTTCATCCCCATGAACTTACGCATATACTCCTAATAACCGGATGTTCCAGAGTAGGCTAAAAGCTCAACTCCATATACCATTTCGTTCCTATTACATGGCGGTAGCGAAAATGTCTGTAAAAATCACCTTTTGCAAAACAAACCTATAATTATATAAATATTTCAATTTTGGTCCTGAAAATATCCAGTTTGCAAAATAGTCATATATTTATATGAATATCTCAATTTTGATTCTAATTTCACCATAAATTGGGAACTCACGTGATTGAAATCCAGTGAAATTAATACCAAAATTGAGATTTTCATGTAGTGGCAAGACTATTTTGCAAACTTTGCCTTTTACAGGACCAAAATCGATAATTTTCTATAATTACCAAAAAATTTTGTAAAACGTAATTTTTATAAGACCTTGCTTTATAATTATAGGTTTGTAATTTCGCCCTCTGAATTGACATAACAAGTCACACAAAAAAGGCAACTTTTAAAATTCTATTCATTTTAATACATTAAGTGATCGTGATGTATATAAATATGGAAAATTGCAAAAGTAGTCATGTATTTATAGGGGTGTTGCGAAATGTCCTGTAACTTTTGAAGTTGCAATTTTAGTCCAGTGACAATTTTGCTTCTCAACAAAAATAAATGTTTTAAGTCTACACTTTTTAGGATTTGACAATTTTATTTTTATATGTTATAGTTGTGGTAATTTCAATCTTATTAGTCAAAAAATCTAGTTTTACCAAACTTATATGTATTTTTGTGTTTCCATGATTAGGAAATAATACATGCAGAACTCGTTTCCCTTATTTTGATCTGGATTCATATTTCTAAAATTCTTCTCTCATTATGTAGTATATAGTATAAATGATAAATAAACTCAACTCATATATAATAAAACATAAGCTTTGATACTATTTTTCTGTTTGATCTTAGATATATTAAATATTTTAGCTACAAGAGCATTTTAGGAATAAATGATATATTGAAATATTTGTCCTAATTTAAAACTTATACAACCAGAATTGCACAGATCCAAAATTTACTGGGCAAAATTGCCAAAACAAAAAAAGCAAAATATACGGGACTAAATTGGAATTTTAAAAGTAAGAGGACTAATATTTCAAAACCCCTATAGATATAAATCTGATTTTGCATTTTTCCCTTTATATATATATGACCACATCATATATTGTATAATAAGCATCCATCTAATATATTGAAATTCGTCCATCTAATATATTGAAATTAAAAAGAAAAAAGAAAAAAAATGAAACGAGAGATTCAGATTGAACAGAAAGATGATTTTCCGATAATCACACGGATTTCCATTATGCGTTAACATTTAATGTTCTAATCCATAATGTCATATGTATAAAAGGATGACATTATTATACATATGATATTCATTGAAAATATTAAAACATCAAATGACAAAAATTGAAATAGAATAACTAAGGTAGCGATTGGATACCAAACAAATCGTATTTTCGTTCCGCAATTTTTGTATCCTAGAATGTGATTACTTAGAAAATTTTCAGAAAACACACTAGGCGACTTTCAATTTTTTCTTTTTCCAATCATTTATACTCATTTTTCTAAAAAACAATCAAGTCACCAATCATCATTACATGCTCTCTCACAAATTCTACTTTTCAATCACTCTTATTTCTAACTACCAATCATTTTTTACTATTTTCATATCAAAACAACCTTCATCATTATACTTTCATCTCATATTCAATCACAAAGCCAAAATTTATTATTCTTCTTTTAAAAAATCATAATTATTCTCTGACAAAAAAAAAATTCCAAATGAAAGGACATCCAATCTTGCCCTGAAACCTTATAATTGCAATCTGACTTAATTGCAAAAAGGGTTAGTCTCCTGTCAGACCGTCTAACGAATCTAATCCGTTAAATGGATCCAGATTGTTAAACGGATCCAGACCGTTAAACGGATCAAAATACCAGGCCCACAGTCAATCCACTCATTGATCGGCACAACCACTAACACCACAATAACCACATCCGCTGTTAATACTTTTTAGGATGACTACTAATACTTTTTGCAAGGACTACTAATAATTTTCATAGGAAAAACTAATATTTTTAAAGGGGGCTACTAAATATTATTTAGGATGACTACTGATACTTTTAGGAGTGGAGAACTAATACTTTTATGGGGAACTAATAATATTTTTTATGAGAAAACTAGTACATTTCAGGAGGAATACTAAAATACATTTAATCGGAAAATCTAATACTTTTCAAAAGACTATTAATATGTTTTAGGTGGAATACTAATACTTTTGCGGGAAAAAATCAAAACTTTTCATGAGGATTATTAAAAAAACTGTTCAAGGGGCATAATACTTTTCACGGTAAAACTAATACTTTTGAGGGTTGCATAATATTACGTCGCTGCTTAATACTTTTCATGGGGATAATTAATACATTTTAGGGGATTATTAATACTTTTGAGGAAAAAAATCAATATTTTTCATGAGGACTACTAAATATATTATTTAAGATTACTAATACTTCTCAGATGTACTACTAATATTTTTCAGGAGAAAAACTTATATTTTTAATGGCCCATAATATTACAAAAATGTCACCGGTCCGGAGATCATATGACACTACCCCAAATATTACAAAAATATCACTGATGCATGAACTTACAAAAAAAAATGGTCCGGGTCGGATCCGTCTAACGGGTCGTTTGACCAAAGTTTTTGTCATTGCAAAATTGGTCTCGTAACTATAGGCGACTAGCAATGATGGTACTGTAAATATTTTAGGTAGCAATTTTGACCCCGTAAGATTTTGATTTATTGCAATTTGTTGAAAATTTGCTTTGTTTACAAAGTGATTACAACGGGAGCCTTCAACAATGGCTTTACAAACAGAAAATGGAAAATTACAAGGAAATGGAAATCTGACTATTACAACTTGAAACAACAGAAAGCCGAGTCGAGTAGAACTCTATCCGCAAGACAAATACGCCCGGCTAGTGCTCACGGTTTGACGTAATGTCCCCAAAGATAAAACGGCTTTACGTCCTGCGTGTCTGATGAGCACCCCCGACACAAAGGCAACTTTCGAACTTCGAAGGAGCGAGAATCGTTGCTTTGGACTCGAATGCAGTGAAATGTTGTTGAAAATGTGATACGAAATGTTACGACACTTTCGACGACACCTTTGAAAAATCTTTGAATGTATGAGATTTTTCAGAATCGAAATCGCAATGGAACCACTATTTATAGACAAAGCAAAAACTCCACCTGCAGGAATTAATCATGGTAAGGTAATGGGCATTAACCTCCTTTGTAACTCCCGGTGTTACAAACACATTGATGACCACAAACGGGGGTTACAACCCCACTATCTAAGGAGTTGCATACTCCATTAGTCAACTATGAATACGGACACTGCAATGTCCAGGTTCATCCGCCCTAACACCCCACGATCGCGAATTTGGGCCAAGCCCATTTTCGAGTGACAAAAGTGTTGTGGACTGGACCGGGCCCATAGTCCGGCCGCCCCGCCAAGTTTAAGCCCACGCCAGGCCGGCCGGCCGGGGGGCGGGCGTGCGCGCGTGTGGCCCACTTGTGATCATCCACTTATGTTATAGTATATCCAACTAATAACATATTCTAGTTTATAAACTAGGATAAACTTAGCTTTTTAAGCTATGTGGGATGAAGAAAATCCTCTTAACTCCTTTTCATAATACCCGTTTTTTGTGGCCAACTTCGTGTATTAATTTCTCACTCACCGAAATTCGGTTTGAGAAATAAAAATACTACGAATATCTACTCGGAAAGTAGACCAATAATATACAATTTAATTCCTCCAAAATTAAATTCTTAGCCACCGAAAATTTGGTCAAAGTCGGACGACGCCCACTTTCTCAAACCCAAATTTCCAACAATCCCCACATGAGTGGAAATTAATGCATGCATGAATGCGGACACGCAACTTGATCCTCAAGAGACAATCTTTGCATCGGGATAGGTAGCTTGTGGCTTTGAACCTTCCATAGTCAATACTATCGGGTACACCTTTGGCGGCCTAGTGGACGTAATGCTTGAACTATTCCTCCATGGTGTATACCGAGACAATAACATTAACACGAAGAAGGTCTCAACCCCTCCTGTTCTCACGTTTGTGTCCGTTTCGGCCATGGACCCACTTTGGATTCATAAGTGTTACCTTGAAGCGGCCCTCACTTCTCACTTATATAGGTGATCTCCTATACGAGTATCTGCCATACTCTACCTCAACGAGGTGTAGGAATCATTAAAAGTCAAATGACTTAGCCTCACCACAACTTGCGGTGTTCAACACTTGGCATTGCTCTCTAGGGATGGGTTGAAACAATGTTTCCAAGTGTTACAACTTAACCTTCATAGCTTAGTTTTCCCATTGAACCAAGTTCCTGGGATCTCCAGTCATCATGGTTGGGTTACCACTATGATGGTTATTTTCACTTTGTGGACTTTAAGCCCATTCCCTCTAGCAATTTACACAATTGATCTCGATTCAATCCTTTCGTCAAAGGATCGCCAAATTGTCTTTTGACTTTACGTAGTCAATTGACATCACACCACTTGAGATCAATTGTCTAACGGTATTATGTCCCTGACGAATATGTCTAGACTTACCGTATACATATTGCTCTGTGCCCTTCCTATAGCCGCTTGGCTATCACAGTGAATCGTCACCGAAGGCACATGCTTTCTCCAACATGGAATATCTTCCAAAAAGTTTGAAGCCACTCGCTTCTTCACCACTTTATCCAAAGCTATAAACTCGATTCCATGGTAGATCGAGCTATACACATTTGTTTCGTGGACTTCCACGATACCGCACCACCTCCAATGGTGAATATGTATCCACTAGTGGAATAAGAATCTTTCGAATCCGAAATCCAACTAGCATCGCTATACCCTTCAAAGCACAAAGGATATCTCGAGTAGTATAGCCCATACTCCAGGTATACTTCAAGTATTTTAACACCTTGGTTAACGCTTTCCAATGCTCGTGGCTTGGATTGCTCGTGAACCTACTCAACATATTTACAGGGTAGGCCAAGTGCGGATGTGTACAATTTGTAATGTACATAAGATCGCCTATAATACGTGAGTATTCCATCTCGAGCCACTGGTTTCGCTTCATTAGCAACCGTGATTTACACTTAAATCAATGGGCGTCTTCTTTGGTCAACAATCCAAAAGCATTGAATTTCTTGAGCACTTTCTCCACATAGTGGGATTGTGACAAGATAATTCCATCATGAGTTCTCACGATTTTTATCCCCAGGATCACATCGCCCAGTTCCCATATCCTTCATGTCAAAGTTTCTCTTTAACATTCATTTTTTCGTGTCCATGATAACATCATGACTCTCACGCCCATGATTAACAAATCGTCTACGTATAGACAAACTATGACAAATGCTTCGATGTCCCTTTGACATATACGCATTTATCACATTCGTTGATTTTATACCCGTTTGACAACATCGTGTTATCAAACTTAAGATGCCATTGTTTTGGAGCTTGTTTGAGTCCATACAAGGATCTTATCAACTTGCACACCTTCTTTTCTTGACCGGGTGCAACAAACTCTTGAGTTGTTCCATATAGATTTCAAAGACATCTATCTATCCATTCAAACGCCGTTTTGACATCCATCGATGAATCTCTAGATTGTGCAAAGCGAGAATCGCGAGAAGCACCGAATAGACGCAATCCCGTTCTGGGAGAATAAGTGTCAAAGAAGTCATACCCTTCTTCTTGTTTAAAGCCTTTAGCTACAAGCCGTGCTTTATACTTATAAATAGTTCCATCTTTTTATACTTTTTTTTAGTATCTACTTACATCCTAAAGGCATGACCAGCGGGGAGATCAACCAACTCCCACGTATGGTTTTGCGAGAATGGACTCGATTTCACTATTGATTGCTTCTTGCCGCAGCGAGCATCGGACTACTTAGAGCCTCCTTAATCGAGTTCGGCTCACCTTCTAACATCAATGTTAGAAAGTCGGAGTCCAAAGGACTTAACCACCTTTGGCCTCTTACTCCATCTTAGTTCTTCACCACTCGGTGTTGAACTGTTGTTTGTCAAATGTGACAAAGAGATGTTGTACGGATGTCGTTCGGATGTTATAACATCACAAGGACACATTCAAAGAACATCTGCAGGTAATATCTGCAATGTTCTGTTCGATGTGATAACACCGGAAGTCACATCTCCAAAGAACATCTCGAATACGATCTTTTCTTTAGACTTACATTTATCCTTTCTTTACAAGGATAAATATTCTCAAAGAATATAGCATTCCTTGACTCAATTATGGTACCAATCGTCATTTCCGGATTTTTCGACTTATGTACCATAAAACGATATGCACTCCTGTTAAGTGCATAACCAAGACCGTTTTAGGGCCGATTTTCACTTGCTTTGGTTCAGGTATTGCAACCTTAGCCAAACACCCCCACACTTTAAGGTATTTATAAGAAGCTTACGATTTTTCCACAATTCGTAAGAGTCTTATCTTTCCTTTTAAGTGGGATTTTATTCAATATGTGGTTCGTTAACATAGCCTCCCCCACATATTCTCGTGATAATCCGGAACTAATCAACATGGCATTCATCATCTCTTTAAGAGTCCGATTTTTGCATTGACAAGAACATCGCAGATCGTGTGGTGAATATGGAGTCATTGTTTGATGAATTATTCGATTGGGTACATAACTCTTCAAACGGTGCAACATATTCGCCACTCTATCACTCAATTATCTTAATCCGGCTGCCAAGTTGATTCTCAACTTCATTTTTATAATTTTTGAACGCCTCGAGGCTTCATCTTTGCTTCTTAACAAATATAAGTAGCAAAATCTTATGCAATCATCAATAAGCGTGATGAAATACTTTTTACCACCTTTAGTTTGCACAAACTTCAGATCGCACACATCGTGTGTATCAATTCTAAAGGTGAAGTGCTCATTTCCACCGTATGAAACGGTAACTTAGCCATTTTGGCCTCAACACAAACTTCACATTTTCTTTGTGAGTTTACTTACAGCAAATTTATTAATTCCAATGTTACCAATCTTTTTATAGCATTGATTTACATGTCCTAATCTAACATGCCATAAATCGAGCACTCAAGAATGTAAAACAGAAGAAGATTCATTCTTATTCATTTCAACATCGCTAAACGGCGACAAATATTACATTCATTTTGAACAATCCCTTGTGCAGATAACCCTACCAAGGAACTGTCCAAACTTGCTCAATACAAACTTTTTGATTCAAAAACTAGTCTAAACCCATGGTTAACCAAAGAATGAACCCGAAACCAGATTTTTTCGGATGTCCGGAACATGCAAAGACATCCTTCGACTTCAACTCCTTTCCCGAAGTAAGCTTCAAAGACCACCGTTCCAACGCCAACAACATCGAAGAGGCGTGATTCCCCATGTGGAGCTTTTTCCCGGTCGACGGGACGTAGTAAGAATATGCATCCCTTTCGGAGCGGACATGGCAAGTGACACCAAGTATCCACAAACCATTCTTTCGGGTTATCAACCAAATTGGCTTCAAACACCACCGCCGACATATCAACGTTGGTTAGTTCCTTTGCTCTACCACATTGACATCGATCGTTGTTTTGTTTTCTTTTTCTTTGGTGACGCTTGATCCTTTGTCATATGCCCCGGTTTGCCACAATTGAAGCAATCCCCTGGAACTTTCCACTTGGTTTCTTGCCTTTATTCTTAGGTCTTTTCTTGAATTGTTTGACGAGCCATGCTCCGACAAATTCGCTTTCGACTCCATTGGTGAAGCCTGGACTTAGAGTCAATCCTCCTATTGTTTTCCTCAATCCCGAGTTTGACAATCAAGTCCTCTAGTCCCATCTCCTTTCGCTTATGCTTGAGATAATTTTTAAAGTCCCTCCAACTAGGAGGCAATTTCTCAATCAATGCGGCCACTGAATGCCTCCGCCAAAGGCCATCCCCGCAGAGATTTCATGTAGGATCAACCGGAACGTTTGCACTTGTTCCATCATGGTTTTAGAATCAACCATCACAAAATCCAAGAACTTACCGACAACAAATTTCTTTGTGCCGACATCCTCGGTTTTGTACTTCTTCTCCAAAGATTCCCACAACTCTTGGAGGATTTCACCGCACAATACACCTTTGTAAAGTGCATCACTAAGCCCGTTAAGGACATAGTTCCGCACGAGAATTCACCCTGGCCCCATGCATCAAACGCACGCGTTTTCAAAGATAGTCTCGTTTTCGGCCACCACCGGAGCGTCCTCGGTCGGATATTTCGCCAAGCTCGAGTGGTGAGGTAAAACAAACATTTTTTTTGCCACCTCTTAAAGTCGAAACCCATGAACTTCTCGGGTTTTTCAGCCTGAGCGGGAGGGATGATCGGGGTCCTGCTTGTGCTCGCCATCATGAAGATCGATATTTGTCTTGCGTTTGTTGAAAGTTTGGTTTGTTTACAAAGTGATTACAACGGGAGCCTTCAACAATGGCTTTACAAACAGAAAATGGAAAATTACAAGGAAATGGAAATCTGACTATTACAACTTGAAACAAGTAAAGCCGAGTCGAGTAGAACTCTATCCGCAAGACAAATATGTCCCGGCTAGTGCTCACGGTTTGACGTAATGTCCCCAAAGATAAAACGGTTTTACGTCCTCTGTGAACAGTAGCACCCCTGACACAAAGGCACCTTTCGAACTCGAAGGAGCGAGAACTGGCTGCTGGACTCGAATGCAGAGTGAAATGTTGTTGAAAATGTGATACGAAATATTACGACACTTTCGACGACAACTTTGAAAAATGTTGAATGTATGCGATTTTCGTATGCGAAATCTGCAATGGAACCAACTATTTATAGACAAAGACAAAAAAATTCACCTGCAGGAATTAATCATGGTAAGGTAATGGACATTAACCTCTTTTGTAACTCCCAGGTGTTACAAACACATTGATGACAACAATCTGGGGGTTACAACCCCACTATCTAAGGAGTTACATACTCCATTAGTCAACTATGAATCTGGACACCTGGGAGTTACAAAGGCCAAGCCCAACACCCAACAATCACGAATTTGGGCCAAGCCCATTTTCGAGTGACAAAAGTGTTGTGGACGGGACCCGGCCTAATAGTAGGGCCACCCTACCAAGTCCAAAGGGGGCGCGGCGTCTTGTGCGTGTGGCCCACTTTTGATCATCCACTTATGTTATAGTATATCCAACTAATAACATCTTCTAGTTTATAAACTAGGATAAACTTAGCTTTCTAAGCTATGTGGGATGAAGAAAAATCCTTTCAACTCCCTTTTCATAATACCCATTTTTGTGGCCAACTTCGTATATTAATTTCTCACTCTTGAAATTCGGTTTGAGAAATAAAAATACTACGAACATCTACTCGGAAAGTAGATCAATAATATACAATTTAATTCCTCCAAAATTAAATTCTTAGCCACCGAAAATTTGGTCAAAGTCGGGACGACGCCCACTTTCTCAAACCCAAATTTCCAACACAATTTTCATCTCAAACTTCTAATATGTGCAATTTTAGTCCTACAAGTTCCGAATTTGTGTGATTTCGGTCCTAACTGGTTGTTCCAATATTTCATTTGTTCTAACAATAATCTTATCTTTTAGCCAAAATATTTATGATCATTAAAGTCTCATGACTGAAGTTGTTATTTTTTTGGCTAAAGAATAAAATCGTCAATGGTCGAACTGCATAGGACCAAGACTGCCAATTGCAATTAAGCCTTACAATCCCTTACTCCCAAATTTACTCCCAAATTTTAAACTTTACCGTATGAATGAACCAGCTCCAAAACACCACAGGACAGCTAATTGCTCATCTACAAATATTGTCCTCATCATATTTGACTCACAAAAAGGAAAAAAAAATGATCAAAGCCATATAGTAAACCCCGCCTAGATTCAAACTTACTCCTCAGATTTAACGTCCACAATTTTTATACCACACAAAAACGAACATTCCCTCCACATCACATCACACACACACGCGCACACACCATGATACAAGACTTTCTTCTCCATCTTCGACATCAAAAGAAAGAAAAACCTTTCATATCATCCCTTCAATGCCGAGTCCTATAATCCCACGTTCCAAATCAGCCCCCGACATCAGCAGCCCAGATTCACCCTCAAACCCCATCCCCTCAACCAAGTCCATCCGATCAACTCGATCCACCGGCTCACCCATAATCTCCTGGCCCAAGAAATTTACTGAACTTATCACAGGCAAAACAAAGAATATATCTGACCTGACTGAAGAGACTCTCCAGGAGTTCAATCGTAGAAATGCATTGCTAGAAGCAAGGTACAATTCCAGCAGCCCTTATTACAAGGGCTTAACAGATTTTTCACTTGTTATCAATAGAGAAAAGCTGTCGGGGTCGAGCCCTGGAAGAGAAAGCCATGCGACGACGTTTAATAGCTCTGGTTCGAAGTCGAGTTTTGTTGTAAGAGTGCAAGAATGGAGTTCTTCTTGTTTTACCTCAAAAAAACATGAAAAGATTAGTTCTTCCTCTTCCAGCTCATTGGCTTCTTCTTGGACGAAAAGTACTTCCCATGATACTCGGTTTACAACCACCTCATCGTCGTCATCGTCATCGTCGACGCCGAAGATTACAGAAACTGTGGCGTTGACGAAAATCAGGAGTACTAAGAATAATACAAGAAATGAGTCTGAGATTGACAAGAGAAAAGTTAGTTTTCATCATCATTCTGTGAAGAATATTGATTCAGGCATTTCATCGAACACGGAGAAGCCATTGAGGGAGAGAGATTATGTACCACCGTCTATGCAGCCGGTACCACCACCAACTGCGTCGCCACCAGAATCATTACCATATCCATTGCCGCAAATAACGCCACCTGAGACTCCAGCTGGTAAAGGAGTTATAATTGATAACAAGGAGACAAATTACTGGACAAAAAATGAGAAAAAGTATGTGTGGGCCGACCAATATAGACCTTTTTGGTTGCGAGAATTTCTTTGCAATAAGAAAACAGCGTTTTGGCTACAGAGTGTAGCGAGGAATTTGCATGATAAAGCAGAAGAATGTGGTCATTTCATATTTGAAGGAAATCCAGGGGTGGGAAAGAGAACCATGATTTGGGCTTTGCTTAGAGAAGCCTTTGGAGAAGACAAAGTACAGGTACAAATTATACTCTCATCTGATATCTGAAACAGAGAAATTATTTAACATTGATAACCCATTGGTTTCTAAAAGAATATGCATGTCGATTTGGACTCGAGTTTAACTCAAATTGCTGATCATGAGATTAAGCAATCCGTGTGGTCGAATTCAGAAAGAGTTTCATTGTCTTAATTTTTAGCCCCCAAAAAAATTATTATTTTAATATTTGCAAATGACAGCTTCAACTTTTGATTATGTTTAGATTTATAATTTTAATTCTATTTTGACTTTCATATAGAAAAATATAATTTTACAGTTCATCCACCAAATACTATCGTTTAACATAATCAGTTATCAACAAACATAGGAAGTGTTTGCAAACTCTAAAAAAAAGTGATTTGTTTGCATCTAGAAGCTCTGAATCGCCTTTTTTTAAGAGTTTGCAAACACCCGTCAATCAATTTTTAACTTTTATTTGCGAACATTACCAATTTCAGATTCTCAATTACTTGATGTATCCGCAGCAACAAATCACTTAATTCAAAAGCAGAATTCCGTAAGACTTCCTATGTTATGGTTTGAGCTAATTTGACCTCCTGTTTTCATCCACAGGCAAGAGAAGAAAGCAAGTTATTTTACTTGAAGGTAAATTCCATATTCTATCTTTTGCAACTCACTGTATATGACCATTTATTCATTAGTTGCCTTCTTTACTCATTTTCCAAGTTATACTCTAACCTGACAACAAAAATCCTCTTTACCTACTTAGTTTCACAAATGAGAGGATATTAGGATTAATACTTAACAAGAATTAGCCTGTTTATCTACATTTGACTGTCACATTATTCATCACAACAGGGAGAAGCAGTGGGTAGTATCCTGGTAAATTTAATGGTATCACCACACCATGTTGAAGTCAACCTGTCTGAACTCAAAGGTTACGAGAAACACGTCATTGTTGAACTTATCAAAGAGAAAAATCTGATGATGTCTGATACAACATTGCCTTACAATCAACTCAACTATAAAGGTATTCTCATCTGTTTTTTAAAAGAAATTCTTCTTCTCACTTCCAATATATAGACACCAATAATATATCACGTTATCTACGCAGCTATTATTCTACACGATGCCGACAAGCTATCGACTGATGCCCTGTCATATATCAAGTGGATGTTAGAGAAGTTCAAAGGGAGTAACAAGGTATTCTTCTGCTGCAGTGATGCCAAAAAGCTCCAGCCAATAATCCCACTTTGCACATATGTTCAACTCCTCGAACCTTCTATCGAAGAGGTGACAGTCTATTAACATCTCAAAAATCATTCATACTTAGTGCAAACACTAAAAAAAAAGTGATTCTCAGCTTCACTCCCCAAAGTATCTTTGTGTGAATTGAAATTAATCTTTCATTGATCTCTGCATCTCCTTGGCTTGCTTAGATTCTTGAAGTTTTGGGATTCATAGCAAAACGAGAAGGGATAGAAATACCTCACCAGTTGGCATATAAAATTGCTATCAACTCCAAGAATAACTTGAGACAAGCGATTCGCTCGTTTGAAGCTACTTGGCACTTCAAGTATGTAAACCTATGTAAATATAGTTATTATCCATACTGGAAATAATTCTACCTACAAATTAAGTCTAGTATTTGGCTAACATTTTCCATTGCAATTCCTTTTTATATATGCAATGAAGTGGCTGCAGTACTTCTTTAACAGAAGATCAAGATATCAAAACAGGGTGGGAAGATAAAATAGCAAATATTGCAAGAAATGTGCTAGAAGAGCAAAGCCCAAAGCAGTAAGTGCAAACAAATATATATAGTGTTAATTGTAAAAAACACCATTGAGGTTTAGTCAAAAAGACTCCCCTATTTTTCAAAATTATAAATACCCCTTAAATATTTATTTCTATTTTACAAATTACACTTCAACGGGGTGTTTGTAAAACGTTAAAGGGATATTTGTACTTTTGAAAGATACCTTGGTTTTTTTGTAATTAAGCTGAATCTAAGGGGTAGTTTTTGTAATTTAACCAAAATATTCACTCAGTTTGAGTACATTAGTTTGGTCTAACAGTAAGAAATCCATCTGCTTCATTTCCTCATAGGCTTTATAACATCCGCGGAGAACTTCAAAATCTTATAGAGCACAATGTAGCTCCGGAGTTCATATTCCAAGTAAGAAAAGTTCTAATTTCACATATACCATAAAAAATTATAATCTATTAACTAATTCTGTCTTGCAGACTCTAAAAGAAGAACTAAAAAAGATTCTGCCTGAGGAGTTACAACCACAATTAGACCACCTATACAAGGAATATCAAGTATAAATTTAATTAAATCAACTATTTCTGTTTGGTGTTCCTATAGAATCAGCTTGTCCATAATAAAAGTGTTGTTGCATATATGGCTAACCATCTTTTTATTTTCAGAAAAATCATGCAGTTAAGAAGTACTTGTCCTCTGAAAATCAACAAGAAGAGCTTGGTAAAAGGCAAAATGATCAAAGAAAGAATGTCCAACAGTTCATGAGGATTGAGGGTAAGACAAGCATTCATCAAAAGAATCAAGTACAAGAAAATTAAAAAGGGTTAATTACAAAAACTATCCCTCAGGTTTTGCCTGATTATTATAAAAAAAAATCAAGATATCTTTTAAATTACAAATTAAATACCATGACATTTGTTTTTAGCTTACACAATTGCACTCTCAAGAGATTTGTCTGTTATGAATTTAAATAAGTGATGTTTTCCTTTTCAATTTGTATTCTTGTCAATACATTTTCATGAAACCAGAGCACACCCCCAAACTGCATAGACCACGATTATGAGAAACTCAAAATATTTGAAGGGATAATTACTAAAACTACCCCGAGGTTTGAGCTAATAACAAAAGAACAAGAGGTTATTAAAAATTATAAAATTCTCCTTGAAATTTGGTTTCGTATTACACTTTGTCCACTTTTTAAGTTAGATTTTAGAAGGGATCAACACGTGCTTTCAGTGGTTGAGGCATTGGTGTGTTGTAAGGATGAATGACCCATGTTCAGGGGCGAATCTACCCTTGGCCAACAACACGGGTCAAGCCCGATCTAAATCTTGCATAAGCCCATTAACTAATATATTTTATTATTGTTTTTATTATCATTAGCCCACCACATAATTTTACCAAGCCCACCAATTTTTTTTTTCCTGAAAACCAGCCCACCACTTTTTAATTTATTGCAATATTTAACAAACAACAACTAATCATAATACTATAATAGGATTTTCACCTCTCTTTTCCCCAATTCCCCCCTCTACGTCTTGCTTTTCCTCAAATCCCAATCTCACTTTCTTTTCTTTAAAAATCAAATAAGAATTTCCATTAAACTTAGATAATCATTGGTCGATTTTGTTTTTGTAATCTACTAATTCCTAACTCCAATTCTTCCGGACTTCAATAGCAAAATCAAATGTTTATGTTATGGTGACTAGATAATTCATCTTATTTTAACGCTACATGTTTCTACTACCACAACTAAAATAGTATTTCCAGTAATGAAACATGTGAAGATGGCACTTCGTAACATAATGGCGGATGATTTTGTTTAACATTGTTTAATGCTCTATATTGAACGAGATTTTATTGACAATATAGATATATTTTTATTATTGATAAAATTTATGCTTTGAAGCTTCCTCGGGTAGAACTTCAATGAATATTTAAAAAAAATTATTATATTTATATATACCTATATATATATATTTTTTTTTGTAGTGAAATTTTTACTTATTAGCCCACCCCACTACTAATTCCTGGATCCGCCACTGCCCAGGTTCGATTCCATACGAGTGTGTGTCCCCTCCCCAAGTTCCCCCCATTGTACTAAAGAAAAAAAGTTAGATTTTAGAATCGTACCTCATGGGACTTTTTGTAATTTTGAAACTTCTCTGATTTTTTTTTTTTTGTAGTTGCCCCAAACCTCAGGGGAGTTTTTGTAATTATCCCAATATTTGAAACCATTTGTCGAGGATCATCCAAAATGCAACTACAACGGATATTATTGAACAAAAATTGTACAAATTTCAGATTGTTCGGTAATTGTGCATCAGATTACAATTGATGCTAATACTTTTATTCCATTTACAGAGTTTATAGCAAGATTCATGAGTTGGTATAAGGGCTTGGTTATAAAGAACAAGGACGTTTGACCAGATTGCATCCAGGGAAAGGCGTTTGATGCGTGGTTCAATTGTCATCTCCTACACACTATTATATTTATTCACAAGTTACAAACAACACTTTGTTGTACATGTTTATGGTCAGTCATTATTCTGGCATAAAATAAGACAAAAAAAACTAATAATACCTTTGTTTTATATCTTATAAAACTGTACTGTGCAAAAGTTATTCAGGATTGTCTCCTAGTTCATACAGCAAAATATATTTCCTTCAAATTGTAGTACATAATAATGTTATTTCTTTTAGTCGAATTCTTTTGCTATGAAACATCTAACTTTTTCCAAATGTAGAACAATAACAAAGTTTTAGAAAAATAATTAATTTCATTAAAATCATAATATCTTTTTTAACTTTATATGAGCTTTAGATTAATAAAATTTTGACATGCATTCTAATATGTTCAATTAAATTTATGTATCCTTATAATTTTTCACCTCAAAATTGATAAATAATAATTTATATTGTTTAATTTTCACTTTAAAAATTACAATTTATTTTAATTTGAAAAATTAATAAGGTAATTAAGGAATGTATTTTTAATATTCACCAAAAACGTAAAAAGAATATAATAAATAAATAAATTTCACTAACAATATTATCGATTAAGGTGTACGTCAATTAAATTTATTTTTTGTGAATATATGAGCAATAGAAAAAGAGATAAATTATATGTATAGACATACTTCTCTAGAACTTTTTAAATATAGATTGCAAAGGTAAAAAGATCCTGCAAATTTTTGATGGTAAAGTACACTACTTCAGAATATGCCGCGTATACGTGACAGTTTTTAAGGTTAAAACTTTGAATAACAAAATGTAATCATTAAACTTTGCACCTCATTTTCTTATAAATACACCTCCTCCCTCTTTACCAATTTATAATAACTTAAATGACTTATGCTCTTACTATTAAAAAACAATTTAAATACACCCCCACCTTTTTTTTTAAAGAAAAAATTTCTTCTTCCCTAAGGTTCAAGAGATTTTTTTTCCCGCTATCGTGCTATTTTAATAGTAACATTAAGTGCAGAAATATGTCATTTTTTATAGATTAAAGGTTTAATAGATTGTGTTCGAAATGGTGTTACAAATTTTGGGGTTTGCCATGCTCGAATAGGCACGATGGACTTTTTTCTGGAAAAAAATGGCATGATCATGCCTCTTTTAATACATGGCACGACCCACTTTAAAAATAAAGCGGTGTCATGCCACACTTAAAATAAGGCACGATCGTGCCACACTTTAAAATAAGGCACGATCGTGCCACACTTCAAAAAAAGGAGTGGCACGATCGTGCCACCATTTTTTCAGAAAAAATAGCGATCATGCCACCCTTTTTTCCAAAAAAATATATATGTGGCACTATCGTGCCATTATTTTTCAGAAAAATGTGCCATCGTGCCACTATTTCTTTTAATGAAAAATTAACCATCATGTCTATGTAAGCATGGCAAAAAAATGCACGAACTTGAACTAAAAATTCAAAATTTGTAACACCATTTCGAACCCAACCTATAAACCTTCAATATATCAAAAATGACACATTTTCGCACTTAATGCTACTACTAAATAAGCACGATAGTGAAAAATAAAAAATTAAAAAGTTATCTCTAGAGCCCTATCGAAGAAGAAAATTTTTGAAAAAAAGATAGTGTATTTAGATTTTTTATCATAGTAAGAGGTATAATAGTCATTTTAAATCTATAATTTTAAAAATAGGGAGAGGTGTATTTATAAAAATGAAGGTGCAAATAGTTTCCCTTATATAATATCTATCTCTTACAATTTTTTTATTAAAGATGTGAAATTTTACCAGTAGTTTTCAATTATTGGTTGAATAATCACAATTTCATAAAAACTATGTTTAGAAAAAAATAGTCATTTTAATTGTTAATTTTGAATATGAACATATTGTTGGAATTTTGGTTTGAGAAATGGGTGTTGACCTGATTTTTGACCAAATATTTAAGTGGTTTCTATTAGTGGAAAATTGAATTAAATTATATGTTAAAATTTTACTAAGTGAGTAAATGAGATTGACATTTCGAATTTCTCAAAACCAATTTCGGGTGAATTAGAAATTAATGCTACAAGTTAGCCACTTAAAATTAGAAATTGGTATGGAAAATAGAAAAATGTGGGGAAGGAGAAAAACTCCTTCCCACATAGAGACGAGATCTAAAAGCCAAAAATTGCTCTATTTATAAATCTCAAGTTGGACAAATGAGTTTGGGCCCTAAGGGCACCAAAGTTTTTTAAAAGGGTGAGGATCTACATGCTTGTGGGTTTGGTTCAAAATACACACGCACGCGCCGCCGCCGGCCCGGCCAGCTTGGTGTTCGACCGCTAAACGCCTAAAATTAATCTAGCAATCCTTGTAAGAGAACGTAGATCAATCGTAGGGTAGCAAGTTGACCAACACTTAGCCGACAAATAATTATTATGCAACACAAATAAACAGAAAATAAATCCTAAACACTCTAATCAAATTTGTGAGTTTAATAAACTAAAGAAAAATAAGTAGAAAGACAAAATCAAACTAAACACAATTAAACTTGGAGAAAAATGATATGGATGAAAGTCAGGATTTTGAGAACCATCTTATCAAACTAGCAAGCAGAATATCAACTAATTGATCATGCGGTTAACAAATATAATAAACATGTAAAAACTAGGCATAGATCTGATAACTCATGTATTCACAGATTAGAGTTATCCCAACATCATTTACTATTTTCATTAAGCCAAGTTAAGATAATACATCTCTGATTCATATCTAACCCCCTAAATAAATTTAGTCTAGAAATAATATCTTCTCTCGATCTCAATTATTCCCTCAAAACAATCAAGAATTGGCCAAATAATTAATCAACAAGTAAAACAATTTATTCAGGAAAGCAAATCAATTAGTCAATATTAATGCTTGTTTGTTAGAATCAAATCATCCTAATTCTAGAATAGGAAATTAGTTCATGCTTGTAGATGGATCATCAATTCAGTTGAAAGGAAGAGAGAAATTATAAACATGATAATTTAACAATAACAATCATCAAGCAATTGAAAATCTGATAAAGAAGATGAAGAAAGATTACGCTTTGATCTAGCCGCAAAATATCTCCAGTTGAAAAACAAGCAATCCCAATGTTGGATAGAAGAGGAAATAACAAAAACTAGGGTTTAAAAGTCCTAAGAAGTAAAGGTGTTCGAAAATATGGGCTCCGCAAGTCTTATTTATAAGCCTAGAGCCCTATACAAGGTAGAAGAGCCAAAAAACACAAAAAAAAAAAATTCCGTGTTCTGTAAGTCACAGTGCGCGCCCGCTGCCGCGCACTCTTGCGCCCAAGACAGCGCTGCTCTTGGTATCGCTTATGAATTGTAGAACTATCTCTTAGCTTTTTATAGCCACTTGAATGACCTCAATATCAATTTGCTAGAGAGAGTTATGACCAAAATACTAAGACGTGTCATTTATGAAATCTCATCACTTGATTTCCATTTTCACATGATTTTAACCCATCCAAATGTCTTCATTTGCATTTAGTACCATAAAATAGACATTGTAGAACTCTCTCTTATATTTCTAATGGCATAAGAATCAGGTCAATCTAACTTCGGATGAAAAATTTATGTTCCAAATACGAAGACTGCCGCAGTTGCGCGAAATGACCTTTTGACGTTTTTTGCTCCAAAACTTGTTTTTTCCATCAAATCCTAGAAAATCAACAAAATAACCCAACGTAACACTAAAACATGCAAATGAAAACAAAACACGCCAAAAATATGTATAAATCGTCACACAAACACACACAAAAGTATGCAAAACACTTGGCCTAGTCTAGTGTTCACCTTATTTTTAGCTTCACCACAAGTGTACGGTGTAGTTTATAGAATAGAGTTAGCAAGGTCGAATCCACGAGATACTAATAAATTAATGTACTAAGTATTGAGATTGTAATAGTCAAATTTATATCTAGACGATCGAAATTGGATGATAGGTTTATAAAACTAAGACAAGAATTTATCATAAAAGACAAAGTAAGAGTTGATTGAAAGATCAAGGAGATGAATGGATTCCAGGGTTATGGTTTGATTAATATCCCTCTTGTTATCGGATTAATCAAAACCAAAGTTATTATTATTCTTCCCTATAACACAATCACGAAAGTATTTTATCTCTCTCTCAAGATGTATATAAAACGATGATTGGAATATCTATGCTTGCATCTCTACTCAACATAACATATCCAACTCCCAAAAGCACAAAAGATTAATAATCCTCACAAATATTTACAAACTTCTCAATCATGCAAATATTCATGTCAAGTACTCAAAGATCTAGTATTGAAACTCATCTCTCGAATTATGAATCAATACATCAAAACAAGTTAAACCAAAGGCCTTTTGATAAAACAAGAAATAAATAGAGTACTCGAATAGGGTTTGAAAATAATAACTTCAATTACAATTACACATCAAACAAAAGTATCTATTAACCTAATCCCAAACCCCGTAATCACAAGGTGTTTTTTAGGACATGGGAATTAAACAATTCATAGACAAATTATTCAAGTTCATGTCTAACTAATCGAAAGTAAAAGATACTATGGAATGAGAAACTCAGGGATGTCCATGATCTCTCGATCTATCTTCAATCCTCAAGCGTGTGGTTGTGACCTCGATCAATCTCTCGAATCCTCCGGTAGAAGGTTGCTTTTTTCTCTGCTTTCTAGGGCAAAAATCAGTGTCCCCTTGTTTGGGGTCGCCTTGTCTCTTTTTATACGCCCGTTGAGTCAAAACCTGATTAGAATTCGTCAATACCTGACTTTCCCGCACAAACACATGGGCCGTGCGCTGATGCACGACCAGCCTGTGCATCAGGCCATAGGAATAATCTTTTGCTGAGTTAACACACGGGCCGTGCGTCCTGGCATGACCAGGTCGTGCGTCCTGCCGTAGGACTTATCTTCACTTGGTGATCACGCACGGCCGTACTATGGCGCACGCCTCTGCCGTGCGCGCCCTGCTAAAGCGTATCTTCTTCGTTCCTTTCCGTTTCTTGCCCGGATTAAATCGACTTCTTCTCGATTCGACTCCAAACATCATATATTCGCTCGATTATTGGCGGTCCTTTACCGCAATGCTCCAATTTGTCACCAAAATGGTACAAATATCGTTTAATTCCTACAAAACGAGCAAAGCGTAATACCTTTTCCACTTTATAAGAATATGGCCCATTTTACTCAGTTAACGCATGCATATCAACTTATTCTAACCACAATTAAGCCCAAATTACATGCAAAACTCATACAAATCAAACCCCCAAACTTAAATTGTTGTGATCCCGGTTGGCCAACGCTTTATAAACTAGACAAAACACAAATGGGAGTAATGAAGGGCAATCAAGAACAAGACATCAAAATTCATGCCGTTTATCCATAGGCGTCAAGCAATAAATCAACCAAGCCTCGAACATCTAAACTGAGAACACATGTCAATTAAAACCATGGCAAATGCTTGAATCACGACTCACGGATCAAGTGTATACTCTCCTCTCAAGTGTATAAGGGACGTGTTTATTCTCAAATCATATCAATGTTGAAGAATTACCATAAGCTTGCAAATAATCTCACATCTCTGCCACTCGAATGTATGCAATTCATAAATCAAAAAGGATCTTTTTCTTTTGGTTGTAACGAAGGCTCTTTGGTTAGGGTAGGGAAATATGGAAAAAGTGACTCAAACTCAAGCGTATAGATTGGTAAGCACATCTTTCATTCAATCTATTATTCTCATTCAAACCCAATATGCTACCCCCATCAACTCTCGTTCTTACCAACTTTTTCGTATTTCTTTTCTTCCCATTTTTCTTTCTTTTATAGACTCCACTTTCTTTCGCCTCACATCACAAATCCCAGCCTACAAGTTCATTCAAAGCCAACTCACTTATAAAGTCGATTTTTTTTCTTTTTTTTTTCTCGACTCTTTTATGAGTATTCATCCTTTCTTTTCCTCCTTTTCTTCCAATCAACCAACACTTGCACAATTAGCTAAATTCTTGACAACCTCTCATTCATCTACATTCAATCCCCTTACTCAATGCTATAGTCTCAAGTCTATGGTAACATATATATCAAGTTTAAGGATTGAAATATGGCTATCAAAAATTAGGCAACAGGCTCAAATTGGCTTACTAGGGAATTCAATGTCATTAGGTAGGCAAAAGGCTTGAAAGGCTTAACAAAAATAGCCTTAAATCATTTTCTTAAATCGCATACAACATGTGGCTTTGATAGAGATACCAGAGCAAGTTCTAGAATTCAAATCATCATGAATGACACACTCAATCAACAAACAAGACTGCATAATATGAAAGCAGTAAAGGCTCAAAGCTCACAGGCTTGCAATTGCGTAATTCAAAGCATAACAACCATGTTCTCAATATTCGCATGCTCCGTATCATCTATTCTCAACACGATCAACTCACACTCAACATCCAATTCAAAAAAACACAAATTGTTTCAAAGATGCTCCCAAGGTCACAACAAACACCACAAAAATGGTCAACTCACTCCCTAAAGACCTAATAAAGCAATAAACGTGCTAAAGCAATAAACGTGCTAAAATTGAAAACATGTGTCTAATACAATGCAACCTACATGCTCTAAATGCAACTATATGAATGCAAAATATATTTTTTTTCCGCCACACCTTTCAAATCAAAATAACTATCTCTCCCCCCAAACTTGAATAGAATTATCGCACAAAAGAGAAGATATAATTTCAAAGAAAAGTGTGGAATGAACCGACACTCATCGGGGTGGCGGCGGAAAGTGGCCCTAGGAGATATGCCACATCGATGCATCATCTGTTACATCTCCGGTCCCTCTCGTTCTACGCCATGTTCCTTTGCTCTTGTTCCGTCCCGAAAGTACGGAACTCATCATGTCTTCCCGAAAGTCATCCTCTTTGCCAAGCATGCTCTCCTCAAGAGCAAATAATCGGCATGATAATTTGGCTCGCTCCTCACTCCCCGGTGAGAGCTCTGAGTATGTCGGGCACCCTCGCGGAACCCTTGCTCGAAACTTTTTCTGTCTGTCATACTTTATCGTCTCAACCACCAAATCATCCTCATCAGAAACCCGACGACCCTTTCGCCTTTTTTGCGCAATCATGGCCTCCATAACTCTGGTATGTGCCTCGAGTTCATCAAGAAATTGGCACGATCATTCATATTAGCCACGATCGTGAGTGGCGGGTTAGGAAGTGGGAAGGCGGGTCGACCCTTTGTTGGAAGAGGTGCATGTCCTCTTCTTAATAATCTTCATTTGGCATAGGCCGCCATGTTGATCCTCCCATCGCCTCAATTGGCTCTAAGCCTCTCAAATCCACATTAAAATACCAAGCAATGGGAGTGATCATCCCTCCAATCAAAATCATGCCACTTGGTTGCTTGCCACATATTCAAGATGTTCCGCAAAATGGGCCGTCGTGTTTTAGAGTGCGGGTTAGCATACACCACAATAGATAAAGCTCCCGAACTTGCATACCCCCATTATTGTGATGGGCAAAGACAGTGTTTGTGACCATACGAATATACACGAAAACCAGATTCCGGAGTGATGATGCTTTAGCCGCAGCGTGCCTCGTAAAGCATAGGGTCTGTCTCTGTCTCGTTTGAACTAATAATAGCAGAATTCATCTGGCTATCGCTATAACGTTTTTGTAAGGGGCATTCGTCGGCACTCGAAAATGGCATTGAGTTGGCGATAGATAAGCACCTCCCCTCGTTGCCCGGTGAAAATGCATCCATAGGGCTCGTAATTTCCTCCTCGTTTATAGACATCAATTGTCTTTGGTGAATTCGGCGTGAGTTTCTTGTAAATCACGCCACTTCCCTCGCATGAAAGCGATCCACCCAACTCTTTCAAATAAGCGCGTGACATCATCGTGTATCCTAAGAGTTTGTGTACATCGTCATCGCCGTATCGCGTTGGTGCTATTGGTCGGGTGACGACTTATTCCATCGCTCCAATTCATTGAATTCACGGCTTGATAGTTAACAACCCCGTAAGCCGCGGGGCTATCCGGAAGTTCACTTCTTGCGGTGCGACCGGTTGTGGCCCCTCGGGCGCCTTCCCCTACTCTGTTGGTTTCTTCGTTGCCATGAGTTCAAATCTTAACTAGCAAAACATATGTATGAGATTAGAACATGCCAAGTATAACAAGAATAAGATGAATTCAAGCCCAACAATTCATAAAAGGCATAATGTCTCTTCCTTACAATTTTAATCAACAATTAAGCTCCCAAGCCTAAATAACAATACAATTGTAGAGAATCATAGTCACTAACACCCTAAACATCCAAGCTCATGCAAGATTCATCATCAATTCATCAAACATGCCTCAATTCAATTAAGCCCACAATGTGTTCGATAATATGCTTCATAAAATAATTTAAGGTAATCAAAGCAATTTAATCAAAACATGCACCACATCTAAAGCATAATCAATAATCTACAAGAAATTGAATGAAAACTTGAAGTTCTTACCAAAATTCTCAAAAACTAGCAAAAAGTCGAAATTTGAAACCCAGGTGTGTTCTCAACTAATTCTTCTTCCAAAACTCCAATTGATGCAAGATAAGCGTGTAATATGAATGGGGTAATGTATTGTTCAAGAAATTTGAGTAAAACAAATTCAAAATTTGAGGAAGAAAGGTGATTTTCGTAGCTGGGGGCGTGAGGGTTTTGGAGGAGTGAAAAACCGACATGTTTCACGATCTTTTTAAGTTTCAATCGACACACGACGGGCTGCCCGTGCATCATGCCATAGCATTTTTTCATTTTCTTTAGACACGCACGGACCATGCACATGGCGCACGCCTGCCCGTGCGTGGTGTCGCACAAAATTCGGATTTTTCCAATTTTTTCATTTCTTTTATAAAAGAAAGCAAATAAATCCTAAAAAAACAAAAATCCTAACTAATAAAGGAAAAAATGAAAATTAATACAACAAACCATTAGGTTGCCTCCCAACAAGCGCTAAATTTAACGTCTGACTTGGCTTGACGCTGTATAACTCGATCACGTCTCCCAGAAGGTGAGGCCACCACCTCTTTCTTTTGATCTCGATGAAAGTAGTGCTTAATCCTCTCGGCCATTCACCATAAATGTCTCCCCATCCGGGCCAACAATTTCACTATTCCCGGAGGGTTCAACACTTTTTAATCATAAGCGGCCCCGACCACCAGAGATTTGAGCTTACCGGGAAAAAGTTTAAGACGTGAGTTGTACAAAGAACTTGTTCACCGGTAGAAACTCTCTTTTCTTAATCATCCAATCATGCCATCTCTTCGTTCACTCCTTATAAATTCGGGAATTCTCGTAGGCCTCATCTCAGAACTCTTTCATCGATTCAAATGCAATAACCTCTCTTCACCCGCTATGTTGAAGTCAAAATTTAACTTCTTTACGGCCCAAAATGCCTAGCGCTCTAATTCCACAGGGCAAGTGACACAATTTCTCGAATACCAACGATAAGGAGATGTGATGTGTGATTATCTTGAATGCGATCCGGTATGCCCATAATGCATCATCTAACTTCATAGCCCAATCCTTGCCATTTATGCTCAATGTCTTGTCTAAGATTTGTTTGATCTCGTGATTGTCTCCCTTTGCTTGCCCATTTGCTTGCGGATGGTATGCTAATGCTACTTTGTGTCTAACCCATACTTTGCAAGTAGATTGCTCATCAACTTATTCACAAAGTGTGACCCCCCATCGCTATTCAAAGCTCTCGGGGTTCCAAACCAAGTGAATATATTTTTCTTTAAAAACCGCATTACTACATGTGCATCGTTCGTCTGTGACGGAATCGCCTCAACCCATCGAGACACATACTCCACTGCGAGTAGAATATATTGATAGCTTTGAATAAGATGGAAAGAGACCCATGCATGAAGTCAATCCCCACACATCAAAAAGCTCGACTTCCATCACATTGGTCGTAGGCATCTCATGAAGCCTAGAAATGTTCCCCATCCTCTGGCACCTGTCACACTGCTGCACACACAAATAACAATCATTATACAAAGTAGACCAGTATAACCCACTCTGTAATACCTTTGCGGCAGTGCGTGTCGGACCGAAGTGTCCCCCGGAAGGTGAAGAATGACTGTTGTTGTAGAACTCCTCCCACTCTTGAGGCACACATCTTCGATGATCATGTCTGCGCACCTTTTAAAAGCAAGGGGTCGTCCACATATAGAACTTGACGTCATGGAGGAACTTCTTCTTTTGTTAAGAGGATAAATGCGGAGGCATGACTCCCGCTACCAAATAATTCACAAAACCTGCATACCATGGGAATTTAATCTGTAATAGCAAGAGCTGCTCATCGGGGAACTCCTCCTTGATTACATTTGCACCCTCTTTCTCATCTTTTTTGTACTCCAATCTGGACAAGTGGTCTGCTACCACATTCTCACAACCCTTCCTATCTCTGATCTCCACATCGAATTCTTGCAACAATAGAATCCACCGAATCAGTCTCGGTTTGGCATCCTTCTTGTCGAATAGATATTTAATCACCGCATGGTCTATGTGGACTATCGTCTTTGTTCCAACCAAGTAAGATCAGAACTTATCGAATGCAAACACAATTGCCAGCATTTCCTTCTGGTTGTGGTTGTGTAAGGCTGGGCAATGCTAAACATTTCTCGCATAATAGATGGCTCTAAATAATTTATCCCTTTTTCGACCAAAATGGCCCTTTCATCTGAAAACAGGCGTCACACATCGGCTCAAAGGGGCTCAGATCGAGAACTACTAGAATCGGTCTTGTCACCCTAATGCTTCTTCAAAATCTCAAATGTCCGCGAACAATCATCGAAAAAAATTGAAAGCATTATCTTTTTATAATAAATGACTCAAAGGTTTGGTGATTTTAGAAAAGTCACGAATGAACCTTCTATAGAATCCGACGTGCCCCAAGAAACTTCGATTGCCTTCTCATTTATTCGAGGTGGGAGTTTCTCAATTGCTACAATCTTTGCTCGTCACTTCTAAACCTGCGAAAAACTCGATGGCCTAATACAATGCCATCTCGTACCATAAAATGGCACTTCTCCGATTCAAAACAAGATTAGTTTCCTCGCATCTCTCAAAACTAGAGAAATATTATCAAGACAGAGTGATCAAAAGAATCTTCAAATACAGAAAAATCATCCATGAAAACCTCCATTATTTTCTCAATAAGATCATGAAATATGGCCATCATACATCATTTTGAAAAGTTGTGGGTGCATTACATAGTCAAATGGCATTCTCGAGAATACAAACGTATCATAAGGACATGTAAATGTTGTTTTCTCTTGGTCTTCCGGTAATCATGATTTGGTTATACCCGAATAACCATCGAGAAAACAAGATAATAATCAAATCCCACCAAACGATCTAACATCATATCAATAAAGGGAGGGGAAAGTGATCTTTCTGAGTGGCATCATATAATTTTCTATAATCAATGTTTATACCACCTAGTAACTATCCTATTCGCAATCAATTCACCGTTCTCGTTTCTTACTCACGGTCATCCCTTTTCTTTGGTACTCTCTTGTCTTAGGACTCACCCAAGAACTATCATAAATAGCATATACAATTCCAAAGATCTAACCATTTTAAAACTTCCTTCCTAACAACCTCTTGCATAATAGGGTTTAATCGTCTTTGGTTCGCACTTGAAGGTTTATAAACATCTTTCATTCAAATTTTATGCATGACAATCGATGGACTTATGCCTTTTAAATCGATATCGACCAACCTATAAGCGATTTATGTTTCCTCAACACCGTAGTAAGTTTATGATGTATTTGAAGTTAAAGGGATGATACAATTACGATTCGTGTTGTTTGCCCCAAGGAATGCGTATTTGAGATGCTCGGGTGATGGCGAGTTGCGGAGGCTCGAATTGGGTCTTCGGACTCATACACGAAGCTGTCAGGTGCTCGGCCACGAGCGCGTGCATCCTTCACTTTGTACTGGTCTCTTCATCATGAGCGAACGACTGTCGTGCCAGACGCACGGGTCGTGCATTCTTTAAGTTCTTCAATAATTGCTACGGCATCGCGACCTGAGTCATGCTCCAACGCACGGTCGTGCACCCCGCAGACTTGATTCTCGTGACGTATTTCTTTGTGTTTTCACCTCTCACGCTTCCGGTGGCTCCTGATATTATCTAAAACACAAACATAGTCATGCAAGTCTTGATTATCGAAATCAAGCATTACACTTGCCGTTGATCACGAATGTTTTAAATCAAACTCTAAATCATCCTAAGCGATGTATAATCTATGTAATCATCAAATGCAAGAGTCAACTACGTCTATGAAATTACAATTCTCAACACTATTATAAAATTGCATCGCTTATAGATAGAAAATAACACATGCTCATCATTAACCCGTAATGTGAGCTCTCCCTTTTGTACATCTATCAAGGCCTTCCCGGTAGCCAGGAATGGACGCCAAGTATCAAAGGAATGTCGCGATCTTCCTCCATATCTAGACTAAGAAATCCACGGGAATATGAATTTATCGACTTTCACGAGCACATCCTCGATGATTCCTTCAGGATAAGTGAGTGATCGATCCACATATTGTAAAGTGACCGAAGACGGCTTTATCTCTCCCAATCCAAGTTTTACGAAAATGGACAAGGGCATCAAGTTAATACTTGCTCCCCAAATCACAAAGTTCTTTATTAAAGAAAAACACCACCAATTGCACAATGGATCTGAAACTCCGGATCTTTTAGTTTCGAGGTAGTTTTTGAATTATGGCACTACATTTCCTGGTCAGATTGATTTCTCGAAACCAGTCATCTTCTTCTTCTTAGACATAACATCTTTGAAAAATTTAGCATAATTGGGCATCCGCTCCAATGCGTGCAAAGGTATGTTAATATGCGGTTTCTTAAATATATCCAGGATTTTGCAAATCAGCATCTAACTTTTTTCTTTTGAAATCGTTGGGGAAAAGGAAGGGAGTAGTAAATTTAGAAAAATTAGAGTTAGAAGAAGATTTAAGCTTCTCGGCCCCTTTTTGCTCATCTATGACCCTCAACTCCTTCCGGCCTCAACATCGCCATTTGCTTCCGTTTCCGCATCTCCCGAATCGACAACCGCTTCTATGTACCACACAACCTGCCCATGCGGTGGCGCATGTGTCGTGCCCTGTATTTTTCAGTGCTTTACCGGTATTTTCGCCCTCGTATTCCGTCCACTCCTCGGGACGAATGGCTTTACACTCGCTTCCTTCGGATTTACCTCGGTGTTGCTAAAACTGACCTTTCTAATGTTGCCCACCTACAATCATAGCTAATTGGCCAATATGGGTTTCAAGATTTTTCATTTGGGACTCCATGGTGTTGCCCAATTGAGTGACATGATTCTTAATTTTATCGCCTTCGCCTCATCCTTACTAAAGTTCGGTTCTCGTATCATTCATAAATGTGGTGAGGGCGCCCTCCATAGATGGCTTAGCCTCGAATTAATAACAACATTTGTCACACTAAACCCCGGTGGTGGTTGCATCACATTCTTCGTATTTGCATAGGAGAAGTTTTCATGATTCCTCAAACCCGGGATGGTAATGAGTATGAACGATTGTTTCGGTAATTGTTGAAATCCCGATTATTGACATAATTTGCTTCCTCCACGGGATCTTGAGGAACTCCCCATTATTCGCACTTGCATTTCCTTTAGTCGTCGTCAATACACTCGGCGATTTGTCAACGGTCATCTCCCAGCATGTCAATGCCTTGATTGGGTCGAATCGAGACTTGACTACCCTTTTCATATTTGTCCTCTCGGAGGGCCAGCGATAGTTATTCATTGCCATCTCTTCCAACAAGTTGAATGCATCTTGTGGAATTTAGCTTGATAGAGTGCCTCTGCTGCGGCATCCACAAAGCGACCTAGGGCCCCGTCCCATCAACCCGTTATAAAAGCGAGTTGATGATCCTCTAGAAAACCCGTGTTGCGGACACCTTCTCAATAAATCTCGGAATCTCTCCTGAGCCTCATCTGATGGCTCGGAGTCAAACCGCCTGAACTGCATGATCTCACTCTTAAGTATGATGTAATCTTACTTGGTGGAAAGAATTTAAACATGAACCTTCCGAATCAACTCGTCCCAAGTATTCACACTCTGAGTTAACGTGCTGGAGTTTCTAGCACTTATCACTTAAAGAAAGGAATAGCGCAAACGTATAACATCATCGATTTACCCCATTCATCTTGATCGTGTTGCAAATTTGCATGAATTTCACAAGATGAGAAGTGGGATCATCGGATGGAAAACCCCCAAACTGATTCTGTTTGGACCATCAAAATTAGTGTTGGCTTAAGCTCAAAATTGTTCTCATTAATTGGGACATTGACAATTCCACCATAGTTGCGATTTATCACGGCGAAAGTAATCGCAAACGCTTCTTCGCCGATTTCGCTGGACTTGGTATTGGTAACTCATTAATGACCTGTTGATCCGTTATTTACCTCCATTATTACCCCAGTTGTTTTCTTCCACATACCCCATAGTATGATCTTCTTTGTTTTGCACCGTTTAGTTTAGTAGCCGCACTAAGTCGCCTAGCAAAAGCCTCAACCTCCGTTATGAACGGTGCTAATTCTCTACTGAGCGAGTGTTCATGCACTACATGAACCAATTTGTTAAAAAGAAACAAAGTCAAACACGAGTGGGAGTAAATTAAACAAACAATAAAAAAGAAAAAATGTTTAAATTAAAAATAATTCTATTTATCGCAATATTAATACTAAAAATTTAATTAGTCAAGCAATGGCGCCAAAAACTTGTTCGCGTTATTTTTAGCTTCACCACAAACGCACGGTGTAGTTTATAGAATAGAGTTAGCAAGGTCGAATCCACTGGATACTAATAAATTAATGTACTAAGTATTGAGATTGTAATAGTCAAATTTATATCTAGGCGATCGAAATTGGATGATAGGTTTATAAAACTAAGACAAGAATTTATCATAAAAGACAAAGTAAGAGTTGATTGAAAGATCAAGAGTTGAATGGATTCCAGGGTTATGGTTTGATTAATATCCTCTTGTTATCGATTAATCAAAACCAAAGTTATTATTATTCTTCCCTATAAGACAATCATGAAAGTATTTTATCCTCTCCCTCTCAAGATGTATATAAAAACGTTGATTGGATTATCTATGCTAGCATATCTACTCAACATAACATATCCAACTCCCAAAAGAATAAAAAGATTAATATTCCTCACCAATATTTAAAGACTTCTTAATCATGCAAATATTCATGTCAAGTACACAAAGATCTAGTATTGAAACTCATCTCTTGAGTTATGAATCAATAAATCAAAACAAGTTAAACTACAAAGGCCTTTTGATAAAACAAGAAATAAAATAGAGTACTCGAATAGGGTTTCAAAATAATAACATCAATTGCAATTAAACATCAACAGGAGGTATCCATTAACTTTATTCCCAAACCAGGAATCACAAGGTGTTTAGTAGGACATGGGAATTAAACAAATCATAGACAAATTATTCAAGTTCATGTCTAACTAATCGAAAGTAAAAGATCTTATAGAATGAGAAACTCAAGGATGTTGATGATCTCTCGATCTATCTTCAATCCTCAGCGTGTGGTTGCGGCCTCGATCAATCTCTCGAATCCTCTGGTAGAAGGTTGCTCTTTTCTCGCTTTCTAGGGCAAAAATTAGTGTCCTCTTTTTATATGCCCGTTGGGTCAAAACTCCGATTAAATTCATCAAAACGACTTTCAGGCATGAGACGCACGCGTCGTCTGGCCTGTGACCAGCCGCCCGTGCAGGCCGTAGGAATAATTTTTCTTGAGTTGATGCACGGGCGTGCTATAGGCGCACGTCACGCGTGCGCCCCTGCTAAAGCGTATCTTTTCGTTCTTTTCGGTTTTCGGTTCATCGACTTCTTCGATTCGACTCCAAACATCATATATTCGCTCGATTATTGGCGGTCCTTTTTACCACAATGCTCACGATTTGTCACCAAAATGCTACAAATATCGTTTAATTCCTACAAAAACGAGCAAAGTGTAATACATTTTCCACTTTATAAGAATATGGCCCATTTTACTCGGTTAATGCATGCATATCAACTTATTCTAACCACAATTAAGCCCAAATTACATGCAAAACTCATACCAATCACTAGGAGTGCGGGTGGTGGGCCTGGGCTTGGGCTTCAAGGCCCTTATAGTTTTGGACCAAATTTATTTAAAACCCTTTAAAATTAATTAATTAATTATTTTCCAACCGGGATTAGGTGGTGCGAGACTACGGAGACGATGCGTGGCGTGCACGGTCTTGCCTGCGCGCATCATGGACAACGGCTAACGAGCACGTGGGCTCACTTAGGTGGAGCGCGCACCGCGTAGGCGGTGGGCGTAAATGGACGCGCACTTTCGAATGAATGCACCTATTTGAGCAACCATGTTTTTGGTTGTAGAAGTGTCTTTCGATCAAAAGACATATCATTTCCATCAGGGCTCCTTGATGCTATATATATGAGCCACTTGTAGATGAAAGAAAAACACAAAAATTACAAGCTAAAATCGAGTCATTCTGCGCATCATTACCAAAGATATTGTTCAATATCATTCCAAAAGCTTGAAAGCCATAAACACTTTGTGTTAGCTCTTGGTTCTACTTTTGCAAGTCTTTTATGTCGAACACTGTTAAAAAAGTCGTTGTATCTTAGGGATGATTGTTGAAACCATAAGCACTTAAGTAAATGGGGCAATTTCATCTTACGGAGACAATATCAATATTGGCCTGGACTTAATCTTGTCCAGATTTTTCCAAACACTTTAGCTATTTTTTATCATGACTCACCCAAAAAACAATCATAAGACGAAATTTTTACGCTTATTTTCAAGATGATGGCATCCGTTTCTTTCACTCCAATGGTCTGTGCTCCTACTCATGGTGAGAAACTTGGTGAAGTTATAGGGGTTGACTTCAAAAGATGGCAACGAGAAGATATTTTTATCTCACTACCTTGGTCTGTCCCGTTTCTTGAAGGAGGACCCCTACCGTTGACGATGAAAATCCGACAACCAAAGGAGGATCGGTGTGGATGCTTGGCATAACAACGATTTTCTTTGTCGAACTATGTTTTGAACAGTGGAAGACACCTCTATAACGTCTACGTTCTTTCAAAATGTCCGGTCTTGCGTTGTGGGACTTTTTGAGAAAAAGTATAAAACAAAAATGCTTAGGCACAAAGAAATTTGTTGTCGGCAAATTTCTGGATTATAAGATGGTTGACACCAAAATAGTGATCAACCAAGTGCAAAAATTCATATCATACTTCATGACTTAGTGTCCGAAGGATGATTAAATGAGTCACTCAGTGGTGCGATCATCGAAAAATTACCGCCATCGTGGAAAGATTTTATGAACTATCTCAAGCACAAGCGTAAGGAAATGGGGTTTAAGGATTTGATATTCCAACTTCGGATTGAGAAAGCAACCTCGATTGTGATTGGAATTCGACAATTGTAGGGGTATGACCACACTTTATGGAACACAGGTGAGCTTCTTGCATTTTTAAATGTGATGAAGGTGTTACCAAAAGTGTTGTAACACAAAACCACGATTGCATGAAGTGTTGCCCAAAATGTTGTCACACTAGAGGTGACATTAACAAGTTAAATCGAAGTGTTACTAGGTATTGTTTGATACATGTTTTTATCTTAATTTTGATGATTTTATTTTTACACCAAAACAATATTTTTAATTGTTGTCCAAATACTCCCTAAATGATTTAAAATGTTTTTACTATTTTAGGAGTATTTCTTGAAGTTTATTTTTGACAAAATTGGACAACACTTTTAATGATTTTATGTTAATAAGTTTTACTTCAAAACAAGGTTCTAAATGTTGTCTAAATACTCGATTGATTTAAAATATTTTTACTAAATTTTCGGAGTATTTCTTGAGGTTTATTTTTGACAAAATTGGACAACATTTACTGTCTGAGTCGACCTGGCCGCCTATAGATAGGCAACCCGTGCACGAAGATGAATTTTGGAACAAAAATGAGACGGAGAAAAATTTGGCGGTCGGCCGTCGCTGGCGCGTCGATCGGTCGGTCGACGGTCAGCGCATGCAGGCAAGTCTGCGTTGAGAGCGGAACAACCCATCCTTGTTTTATCATTAATGGGGACCCGGTCATAAGGGGTCTACCGGTCGAAGACCCTTGGACCGGTCGCCTACTATGTAAATTTGATGTTCTTTGTAATCTCTATCAGTCTTGCGACGCCGTCCCCTCAAGTTTGATTGAAAATTCTAACCGTTGTGCGGTGAGACATCTTTTCCTTAAATTGTGGGATTGATTTCTAACAGCTATATTCTTGATTTTAATTGTATTTTTCTATAGATTTTCAATCCCCAAGAGGAGCCTATGTTTGATCAATCATCTCTATAAATAGAGGAAGCTTTGGAGCAACCAAAGACAACACTTGATATACAACACAACAAGATACATTCAAGCCGAAGTCTTTAGCTCTTCATTGTTATCATTCTTGTTGTAATTTGACTAGCTTATCACTTTCACATCTTGAGGTCTAGGCTTTCAATTCTTGATTACACTTGCACTCAAATTGTATTATTCATTATTGAGTTGTAATCTTGATTTTGGGTAATCATTCAACACAAGATATCCTTGTGAGTATTCTTGTGGTAAGAACACACTTGGATGATCTAGGTGTTAGGTGTAAGAAGATTGTGGTAATCTTCTTGTTGAGTCATTGAAGAATTTAGTATTCTTCAAGGTTGAAGATTGTGGTAATCTTCACAAAAGTGCCGTTGAGATTGTGGTAATCTTGAGAGATTGTGGTAATCTCAAAGGTGGTGTTGAAGAAGAGTGTGATGCTCTTCAAGGTGTTGTTGTAAGTTGAATTTGTATTAATTTTGGTAATTAATAAAATTCTTTTTCTTTGAAACCCATCCAGGATATCTTTGGGGTGGTAGAGCACGTAGTCCACAGGTGGGGTGAAGCTCTATAAATCGGCGTATGTTGTTTACTTTCCGCACCTTTATTCTTGTCTTAGCGTATTTGATTCAAAAAGAGGGCATAATCGAAAAGATGGAGATAATCTATTCACCCTTCTAGATTATCGTGGTCGCTTGGACTTACAGTATGTGATAACACCAAAGATTACACACCCTATAAAATGTTTTAATGGAATTGTTGGAACTAAGATCAAAAGTGTTTGTTAGAACGATGTTCTAATTTGGATTGTTGGGACAATGTTCTAACAAAATAAAGGAAAATGGCTCGAGAAAGTCATAGAAGTTCGATAATCTTGTGTTGAACAAGGATACGAAAGTGGAATGGGTAGCTTTACTTTTTTAGCAAACCATACGTGAAAAGGATAATACCTTGAAATGTGGGGGTCTTTGGCTAAAGTAGAAACCCAAGAAAATAAATTCAACATTCATGATATAAATAATGATATAATCACTAAATCGAAATGTTGTCTTATAAAAGTGTCTTTTTTTTTTTTGCAAAGAAAAGAGGTAAGTCTAGACATTTTAGTCGAGGACACAATACCATTAGACAATTGATTTGATTGGGGTTATTTCGGTTGACTATATTAAGTCAAAGAAAAACCTAGCGGATCCGCTCAATTGTATAAGTTGTTAAGGGGAATGAGTTTAAAATCCACAAAATAAATAATGTTCATAGCGGTAACCCAACCTTGTGAATCGGAGATCCCAAGTCCTTGGTTTAATGGGACAACTAAGTTATGAATGTTCAACTCCGCACACTTGAAAATGCGTTAGCACATTCCAGAAACTTCCAAGTGAAATAGAAATCATTGAATATGGTGAGGTTAAGTCTACGATTTTTAGTGATTCATATATCGAAAGATGGAGTATGGCATGATACTCTTCAATAGGAGATCACCTATATAAGTGAGAAGTAATGGCGGCTTCAAAGAAACACTTATGAATCTAAGATATGGTCAAAGGCAGAAATTGACACAACGTGAGAACAACAAGTGTTAGAATTATTATTGTGTATATACAACAACAAGTGTTAGAATTATTATTGTGTATATACTGGTTGTCTCGGTTTACAAAAAAAAATTGAGTAGTTCAAGACATCGCGTCACTAAGAATCGGGTAAATCTGAAAGTATTTTACTAAGGAAGGTTCAAAGCCAAAAGCTACCTATGTAGATGCAATAACATTCACGAGACTTTCAAGCAAATTTGCATACACGTGCATTAATTTCATCGTGGGGGATTGTTGGATTTTGGTTTGAGAAATTGGGTGTGTTGACCCAATTTTTGACCAAATATTTAAGTGGGTTCTATTGGTGGAAAATAAAAATAAAATTATATGTTAAATTCTACTAAGTGAGTAGATGAGATTGACATTTGGAATTTCTCAAAACCAATTCCGGTGAATGAGAAATTAATCTTATAAGTTAACCACTTAAAACTAAAATTGGTATGGAAAATGGAAAACGTGGGAAGGAGAAAAGCTCCATCCCACATAGGAAGAAAATCCAAAGATTCCCCTATTTATAAATCTCAAGTTGGACAAATGGGTTTGGGCCGCTTGGGCACCAAAGTTTTTAAAGGGTGAGGACTACGTATTTGAGGTTTGGTTCAAAATACACACGTGCGCGCTTCAAGGCCCTTATAGTTTTGGACTAAATTTATTTAAAACACTTTAAAATTAATTAATTATATTTTAATTAATTAATTATTTTCTAATGGGATTAGGTGGTGCGTGGACGCGCACACGAGAGCGATCTTGTGGCGTGCTGTGCGCGGCATGGTGAAACTTTGTCGGCGTGCGCGGTGTGTCGGACGCGCACTTTCAAATGGATGCACCTATTCGAGTAACTAGGTGCATTTTTTTTTTAGTCAGCGTGTCTTTTCGATCCAAAAGACATATTTTTTCCATCGGCACCTTGATGCCTATATATATGAACCACCAATAGATGAAAGAAAAATCACGAAAATTACAAGCTAAAAAAGTCATTCGCATAACTACCTGAGATATTGTTCAATATTCTTCCAAAAGCTTGAAAGCCTTAAACACTTTGGGTCATTGTTGGCTCGACTTTTGCACGTGCTACTAAATCGAACCTGTTAAAGTCGTTGTATCTTAGGGACGATTGCCGAAATGTAAGGATTTTGTAAATGGGGAAATTTCATCTTGGAAACAAGATGATTCAATCTTGGCCCGACTTAGTCTTGTCCATATTTTTCCAAATACTTTAGCCATTTTCTTGTAAGCGGTACCACCCAAACAACACATGTTAGTTTATAGAAAATAACCTACAATATAGTTATTTAATAGGAACTATTTTAAATTTATTTTTCAAAAAAATTCATATGTATTGAGTTTATTTAATAAAAGAATATGAGGATAAAATGATATGTTAATTGCATAAGAGAGTGAAGTGATACAAATTGATAGTACATGGAGGCAAAATAATATATAACTAAAATACTATAGAGTACAATAATATTCAATGAGATTATTAGGGATAAAACAAGATAGATTTACACTATTTATTTTCCGTCTAAAATTAGCAAATTGGGTAAGAACGAATCAACGAACTAAATACGAACACCCTCTTTATTATGCAAAGGAAAATACAATTTGGCCCCACAGGCCCACACCACTTTTATTTTACAAACTCTTATTTCACAACATGGTATAGCTAAAGAATTTTTATTTCAAAAACTCTTATTTACAAGATGGTATACCTAAAAATCTCCTCCAATCAAATGTCGATAGATGTAGTTTTATTGGTATCAAATCCCAAAGTGAAAACCCCAAATGAAAAAAAAAAATCACCTATACTTTACATGACAATAGTATATATAAATATATCGATCTCACACATCCTCTTGATTTCCATATTTCTTAGCACCCATAACATGACCTCTTTTCTTAAACCTCCGGTGATGGTGTTTCTCGTCAAACTTCTGCCGTCCCGTGTCCTTAAACCGTCCTCTCACTACTGGATCGATAACACATTCTGGTGGTGGAACTGGATACCTTAATGTGTCATAACAATAGGAGTAGTACATATACTTTGACCTAAATTTCTTCATGGCCAATTTTTGTTTAGGGGTTATAGTAGCAAAATCAGCGCTAGCAAGTTGATCGTCTCTTTGGGCGCAGCCTGTGGCCACCACCTCCTCCAGTGTGTCGGTGGCGCACCCGTGGAGGACAAGGTCGGTGAACTCGGCCACGAAAGGGGCATATTGGTAATTTGCTCTGTATTTGCCACCTGAAGTAGCCCAATCTGAGGCATCCCAAATAGTGGCATATAATCTCATAGGCTTTGATGGGAAATCAGCTCCCATTGCATCATTCCTGACTATTTCCCGTATCGAACATCATCAATGTAAAATCTGCAAATAATTTAGAAAATTAAGAAAGAAATAATAACATCAAATTAATTAATCTACTAAATTCTACTATCACATGTGGATTAGGTTATTATTTGTTTTCGTGTGTACTAGTTTGTTCAAAATTAAGCTTTGCGCTATGTATCATAATACTAGCTAGCATTATTTTAATTAGGTTCATACAATCCTAATTAAGGTACTATATGTTAGGCATTCCGCCTAAAAGTCAATTTGACATTAATTATGTCATTAATTAATCTTAATGGTTGTCGTTATTTTCTTCGATTAGGTTAAGCAGGGAACAAAGCATAGAATATGTTCCATCATAATGACTTTACCAGCTAATTATGCTAAGCTTGACAAGGACAACATGACTCTTTATGTTTATAAACAAATTGAACACATTATATAATATTCTACAATTTACCTTGGGTTTTATTGAGTTTCAAAAAGAAATCTTATTTAACTTTAATTGATTATTAATAAAATCAAGTCGTGACCCTTTGATATATATGTATATATAATATCATTTTAACACTAATTGAGTGCTATTATTGATGAAGTTTTAGCTATGAGTCGAATATCAAATATTTAATTTATTTTCAACTCTATTATTGGCAAAATCTTATTCTTTTAGATCATTAGCCAAAGAATTATTTTTCCCTCTAATAAGCTTCACCAATCCAACAATTATAATTTGAGAATCCAATTGTGGATTTGCATGTGACTCATTATCAATATATAATATTTTTTATGATCCTTATCTCTGTCCTTTTCTACACGTGATCTTTGAAAACTATGGCCACTATACCCCAAATTATGCTAATTAATAAATTTCTAGATAAAGCCTAATTTTCTTGCTGAAGGTATTGAAATGGTCAAATTTCATTCCCAGCCGCAACTGACATTTGAAATATGAAAAGGGCAGCTGCCAAATATTGAAAACAAATAAAAGTAAAAAGTTTGAAAAAGAAAAATAATTAGACTTACATAATATTCTTGGTGGTCCAAAGTATGCTGTAACTGTGGAACTCTTTAGAAGGGTCAAACCATAGATAATATCTCTCTTCTCTTCCTCTGCTTGTGCTTCCATTTCCATACACATTTGTCTGAAATCTCCATGCTTTCCTTTTATATTCCCCAAGAACTCGAAATCCAATTCGTCGTGTGTCTTGCGAAATATGTCTCCATTTGTTGTCTGCACATATAGTTTAGAACATTTAATTAATTATCAGGACAACAATGGTGATTTTTCGATAGAGAGGGGCTTTGAATTGGTTGTGTTACGTACGTAAAACGAGACGACGATGCCTGCAGTGTAATCTGATGGCAACTTGATTTTAGCACTAAAGAAGCCATGGTTGTAAAGGTCAGAGGATTGGAAACCTGAGCCTGTACAAAAATTAATAATAGAAAACTTAATTAGAACTGACTAGCTAATCAGACATCACAAAAGGGATGTGTATAATTATGTCAGTATGCATGATCATCATCTTCATAACAATTGTGAAAATTGCAATTTTGGTCGTGATGATTAGCAATTTTCTACCCATACGATTTCATTTTGGCAGAAACGTCCGTATCTTCTGGAAGAGATAGGGAATGTTTTTGCTGGATTAGGTAACGAAATTTTGAGCTTCGAATAGATACGGAACGTTTTAGCCAAAATGAAATCGCGTGGGAGACCAATTCACCCAAGAGTTATGAGACCAAAAATTGCAATTTTTCGACATAGTCATCTCTGCTTTTAATGATACCCCATAAAAATTCAAATAAAAAATAAAAAAGATGGAAGAAGTTGCCAAAAACTGAAAAAGTGCATTCACACAGACACACAAACACATACATAAATGTGTATCTTATACATATATATAACATATATGTATGTATAATCTATTTTCTGCTAATTAAAGGGATGTGCATAAAAATAACCATGATCATCATCTTAATTATATAATTATCTTCTGAAGACAACCACTAAAACAACAATATTTTGTTAAAACAAACCATAAACCAAAAAAGAACAAAGACCATGCACACACACATATACACATATATATGGACATCATGTAATTAATTAGTATATTAATGGTAATAAAAAAACATGCCTGTGTACTGATTGAGATGAAGTTGGACAGATTGATCATCTTTGGAAGGGATGATATTTGTTTCACCAAACAGAGGGCTGAACCCTTTGGAAAATGGAACAGTTGATGTTTTGAAGGCTGCAGCGCCATGAGCTACAGACCATAATTGGAGAAGAAGAACGATAGGCAGTGAATAATATTTGAGTTTACCCATATTATATTGCTGTATACTAATACAACTTCTTTTTGTTTTCTGCACAGATGATTCTTATATATATGTGCAGTTTCAAGTTTGAAAGTGAACCCACATGTATGGTGTATAATTATGAGATGGACACTGAGCTGGCAAGTGCCAAGATCATCAATTATTTTAATCAGTGGATATAAGAAAAGGTCGAGTTACAATCGAGGGCATTTTTGGAAACGGGCCAAAGATGTATAGTATGAAAGACTCGTTCAATTATTCACTATTCAGATTCTTCTTTCTTCATTTTTCGTTTTTTTTTTTTATAAATAATAACAAGATCATATTAGAAAAATACATACTTATATAGATATATGTGAATGTAATTAATTATATGGCTTTGAGTTTTTTATTCTATTTTTTCTATTTCACTTGCATTACTGTCTTTAAATATATGATACGCAGGGGCGTTTCCTCCCCTTTGCATGAAGCCCCCCAAAATTTTTTGAAAACTAATTATTTTTATGTATATTTTATTTTAAAATATTATTTTTTAGTATTAAATATTTATTTTTTTATTGATTTAGCCCCTCAAAATTATTTAGCCCCTCAAAGTTACGGGTCTAGCTCCGTCCCTGAAGATACGTGTTCAAGTAGTCAATAATGTATGTTTTTTTTTAATTTACGCGCACACACTGATCGGGTAGAATCACTGACCAATAATATATGTTTACGATTATTTATTTCATGGAAAAAAATAAAATAGAAAAAATGGAACATAAATCTTGAACCACAAGTACTCTTATTCTTTTTTTTTTTTGATAGGAAGTACTCTTATTCTTTATATAGTGGTTAGTGGTTACATATTGACTAATTGTGGTTACACATAATTTTGGGGTCCAAACTAAAGGATAGTATGTAGAATTAAATAGGAAGCTGTGTGGACATGTCAAAGCTTTTAAGCTTATTCTCTAGTATAAGCTTCTAAAACTTTATTGGGGTTATTTCTTCACAATTATGTTCAATTATTTTAATTTTGTAGATATTATTTTCACTTTTCCGAATACACATCAATCATACGTAATCCATATATAAACATTGTTTTTTATTTCATATATTTGGTGCTTATCTATGACGTGAAACATAAGATACATCCCTAATTTGAGATGGATGATCTGAAAGGAAAAATATGCCCTTGGATCTTTTGTTGCAATTTTGTGTTGTGTATTGTATTACATATTACAAGCAGATATATATATCTCGAGAGTATATTTATAAAAATATTTTATAAGTGTTATATGCTCTAAAAGATCCAAACTTTAAAAAAATTCATGCAATTTGCCCAATACGAAGGGCATATTTATTGAAAGTTGAATATTTTTTCCAGAATAAAGGATCATTCAATAGTTAGCTATAGTTAGCTTTAAACATGACATTTGCACTGCATAAAAAGTCAAAAAAGAAGAAAGAGAAAAGCAATTAGTGATCAAAAATGACTTAATTAAGCCAACAATTAATTAGTAGTTGTAAAGAGCCAATCCTAAGAAAACCATTTCTTCACCTAATAGTTATATCCAAGGACAATTGACCCCTTTGTAAATGACTGGTGGGTTTGGCCATCTAATTAACCAATTTTTCTATCTATTTATTAAAATTAATTACTGGTGTGACGGGACAACAATGCTCTTAAACACATGTGATATGACATACATATGATGACTCTTAACTTTTAAAAACAAAATTATCATAAGCAAGCAGATGGGACCCAACCCGCCCTCCCCAATTCTTTTTAAAAAGATTATACTAAATTTTAAATTTAGTTGGAATATAAGATTTTCTTAGTTTTTATCCATAGGCCACTCAAATTCGAGTATGGCGCCCACCTTATATTTTCCTGGCTACAACATTGATCATGAGCATGAATAACATGTTGTACACGTGGCTAGATCTTATAACTTCTTGCAACTTGTTAGATTTTAAGAATTATGTCGAGAAAGGAAAAAGGAAAGAAGTCCTTTTGTAGGATTGACCTAGCTAATTAATTAAAATTGCTAATGATATGGACCTCTAAACTAATTAGTGTAGATTTTTTTTATTTTTTATTTTTAAAAGGTTTTAGTTAATGACAAAATAATATAACATCTACTTCTTCATAGACAGTTGTCATGGGAAATTGCATGAGTTGCCATAATATTGATGTTTTGTATTTATTCCACACGCAATACGTATAAATATATGTGTTGCTTATGTGATGAGACAAATGATCACTTGCACAATTGTGACAACTGAATTTGGAAATTGGAACCTTATGCATGGTCATCATTATTATTATTTTTAACCATTTCTTGGCAAGCAAGTTGACTTCATTGAAACAAAAACGTTGAGACAAGAAGATAATAAGGAAAACCTAAGCGATTAATATAAGTTTGGGAATTGCATAGTACAATAATTTGTTGTCTGCCCCAAATTAAGGGCATGTTTGGGAGCATTTTAGCAAAAAATCTACAATTTTGACTTATCCAAATGTCAATTCTAAATTAACCACTAAACATTAATTATTAGTGAAATAAACTTTTAAATCCAAAATTTCTTCCCGAAGTGCTCTTAGTCAAGTACTAAATCTTTCTACTTCTTTCAGAACATCAGTGAACAACTTTTTTTTTTCCGTCCAATGATTTTCTTTCTGAAAATCTCATTTAAATTAATAATGCCACTCTAGAAATTTTTTTAAATCCATTTGCTTTAAATACAAAACTGTAAAGTACTAAAAAGTTCTTTCTTCTAACCCCTATCCAATATTACATCTCAAGGTCATATAGATATCACACCTGATGTATGTATACATTTTAATATGTTGGATACATCAATCATCCATATCATTTTGAAACATTTATATTTATCTATATACTAAAAGGATCATACAACTAGTGTAGCATACAACTAGTGAAGTATATTATCTTCATCTTAATTTAAAAGGGAAGTTTATTATAGAAAGAAAAACGATAGTTTACAAAATTTCCCAACGGATGAACGCTTATTATCTTGGGAGAAGACAGCTTTTGATCACCTGTTCGTAATTAATACATTGTACAACAATTTGCCCAATAATTCTTATTGTCACTAGATAAATATTGGGATGTTAAAGTGGTTATACCAACTTAAACAACTGAGCCTTTGATAAATAAACAAGAAAGATATGAAGATCAATCATTCAATATTGAGTTCTTTCTTTGGTTGATTGAATCATTTTGTAAAGAATTATTAACCAAAGAAAAGATGGGGAAAATTATTTGAATAATTAAGAAATTAAAAAATCATGCCCATCATAAAAATTTCGAATATTTTTTAAGGGTAACTCTATAATTTCTTTCAATTTGTCTGGAATATATGGGCCAGCCCTGCTAGAGAATCTAATAGTTGGCCGGTCACTTTCTCCGCCGTTTTCAGCTAATTTTAATTATTTGGGCTTTTTTTCAGTTTTCTTCTTCGGAATGTATCAAAATTTGGGGCCCATTTACGGAGAAATAAAAGAATGCCACCTAATGTGTAATTCTTTGCTTAGCCTTGTCCATCCACGGAAAGAAGAAAAATCACACAAGAAAATAAGAAAGGAGAAAAAGGTGAGCAAAAGAAGCAACTAAGGAATTTTGATACTGCAAGGCACATAGATTCTTGGTTTTCTAAACCCTTCATTCTTATGAAATAGACATTTCTAATATTGTTTGTTCCCACGGATTTACGATGTAATCTTTTTCTTTTTAAGGAAATAAATTAGTACTCGATTAACCATATTGCACCCAACACAATTTATATCCAACATACATTGATTATTGAGATTATTCCACGCTAAAGCATCAACATATTCCCAGGTTTGACTCAATCTTACATTTTCAACCACACCATTAGTTGAACTCATGTAATTTGTTGATGCCATCAAATTATTTATTTACATCCCCCACTTTCTTAAATATTACAAATACTCCTTGTCTTACATTTTATAATTACATTCTCCAATTTTTCAAAAAATTATAAATAGGCAAACGAAAAGTTAAACGATTTGTAGTATATAGATAAGTTGAGGGATGTATGATAAAAATTGATGAAGTCAACAACATCCGCCACATCAACTAACGGTTTGTCTGAAATATAAGCTACCTAAATCAAACCTGGCCGTGAATTTTATAATTTTGAAACTTCTAAGTTTTTAGTACCAAATTTCGGGAGTTTCTTGTAGTTATCCTTTTATTTGGTGGATAAGAGTTGGTCAGGGGCACTAGGACCCATTGACACTATATAGTCACGCCATATATATCAGTATATGTAGAAGTTAGAACACAATTATGGTCTTCATATTTTATGATTGCTGGTTCCCTTTTTTTTCTTTTCTTTTTCCCACTTTATAAACAACCCCTTACAAAGAAAAGAGTAGTCGTTACTCTGTCCCAGATTGTGTGTCATCATTTTTGCTTAAACAATGTGCATGGATATGGGGTCTTTGAGCTAGGAGGATAAGAATATATGTATGCACATGTATGGTTGACTACAACTCATGCCATGAGGATGAGGCTATGGGACCATATCTTGTTTACAAGCCAGGGTGTTTACAAAACAACTTAATGAGGGTTCATTACATTCTCTTCCTATGTATTATTCATTACATTATGATGTCAGCATTTGAATTTATGATGCTATTATATGCATTTTCATTTCAATAGCTCACAAATTTGAATAGAAGTACCCAAATAGGCAACTTGAACAGCAATGGAGAGAGGAAACTGCAATAATAGCATTATAATAAGTGTAAATTTGAAAACAAGTTTATGGTCATTGTGAAATATAAAATGGTAGATGAAACATGATTTAAAAAGAACAAAACTAGTAAATGAAATTAAAATTTATGTAAAGAATGATAGTAGAAATGAATGATTCATTATCTCAAACCAATCTGTCTTGATCGGGCTATCCTTGGGCTTTTATTGCAAGGTGCACTCATAGACTTCCCACATCCGGAAGTGAATTTCATGCTTTCCCAAGAGACATGGCTAGCCCAGCTGGTGGCACTCATACTCTTACATCTCAGGACTTATCTGAAGGTTCTAGTCGTGGGCGAAGGCATGCAACCCAACGACTAGGTTTATCCCATGGGTTTCCTTGGGATAGCTCATGGAAAAGCCCAAGGGATAGCCTGGTTGTTACACAATCCCACTGTTGTCCAGAAAAAATTGCCCCTCTCCAAAATTGTAGAGTTAATGTAAAGGATGATCACAGAAAAACTGCTACTCAACTTAACACTGTATGCTCCAAAAAACAAAGGAAAATCGCTTGGAGTGAAGCTTATTGCATTATGCAGTGAAAACTGGTGAATGTTTGCTACACGACATATGGGTTTAACGTATACACAAATATTCACACCAAAATCATTTATTTGATCTAGGAAAAGCAACCAATTCCTGCACTTGCTCCTCAAGTAAAACTTTAGCTGCAACTCCTTAGGACAAGGCTCCACGTTGCTATCTTTCTGGGCAATAACTCGTAGGCCAATTGGCCAATCCATGTCTGCCTGCATACTTGCATGATGCAGGATAACCACAACATTAGTCGATGTATGTAATCACATGGTGTTAGGCTGTTAGATCTAGAAACTCTTTTGGCTTCCCACTGCATTTGCATGGAGAATCTGAAGATGAAAATCCTTTAATTAAGTCTCAAATAGCAGAACATTCATCACGAAGATTAACGTGAGAACCATTTCCTAGCTATTCCATTCTGGCATTATGTTATAGGCATCCTGGAATCACCTGGGACGACAAATAGAGTTAAAACTTGATATGCAAATTCTAATAGTAGATATCTGTCTTTATTGTCTGGTCATCCGAATATTTACATCTCACATTTGTTTCTCAGGAAAGTCACATATTTACAGCTGAAAATTAGTTACACCATCTCCAAAGATGAGGTGAATGTTCTAAAATAAGTACTTTTGCCTTGCTTTAAACTTACTCAAAGTCATAATATAGTTTCTTCCATATGCGGAGTGGTCCTATGATTATAAATAAGTGATGATGTTAACTAGCAAAATTTTCATGAACATAAAACTTCATCATTTTCATTCAAGAGAAAGAGAAATAACTTATAGTATATTAGTATGTGGATTTACATAGGTTCTAGGAGTAAGTGGCCAAGTGTCAATTAAAGAGTAACTTTCACATTCTAAAGGCTATATAATTCTCTAGTTAGTTGAATATTTTACATCGAAACACTCTTCTCTTCTCAATCAATTTTCTTTATCTGCACATTAGTGCAGCAACAAAATGTTCCCATTCTATATTCACCAACATTGTAGAATGTTAGCAATTCGAAGTTAGTGCTGGGCATGCATTC